>WOVY01001177.1:0-600000 GCA_013436015.1 Rhipicephalus annulatus | reverse complement strand
TCGCTGATAAGTTTAGATAAGCTTCGTCAAGACAATTTAATCAACCAAATTTTTGCGCACTCAATCAGGACCATTTATTTATAGCTCTTGCTAATTAAGGACAGCCAAAACAACCAATACAATCAATACAAATAAATACTGATTGATACTCATTGATACCAATAAGCCGCCATATTAAACCAGGGTTTGCATAGAAAAAGGTCAATTAAGCCGGTATATCGCGACCTCTAACTAAAGGTGTTTCTTGAAAACAAATAAGCATTTGTCGAGCTGCCTAATTGTGTTTGGACAGGCCAATTTAATGCTAGCCGTTGCCAGTGTACAATGATAAATACCCATCAAGTGGGTTTAGAAAAGATTAGTGGAGCTTATGCGCTCATGCCAGACTACGCGAACCCAGTCCAAGATGAGATGGCGTAGCCATGAATTAGATTAGACCCGACTAGGCTATGTTCGTTCGGATTGAGCATGACTAAATAAGCCCGGGTTAAGCTAATCCTGAACAAGTGAGTGTTGAGTGCATTGAGAATGACTAGCCGCTTGGGATACTGCGTATGGTCACATTGAGCCAATACGAATAAAGTCGATTAAGCTGGAATAATATAATCTGAATATTGAAACATCAAGTTTTTAGTTAGTTGCGATTGCCAGTTGGATGACATGGTATAGCCACAATAAGGCGATGCGCATTAAGCCGGATTAGGCTTATCTACATTAGACTAACCACGAGTGACTGAATCTGGAGTCAGTTGATATTGTCTAGCTTGTTGGATGCGAAGCTTGGTCACGTTAACCGAACCCTAATTAACCAATTTTGAGCTTATCACGAGCTCTTATTCGTAAGATGAAATTGCCTAGTAACTTGAATGACTAAGAGTAGTCACAATAAGATAGTAGAAATTAGGCTGATATATAACAGCCTGAATTGAGGTGGACGAAGCTAATGCGGACTCCTATTTCTTGAAGCCGTAACATTGAGTAAGTACAGTTCATGTAGTCAGTTCCGTAATGCAGCATGGGCACAAAACAGTGCGTATCATGCCTGGTTAGGCGAATAAGCGTTAAGCTATAAACATTCAAACGAATCAGCAGTGAAATTGACTTGCCTGTTGAATGCCTGAGCATGGCCACTTAAGCAAGCCCGAATCCTAGCGGATTAATCTACTCAAAACTGAGCTAATCAGAAAGCAATCAGTTTCGAGTAAGTTCAGATTGCCTAGCCAGTTGGATGACTGAGTATGACCACAAAATTGCAATGTGGATTATGCCGGCTAAAGATAATCTACCTTAAGCTAATCACTATCAAGCATGAGAGTTTGTTAAAAGGGCGCATTGTTACTGTGCCTTGTCAGTTTTGGTATACCAAAAGGTAATAAAACAGCCTTTAGAGCCGTATACCAAGTCATGTATGTCATGACCAGCATGAGACTCATGACATGACTTATGTGCTATCACTAGACATTTGTGTTAGACATGAACTTTTAACATGTGATGTCAGTATTGGTAGTCAGCAAAAAAAATACCTCATTAAAGCCTCATGACGTGTTCATGTGTGTCACGGCGCACATGACATAAATGATATATTCTTCCTGTTAAAACCTGTCAGTTATGGTAAATATGCCCTCTCATGTGGTTCCAAATTCAGTTGACACCAAAATAATAAAGTAGATGTTAGAGCTCCGTGACTGGGTGATGTACCATGGCCTACATGACATGCATGACAAGGTTTTCGTTTTAAGATTTGCTATATCGTTATTCATAGCCTAGGTCTTATCTTGCTGTGTAAAGTTTGGAACGCAGAAAGGTAATAAAGCCGCCATTAAAGCTGAAAGTCGAGGTCACATATATCGCTGAGTACGTGACATGCATGACGTGTTTCTGAAAAAATGACAAGAAATGACAAGTTTTCTTTCTATCTTACGCTGTTTTCATGTCTTGTCAGTTTTGGTACACATACACCTAATAAAACGGCCATTATAACACATGACAGTGTCATGTGTGTCATGGCGCACAAGCATGCATGACAGAGTTTTTCTGTTGTGACCTGTCACTCATGTTACCCATACGCTCCTATCATGCCATACCTGTTTTGGTACGCATCAAGTGAATAAAGCGGCCGTATGAGCTACATGACTGCATAATGTATATCATGGCCTATACGACATGCCTGACAGGGTTTTCGTGTTATGATCAGACGTCTGTATTTTTATATTGTGTTATGGCCGGTAATAAATATGCCCTTATGATACTAATTCAGTTTTGATATACATGAGTTCATCAAACGGCCGTTGTAGCTCCTTGACCATGTCACGTAAGTGATGGCGTACAGTAACGGAATGTCATGGTTTCCATATAATCAGCAGTCATCCATTTTGTCACATGCTCCTGTGATGCCATGTCGATTTTGGTACTAGTTAACCTAATCAATCGGCTGCGAGAGCACGAGGACCTATGCAGTCAGTGATACAGAGAGACCGATAGATACGTTTTAGGTGTCTTTATTTCGCCATCAAATGCAAAGTGTATTTTATTTAGTGCTTGATATATTTGTTATCAATAATATATATAGAAGCCTATCTACCGGAAAGGATCAAAATAGCCAAATTACTAAGCATTTCGCTGAAAGTGACCCCTATTTGCATCCCAACGCAATACCAGCGAACGCGAACGTTTGAATCAATATGGCGTACACGAAAGCAGTCTCTCCACGCTCTTCCGGAGGAGCACATCGAGGCACCGGAGCTCCGCGGTACCTACGGGACTTTCGTGGCGCGTACCCCTTTTACCCTTCATCTTCTTTTTCCTGCCTTGTCATCACCGCGTTCCTTTCCAACTAGCTTGAAATGCTATATTTTGCAAGCAGCTTAGACCATGCTATGGTTTGAGCTGCTTGGCCCATAAAAGTTTTTCCTAAGTGCTCGTTACGCCAGCTGGCGAAATGAAAAGTTTAAACAGCTCCACTGCTGAGATGCACGGCAAGAGCCATTTATCTCACAACATAGACGTGTCAGATGACCTATGTGAAACATCTTCGCTGCAGTTTTTTGCCTACCTTTTTCGTAGCGGCACTGTGCAGCGTGTCGTTGAGGCGTGCTAGATTGGCGGCGTGTACCTCGGCTAGCGTGTTGCCTCCTTGCGGCGTCCACTTGACCCCTCCGCAGACGAAGGCGTATAGCTGGTGACACGGCTGTTCGTTCTCATCTAGGTTGCCCGTAAGCCGGAAAACCTCCTGCTTGCAGCCGGCTGTGTCGCACGGTGTCTCATCCGGAAATAGAATCTACAGATAACATTGAAATCAGCTCACATGATAATCAATGAATGAATGAATTTCGCCTCATGAGTATGTTAATATAAACAAGTGATGACGATGGCCTGATAAAAAACTGAATCACGGCAAGCTTTTCTCTCAAAACAGCCAGGCACATGGCAAAATATTCATTCCACGTGCATTTGAATTTTCTACACGTGTTACACACCTTATTAAAACGAAATGCGTACAACGAGGCCAGACATGCTTAAACTATAAATGGGAAAGAAACAACTTTTAAGACACAAAAAGCCGGTTTCACCACAAGAGCTAAGCAGCGATTGCGATGCCAACTGTTAGTAACGTTATCCGAATTAAGGCTAGCAGGTAACTCCATTGCATCCAGTTCTACAAAAAGCCTGTGTAAGGGGATACGACCGCTCGAGGGAGCAAAGCCGTTTTTATGCTGTCCACCTTTTTAACGTGAAGTAAGTGGTGAACACATAACACGTATACGAGCCATTTGTTAATCTGTCTGCCGAGATAGCACGTGCACCGGTGCTCGTTAACTTACAACCAAGGTCTGCATTCGTTGGTCGAGCAACGCAGCCTCCCTTCCTTCCCTGGCATCCTTTCATGTCCCTTAGTCCAAGGAAAGACAGTCCGGTCATTGCTTCTCTGTCTGCGCATCAAGCGACGGCAGGCCTCGTACGCCAGGTGATGTCGCATACGCCCTCCACTCAACGAAGATAGCTGGTCCGTTTTATATCACCCACAGCCGCGTTCGTTGCCATAGCTCGCGCGCTTTTACCAAAATGTAGTACGTGAGATAGATGCGACAATGTTATAGAGTCAGGCTTTATAAGCAGCATGAAGGCCACAACCACGCCAACAGAACCGTGAAGTGAAATCGCAATAGAGATAAGACTTACATTTGCAAATATATTTCCAGTAATGCTATGTTTAACACAAAGTGAAAGTCTGTCGTTAAATACAACTAACCTGTCACCTCCAGACACGGCGCAAAAGAGTAGTACAAGATAAAAACACGAAGAGTAATGACGTGTCTATCACGTTAGAGAACAAATAACAAGCCTGTTTTATCATCAGAAATTGGCGATCGTGTATTACAGATAAACACGTTGGCTGCAGGGGCGTATAGACGAAACTTTTTCGGATGAAAAAGGCACCCCCTTTAAATGGTCATTTTTGCTGTTTATGACATGGCAAAATAAATTTTGATGGAAGGGGACACGGGTTTGGTGTGCATCCCCTTGCCTACGCCACTGGTTGGCTGTGAGTAGCAGTGGTAGTAGTAGTAGTAGTAGTAGTAGTAGTAGTAGTAGTAGTAGTAGTAGTAGTAGTAGTAGTCGTAGTAGTTGATTGATTATATATAGGGTTTAACGTCCGAAAACGTATACAAATGATTATGAGAGACGCCGTAGGGGAGAGCTCCGGAAATTTCGGCCTCTTGGAATTCTTTGACGTGCACCGAAATCTGAGCACACCAGCCTACAGCATTTTCGCCTCCATCGAAAATGCAGCAACCGCAGCCGGGATTCTATCGCGTGAACTGCGGGTCAGCAGACGAGTACCTTAGCCACAAGACCACTGCGGAGGGGCGAGCAGTATTAGTAGTAGCAGCAGCAGTACACTTATCTTAGTACGGTGTGAGATTTGGAGAGAAGAAAAACCACATATGTAATCATTTAGGGTTGTTGTACAAATGTAAGAGTTCGTCGCAAATGCACGCTTGCAGATGTAAGCGATTCTATGAACTTGAGCTTTCAGAGTGAATGCTTCAGGGGTCTGCAGTCGCACAATAGCGCAACTTGTAGAATGACATAAAGCTGAAACAGTGACTGGCAGTCATCATCATCATCATCATCATCATCATCAGCCTGAATACGTCCACTGCAGGACAAAGGCCCAGTAAAGTCGGTCCTGTGCTTGCTGCTGCCAATTTATACCCGCAAACTTCTTAATCTCATCTGCCCACCTAACTTTCTGTCTCCCCCTAGCCCTTTTGCCTTCTCTGGGAATTCAGTTAGTTACCCTTAATGACCAGCTTGATTTCAAGAATGGTATCCTTAATTCCTGTTTGGTCTCTATTCCACTTTGCTCTTTGCTTGTCTCTTAAGGTTAAACCTACCATTTTCCTTTCCGTTGCTCACTGCGTCGTCCTCAATTTATGCTGAACCCTCTTTGTAGGTCTCCGATTTTTTTCCCGTAGTTAAGTACCGGGAAGATGCAGCTGTTGTATACCTTTCTCTTGAGGAATAGTGGCAGTTATATACCTTCCTCTTGAGGGATAGTGGCAATCCACCTGTCATGATATACTTTTGTCATGATATAATTTATGACAGCGCGTGACTACGCGGACACAATAGAAGAAGGCAGAAAGCGCTTCGGTTTGTCTCGTCTCCTTTTTGTCCGCGTAGTCATGCCCTGTTTTAAAATAAATTCAAGTATTATCATTATTTGATCGGAAATTCACAGTGTTCTATAGCCCGTGTTCTAACCCTATATTGCTATCAGATGGAGAGTATACTTAGCAATCCTATTCAAATAGGAGGTGCAATTATCGACATAACTTCTTGGTAATCATACCCATGAGTACACGTAACATCAATTCGCTGAGGATGTTAGGCATGGTCTAGAAGTTAAAATGATGCCAGTGAAGAATTCGTGCGTTTCCTATTGTGTTTGCGTGCGTTGGTTGATGCTGTTCCGATGAAGCGTGCGCTATGCTGTTCAGATGCGTTCACGCAGTTGGGCTACTTGCCTACCGTCGCAACGTATTAGGGCTAAACCACGGTACTGCTGCATGCCCACTTCCGCTCTGTTTTTTTTGGTGCGGGCCCGGTTTTCGACCGGTCCGCATGCGGCGACAGCACTTTGGCTTCGGCTGGGGAGGAGGGGCCCGAACGTGCTCTAGGTTGCTGATTGAATGAAAAAACTGGTGGCCCAAGACGTCATCATGCAGGCCGGTGGCCAGTCGTGAAAAGTGCCGATCGGCTGAAGCGAGTGCAAGGCCTAATCGGCAGCCGCGTGAAAGAAGCTTACTTGGACGTTATAGCAATTACCACTTGAGTTAATGAGCATCCGCGAATACATTCATCGAAAGGCAGCAAGCCGGCTCATCCTTTCTGCCCTCCTGACTGGCTGCGATCACCGAAGGAACCTGACGGAGAGTTGTGTTTACGTAAGGTTCGGAGACCACCGATTTCGTGTATTTCGTGCCATCGTTCACTTTGCTTTCGGAAATGAAATATCATCAACTGCTTGTGTAATCTGCGCATGACACAGGATCATCATACCAATGCGTCAAAAGAGTTTGATCGTCGTAAACAGTATATGCGATTTGTATATCTGCCGTGTTCACTTCGGCATTGCTGTGTGAAGTACGGAGTGATGTTAGTCGGCGGCGATAAGCTTTATTGCCGTTATTCGGCTAGTTCTGCTGTGTATGCTTTGCTTCGCCGCTGGCAATGTGCTGTCGTGACTGCGTCACTTCCGAACTGCTCGACCGTGTCCGCAGTTGAAGCTTACCCACGAGATACTAGTCGGGGTATGAGTGTGCAAAGTCCTGCAGTGGTGCTAGACGAAATAATGTTATTTGCGGTGTGTGTGTGCCTTTCCAAAGTAAACCATACATGGGCGCTGTCAGTGGAGTTTTTTTTTTCTTTTTGGTATCAGGCATTTCTATACAGAACCACCATCAAACTTGAATTTGCTGTTTAGCTAGTGTGTGGTTTCTTTCAACTTCTTCCTGCGCTTTTAACGTTCTGCTTTCACACCACTGTGTATTACGTTGGAGTCATTAGAACGTTGGAGTCATTAATGACAAGTTCAGGTAACCTTCATGTCTATCGTGTGGAGACTGTTTTGTCAAGACGTATTCTAGTGGCTGATAAAACACTGGGCTTTTGTTTATGCGAACTAACTGAGTTTAATATGCGTTGAGGTACACAGAGAGGTGTGACTACATGAAGATAGGAATATAGAGGGAAGGGTTCAAAGGCGCAGGACCAGATGCGACTTGATACTTCAGCTCAGAGTCTGTAGAGGAGGAAGACAAAAACAAAGGAGTAAGTGAAGAATTCCAAAGGAGTGTGCCGCGTGCATAATATACGCACGAGATGGTTGCGCCAACTCGGAATTGTTGTAACATTCTTCCATTTTCGGAGTTCATCTTTCAATACGGTGACATCTTTCAGCCTCTTTGAAAGCTGTATGTCCCTTCCAGGTCTGACAGAAGTTTTATTCTACTTCACTTTGTCGGTAACTCATTGACTTCAATGTGATGTTCTTAAGAAACGCTTGCCCTGATGAATACGCTGTACCTTCTTGGGACGCTGCATTTTGTCCGAAGCTCACACGACCTGTTGTCAATTCTCTTGACTGTTGTGCCTTTGAACCATGCTGCAATTTTTATTGGTTGAACTGCGACAGTTTGACTTCTTAGGCTCAGTAAACCCTTAGCTTGTCTGCAGTGGTTGTGCGTGATGTTTTGCTTCTTCTGCTTTCCTCTTTCGCTCACATCGACTCTTTGGGGTTGCAGTAGCTCTAAAGCTGTGTGTACATTCGTTACATAGTGGTGACGCATTAGCAGGTGCACTGGAGTAGCATTGAGCTCTTTCGATGTAAGCGAAAGTGCTTGAGGCCCACGTGGCTAGATTTAGGTCGATGGTAAAAAAACCCCGGTGCTTAAAAATTTTAGAGCCCCCACTACGGCATCTCCGAAATTCATATGGTGGTTTTGTGACGTTAAACTCCAATGGGTAATATTATTAGCATTCAGTACTTGCAGATGCGTGTTTCTGTAATCAATAAATGCCATTTGTCGGTCTGAGTACCTTGAATTTGATTTTAAAGGAGCGCTTTTGCTGTCTTGACGGCTTATTCAGCCATTTCATTGGAACACTGATAACCATGGCTAGATGTTTTGCGTTGAGAATTCCAGCTCTCTGTGAAGTTTTTGAATTCTTCTGGTTAATTGCAGTCTGTTGTCACTTATAAGAATTATCGATATCCCATACCTTGCATCGTAGGCTTTAGTTTTGGTATTACGTAGTTTGATGTCATCACTTTGGGTCGGTCTTCACTGCACTTGCTGTAATAATCAACTGTAACCAGCAAATTTTTTTCCTTAAATTTGAAAACGTTACATCCAACCAGTTTTCATCAATAGCTTGGTTCTGGATGAAGTGATTATTCCTTTTTGCTGCGTGTGTGCGTGCTTTTGGCATATCTTATACCTCATAATGAAGTGTTTCAATTTTGAATTGATTCCTGGCTAAAAGACGCATTCACAAGCGTGCACGGACAGCTGTCAATTCGAAGATGCAATGAGAGAAATTTCACTTACGTTCACTTCGCAGAGACATTGGGATGATTATGCATAAATCATTGAAAATCGGGTTGTCTTCAAAGGCGAGGTCATTTCTGAACGTGAAGTCTATCCAGATATCTTTGAGAAGTTCATGTTTTTCTGATGGCCAGCCTGACAGAACAAATTACTCAAGTCATTGCAGTGAGTCATCACTCTCAGTCGATGCTCTAATCATCCCCAAGTTTTTATTTCTCAAATAGACGTAATTTATGACATAGATGTTCTCAAAAGCCTGTTGATTACTTTCGCTGGAATGTAAAGCTAAAGGTATTGTGTCAGCCAAGACTAGACCTTTGCCTGGTCTGCGCTCGGCTGTCATGCTGTATTTTTGTCTCTTAAATGTTATGCATAGCAATTGTTTTGGACCAGTGTCTTAGAAACAGTGCTTGTGTCGTGCACTTACTTGTGTTTTTTGTCCTTTTCGTGCACTGATCGTGATGAGTATGTTTCTACTAGCCGAATTTTTTACTTTATTTTATTTTCTCAGAACTTGATTCAACCGTTTATTCACGATTGCTTGCAGTGATTATGATTGCAGAATATACTCGTTTTTTTGAATGTGTACTGACGAAACTTCTTTGAGGCAAAGACCACGGCCAACACTTCCTTTTATAATTGTGTGACGAAGTTCGGTTGGTGTCAGTGCACTGCTGATAAAGAGGACTGGCTGTCCATCTTGAAAAAGAGCTGCTCCGTGTCCAAGACTGCTCGCAGCACACTCAATTTCTAGCTGCTTTTGTGTGTCGAAGTAGGCTAAAACTGGAGCTTTTGGTACTATTTTGCCTTTTCAAATACGTCTTTTTAAAGCTTTCATTACTGCTATGTTCACTCTTTGACAGTGAACTTTATCAAAGGCTTCAGTACATACAAAAATTTGGGCAGGAGTAAAGAGAGGTAGTTCATTACACTGGAAAAGCGCTGCACTTCTTCGACATTGATTGGCTTTGGCATATGTTTCATTGCCTTGATGCCTTTTGGATCAACTCTGAGTACCTCATTGGTCAGTATGTGTGCTAGGAAGATGACTGATGCAACCCATGGTTGTCTTTTATCCTTGTTAAGGAGCCCAATATGTCGTCATCTCTGAAGTAGGTTCTCAAATTTTGTGTCTTGATCCACCTGAGCCCCTTTTATTCTCGCTCACTTCAAAGACAAGAATTTCATCGGCTATGCAGAGAACCGTGAGCATTCCTTCAAGGGCCACTTAAAGTTTGTTCTGGAATATTTCGCTACTTACTGTACGTCCAAAGGGCACTTTGAGCCATCGATAACGACCTTTAAAAATTAAGAAATTCGTCAGCAAGCTTGATTTGTCATCAAGGTAACAGTGCCAGTACCCCTTTCGCAATTGCTTTTTTTGAGAAAATGTCAGTTTTGCAAGGTCATGTAGAACATTACAAAGAATGGGCAATGTAAGACGTTTTTGCTCGAGAGCCTTGTTGAGCACTTGGAGAGTGATTCATATTCGCATTTGTCTATTTTTGTTGGTTGCTACAACCATTCTGCTAACCCATTGTGTTGGCTCTATTAGGCACACCTGTTTTCTCCTGGTTCATCATCTTTTTTTCGACTTGTGGTTGATTGCTGACATGCTCTCTGCAACGTTTTATTGCTTTCGGGAGCGTTTCTGGCCTAGTGACCCAATAAACAGTTACCGAGAGTATTCCTAAAGTGTTCCTGAAGACGTCGTCTTTTTTTCTGCTATATAAACTCTAAAGGTGTGCAAAAGCAGTGCACCGATAACTTATTTAGGCTATACGCCCCCATCACTTCTTCTTTCTTCTTTTTTCTGGCTTTTTTGTGCCCTCATTTAAAACCCTCTTCCTCTTCGTCGCTGTTTTGGCATGGCAAGTGTTCCAACTTGTGCACTATTCTTAGGAAATTTTATTGATTCCAGCCATGAGGTTATAGTCTTTGGTTATCAGATCCATTTTCGCGCTGTTTTTTTTCCAGTGAGAACAGTAAGATTCTCTTGGACGCTACAAAATGGAGAATATTTCTGACCATTTACTGTGCTGATTTCAAGCGAAGTTTTGCCTTAGAAGTGCACTTTGCTTTAGTTCCATGTCCACAGTGTCCTGTATGGTTCTACTTGCTACGCATGTCTAGATAAGATGACGTAAAGTGCTGCTCGGCTGTCCAGTTGAAATGTTATTGATATTTTATTTAATTATTCATAGTGGGAATGAATCTTTGTTGGGTGCTTCCAATCGCTAAGGTGACTTCATGTTCGCTGTCCACTGCCAGGCCCGCAACTATTATTCTGCCTTCTCAAACTGCTGCAAAGTGATTCTTTTTTTGCATTTGGTGCATGTTTGTTTTCAAGCTGGGCATGCTTCTGGTTGGCGCTCATGGATACCACCACAGTACTTGCATTTTAGTGCAGCAGGTTTTCATGGCATTTATTGTGCAAACTTTGAACTATTGGCATCTGTGTGGTGAATTTTTTTTCTGCGTGCACTGACTCGCTATTCTTTGAAGTACTCTCTTTCAATGCTTTCACTTGAAATCTAGATGCTTCATGGGCTCAGCACACCTTTTCAACCTCCAGCAGCATTAGATCTTATAACTTGAAAATGTATGCAGAAGCCTTTTCATCATAGATGCGCAGTTGATGTAGTTGCGGAAATTTTTTTTGTTTCTGAATCCACAGTCACTCTCTTTGCGTTTCCAATCAGTTACGAAGCGGCTGGCTTGATTGTATGCAGCATGCTTTAAAGTCGTCGTACGAATAAATGTGTTTTGTATTCAAGTTCTGGGAATTTGTATGTATATGTGTTGGTGCAAAAAAGCCATCCAGACATTCAAACTACACTCTGTGTGTTCACGTGGTTCAGTGTTCGATATCAATTCATTGAAGATGTTGGAGTCTTCGGAATAATAATAATAATAATAATAATAATAATAATAATAATAGTAATAATAATAATAATAATATATAATAATATAATATAATAATAATAATAATGTTATTAATAATAATAATAATATAATAATAATAATTATAATAATAATAATAATAATAATAAGTTTCTATTTATCAGTAGGATAATGAGGAAGGCTTGAAGAAAAACTGAGGAACAGCTTGAATAGCTCCGGCCCCCCAAAAGTACACTTTCGCTAGCTTACAGCAGTGCAGAATAGCAGCCTTATTAACAGGGTTAATAAACTGGAAAATAGAAAATTGAGAAGTAGGAAAAACAGGATTATCAGCAACTTTGCAATATATCTTCACCGGAAATAAAATTATCAGTCAGACATTGAAACCACTTATTACACTATATTACGCTGCACATCGAGGAAATGTAGATTGACAATGATAAACTCAAACGTCAAATTTCATCGAGAAACAAACTGCAAAAATTTTCTGCATATTAAAAAAATGAACTCTGAAAACACAGAGTCCTAATTATAACTCATACTGCTAAGGGGTATTGTGGATTAATTCCCTGGGGTTCTTCAACATTAATCAAAGTCTAAGCGATATTGCGAGCACTATGAAAGGAAACACATGAGCACGTAGCCATTTGCCTGGAGCCCTATGTTGGGCACTTCGCGATGGCAACTAATGCAAATGGTGCGAAAATTTTGGCACGGTTGCTCTGAATGTTCTCACTCCCACCTTTCTAGTGCTTAAACAAAAACAGTACCTGACCGCGTGTTATCTTTAGTGATTATAAGGTAGGAAAACTAAGCAAAGTACCACAACAGCCATTTATCTGTTTATCCGCTGCATTGTTCACATGTGTCTTCATCACAACACATCAGTTTCTTTGATTACAAGGTGTTAACTGTTATACATTCCACCTGTTGTTAAAGCAAATGCATGGTGGGAGGGCAACGATGTACCGAAAAGTGTTACCCCTTCCACCTTATTTTTAATATACCTGTGAGAGAATCGATCAGAATGTGGTTGAAAGTCGTTCACCATGCACTTTCATGTTTTCCCTTGTACTGCTTGTAATAGTACGCTGGCACTCTTGCTCTGGACCTCCAGCGAAGTGTGGCCGCCATCACCAGAAATAAAACTCGTTTACTGAAACTCAGCAACGTAACTGTGATAATGATTAAATTATTATGGATTGGCAGCGCCAACACACAGATAGAAGAAAGGACACGAAACCATAGGTCTAGCTCACAACTATATTTTTATTTCAAAAAGAACAATTAGAACAGTCAAACCATGTATGGTTCCCGCATGCACAAACAAAAAGAGCACACCTACATTTGTGTAAAAAATTAAAATAAAACTGTCTAGATCAAAGCCAAACGACAAGTCTAAAAGTTCATACTCGCAATTGTGCAACACCACCGATAGTTCATTGGTACATGAACCAGATCACTTCCTGATATAGTTAGCTTCATTGAGTGTATTTGATGAAGTAGTAATTAAACATGTCAAGTTTTATTTAGTGAGTTGCTATACGTTTCAGGGCAATTGCTGGTGCTTTTATGTATGTCAAAATACACTATGCTGGTTGCATAATAATCTATTTAGAATGATGAAAACCATTCAAGAATGTTCTGATACAAAAATGTGTGGCTTGTGACCAGTACAAATATGTAGAACAGTTTATATCATGGAAACCTGGTCACAGTGAAAAAGATAAGAATAGTGCGTGTTAGTACAATGGCAAAAAATTGCCTTGATACTGCAGACGAAACATGAAACTGTGAATGCAGGCAAATAAATAAATTAAGAAAGGAAGTTAGAGATTATGTCTGAGAGTCCTGTGGCAAACATAGCAACATAGCTAAGTTTATGCCGCTATAGATGGAGAATATTAGACCATGTAAAGTGGTACTGCGATACTGCATCATGTAATTGGGCTTAACCTAATAAACGAGTGCACCACAATACTGCAGTACAGTTTAGGGTCCAAAGTATTGTTCGAGAAACTTCCCACTTAGCCCACATGAGTGTTACAGCATCCACACACAAGCGCGGTAATCCAGTTTGTATTCCACGTAGCACTCTAAAAAACTGAAGCAACAGGAGTCAGTCGTTTGCTTGCTTTGAGAAAGCCGGAACAGCTATCAAGCTTCTGTGGTGCGCTGCAGATATGCGGTAATCTGGGGATTATTTTCATCAGTGACAATAAGAAGGATGATGTCAAAGATTGTTGCGAGGTTTCTTCTGTGAAGCAGTTTAAGTATGCATTGTTTTACGCTCCTGTGTCACCACAGGTGATATATAAATGAATACCATACCACATCTGCATAGCATGTCGATATACATTTCCAACATGTTGGTAATAGTTTTATTCAGGTGCACTGAAGACTAGTGAGCGGTAAATTGTTTTCTTGTGGTGGCTTTTCTAGCTACATTGCAGTGTGCCTTAGGTTAGCTCTACCATAAAAGTGGTACCTTGATCGGAGAACTGTGGTCCATCATGTCGGAGCCTGACGTTTTTTACAAAAATTTCAATACTGTAGAGGGACTACCTTGGGCCGATCTCTTTCGGCGAAATCGCAGTTAAGTTACTTTGTTGCAATGGTGATGTAATCCTGGTGGCCTTATCAGTGTTGTTGTTCTGTATCATGGACAGTCCTATCAAGTTTAGACATAATCGGCATCATCATTATTGTGAGGCAGGCTTTAGAATCCCAGGGAAAGGTGCAAGAAAGCGAATTGCCCAGCAGTCACAATGTTACGCAGAGGCTGCAAACATCTCTACATAGTGCTAAAGGCACAATAAAAATGTAGTTGCATAGACTGTTAACAAGTTCTTATTTATGAGAATGTCATTTCGTAAGTGAACTAAGGACAATGTACACTTTAATATTCTGAGAACTCCACCAGTTTTGCCTTGTACGTACTCCACAACGATTTGTTGTTTTAAGTCAGTCTGGTGTTGCTCAGTGATGTCACCTGTGCTTACAGTTGCACCAATGGTGTCGCAATCTGGTTCGTTTCGGTGCACACATTTTCATCACAGTTTCTCAATCCAAATTTCTACACTATTTCAGCTCGCATCAAGCCCAATAAAAACTGACTGTCTGACAAAGATGTTGGTGTGACATTGCAAAAGACCATTCAACCACATTTACCACAGAAATTCGAAAATGTGTCCTAATTGCTTGTCTAACATAAGCATTTTCGCCTTAGTTGCCCACTGAGGTTTTTTCGACACTATATGGTCTTACAAGTCGTCTTCGAAAGCGACTGTAAAGAGGATCCATCTGCTTGTGTTCCTGTATGTTGACATGTTTCGCCTAGGAAAGTTCAAGGTTCATTTGACAAGGCACTGGACAGTACTAGAAACACAATTAAGTTTGTAAAATGACCTGTGGATACAAAGTCACAATTTAACTATGACCAATAATCATGCAGACAAAAAGTTGTAAACTCAACATACTGTCGCAGTGCAACGCGAACAAAAGATTACAGCAGCTTACGGCAGCGAAAAGAGCGTGTTTAGGATCAGCTGTACAGCACGACGCTTGCTTCGTTGTCGTCCCGAAAACCACCTGTCCCACTAGCTGGAAACTACAAAACATTCCCATCGTCGTTCTTTTTCATATACACATGTGTTACTTGCCCCTTCTTATAGGGGCATCGCCTCGATGCTGATTCACACCCAACGTATTTTTTTAACGTGCAGTCAGCCACTCATATTAGGCTTCATACGCACTACATGCACAAGTTCCGGCTGGTGCTGGTGACGCCTCGGGCAGTGGGTACTGTCGGTGACAACCTCGTAGGTGACGTCACTTAGCTGGCGCGATACTTGGTATGGCCAGAAATATCATCTTAGCAGCTTCTCAGACAGTCCACGTTTTCGTACGGGGGTGCAAACCCACACTCTGTCACTGATTTTGTATGTTACTGTTCTATGGCAAGCATTTCAACGGCCTGCGTCGTAGTCGTCGCTGGCGGCTCCGTAAGCGGGCGAACTGCCTAGCTTCTTCCACGCGTTCAGGGAACACGACAGCGCCTGTGTCGGTGACGTCCCATTTATCTGGCAACATCGCATCCAGCATCGTCGGTACCTCCCGTCCATGAACTAAGCTGAATGGAGTAATGTGAGTCGTTTCTTGTTTATCCGCGTTGTATGCGAACGTGATATAGGGTAAAATTTCGTCCCAATTCTTATGTTGGACATCCACGTACATCGACAGCATGTCTTCAATTGTCTTGTTGAGGCGATCTGTTAGTCCATTCGTTTGTGGGTGATACGCAGTGGTCTTACGGTGAGTCGTTCCACTTAGCATCAGGACGTGGTCTAAAGAGCTGCGGTAAATGCTGTTCCGTGGTCTGTTATCACGATAGTCGGAGCACCGTGGCGTAACACAATATTTTCTATAAAAAATCTTGCCACTTCTGCTGTGGTGCTCTTTTGGATAGCCTTTGTTTCGGCATACCTGGTTGGGTAGTCTGTTGCGACTATAACCCAGCGATTCCCTGCAGTAGAAGTTGGAAGGGGTCCCAAAATATCCATTCTTATCTTGTCGAACGGTGTACGTGGAACCTGAACTGGTTGCAGCTGACAAGCGGGTTTCTGTGAAGGTGACTTGCGTCGCTAGAAATCGAGGCAAGTGTGAATGTGGTGCTTGACGGCTGTTGTGAGTCGTGGCCGTTAGTATCCCTGCTGTTACTTTGCCAATATGCGAGTGTAGCCTAAATGGCCAGGCGTCGGCTTGTTGTGACATGCTTGAAGCACTTCAGTATGAAGGGGTGCAGGAATAACGAGCAAATAGGGAGCTTCAACGAATGAAAAGTTTTTTTTTGTAGAGGACGCCATTGTGTTAGCAAAATGACGATAATGCCTTTGCAAAGACTCTGGGTGCCCTCGAAGAACGTCCGTCCATGTAATTAATGAAATCAAGCAATGCAGGGTCGCCTCGTTGTTGTTGGGGAATCGTGGACGCGTCGATAACACCAAGGAAGGCCATATCGTCGTCATCAGAAAGAGAGGCTGACTGTACTGCTGATCAAGACAGGCAGTCGGCATCCATATGTCGCTTACCAGACTTTGGTATGACCGTCATATCGAACTCTTGTAACCTCAGACTCCACCGCGCTAATCGGCCGGTTGTATCTCTTAGACTAGTCAACCAATAGAGTGAATGATGGTCACTAATAACTTTGGAGGGGCAGCCATGCAAATACGTGCGAAATTTCATAACTGCCCAGACCATGGCGAGTCATTTTTTTCAGTTGTTAAAGAATTGGCCTCAGTGCGTGTTAGCGTCCTGCTTGCGTATGTGACCACTCGTTCTGTGTCTTCTTGCCACTGCACAAGCTCAGCTCCAAGGCCTACATTGCTTGCGTCAGGGTTAAGCATTCTTGGCGCTTGCTCGTCGAAGTGGGCAAGCACTGGAGGTGTTTGAAAACGTTGGTGGAGGTCATTAAACGCTGCTTGCTGTTCGTCGTTCCACTCAAAGGTGGCGTCGTGTCTAGTGGGGCGAGTTAACGGGAACGCAATCCGGGCGAAGTCGGCGATAAACCGGTGATAGAAGGTACATAGGCCCAGAAATCACCTAACAGCTTTTTTATCGGACGGTACTGAGAACTGTGCCACGGCCGCAAGTTTTTCGGGATCAGGCCAAATGCCGGTACAGCTGATGACACGACCAAGAAACAGCAGTTCTTCAAAACATAAGTGGCATTTCTCTGGTTTCAATGAGAGGCACGCGGAGCGTATGGCTCGTAAAACAACTTCTAGTCTTTTTAGATGCTCGTCAAAAGTTAGGAAAAAACACTATGACGTTGTCTAGGAAAACTAAACAGGTCTTCCTTCTATTTTAACCCTGAAAGTACAGTGTTCATGAGCCTTTGAACTCTAGCGGGCGCTGAGCACAGACCGAAGGGTCTGTGCTCAGCGCCCGCTAGAGTTCCTTCTTCTAAAGTTCCTTCTCCTAAAGTCCTTCGCTAGAGTTCCTTCTCCTAAAGCACAGACCGAAGGGTCTGTGCTGTAGGAGAAGGAAGGAAAGAAATGAAAGGCAGGGAGGTCAACTAGACGCACGTCCGGTTTGCTACCCTGCACTGGGGGAAGGGGTGAGGGGATTAAAGGAGAAGAGAGACAGAAGTGAGGGGCAACGTGTGTGTAGATGTAACCTTGTCCATTGCACGCTTATAAGCGGTTGCGTAGTCCGGTCAGCTTTAGAAAACTTAGCAGTGCTCGCGTCGCTTTGCTGGCCTGTGACGCGTACAGCCATGAACCAAGGATCTTCTCTTCGGAAAAAGGTCTACTGTCTAGTGTCTCTAACGTTTCGCGTAGCAAGTTGTGTTCGTTCGAAAAACGTTCACATGAACACAGTAGATGTTCTGTTGTCTCGTCAGTGTCACACGATTCACATCGGGAGCTATCCGCCATTCCTATACGAAAGGAGTACGCCTTTGTAAAAGCTACTCCTAACCACAGGCGGCACAGTAAAGTTGCATCCTGGCGGGAGAGGTGCGATAGAACTTGAAGCTTTCTCGATGGGTCCAATTTGCGTAGGCGGCGGTTCCTGACACTGGGGTCACTCAGCCAAGTTTCCGACATGGTGTTAGCGAACGAGTGAAGGCCCCTTGCAGCGTCGGTTCTCGACAATGGAATTGGGGTTGTCTGGGCGTCTGCGTGGGCGGATCGGGCAGCATTGTCAGCAAGGTCGTTACCGACAATACTCCAATGTTCCGGTAACCATTGGAACACCACGTCATGTCCTTCCGATAAAACTTCGTGAATCACTTCTCTTATTTCATTCACTAGTTGTTGATGCTCCCTTTGTTGTAAAGCTGATTGCAAGCTCAGATAGGATGCCTTGAAGTCGCAGAACACAGCCCATTTTTAAATTAGTATAAACCATCCGGCGTCACAAAAGCGGTTTTTTTCCCGATCTTTTGGGTGTACTTCATTCTACCAATATGCGCTTCTGAGGTCCATTGAAGAAAAGTAGCGAGCATTTCGAAGCGTATCGAAGGAGTCATTAATACGTGGAAGCGGATACACATCTTTCTTAGTCACTTGATTCAGCTTCCTGCAGTCCACGCAAAAACGCAGGGTACCGTCCTTTTTCTCAACCAGAACTACTGGCGATGCCCACTGGCTCTGTGATGGCTGAATCACATCGTCTTCAAGCATTTTAGCGACTTGTTGCTGTATCACTTCCCGTTCCTCTGGAGCCACGCGATAAGGATTCTGGTGTATAGGCCTTGCTGCATCGTGGGTGATTATTCGATGCTTCGTTAGCGGCGCTGGACCGACCCATGATGTCAATGAAAACCAGTCCTGAATTCAGCTAGCAGCTCAAGAAGTCTCGTTCGCTTGTCCTTTGACAACTTAGTGCCAACGTCAAGATTAGGTACTGATTCTTCATGAGATGCTTCGTCTAGCTAATAAACTGCCTTGGATTTCTGCGGTATTGTTAAAGTAAGCGATGGCTGTACCCTTCGGGAGGTGTGGGCACTCAGCACTGAAGTTAGTGAGCAGCAAGTTTGTGCGTACTGCAGTGACAGTGACAAGACCTCGAGCAACTGAAATACTGTGGCTAAAGATCAGCGAGCTTATTCGGCCGGCAATACCGTCGCTGTCAAACGGCTCATCCTCTGCCACCGAAACAAGAGTGCACGATCGTGGCGGGACGACCACATCGTCATCCGTCAGACGTAAAGGGTTATGTCTCGGCTCTGAGCAATCGACTAAAGCAGTGCTGTTGTTGCAAAACGTAATGACACTGTCAGAGACGTTGATGACGGCGCCATGTTCTCTCAAGAAATCCATTCCGATAAACATCTTTAAAGCACGAAGCGAGAACGACGAACGTCGCCACGGAAGTAGAACCACCGATGTCGAGCCTTGCTGGGCACATTCCGACAGGCATCAATAATTAGCTGCCTGCCCTCCTGAGGTGAGGTCCCTTCCACACTGTCTTTACTTTCTTGAGGCGCACGGCAACGTCATCACTAGTAATAGACAAGTCGGCCCCGGTGTCAACTAAAGCTCTGACTTGCTGTCCGTCCACAAGAACGGTAAGGCCTGGGGTCAAAGTTTCGTCGATATTACGTCTTGTCGGCTTTACAGCAGTCATGAGGTAGGAGTAATGGGGGCTTTTTTCCTTCGTCTTGACAGCCTGCAACCTTACCTTCTGAGGTCACCGCCTTCAGTGTGCCGGTGTGGGCTGGGTGACCTCGCTCCTCTGGTGTCGGCAAAAGTGCGGCGCTGCAACGAAGGCGACTGGGCAGGAGAAGGGGAGCGATGTTGACGTCGGAAGCTCGGCTGGTAATCAGTTGCCTCGTCATCATTGTTACGGTGGCCGTCGAATGGGGGTCGAGTCACCAGAGGTCCTTGAGAACCGACAGCGCCATGGCGGGATACGAAGTCGTTGGCATGTCGACTGTCAAACCGTGCGTTGAGAGGGCGAAACGTATCGGCGTGGTGCCAGCAATAGCGGACTATGTGGCCCACACACCCGCAGTTGAAACAGAGTGGACGCCTGTCAACAGTGCGCCAGGTGTCTGTTCGGCGAAGCTGTGGATGCCGTGACGACTCCTCACGTGACGAAGGCCATGGCAGGTCAGAAGATGACTGGTCGCGTTGGGGCTGGATGGGTGGGCGCCACGATGTCTCCCCCTGTGGTGGTGACCAAGGAACGGTTGCAGGTGGCGGTTGAGGAGCTTCGAAGGGCGACGGCGTACGTCATAGGACGTCGCTCGGGGGCAGGATCAGTTGTCGAGAATGCTTGGTGGATTTCGTCGCGGACGACTTGAGCGACAGATGCCATGGGTTTATCCACTACCGGAGTCCGCAAACTCTGCAGTTCCTCACCAACAATCTCTCTAATCTTGTCACGCAAAGAGCTAGGATTGTCAAACTTTACAGCGGCAGCCTCAATTTGGGGGCTGCTGCAGAAGCGATCATATTGTCGGCAGCGTTGGTGAAGGGCCCGCTCGATAGCCGACGCTTCTTTGATGAAGTTCTCTACAGTGCTTGGCGGGTTCCGCAGAAATCCGGTGAACAGCTGCTCTTTCACGCCGCGCATGAGGTAGCGCAACTTCCTATCTTTTGTCATCTGCGGGTCAGCCCTCCGAAATAAACGTGTCTTGTCTTCGGCGAATATGGCGACCGTTTCATTGGGTTTTTGGACTCTCAGCTCTTAGCTCTAGTAGTTGGTAAGTGCGGTCACATCTGTCGACATTGGCAAAGGTTTCAATCATCTGCTGGTGAAAGTCGGTCCATGTGGACAAGCTGCCTTCTCGGTTCTCGTACCAAGTACAAGTGCTGTCGTAAATTTAGATGTAGGCCCGGCCGAGCTTTTGCTGAGCAGACCACTGGTTTATCTTCGCAACACGATCAAAGGTGTCGAACCAGTCTTCTACATCTTCGTGTGCGCCACCACCAAAGCGTTCAGGCTCCATCGATTGAAAAAACGTTACCTGGGGTGGAGCGGGAGGACAGGTGTCAAGAACTACCGGCTGGGGCTCGTGTTAGCCATTTCTAGATGTCTCGTAGAGGGCTTCTGCGATGGGTATAACTCTGGAGGAACACCTCGTTGCCGACGACTGAATCGATGGACAGGGGTCGCTAAAGGCACGTCCGGGCTGAATGAACGGCTCCCACTAGTGGTGAGAAGCATCGGGCAGCGTCGCGGCCCACCTCCTCCACCAGTGACGCAGTGAAACGTGTACAAAAGTTGACAGCAGCTTACGGCAACAAAAAGAGCGTGTTCAGAATCAGTTGTACAGCAAGACGCCTGCTTTGTTATACCGAAAACCACATGTCCCACTAGCTGGAATCTACAAAACATTCCTATCGTCGTTCTTTTTCATATGCACACGTGTTAATACTATCTAAGCTGAGTTAATTTCAGGAGATATCTACTCGAAGCAAAATGTGTGATGCTTTACTCCGACTGAACACAGAATGCTTGACTAGACAGTATAACATGAAATGCTAGCCACGCCGAAAGTTACACCAAATTGAGCGTTAAAGCTTTAAAAAAATAAATGAATAATTTTTGTTCAAAATATTCGGCAAATGCTATGCGTAACCCAACAATATTGACAATCCAGCGCTTGAAAAGCACAGTGTTACCATGCATGATCCTTTACATACCCCAAGTGTCATAAAATTCTAACAATTGGTACACAATCAAGCACTTGGCCGATTATATGCATCATACGACAATTTATGTCCTAACACTCGAAAATTGTAGCGTTGGCATGATTTCTTACAAACAAGAAGTGTCACACAATCTGAGAAAAATTACAGTGCTCAGCGAACGAGGCAATTTTTGCCGAAAAGTTATCCACCGAAACAGAGTTACCACGTAGAATAAGCTCATGAGAAAATTTATATTGTATAAATCTAGTGTCACGTATTGAATTCTGTTGGCTCGTAACCGGTCTTACGTTGGACTAATGAGATGGTTCATAAATCAGAACCTTACAGAGCATCTTGATTGGGTAAATCGAATGCATTTTGATAGTTTTCTTGTTATTCACTATAGAAACTGTGGGTGTGTATTTCGGTTTGATCAAGCCAACATACTGGGATGAGCTCAGAGAACTAACAACTGAGAGCAAGCAGTTAGACTACTGTGATGCATCACGTATTAGTAAATCTTCCATTGATTGTTTGCAAGAGAGTTATTTTTTCTGAATGTGTTACATATGAGCACCGTACCCCTTAAGCATTCTTATTTTTTCAATACTGAGACTTATTCTGTACTTCTATTGTGACCAAAATTCATGCTGGGTTGGTGACATGCTTCGAAAAGTATATATAATGTGCGTCAATGAATTCTACTCAGTATTGTCAGAAGCGCCCACATGCCTTGTGAGTCTTGCTTAAGAAGCTCAGCCATTCACTATGCACATGCTATGTGCTACTAGATACGGAAACACTTTGGAAATGAATATTTCAGCTATACAATGGCTTCAGCTGAATGTGCAACTAAGACATTCAGACTTCCAAGCATAGGTCAGCAATACAAGAGAATACTCAGTCACTCTGGGATTCTTCAGGCTTCTAACTCGCTATCTTTCATACAGACTTCTACTTATGACCATGGGTACTCACACTCATTCATACTTTCTTACACGCACACTCAACGCAACTCACTCACATGCTTACTCAAGCCTTCTTACACTCATGAGTACTGGTTCACATCCATATTGATGTCTTCTACCATTGAAAATTACTAATACCTCACACTCATCAGTATTCACTAAGGTCTGGCTTACGCTCATTGGTGCTCACTCATGCTCATGAATGTAAGTTGCCCCACCCATCACACGACTAAACTACCCTATCCTCTCGCTTCCAAATCACTACGATCTGAATAATATTGACTAGTTCAATTGTTCATATAAGAATGGAAGGTAATTGTGGTGACATAAATTTGAATGTCCACTACTTGGCACTTCTTTCCTATTGCGAAGGTTGTTACAGTTTGAAATCAAACCTGCTATGTGTATGTTATGTTGTCCGAGTGTAGGTGTTTGTATGAAAGTAATATGAATATTTTTTATAATCAGTCTGTTTCGTTCAATATGTTATTTTGAAAATAACAATACTGTTATGATGTGAGAGTGACCGAGTGTGTTCATCTAGCCAAGCGCTGCTCTCAAGCAACAGAACATAAGTTAGAAAACTGCCCAAGTGGCCTGAATATATTTTCTTTGTTATGAGATGTTTCGGAATCGCAGTGTAAATAAAAAAGACTAGTACTTGTATATTTTAAAGCATGTGTGATCGAACTGCTGTAATTTATAATGAAAAATTGTAATCAATTTTGTTGCCACCCATGAAATGAAACCAACAAACCCAGCTGTTTATTTATATATACTTTTATTTATTATACCTTGAAGACCCTCTACATAGGGCTTTACATGAGGGTGTGTGCATACAACGTAGAGTTAATGAAAAATGAATCTGTTGCATTCCCAAATTTATCTGTTTTGGAATGGTCGGTGACACTTGAGGGAAGATTGTTGTAGTGCCTGGCTGCCTGAGCGAAAAAAGAATGATGGTTGGCGGTGGTGCAAGCAGGAGGTTGGCAGATGGCCTTGTGGAGCTGAAGTGCGATGGGCTGGTTGAAGGGGGCAGTTGTAATGAATCACATGACACATTTCATGATACAAGGACAGTCTAGAAATCTTACAGCATAGGTCAAGGTTAGGTAAACCTGCATTACTATTAAAGGCGGTGACACTGGTAGGATATGAGTAATCTGAATAGCTGAATCTAACTGTGCTGTTTAGAACAAGCTTGCGACGTGCCAAGGCGAACGTGCAGAACCTAAGCCAATCTAGGGGTCTTGTGTTGGGGCTGACGCAAGGCCCAAACATTTTGGTTCAGCACTACCAAAGCTACGGGGTCTAAGAAAGCTACACAGCTGGGCAAAAAACATAGTCCCAGGTATATTAAGTGCCCTAAAATTCACCGAGTTGAGTGAAATTTGTGTTTGGTGTATGTTACGCCACATGTGTCATTATGTGATACGTTTATTGTTTGCATTTAGTTCGTAGGCATGAAATTATTTTTGTCTCTTACCCCCCCCGTAACTGCGTTTGCAAATAAACATGGCAGCATTCATGCAGAAGTGACCACCGGCTTCCACCTGATCTTGCTCTTGCTACACGACCTCTGCGCTGACAGCAAACAATAAATGGTGAAATCCGCCATCAATTTTTTTCACCTTACTCTGAGGATAAAAAATCAGGTACGTGCAGTTGTTGTTAGCGAGATGCGCTGCTTGCTTAGCCAGAAGTGCTAAGACTAACGCACCGAGGCAGGGCTTTGGCTGCATCGCCAGACAAAGACCGTTACATCTTCAAACATCGGACATGCAACATAGCACAGCGTTTCATGCCCGTCGGATCCTCCTTCGATGGAAACGAAAAATATAGAAAAAAAGGATTGCAGCGGGGGACGCGAAGGAACGCGTGACGGAGGAGCAGTTATATGAGACGAAAAGCGTCGGAGAGAAACGTGCATAAGGTGGAGATATCGGCCGGCATGAGCGCCTACCTATCCTCAGCAAGCAGAGCGAAAAATCCATGCTTCAAGTCGCTGGCGTGACTGTTTGCTTCACAGTCTTACTGTATTTTTAAGTTAATAAGCCATACTTATCTGCAATGACTGTGTATAGACTATTCGGCGAGCAGATGCAGTTAATATGGTGAGCAGATGACATGGCGCGCATGAATACTTGTGGAGAGGCTAATCACCCTTTCTATTGACTTAGGGGCCCTGTAGCCTCCACAGTGAAATAAATGGGCCCCCAAGGCCATAGAGTTTGCCAAGGCGTCTTGGGCTGTCAGCGAGATAAAGCAGAGCCAGCGTGAGCCACAGTGCCGGAAGGCCCACGTCTCACATGATTTTGAGTTGAGCCACGAGTGGCGCCCCATCACTCATGATCACGTGGGAGGTATCTCAAAGTGCCACAGCTGGGCCCACCTGGACGGGAAGGGTATCTAATCCCCGTGTTCAGAAACGCTGCTCGACTTAAGCCACGAACACACTAGTGGCGCCGCGCTCTGCCACGCGCCGCGCGCCGCTCGCGAGACGCCGCTTTTCTCTCTTTTTCCCGGAGAGCGTCGAGGAATTTCTGCCACCGACCCAATCGCTCCTTGCGCTATTTCTGCCGCTGCCGCCCAAACAAAGCACCAATCAGCGACGTGCGTGGTAGTCGCCATAGCAACGTACGGAGCTTCTTTTTTTTTCTGGCTGTCATTTTTCTCACGCCGTCGTTTTCTGAAGCACGCACCATAGACACCGAACGCTTTTTAGAGGAGATTAGACGCTACCCCTTCTTATGTGACAAAACGATGCCTGATTATAAAGATAAGGAAGCAATAATGAACAGATGGGATCTTATAGGATCTATGTTTGGATTGACTAGTAAGTGGCGATTGTGTGGCTCATCGCATGATGAGCGCGAATGAATTGTATGTTTTATACACTCACTTGTGCCGGAACACAGGCCATGCTGAAGTTTAAGAATATTAGAGACAGGTGGATAAAGCTCGTGTCGGGAGTCGAGGCGAACACTCGGAGCGGTGCGCCAGGCAATAATGGCAATATTAAGTGGCCCCTGTTCACAATTACTGACAGCATGCTGAGGCAGACACCTCACTATGAGGAAAAGTAAGTGGTCAATGACGTGCCGTTTCATATTGCAGCGCACGCAGGATACCTGTTTCATGCCTGCCAACTATCTTGATTTTGCTGCGAGACTCCTGAATACTGACTGACCCTCCGGGTCGACGTGCACGTTCCCGAGCTGTCGCTCAAAGAAATCTATTTACAGAATAAGGAAAGGTGGGCTAGTTGATAATGAATTGAATGGGACAGTGTTAGGATGAAGACACGAACGAGAAATGACACGAGAAGTGCTGCTAAAAACTATTTACGACTCATAGACGAGCGTTTTTTTCCGACGTTCGTACGAATGCTGTTTCAAACCCCGCAGGCCATGAAAAGTGCTTCTACGTAAATTAAGCGTTGTACGTTGGTTCTTCGATTCTACTTTTTGCAATGAATTCATGCTACAGACCGGTTAATACTGTAGGGTCATGCGGTGAGGCCTACAATGACGGCGAGGACACGCCAGCTGTCGCGACACACAGCACATCTCATTTCATAATTGTGAGTGAGTGTTGCGAGCACACATATTAGGTATATGATGGAGGGTGTGCCCCCCACCTCTCAGATGCTATAGTGGTCGCTTGCTTTGAAGTAACAGCTGGCTGTTCAGGACATGATCCCAAGTGTTTTTCTGTCCCTTTGTGGAGCTGTACAGGAATGCAAATAAATCACATTTGCTTTACTGCCAATAAATAGACAGCTTACTTCACTGCAAAATATGTCAGGACAGCATTGCAAATGTCATCTTTGAAGAACTGGCCTGTGTCGCTCATATACCAACTACATTGTTTATATTACTCGTGTTATGATCATATTTATTAAATGAAAAGAAATTATAATAAACAAAAATTGTTATAATTCATCATGCATGCCAATTCTGATGCAGCAAATGCTCATTTTCAGGCCTGTAACTAACATGCCACAGACATCTGAAGAATTGTAAATATAAACTTCATCCACTCTTTCTTGCTATCATGAATACATATCTTATTCTTGCATAATAAGACAGTCTTTACATTTATGTGTCTGCAAGAGACATTGTGGGTTGTGTGCGTGGGTGTAAGCTTACAAGCTACTCTAGCAGCAGCAGGCCGAGCAACACGGCAATACTTCATTCTCTACTTTGCAGCAGTCAAGACGCTCCCCAAACTGCACAAGGCATTTTAAACGAAATATAAGTGCCTCAAGTTGTTTCCTTGGTGGGCCAAGTTTTGTCTCGAGGCTTATGTTGCTATAAATATGCTAACTTTGGGCTCTGAACATGCAGCTATGCCATTGTCATTGAGGGTGAAGAATCCTGCAGTTATGCTTCTCAGTGAGTTGCTTTTTCTTTTTTCAGTGTTCAAAAGCAGTTCTCTACTAATCCAAGGACATTGAAATAGAACTGCTTTCTCTGTCTTCTGACCTGTGTGCTGTTGGCACAGCTCACAAGTAAAGTTTTTGTGCTGCTAACCTAAACGCAGGATAGCTTCTATTGAACTTGTCTGAAGTTTTAAGGAACGGTAATTGTTCAACAGGTGGATGTGAAATACTACGTAGTGCCGGCTGTCTTCTTGAGTAGGCTGCGATATTAGGACGTCACTGTGACATTTCATAAATTTCAAATAATGACGTGAAGAAAGCTGGAATATTTATTTGTAAAAACAGTATCTGCATACTCCCACACTGTATGCGAAAAATAACAAGCAACACGCACAGATGCTTTTTCACTAGTGGCACATGCTGATTCTTTTACTTATTTTTTATTAGAGAGATATGCCTTGAAGAAGAACGTCCTGAAGGGTAAGCCACATTTCATAAGTTTTATCTGTTTTTATATACCAAATCAAAACAAGCATTCAGTTTCAATGACTTTTTTCGCTATCATAAAATCTGCCTGTGACAGTTGTACCTCTAACATAGTTTGCTAACAGCACAGCAACTAAATCGTGGCTGTTTTTTGCACATAATTCTGAATCCTTGCTGTTTTCAGTGCTATATTTGGTCCACATGCTGAGAGGAGCATTGAGTAGTTTATAAGCATGTTCTTTTACGTCAAATAAATGCGCTAGAACTCCTGTATCGGGACCGCCAAGGAATTATTTTGGTACCTGTTTTCTTTAGTGCAACTGAAAGCCTACCAGTCAGTGTCTAATCGTGGAATGGTAACATGGAAAACAATGTGCCGCGTTTATCAGAATCTCTCATTCAGTGGTAACGGGGAGCTGTATGCAAAATGCATGCTGGAAGCAGTAGAAAGTGAATGCAATAATGAAATTCGGGTTTGTGCTGTGCAGTTGCCTGCATATCTATACACCTTTGCCGCATACACTCTAACTGACGTGCTCCACTAGTAGGCGCAAACACAGCGACTATTCAGCGTGCTAACTCCTTTTACCTTGTAAGCAGCTTAGAATAGAGTGGGAAGAAATAATAACAACACACTGTAATCTTGGACAGTAATTGTGGTGCACAAAGGAGCATCAGCCTACATACAGCTAAGTGAATGTTCAAATCCACAGTGTAGCGTGACTAGGCTGTGTGACGTACCATGTTTTTTTGTAACATATAAATGCAAGTGATTCATCTACTTCTTTAATTCATGAAAATGATGCTCGAATATATCACTTCATGAATGTCTAATCACATGGGTTAGATAAGTGTCTGTCCCTTTTATGCACTACAAATTTAGCAATGTTTGTTTCTTTTTTCTAATAATTACAATTTCATGTTGTACTAGTTCATGTTTGACTTCATGCAGTATGCGAGATGTCACTGACGTATCATTTTTACGGCTCTTACAGGTTTTGGTGGGCTACGAACACAAGCAACTGCTCGGCTGTGCCACCTACCACACCTTTATTGTAAGAATGTCTATGTGAACTTTGAATATTAAATCTGCTAGACTTTGTTCAAGCTAAAGGTATCATGCTTGAGCAAGTACAAATTTGTGATGTCAGAAGAGATAGATAACATACAAGACAAGTGATGACAATACACTGGCAGTACACATTTCAATTCTTTTTTGGATTGTACAAATGAATAGCAGCTTGGACATATCTTTTCAGTCATCCTGCATGAGCAGCCTACATTTTTTTCGTAGGACAGGTGTCATCTATGCTCTGCTTGCACTGCCCATTGTAGGTTGGCAATCACATGCTTTGAGTATTGCTGTCAATGTATGATTGCGTCATGCAATTCAACTTATTGTCTGTTTTTGTTAACATTGTGTTGCTAGTACACATATATTCTACAGGCATAATCACTCACTTGAAAATAATCAGTTTCCTTCCCTTTCCTTAGCATCACTCTCTGTGCCAACATGTGAAACTAAGCTGCCAAGACTTGCATATGAACTTCACGACAGCTTTTCTAATCTGTGCCTTGTTTCTGTTTCCTCTTTAGGCTCACCGGGAAACCCACAGATTTTACACCATCTTGGTAATTACACCCTCCACACTTTTTGCAAACATTTTGATGGCACTTAGCGGTCAGTGTAAATTTGTTTTGCAGGAAGAGAAAAACACGCAGTGATGAGGACATGGATGCGAGTGTTAAAAAACTGCTTGGCAGCTGCTCCACCTCCATTCAACCGATTGCAAAGAAAAAAGAAATAGAAGCACTGCAGCCCGATGAGTGCGAGATAGCTGGCAGCCTTGTAGTTGTTAAACTCAAGGCATTACCGAAGAGAAAGCGCTCACAGGTGCTCTTTGAGATTCACAAGCTCCTACATGAAGCTGAAATGAAATGTCTGGACGATTGTTATTGAAACCATAGTAAATCTTAATGAGACTGGCATTGCTTTAAATTTGAACAAGTGTACAATAATGAATCGTTGATCACATCATATAGCGATTCTATCGAAATCATGTCAACCTAATGTCAATTAGGTTGACCAAATTATAATACCTTCCTTTCCGTCCTCTTTATTGGATATAACTGTGCTTGTAAACCATGCCGTCGCCATCGCGGTATGAGCAGCATTGACAAGCAATCCCAGGTTTACATGCAGAGATACACCTGATAAAGTGAATGTCCCCACGGGCAACTGCCTTAGCTCAATTGGTACAACTTCAGGTGCCTTAATCGAAGGTTGCAGGCTCGGTTGCTATAGACAGCAACTTGCCTTTTTGTTCACTTTTATTGCCACACCTAACTGAAACTCCTACGAAAAATCTCCCCTATACTATCCCTTAAAAAACTAGCCCTTCAACTCTCCTTCTTTTGTAAATGATTAGGGTTATAAACAATGAAGGCATTGGTGAAAAGCTGATGATGCTATTTTTTTAAAGGGGTACTGACACGAAATTTTTCGCCTATTGTTTTATGTGTCAAATGACAGGCCAACACCTCAAGAGAGTAGGAAATGTACCGGTAAGCATGAGTGCGCCCCGGAAAATTAATTACAGCAGGCCTTTAAAAGCTAGTTTTGATTCTACTGTATTCTGGCATCATGGCATACTACGATCAGCGCCACCAGGTTGTTTATGCATGCATACGTTTTTGCGATGTATTCTTGTCCACACATCGCTTCTTCATTTGTCTGCTGTATGCTGATCGCTTCTTCAATCGTCTGCTGTATGCTGCACCTGTGGCAGCTGTCGTAGCAATTCGAAATCAAACGATTTCTCTGGCCTCTGATAAGCGTATATCTTGCATTCGCGTGCGCATACCATATTAGAGTCCACTAGCTGGCTTCACAGGCACGCTGAACCATAGTGACTGGAAGGCGCGAACAGGTGATTGAGAAGGTGAGGCGGAAGCTTGCTTTTTTGTTTTGTGTTAGTGCTCGACATCATCACAACTAGCCACACTGCTACGTAAAGTTACCAGGATTAGTACTGTAGCTCGATGTCAAGTTTCTGTCAATGTTTGTAGATTAGACACGAGAAAAACAAGTTTCACATGAAAATAAAATATTTTAGCAGCATTTGCTGAGTGTGACACTTGCTCATTGCAGTCTCTGTATACAGGAGATTTGTATGGCAGAGTAAACTTGCCTCCCGAAAAAGGTGTCAGTACCCCTTTAACTGTCTATAAATTTTGATAAAATATGTACACTTATTTGCTCTTCAGATATAGGAATAAAACATATTCAGAGCCTATGTGAACAGTGACAGTGAAAACAGTCAAGAAGTAATAATCAGTGGCTGTTATGCATCGGTCAAATCTGATCAGTTCAATATCGTCATTATTAGGCGTAACTTAGTGTGTGACCATCGGCTACAACGACACTCCAGAATTGTCTAGGGTTTGTATGCAGTGATGTAAGTAAACTAGAAGAATCCAGTTTTTGCTTGTCTCACACATTGGCAATAATGATTTTATGATTAGCGGGGGCTTCTTGTCCTACTAGATTTGCGAAAGTGCTTTGATCTATGGTTTCTTGAGAAGCATGGGTAAATTTTGTCTGTTTTCAAAAGAATCACGAGTATAGATTCAATTCTCAAGGTTTTCTCAATGTTTATCGATTTTTTACACTGTTTGCTATGTTATCTAAAATTGTTGTCAAAAGTGACCCACTTTTTTATAAGCAAATCATAATTTATAGTCTGTGAATACTTCCCTCGATGGGTTTTTTATTTTGCTGATGGAAATTCCTTGTCCCATCAGATTTGTGATGAAGCCTTCTCCTGGTGAGGAGCCTTCCTTTTCAGATGTGTTTTAAACCACGGGCATTTTTGTCTATTTTCAAAACTACTACGAATGTAGGTTCGCATTTGAAGGTTGCGATATTGTTTTTATATATGTCCCTCTCCGTGTTTGGTATTTTGTTTGAAATTGTTCCAAAAAGTCGCGTACTTTCTTTATTTATAAGCCGTTTAGAGTTTATTGTCAATGATTTCCTCGATGGGGACTTTTTTGTTGCACATGCAGTACACTCATCACTAAGCTTAGGCAGAGCGTGAACAATATAGTCAGGTGCAGCTTTATATGTCTGTAGCATTTACTCGTCAAAGGCCACAAGCCTTTTCCAATGGCGGTGAAATTTAGACTGATGTCATGGGTTGGATGGCCGGAATACCCGGTTTCGGAAAATGCTAAGTGCATAAGAACGACTGCTTCTTTAGTGGTAAAGGTGGTCAGCTGCTGTGCTTTAGTCACCTAGATGAGGCCTCTGCATATTTATTTAGTTGTATTCTACCAGAGAGTTCCACAGTAATATTTAGAGGGAGATCTGGCACCAGTGTCTACGCGGGCTTCTTCAAGAGCGCTTGTACCCCCCACGGGAATCATGGAAAGTACAAGCTTCGGAACTGTTTTGAATGGAACATCAACATCGATACAATTTCAAAATCTGTCCAATTTGTTGTATTTGTGTATGCTCATTTGCATTTCAGTTCAATGTTCGCCTTTATTTGGTTTTTTTTTCAAGCACTTTTGGATTTTTATATTGTCAAATAGTCGCACCTAAAGCACATAAACAGAAAAACAAGTCAGAGGTAAAATGCAAATACTGTATTGTTCCTTTCGTATGCCAATTGTGTCAATGTTAAGTACAAAAAGCTCACATTGTATCTTATTACATTTGTGTTTGAGTGCAATGTTTTGTATTTATTCAGTCACATTTATGTTTCAGTGCAGCATTTGCATTTCTGTGATTTCAATTGAGTTTCAGTGCAATATTTTGTATTTGTGCAGTCACATTGGTGCTTCATTGCAATATTCGTATGGATTCCCTCACATGTAAATAATTTGAACATATTGGTGTTTTGTCAAAATTGAGTTGTGAATTAGTCCTTGTGCAAAATTTTCTATAGCAGACAAGTTCAGCCATAGTAATCACAAGTAAACCATTTATATCTATTGGTGGAGCACTCATGAACCTATATATAGCACATTCTGATGGTCATGTCAAAGCATTGTGGCAGCGCTACTGATGCGGAGAAAGACATGTTTAAGAACGTAGTACCAGCAGACATGAGTGAACCATTGATACACACTACTGCATCACTGAAATGCTTCTATGCATAATACACAATAAAAAATGATCCCTTAAAATTTTCCTTGTTGCAATAATTGGTAGGAAAGATCTATATATGGCAGACTTCATTCTTAAAGGTAGTGCGTGAGAGGTTATTGGTCACTTGCCAGCAGGTAAAAGATATCTCATGTGCTACATGATACCAGCCGGCAGAAAATGTGTTCTATGCTTACCTTTCTGGCAGCGAGTGGCTAGAAAGGCAAGCCCGGACATTTCCTGGTTAGCAGTCCTTGATTAACACTAAAATGAGCTGCCAGAGCATGGATAGGCAATATCAACGGCACTTCTCAAATGCTTATTTGGGATACGTCTGTCACGTTGTATACGAATAACAATTAGCTCTGGAATATATATGTTACGATATATATTAGTACAGACTCTCTGTTAGGATAGTATGATAAACACTGTATCATGTATTTGTGTTCAAAGCGAACCTACACTGTACACTCTCAGAGCATGCAGATTATTAAAGTAGAACTGTTGCTTGAATAAAACAACTGCATCTACATAAGAATGAAAGCTTGAGTGAGTAGGCACGCGGTAATCTTGGTTGATACAGCGTACACGGAACAACGAGAATAAACACAGTACCAGTGCTGACTCAGAAATAAAATTTATTGGGAAAAACAAGCATATATAGGGCGACATACAACATAACAAAAAAGAACAAAAAAGAATCCTAGCTAAGAAAAACAGGTACATATATATAAAGCGGTATGAGCCTTGGGACAGCAGAAGAAGAAGCACGAAAGTTGGGGCAGGAAAGAACAGTAGGATGAAGTTGGGAATGACGGACGCCAGTCCCTACTGAGGCTACAATGCTTCAAAGTTGAAACACTACATTATTTTGGCGCAGCGGGCCATCGAAGCCAACATGTGGTTGACGTTCTTCATTGATGAGACCTCCACGGACAAGATCATCTTTTCGCAGTACCAAGTTTAAGATGAAGCAGCGGTGGACCTACCTCGTGAGCTCTGCTCGGAAGACCTTGTATACCTGGTTGTGGGAAAGGCAGCTGTGGACGCTACTGAACTACGACAGAAAGGTGCTGTAAAGGACTTGCATGTGGCGACCTTCTGCAACCTAGTTCTCGAACAAGCGCGTCGAAGAGACTCAGGATCACGGTCTTCGACGAAAGAGGTGAGCCTCGTTTTGAAGGCTCTTCAGCTGCAACATGAACAGAATATGCAACAGAACAGAATAATGACATCCTTTATAAGATCTCTGAATGCTGAGAAACCGGTGCCTAAATTCGTAGAGCCTGATGCCTTCGACGGTATGTCTTCGAATCCAGAAAGTTGGCTTGAGTTCTATGAATATGCCGCTGAAAAAAAAACAGGTGGCTCTCTGATGATGACAAAATCACTAACATGCGTTTTTACATGAGAGGTGTTGCTCTCAAGTGGTATGAAATGTGCATTCAGGAAGGCAAAGGTGGCTTTTGGAGTCAGTGAAAGAAGAAACTTTAGACCGCATTCGGAAGCAATCCAGTACATAGATGGAGTACAGAACTTAATTTTAAGTCCAAGCAAAGCTCTCTTGTCGAGTACTTCTATGAGAAACGCCATCATTTAAAGCTAGGTGAGTCTTTACTTACATCTATGGCCGTAGTAGCCTTAATAATGCATACATTAGACACTGAAGTCTTGAAGCAGGTGAAAATTTAGTCACCAAGAACTCTAGATGACCTCCCTGGAGTGCCTTCAGAATATACCATCAACTTCAGAAACCAGCAAAACCGCTAGTTGAAGCAGCTGTTTCAGTCAGAGTAAAGCCGACTGGTCAAGCCGCGATCAGCGAAAACCGAGCAACCTCACAAATAGCCCGGTAAATTGACCTGGGCGTTCCAAGACATCGAGTGAATAATATCGGCACGAAGCTCATGATGATTTGACAGAAAAAAAACAAGTAATAAATGAGAGTGATTAGTCCCACCCAATAGCTTCAAATGAGACTGTTTATTTAAGTAGCTCTAGCCTACTTCACATTCCCGTAAAAGTAGGAAACAAGACGATGATGGCTCTCAGTAGAGAGCGATGCATCTGTATCTATTATAAATCCAAAAATGGTGCATGCGTGCCTTGTGCTTAGTGTAAGGGTCCTACCGCTACAAGGCTATGATGAAGAAGTAACATTGTATGATAAGTGGGCCTTTGTAAACATCGCGTTCCAGGGTAAGAAAATAGAGAACAATTAAAGATCAATGTATACTGGGACGATGTGGTTCTAGTCGAGGGCGTAGCAAGGAACAAAACATATCAAGGTAGACAAGATAACCTACCAGTTGTCAAGTGCGCGGATGATATCGCAACGACCTACCCTGAACTTGTACGCAGAGAAAGCTATCCTCAGGCGATGAAGTCATAAAAGGTTCCTTTTGAACTCGCTGACAAGACTGTAATTCGAAAATCACCTTACAGTATGTCAAGAGAGCAAAATATTTGGCTCAAAAAAGAGTTGCAGAAGATTCTAGATGCTGATGTCAAAGGACCATAGGTATCACCCTTTGCCTCTCCCACAACAATCGCACTGAAAGAAGACGGAACCTTCAGATTATGCACAGACTACAGGGTCCTCACTCGCCAGACAGGACTCGTACCATTTCCCATGCCGTGGATTGACACATTTATAGATGAGACTGGTAGTTGCCGACATTTTTCCCGCATCGATTTGTGCAAAGGCTTCTGGCAGATCCCTATAACCGAAGAAACATAATTGTGGACAGCTTTTATCACATCATCCGATCTCTACGAGTATAACTGGCTTCCTTTCGGTTAGAAAAACTCGCCAGCGTGGTTCCATAAGACCATGAATGACGTTATAAAGCCATTCCTTGGTGTTTTCTGTAATGTGTGCTTTAACGACAAAGTAGTCTTCTCCAAAACAAAGGCTAAGCATCAGGACCATCTGTCTCAGGTGTGAAATGCCTTGAGCTTGGCACATCTCAAGGTTATTTTAAGAAGAGTGCATTCTTTCAACAAAACGTTGTGTTTCTTTAAATGAGTCTTCGATGGGAACACCAAAAGCACGAAACAGGGGTTCGTTGAGAAGATCTCCCAGTTGAAGAAACCATATGACCTCTATTCTCTGCGTGTGTTTTTGGGTTGAGCAGGACATTTCCGAACTTTCATTAAGGACTTTGCTGTCGAAACTAGATGTCTCGCATGTTTAACGCATAAAGACGTTTCCTTTGAATAGTGAAGAATGTGAGAGAGTCTACCATGACTTGGTGCTCAGAATTTCATCTGACTCTGTCCTATGCCTACCAGACCTCACTTTACCCTTTGAATTGAACACTGACGCTTCACATTATGGGCCTGGAGCAGTGATGTATCAAAATATATCGAAGCATCCAGCCGAGAAAAGCGACTTGTAGTAGGTTACTACAGTGACACGTTTAAGCCATCTGAAACAAACTACACTACTACAAAAAAGGAAGTCCTAGCCGTTCTGAAGGCCACTGAGTACTACAGTTTGTACCTGGAAGGTACTAAGTTCACTTTGTTCACCGATCACCAGGCCCTCATTAACCTCTTGAATATGAGCCAAACTAAAGGACGTATTACTAGATGGTTGAATTACTTGCAGCAAATCAACTTCACCATCTCGCACCGATCAGGGCCACTTTTAACCAATGCAGAGGCTCTATCAAGGTTGATGGTACGAAGCAACACAGAAAAATCCGAACAAATCAATGAAGTGAAGATGTTGGAAGGCTCCGGACAACTGGTTTTTACTGAAGGTCGTTATGAAGTCCCATCAACACTTGTTTCCAGAGTCCTTTGTTTGTACCAGAATAGCCCAAAATCTGGAGGACACAACGGATTTTGGTGCACCTACAACAAATTTATGGCATCACTTGAAGAAAGATGTCAGTCAGTATGTTCATTCCTGCCATGTGTGTCAAGTACACAAAGTCAAGTGTAAAGAGTCCATGGATGCTATGATACTACCTTGCCACTTGAACGGGCCTTTCAAAGTACTTCACCTGGACTTTGCCAAACTAAATAAGAAACGGAACGGAGTTAATAAAACGCAAGATTTTTTTCTGGCCATAGATGAATACACGAGCATGGTCGCGGCACAAGCAGGAAAAGAAGATGCAAATAACGTCATAGGCCTCCTCGAAAAAGGCATGTTCAAGACTATGCGGTCAAAAGTATGCAATAATGGCTCTGCGTTCAAGAGCAAAAAGCTAGCAAGATGGGCTCGGGATCACAATATATCGATCAAGTTCTCTGCTGCATACCATCCCACAGTGAATGGGCAGGCAGAACGTGCCATACGGGACGTGGAACAGTACATCAAGATGTACGATAGTTTTCCTGGTGGATGGAAATGTTCTTTGGAAGATGCCGTGATACATCATAATCGATCCTACACAAGTGGCTTTGGGTGCAGTCTCCAGTACGTTTTTTCAGTATAAACTTCTATTTGGCAAGCATACCGTGAGTTGGGACTCTTAAAAAAATCAAGATCATTGAGGAGAGGCAAAAAAATCACAGGAGAGATACCAAAAATGAATGAAAAACATTTTGACAAGAGGCATCGAGCAGACATGCCAGATATTCAGGTCACCGACCTCGTATTAGTGAGGAAAGAAAGAAAAATGACAGTGCCAAATTTTACGGTCCTTACTGTGTGCCAAAGACAGCCACCTAGAACGAAATTTTGAAGACTGTTTGGTACACTGGTGAACGTGGATCGGTTGAATATGTTTCAATTAGAAAAGTCTGCAAATATTACCCCAGTAGGGGCAATTACAAGAAACCGGAAAAGGTGAAGTGGTATGAACCCTAGGTGAAGTGGTATGAGCGCTGGGACAGGAGAAGAAAAAGCACGAGAGCCGGAGCAGGAAAGAAAAGAAGGATGAAGTTGGGAATAAAGCAAGTTAAGATGGGCGCCAGTTCCATACTGAGGCTATAACGCTGTCCCGTTCTTTTAAGGAGCAACGCTACAATATATACTGACGATACAATTTGAACAACAAGTGATATTAACGGTATCTGCCTTTACTCAGGCTTCAGTTTACCCGCTGACCTGCCCGAGTGACGATGCGCTCTGGCCACGGAACTTGGCCTTCATTCATAAAGAATTCGGTGAGCTTCTCCCGGACATCTATTGCCACTCTGCGAAGTAAGTGCACACAATATAAAAGTGAACAGAATTATTGACATTTGATCTGAACGGTCATTTGCAAATTATAACACGAGTACTACAAAAATAATGGCAGTACTTTTCTAAAATTAAGAAGTAAGAAAGAGTGTGACTGTGACAGCAAGATGCCTTTCAGCAAAACCTTATTTTGAGAAAATGAATTGCACATAATAATACGAAACGTACGAACGATAAAGGATAGGGTGTTCAAAATTTTACCTAGCGGAGTGACAGCCAGACGCAGTGGGCTCCCTAAATATAGAGTGGTCATCGTCGCCGTCCCTCCAAGGTCCTTCCATGCAGCTGCCCTGCCAGTCCTCATGGTCCACATATCCTGGTGGATTATATGTCAGCCTTGCATGTGGCGACTCCTGGAGCATGAAATCGTGCAGCACGACGCATGCCCGGGTGATGTTTTCGGTGGTGGTCTCTGAGGCCCTAAAGGCTCTGCGGAGAATCCGCCACCAACTTGACATAATGCCCAATGCATTTTCGATGAGGCGGCGTGCGCGACTCAGCCTGTAATTGAAGGTGGCCCTCTGAAGGTACTCTGCACGCTGTGCAGGGTTGCTCCGGTGCTTCTGAAGTTCTAAAGAAAGTTAAGTAAGCAAAGAAATGTACGTAAGAACATCAAACAAAAAATAATGAGGTAGCATTACTCATTACAGCAGGTATTGGAGTGCAAAGCAGAAGCTTTATGTTTGTGCAAACAACTTTGCGTGTATGTGTACGTAGTACAAGGACTGAATGTAAGAACTCGGCATGAGCTTTATACATGTAGTCATCCTGTATTGTAATATCCTGGCTGCGATATTGCAAGGAGTTAAGCAGTACACAGAAGCTGCATTGCTGCCACCATTTTGTGGATTGCGCTTTATTTGCTCTCCAGCAAGAATGATATACTCATCAAGGTTAATTTATTCTCGCTAAATAGATTAATACTATTTTTATGTGGACCTTTTTTCGGTTTTGGTTTCTAGGCGCAGAATTAGCATGTGACATGGCTGTGTAGCTTGGTCACATGGCTACACAAGGCTGTGAAGCACGTCATGCTGATTATCGTCTGCTCTCGCTGCCTTTCTCGCACACACGCCATACAAGCACCTACAAAACAAACGAGAACTTTCGAGAACCTCTGCCACATACCAACTGGCAAAGCATTGGGACGATGCTATGCTACAACATGCTTGCTTTACCATCAAAATTTGATTGCACCGCCCCTTTTCTGAAGAATGGGTTCTTTTTATATGTTACAGGTACTAGCTAAAAGGTCAAAATGTTGCGTATATCAATGAAATGGCTAAACACAAGTCAGTTTTTCAAAATTTAATAAAGCACTGACAATGTCAACTACACTACCATCAAGATCTGCTTAATACAGCCCAATTAAGAATCCCCACAAATGTAGGAGGCCTTTCTGCAGAGCCACTCAATGACATGACAAATACACTCAGCTCCTGCAGTCTGCTTTGGTATGCATAGTTGCCCACTTCCGAAGTATACGCTACCTTTGACACTCCTATCTCTCCGCATAGTTTACAGTAACTATATGCCTCAGTAGTGCAGATATTGTCTAACTACTCCCATTTCACTTGTGTAGTGTCTATGAACTGTTAACTCTATTTCTATATTAATTTTTGTAGAATCTTCTATTAGAATTTTCTTTGCATTTGTATAATTGTCCAGCATCAAGAAAGAAATTGTGCTGCACGTGCACAACGAAACTTGCCTCGCGGGGGGTAAAATGTTCAGGGAAAAGGCTTCATCTCCTACTAATACATAGGGTATAAGTCCTATGCTTCTGACATTTTCTGGCGGGGGAACTCCAAACAGTCATCTGTTGAAGCAATCCAGCAAACGGAACCTTAAAAAAATTCCACTGTCTCCTTCGCCTCTATAGTGGCCCATGTCAACGTATGTAAATCTGGAATACAGTGATAGGTAATGCTGTATGAGAACACGTACATTATGTTTCATGTGGCAAAGGACTGGTTTTCCATAGCGAGTCCAGTACTGGCCGTCTGTAAGAACTTGCATAATGTAATTATCCTCCAAAAATGAGCATATAGTGTACAAGAAAAGTTTATTAGGCTTAGTGGTCACCCCGCAAATGAATACCGTAAATATTGCGCAGGATGACCCACCTTTTTGTTACATGTGGCTGTTTACGTACAATTCATGTGTTTGACCTAGGCTGTGGTCGCAGTGCTTTGATGTAAGTGAAACGGTAGATGTATGTGACTGTGTGATGTCAAGGCATGTGAAAGATTAAAACCAAGCAACCGAATCTTTAAAGCCTTCCACTGAGACATGTGATATCTGACACTGGTCTGTACCTACTTTGCTCTCTTTCAATCACGTCTTATAATAAGGCATAGCCTCCTCGCCAAAGGCTTCACTTCGTCATAATTATTGTTGCCATATTCACGCTAAAAAAGAAAAAAACACACAGTGGGAGAACAAAAAAGAAAATCCAGTAGACATAGTTATACAGCACACCAGACAGACTTCACTTCCTCCTCGCTCATTTGGTAGGTGTAAAAAAGAGCGAGTGATGGTGTTGTCGTAGATGCAACACTGCTTTCTGGCGACAGGTTTTAAGGCATGCCAGTGGCAGTGGTAATGAGTACCAGACAGAGGGAAGGGATAACAGTAATACTATTAATAAAGTTTATCTGAACAAATGAAAATCGTTATGAATATCTATGAGTGTAAGTAATAATGCAAGTTTGGAGCCCCATAGTTTAGCATGAACGTAAGTGACTGTAACACCATTGAAGATAATGTTGAATGAGTATGACAATCTGCTTGTTATGATATCTTAAGCCCACATGATTAAGTCAAGAATTACCATGAGAGAAATTTCAACCAAATTGCCTACTCGTTGTCACTACTGCTTGAGAAGGGCAGTAAGAAAAAGAATTTCACCTGTAATGTGCATCACACACTGCAAGCGAAACAACACTGAAGGTTTTCTTGTAGTTTAAATTCCTTAAACTGGTATTCCTTGGACATTCAATGATGACATGTTTTCTATCTATGCTTCCCAAACAATTAGGAAAATTCCAAAATTCTTCCATATCTGCAGCAATCTAGATCCATCAAAAAAGAGCCGCAAAAGATAAAGTCAATATGAATGAACTTAGTGGCACAAAATGCTTGTTCAATGATAAACAGTGGAATGCAACATGAAATATGACAAACATAAAGTTATGCAGACGCCTAGTTGGAGCTGAATCGCGGCTTGCAGATAATTGATGCAATGCACTCACAGCATTACAACACACACTGTCGGGCTAAAATAGGCCAATTGCTTTCAACATATTACATACCAGCTAATAACCAATGAAATGAAATTTTCATTACGTTTATATATTCAAAAAGCAGTTACTGCATCAGATTCATTTACCTGAATGAGCACCAAGCGATTTCTATAGCAATTTTTTAAATGAATTCGACAAGTAACAACGTACTACTCTTGAAAATGAAATGCTTTGAAAGCCGAGCTCAAATTAATTTACCATTACTGGAACCTGAGTGTATACTTCCTGTTGTCATTTCACAAAGGAGTGCACTGCCAGCCACTCATTTGCTGATGTTTTAATGTTACCAAGCAACCACTTTATCATTCTCCTTGCTGTGGCGAACTGCTTGCATAATTCCAGTGCACTGAGAAGAATAACTTATTTCTGATTATTTTTGTAACTGCAGAACGTTACATGGCCATGAAAAACACTGACTTCTTCATTTGAAAAAAAAGCACTCAATTTAGACTACTTAATGTAGTTAATAATAAGTTCAATGTAATAAGTTGCTTGTGAATGTATTTTTCAAAGAAAAATGATGAAACCACAGCAATACTCATATGCCACTGATACACATCAGCCACTAAAATAAAAAATTCGGTATGAATAGTACTAACATTACCCTTTTCCACTCCCCAGTTGTCTGAGAAAACTTCATGTACAGTGGTTGGAGAACATGCCACAGCACGGCGGTTGTTTCCCTTACTATTTCACCTGCCGTTGATCGCCCTGTCAGAAAGTTGAATGACAGACTTCGCAAGGTGTCTCCATTAGCAAAAAATCTAAAAATACAGGAATTTTTTTAAGCCAGCACATCTACTTTTGTTCCACTGAGCTGAATACTTGATGCTGTTGAAGACAGTGAATGGCTCTTGCTTCAAAACACCGATCACAATGCTGAAGTAAAGACGCAGGTCATGCAGGCCCTTCCTCAAGCAAAAAAAAACTAGTGAGTTTTCTTTTTCTAGTGATCTCAACAAAGCTTTCAGTGTATGTTCTCATTAGGTGTCAAGCGACTAGTGAGAAACTTTGTCATTTAGTATTCCTGAAAACTTACTTTACTGAGGAGAAGTGCTGTAAGAGCGAGGAGGAAGTAAAGCAAAATGAGACGAAAATAGAGTATGGCATAGCCTCGCATAACATAGTTTATATGTGGGATTGGAAAGGAGACTGTGGGTGTAGCAGACTTATGTTAGAGTGAACAAGAGGGAAAGAAAAGGTGCTCGTGCTTAGAAGAAGAAAGCGCCTAATTTCAACAGCCTGATAGGGAGCAGGGCTCAACGCCTAGGAAACGGAAGAGGGCAATACGTAATGAGTTAAATAAAGATGAAAAGCACTATAAAAATGTGTATAAACAGATGAATGGGCGTGAAATAAATGACAGAGATGATGATGGAATATCTTCATCTGCGTTCGGCAGGTGGTGTCTTTTTCCACCAATGCTATTTGCTAATGTTACGTAAACATGGAACTGTTTTTTTTTTTCATTCTAGGACCATAACCTAATAACTATTCTGTGGTGCTAACTTGGAGTGTATGTTATTGAGCAGAAAGCGTGAATATTACTATATTAGTAAACATACGTCTTGGTTAGCTATGGTTTAGCATGCAGTGCAGAGCTGCAAACGTGTTACTTGGTTATTACTTTTCTTTTGATTGCCTTATCTCCGGGTCATCGCCAGCCTTTCATGTGCAGAAATTGGCAGCCGAAACGGCGTCACTCTTCTCTCGATCAGTAGTCCAACGAGAATGAGCAATGTGTCAAAAGTGCTTGGTGGCATTCGGAGGAAACTGAAAAATGAGGCTGATTACTAGAAACCGAAATTTATGGTGTTGCTTTATTTTGTTCCTTGCACTCCTATCGTGCTGCTTTCATTTAGGATCATAAATTAGAGGATGATGAAGGCTTTTTCGTAAGTTTTATGTTGTATATAAATACCAATGAAGGCTATTTTTGCCTAAATGCATGAAAATGGCGGGAAGGAAAAATAGAAAAAAATGAGTAAACAGAGGCACTTTGCTGGAGCCGACAATTTGACAAGTGGACTTGTCTTCCTTAAGGCTAGACCGAAACTGTTCTTTTCTAGCCTTGAAAAAGACAAGTTTGCTTGTCAAAACATCGACTCGAGCACACAACCCCTATTCAGCAATTCTTTATATGAAAATTGTCTTTTTACGAACACTACTTTGCCAGGACAAGGCCATGTTTCTCAGGACACCCTCTCATGCGAGCTCATACAACGAGAATGTAACCTGACACAGCATAGTCTTGAAGATGTTAGTAATCCATTTTACAATATATTTTATTTTAGAACAATGTTAAGCAAGCATATTCTGTCCTCTGTCTTGTTTAAGAGTACGCTAAAAGTTGATGAGAAGCTGCCTTACGCAACCATTCCGCCAGCACCCATCATCGAACATTTATGAACATACCTAGAAGCTCTTGAGTATTACAGCTGCTACTCTTCGGACATCAAGGTCAGTATTACCAGCTTCCAGTTGTCGAGAGAACTATTATCAGGAAGGCTCAAGCTACCCTCATTGTGGATAGCCTGCTAGGAGATGTTGCCTACTTGTGCATCAAAATCTGCATGTTCTTCACTAACAGTACCAGGAAACTCTGACATTGTGGAGGAACTATAATTGCAAACATTGCATACAGTATATATGTAGAAAAGAATAGCCACTGTTCCTGAATGACCAGTGCCTGAAAGAGCATGTGCAAAGTTGCAATGGGTTTTAGACAAGAACTAGAGACCTGTTCTCAAACAAGCTACAGAAGTTCTTGAGCCTCAGCACTCTAGGACCTTAGTGTAGGTTCATTTATTGAATGTCCCATAATACAACTTCACTTCAGTAGCATCTGTTAACACTGTGCGTACTTCACTAGCGTATGCACTTATTCTCAGTGGTGGGAGGCGCAACATTAAACTGGGAAATATGTTTTGTCAATTTTCACAGCGATTGCTAGACTACGTTCCCCATGCTCACCGAACATGTTTTTTGCACATCAAATGGGCTGTATTTGGCAGTGTTAGGATGAATGCCGTGTTCAATTCGAATATTGTCATTGTGCACACAAAAATCGCCAGTGTGGACCTAACAGCTCTCCCATAAGAACATGTTAAATGCTTAATAAATCATTCTCTTGAACTTAATGTATTGTATTTATTTAAATAAATTAATTTTTTCCTCATTAATCGCATCAATAAGACATGAAGTAGTGTTTCTGAATCAGTATTCCGAGTTTTCAAGTATTATTTTGTATGTATGTTTGACCATACGCAATACTCGGGTAATCAACAGTGGCCATTGAAAAGGGAATGTGCGCATAGGCGTACACAGAGTTACCTAGGGGGACCTCGTTAGTCTATTCGGTCCATGGCCTTCCAGAAGTAAAGAGGGGAACAGCCATGGGACCATCGTCTTATTCACGGACTTTTGGCTGTCGACCATTATCATCCGAAACCCGAGTGGCCATAACGCAGTTAATCAAAGAGGCAGACTTTCCGCGTGCCTCTATCCCCTCGTGCACAAGACCATGAATGCCATGCGATGTCATGCGTGACCTGTGCAATCCTTGAAAATATTTGCATTCATGTAGAAATTTATTATGCCTATATTGACGAAGTTGGAGGCATAAAACCTCGTTTTGACTGCCCATTCTTGGCAACTGAAAATTTGCCGTCAACTGATTTTTAACAGCACTAAACACTGAATGATATAAATTACTTACTCTTGGAAATAGATTTCATCCCTTGCACGCAGACGGGGAAGCAGTGTGTGGGCCTATTCCTCAGTATTTCTGTACCTCCAAAGCGGATGGACCCAATATCTTCGCGGCGCATTTCGAGAGCGGCGACGCTGAAGCAGCAGCGGACACGCCATCACGGTAACGTTGAGCGTTGCGAGGAGATCGTCGTCGCCAGCCATTGTTCGCACGATTGCACCGTAAAGTTGGAGAGCTCAGAACAGACGACGAAAAAGCGCGCGAAATCTCGCGAGCCGCTGCGAGACCGCTCGAGACTGTTGTCACGTGACTCCCGCAGATGTGGCCAGCGTGCCGCTTTTCACCGCTCGGCGGCGAATACGCGCGTCATGCCCAAGGAGGATTCAAAAAATGGCTGGAGTGGAAATGATTCCGCAGAAGTGAAGCCGTTCCTCTGGCAAGATGGCGGTTGTGGCGGCCATCTTACTAAGTGCATGATAAAGTATCACCACTCAGCGATTAAAAACGAAGCGTTTCTCTCGCACGCCCAACGAGTTTAATGTGGGGACTTGTTCGGGTCACATAGTGCTCCAAGTGCGTTTTACAGTTACTAGTTTTCCTTAGTGAGCCTATAATTGGAGGCAAAGTTCTTTGAAGATTCAGTTATCCATACTCGTTTTTGCGTGTTATTTCGTCGGCAGCAGCTATCTTTTAATACAGAACTAACGTAGCATTTACATAAAATATCAAAGCCTCTTGATCTTTAAGTGGGCACTATCAGAAAAGAACATGTTTCCGCCATCTTGGCAGTGGCAAAAGGTGGCTTCACTTTTGCTGGCAAGGCGTTGCGGGAGCTTCCACTCCAGCAATTTTTCTTTAATCCTCCTTGGTCATGCCGCGGCGGCACGCTTCCCGCTAGTGTGCTCGTACCCTTACACTTCACTTGCCACCGACTTCAATACAGCACAAATGCGTTTTGAACGCGCTGTTTTTAAATACCATTTGTTAGCTAACTTCGCTGACTTTGAGCGTATCTATCTATCTATCTATCTATCTATCTATCTATCTATCTATCTAGCCACCTACGACTTTTAGCTCTCCTGGCTGTTTCGATAATTGTATCAATACCAAACTTGATATGGCATAACATGATTGTATGAAGAACATACATGAGTGGTCATAATATGCAAATCATGATATGTATATCATGAGTGTCGTGATTTACATTTCAAAGATCCTGAAGCTCTTGCAGTGGTTTTCTTCGCAAGGCATGTTGCAAAACTGGTATGGTATGGCATGATTGCATGTTGAACAAAAGCGACAAACCCTAACATGAAAGTCATGACAAGCGTGTCATGTAACAACATGACTACATGCCACCCTCACGATGTGCTCGCGGCCGTTTCGCAAGCGTCACATATACCAAATTTGTTATTACAGTACGTGAGTGAATGACGAACGCATGTGACCAGTGCAAACATCATAATCATGACATGCGTGTCATGTCACAACATGACAACACCCCACGCTCATGACGCACTGGTGGCCGTTTCGCTAGCTTCACTTATACCAAATTTAGTATTACGGGACGTGAATGAATGACGAAGGTATGATACTGGTGCTAGCATGATAAACATGAGATGCGTGTCATGTAACAACGTGACTACATGCTACGCTCATAATGCTCTCGCGGCCATTTCGCTAGCTTCACATGTACCAAACTCTGTATTACATTTACCTATGTCGACGGATGACATAGGTAAATGACACATCTAAACATGATGATCACGACATGAGTTTCATGTAACAACATGACTACATGCCACACTGATGATGCGCTCGCGGCCGTTTCACTCGCTTCACAATAAAAATTTGGTATTTGGTGACGCCAATATATGACAAAGGTTTGTGACTGGGGCAAACATGCTAATCATGAGATGCGTGTCATGCGAGAACATGACTAAATGCCACACTCAAGGCACCAATACATTTCGACGTGACGCGATGCGCGTGCTCTCTGGCGTTCATTTCGTCGCGTCAGGCCGGCGTTGCCACGCCAGGCGCCGGTGCGGCCGTATACTCGCAGGCGCGCGCCGCGCTGCCTTGCTTCGACGCATGCGCGTTTCAGCGCGTCCGGCGTCCCTCCGTCATGAAAAGAGGGAGACGCAGTGTTGTATGGGTACAGTGCCTAGAATGTACTTGTAAGTATATCTTAGGCATTATGGTATGGGTAACGCATCGGCGCGAAATGCAGCAGGTCGCATTTCGCGCAGGTTGCCGTCGGGCCACGCCGACGGACGCTGGTCACACCTGGCGTTAGACTATACAGTGCTCGCGTTTTGCTAACCTAGCGTCGCTGTGCCCAGCGTGCATGCGCGTCAACGCTACATTGGAGTATTTTGGCACCTTAATGATGCGCTTACGGCCATTTTGCTAGCTCCACATATACAAAATTTGGTGTTACGTGACGAAAATGGATGACGAAATATATGACTGGTGCAAACACGATAATCCTGTCACGCGTGTCACTTAAGAACATGAAAACCTACCACGCTCATAGCGTGCTCGTGGCCGTTTCACTAGCTCCACATACTAAATTTGGTATCACGTTACGTGAATAAATGACGAAGGTAAACGACACACCCTAACGTCTTAATCATAACACGAAAGTCATTTACGGCATCATTTACCTCCACTTCGTAACGTTGTGCTGTTTTTAGAGTGGCATATCAACATTTCTCATTCGTGTTTCGCATATCATCGATTCACACTGTGCGTGGAATCTGCCAATTTTTAGAATGTGCCAAGGCAGCTCTGACGCACAGACGCGCGTCAAACGTGCCGCATTAATGGCGGTTTGTACAGTTCAAGTCAAGGAGCATTTATGAATAAGGGGTCAAATTAAGCGTAAAACTTGCCACTGATGTCTACTAGGAGAAGTTAGAATTCGCCTTGAGCACGCGGGTGAAGCCATCGGAAGACACCGTTGGTGTCCCGTAAGCCACCGCCAAGAACATTTATCTGTTGCGGGTGCGAGTGCTTTCCTCTTCTTTTCAATAAAATGCTGGCATGTAGAGAGCTCTGAACTTTATGAATTGACCGGGAATGTCGTCGCGAAGATATTGTGCGCATAAATAACTCAAAATATTATTCAAACATAAATTCCTTTTTACGCATTCTGCGAGGAAAATGTGGTATTTGACCGCCTGTTTTTCATCGAGGTATGTTGAAGGTGTTTTGTTTTTTAATATTCAGTTCACCAAGCTTGAGGCCTCAAATATATGAGGAGTGGGTAAGAAACGTCAAGAGGGACAACTGAACGCCGTCTCTAAGAAGCAGACTTTGCGGTGACTATTTTGCAGTCATGTTTTGACCCCTCGGTTCCAAAATTTTATTTTTGAAACGATGTCATCCCAACGTTGTTTTCTTTCCTGGATCAATCACAAAAGACAAACCTTCGCGCTCCTGGCTACAAGTGTGGTATGAAGAACTTTATTGAAGGCCTGAAGGTCAGCCTAGAACTGATCCTGGCTGCTCCCACGTCTAGACAGAGAGGCCAAGCCGCTCTGCTGCCACATGGGTCCTCTGGACAGCCCTGAATTGGCCCGCCAGCGCATCACTGTGCGGCATTCACTGCCACCACTGTTCACCGTGAGAAGCCGCACCGGCCATTGCGGCGCAGCGCCAGAGCATGTGTTCAAAACTGCTACCACTTTGCTCACCCCGCGTTTTGTAAAAAAAAACTGCAGCATATCCACGAAGTCAATGATGGATAGTGGGGTGAAGCATCCGCCCGTCTATTCGTTCTTGTTTCTTTCCATCCAAGCGTGCGCCTGTGTGGCCGCCCACGCGTCCATCCGCCCGTCCGTTCGTGCATCTGTTTGTGCGTCCGGACGTTCATCTATGCGTCCGTCTCTGCTTTCGTCCATACATCCGCTCCTGTGTCCATCCATGCGTCCATTCGTCCGTGCAGCGATCCGTGCGTCACCCATGCATCTGTCTGTGTGTCCGTTCGTCCACCTATTCAACACTCCAAGTACCACCATCTCGCGTCTTTTCATCATATATTCCTGATATAGAGGCACCGCTATGCAGCGGACATTTTTAGGACTGAACGAGAGGAGGCACACGCTCACTTTTTTACGTCTTGCGCTTCGTGTCTACTTCCCACCTTTAACCACCTCAAGTTCATGGTATATACTAGTTCACTGTATTCATGGCACTGCGGCCGAAGCTCGCTAAACCTTTCTAAAACCAAGGATGTTTCGCCCAGTGAGTATAACGTAGCAACCCTTTCTGGTCTTTTGTTCGTTGTTGAACAATAGAATATTCGCAGTGTGTGCGTTAACTAAAAGCCGCATTCTCCTGTCTCTCATTTCCCCTTAGCAGCCATTACCATGTACATTGAACACTATCTTTTATTGTTCCACAACACACAGAAAAAATCTCTCACCAGCACCACCTTGGAGGTCAAAATGTTATACTCGTTATACACTACTACAACGGCTACGAGGGACCAACAAGTGCCGCTAAAAGGAGCTTCGCCCCTGAAAAATGCTCCGGCAATTTTTTCTCTGTTACCTGACCAACCTGACCAAGTTTAACGTTGTACGTACTAGCACTGCGCCATATTTGAACGGCATTCCAAGAGATACCGTATTGTAGGGTTTGTTGCACGCACTAGTTGTAGATCACAGCACCCCGCCGTTTCAGAGAGCGTCGCTACAGCGTTTGTCATTTTTCGCGTAAAGTTGGATGACCATAAAACTGTGTATTATAAAAAGAAAACACAAAAATTACGATCACAACAACTGCCACCAGATATGTCAATTACACGCCTTAAACTCCCAGAAGACGCTAGTTTACGGGACACCGAAAGGGCCTTCCGGTGGCTTCACAAACCCCCGCTTGGGTGGGTGGGGATGCGTCGTCCAGTCTATTTTATGGAGGCCGGTGGAGCTTGTTGGTGACGAGGAACCCGAATTCAATGGTGTTGAGATGGTGATCCGCAGAAATTGAAGAAAGTCCACGGAGCCGATTCTGTCCCCATTGAGCGCTCACATCGCCCCGCGGGTGCCAGCAGGTGATATCTCTCCACGCTAACTCTCTCTTCTATAGCACCAGCTGCGGGAGCGAGAGCTTATTCTCACCCCTGGCAATGGGGGATTCGCTCGGAGGATTTCAAGCTGGACGGACATGCCCTCGCGATCTCCGACGCCAGCGTAGCTCCCGCTGACTGGTTCGCCCTCCGCGGTCTCCTGACGCCCTGCAGCTCTCGCACTGTGGTGCCCCGCCCTTGGAGTGCTTCGACCGAATCCCCACTTTCCTATCTCCTATTTTCCGTCGCTTGCCTCTGTATTTCTTTATCTATTTCATTATATTCTTTTTATCTCTCCTTCTCCCCACCCCTATAAGGCACTGCGACGTGTCGCCCCTGGGGAAGACAGAATTTAGGCGCCTTTTTCCTTTTCCTTCTAACCACAACCACCACCAATGGGAGCATATAAGTTTGTCCGAGAGGCGAGAGTGCAGCAAACTCACGACTAAAATGTCGCGAAGAAGACGCTCTTCGACAGCAGGTGACAGATAATTGCACTTGCGTACCATGTTTCGCAGTGCCGTCAAGCTGTTGCGTCTACTTGTGGAAGAGAGAACTCTCGTACACCTCATTTACTGGGTTCACGAAGTAGCTCGTGAGAATCTTGGAGACTTCCGCGTACGACTTCTACGCGTCTTCGTCGAACACGAGTGAACTGAGTATGATGCGTGCCCAGGGACCCATGCAGTAGAGGAGCGTTCAAACCGGCGTCTCGTCCAGCGCTGCGTTCATGGCGGTAGCGAAGGCGTATTCCTTGAAATGCTGTTGCCAGGAAAGCCACTCTAGTCAAGGAGACAGAATTCGTTTCGATAGAAGGCTAGGTTGTGAGGTGGGTTAGCGACTTGCAGGACACATAGGTTTGGACTGTCACGGTGGATGGACGTGTTTTTGAGTGCTCTCGATTGAGTGCGAAGATAAGTGTTTTTGCATGTTTTGAGCTTGTCTTTTTAATGATAAGGCAGCAGTTGAAATCTACGTAGCACCTAATTATGGTACAGCGTTTTCGAGGGCCAGTCACCAGGTATTTAATAGTGCGTGTGTGTGTGTTTGAATTTTTTGATGTTTTTTTCTTTTGCCACCCCGTGGGGGAGGTCCGCGTACATTGAACACGCAAATTTTTGTAGTAGAGCTTAGAATTTCTTTTTTTTCATAGGGCAGGGCTCGAGTTTAGTAATTATCGAGTGTAGGGAAAATTGGTGTCAGAAAGACGTGATTAAAAAGACTGTAAAGTGTTCAGGATGTGGAGTGGGTTTAAAGTGGACCCAAGTGTAGAAGCGGATGGACAAGAGGCTGACGCGAAGTGTAGGCAATGTGAGGTCGAGGAAAAAATGAAGAAAATGATGGTTGCCCAAACTGAATTGCTAATGAGAATGGCCGAGCTCGGGACTGCGTTGGCGACAGAGAGAGAGAAAACGAGGGCAATGGAAGAACGGCTGAAGTCCGCCGAGGAAGCACTAGCCAAGGTGAACAGAGGAGTGGCCTACGGGGAGAACAGTAGGGAACCAGCCACAAGAACGGCGGAGTAAAAAAAGCAAGCATGTTTGGAAAAAAACAGGTTCAGCCGGTTAAATTGTCGCAAGGCCGAGCTTCAGCGAGGTAGTGGTGGGGCTGGGAGGGGACAAAGCAGCTGGCGTCACAGACGCAAGTAGCCCCCAGGTGCAGGACGCTCCAGCTGAAAAGTCACAGCATGTGATAATCGCCGGGGACTCGAATTTCAATCGATGCACAGAAGCCATCAAAGAGAGGGTAAGAGGTGACAAGAGGGTTGCAGTAGGTTCGTTCCCAGGACGCAAGCTGGAAGCAGTCATGAGGCAAGCGAGCGCAAAGCTCAAAACGACAGCTGATAGACGAAACCTCGTGATAACTTCTGGTGGCTTGAACGATGTTTTAAATGAAGATACAGCAGGACTAGCAACCACACTGGCAAAAGGCGTCGATGACATGCGCGCACCTTCTCCTTAGGTACAGGTAGTGATATGCACGATACCGGAGGTACCGGTGCGTGATAGCAACCTGCAAAGAGCGGTTGTCAACGCAAACCAAGAGATATGGCAGATGAGTCGAGAGAAAGGCTTTGAGGTGGTGGAAATAAACAGAGAGGTGCATAGGTGGGGTGGTTTCCAACGAGACAGGATTCACTTCGATGGGTTGCTAGGACATGAGGTGGGTTGGCGACTTGCAGGACGCGCAGTAGCTTTTTTTGGGGTGCAAGCGGGCCCTTCGGGGTGCGGGATAGCTAGTAACGAGGAAAAAAACCAGGGAGACTCATTGACAGGTGGTATGTACAGATACAATTCCAAAGTGGCACCAGTATCTAAGGTAGGTAGAGTCCGGGGCAGAAATAGACGTAGCCACGAGCACCGAGCCAATTCAGACATAGGGCATATTACCATGCAGGGTGGTAGGAACAGGCTGAAGTGGGAAGAGATAGAAAAGCAGCTAAAGGAAGAGAGGTCGATGGTATACAGTTTTGTAGAAACACCTCTCAGGGACATGAAACAACCTCCGAACAATCCGGACTACGCGTGGTAGTATTGTAATAGAACAGAAGGCAACAGAAAAGGGGGTGGTATTGAGACATTCATTCATAAAACTACAGACTGGCAAAGGGTCAAGCAGGAGTGCAAGGAACATTTATGGCTTAAAGGGAAAGTGGCAGGTCAAATGACGCTGCTTGGTTTCGTGTACTTGTGAACGGGAGCCAAGGTGAGAGAGGAAAACCAGGCAATAGTAAAGTGTATATCAAAGGACATTCAGGAGTTAGGAAGAGAGTGCGAGATAACTATAATAGGAGATATGAATGCGCACATAGAAGATATAGATGGGTATACCGACCCAACAGGCAAAATGATTATGAATATGTTTTAAATGCATGATTTGATCATTTGCAACAGTACCGAGAAGTGCGAAGGGCAAATAACAAGGGAGGTAGGAAGGCTGCAGTCGACGGTTGGCTGCAGTCGACGGGCAATACACATAGACGAAGGTGGCTCCAGAAGTCTGGGTATTGATCAAAAACGTGTCAAGCTAAGTTTTGAAAGAGCCGTGAAAGTGGGAAGGAGACAAGATGAGCAACTACAGGAAAATTTTTATCCAGAAAGACAAATTGAAATAGTCGGTAAACAAATTCAGAAAGTAATGACGGAGGATAATAAAACAGTGTGGACATACACAAATCTAATTATACTGTTTGAGCTAGAGCTTGCTAAGACGCGTGACAAGTCACCTCAGAAAGTAAGAAATAAACCCAAAAGTTGTTGAAATGAGGAAGTTAAGAGAGCTATAGCAAAATGTCAGGAAGCCTTTAGGGAACACAGACACGCTAAGCAGCGGGGTGAACCGACAGATGATGTTGAAAGAAAATGGGAAACCTTTCTAAGCTGTAGAAGGGATGCATCATGTCTGATCAATGAAAAGATTAGAAGAAAGGGAGCTCACTGGCTGGCAGAAGTACATAAGAAAGATAGAAAAGCAGCTGCAAAGTTTCGGAACCATTTAAACTCCCTAAAAATGAGACGAGCCTAAAGCAAAGGTTTATAACTACAGCCCAAGGTGTTAGGCTAGAAGGGGACGAAGCCATTGAATATAGCTATTGAAGGGTGACAGAAAAATTTCAACAAAGAAGTGCTTTATGCACTATAATAGACAAGGTTGAATCAAGTAGCGCAATGGCTCCATTTTCACAACGAGAGTGGGAAAGGGCTGAGAAAAGGGTTCCTAGTAGTACATCAACAGGCCCAGATGGCATTCCAATTGCGCTGAAAAAGACATTAGGTCCGAAGTCTAAGCAGGCTTTGAGAAAGGCAGTGAGCAAACTGATAATCGATGGTGAAGTTCCCGATGGATGGAAACTTAGCAGGATGAGCATGATCTATAAAGGAAAGGGGGACAAAGCTTACATAAACAACTACTGTCCTATAACAGTGACATCAGTGGTGTACAGGCTGGCGATGTAGATTATAAAGGAAAAACTGCAGGCATGGATAGAAGATGAGGGCGTGCTGGGGTAACTGTAGAATGGGTTCCGGAAACACAGGAGGTTGGAAGACAATCTGTTCTCACTGACGCAGTGCACCGAAATATCAGAAAAGGAACACAGGCACCTATGGCTAGCATTTTTGGATATCAAGAGAGCGTACGATAGCGTGGTTGAAGAGGAATTGTGGGGAATACTAGACACACTAGGCATGGAACATGTAGTCACTAATCTTTTAAACGATATCTATAAAGGTAACAAGGTAGTTATAAAGTGCGAAAAACTGGTATCCAAGCCTGCAGAGGTGAAACAGGAGCTTAGGCAGGGGTGTCCACTGTCACCCTTATTATTCATGATGTACTTACAGGACTTAGATGCCAAATTAGAGGGAAGTGAACTGGACTTCAACCGTTGTTTCGTCAAACTAGGAAAACTCATTGAACAGACACTACCAGCATTGATGTACGCAGATGATATAGTACTAATGACCGACAATAAGGAAGATTTGTAGAGATTGGTGGACATCTGCGGTAATGAGAAAGATGGCTTTGATTTCAGATTCAGTAAGAAAAAATCAGCAGTCATAATTTTTAATGACGATGAAGGTAGTGAGCTTAGAATACAGGAAGTCACGCTTGAGAAAATACACAAATACAAATATCTGGGCGTATGGAGAAGCAATGAGGACGAGTACCTAAGGAAACACGAAATATACGTGAGGACTAAAGGAATCAGGAATGCAGCGGTAATGAAAAACACGACACTGTGGAATCACAATAGGTATGATATTGTCAGAGGAATATGGAAAGGGTTCATGGTTCCTGGTCTGATGTTCGGCAATGCAGTCTTGTGCATGCGATCAGGAGTTCAAGCAAGATTAGAAATTAAGCAACGTGGAATAAGTAGGCTTGCCGTAGGAGCTAGCGGGAATACACCAAATAGAGAGTACAAGGTGATACGCGATAGACATCATTTGAGGGCAGGGAAGCTAGCAGCAAGATAAAACTTGGGAAGCGATTGAGGGAAATAGGGGAGGAGCGTTGGGCTAAGAAGGTATTCAGCTACTTGTGCATGAAGAATGTCGATACAAAGTGGTGGAAGCGAACCAGAAAAGTGGCTAGTAAATACTTAGAAAACAGCAGGGGACCAAACCAAAAACAATTATCGGTTAAGAAGAAGGTGAAGGAAGCTGAGACCGATATGTGGAGAATTAGCATGATTAAGAAGTCCGCACTAGAAGTCTATCGATGTTTAAGCAGGAAATTGCCAAGGAAAAGATCTATGATAATACTCGGGGTAGCTCTCTACTGTTTGAGGCCAGGACAGGATTATTGCGAACCAAGACATATCAGGCCAAATACGAAGGGGTTGACACGGTATGCAGTGCGTGTGGAGAGGAAGATGAAACTGCCGAACACTTGATAAAGGACTTCACCCTATAGTTCAGGAAGATGGCGCAGAGTTTTTCAAAGCAGTTGGGCTTAGGGACAGGGAGGGCAAAATAGACTTTAAGCGGGTAGAATCAACTAAAAGGAGGTTTATGATTGGTGGCTAAAGTCAAGGCACGAGAGAAAATTTAACGCTTTACTGCAAAGTACGAATCCTCAACCTCACTTTTTATAAGGGGGAAAAATGAATATAGTTTTTGGTTCATTGAGTATTACGGCTTGGTGGCACTAGCCACCGCCCGATCTAAAGAGTACAGCCATATGCATCAATCCATCTATCAATCTAAAGGGCACTGCCAGATACACCTATCCATCCATCGACCCAACAGAAGTGACATGTTCACGCGCCCTACACATCCAACGCCGCGTGACATTCCCACGAGAGAGGTGTTTAGCATGTAAAATACGCCACTGGGTAGCGCACGACAAACGTGCAAACTGCATCGTCATTGTACAAGCTGTACGTGATGCTAATGGATGCAAAATGACACTACTGAATTGGGTGTCATGATTGATGTATGCGAACAACCGTGCTTACCTGTTGGGCGATCGTCAGAGCCGTGGCCGTGACTGCGGACATTAAAGTGATGCCAGCTAACAAGCGCCACGTAAATCTTTTGTGCGTCAAGAACGATGCGCCAGCACTGGGAACTGGCGAGGAAGGCGACGGGGTGCACGCCGTCAGAAGCGGTGGTCCGGTGCCCGTCATGGTATTCAGGCTCGCTGGTACAGAGTCTATTGACAGCGGCATTTCGTGTGCTAAATGATAATGGGAAACATGAAGTAAGCCATAAACAAGGGCTTCCGCAGAACGTTTTAAAGTGGGTGCATCAGAAACAGCATAAAATGAGGGGCGGGGGCACTCAGTACAGGTATTCAAATTTCCGTTACACGGCCGTACCACTAGCAGAGTTGGCTCACAATCCTGAAAGCCATTTCAGATGAATATGCAAGTCATAAGCGTGGTAACCAAACTGTGTAGCTGACTGCTACTGCACGAAAAAGGTCCGAAATTTCAAGCCGCCCCACCCTAGACTGCCATGGTCATAACTATAGAAAGTTGTGCGATTGCGATTAAGGGAAACCGCACGCCAAAAACCTGCCATAATGAACCAACACAAAATAAAGTTAAATGTTTATTTTATTTGATTGATTGATTGATATGTGGAGTTTAACGTCCCAAAACGACCATATGAATATGAGAGACGCCGTATTGGAGGCCTCCGGAAATGTCGACCACCTGGGGTTCTTTAGCGTGCGCCCATATCTCAGCACACGGGCCTACAACCTTTCCGCCTCCTTCAGAAATGCAGCCGCCACAGCCCATGTTTATTTGAGAAATATGGGATTTGCAAATGTCATATTCTCTCTATAGCAGTCGCAATGTACCCATGTTTTTGTATCGCGCACTGCATCGCAGCATCTATACAGTTACTATATATACCTGATATTTACTTGTACAACTAAAAATTGGGGCACCCGTATTCGAATTCAAGAGACGAACGCAATAGCGAAATTAGTTCCATTGTGCGCTTTTTAAACGCCAAGTGCATACTTATAAGTATGTTTTGTTACACACACATACACACACACACACGCATGCACACACACACACACACACACACACACACGCACGCACACACACACACACACACACACAGACACACAAACGCGACGTATATAATGCAGTGACTGTGCAGTGTGGTCACCTCCCTCTCCTCTGCGAATGGTAAAAGCAGGTTTTTGGTCTAAAGCAGGAGTCGCATGGCCTCCAAGATAAACGCCACGCGCTTGCCAGGTAGGAGGCTATAAAGGGTCTCACAGTGCCTCACAGATAGCAGCACATTATCTAGCGTTTGCTGGTGATGTTTGGTTGCGTTAGCGTTTGCTAGTTGCTGACAAGTTATATCAAGCAGAATTAGCAGTTCTTGCTCAATCTACACTTCATATAATTTTTGGCCTCGACTTCCTACAGCAGGGTGGCACTACGCTTGACCGTGGGATCAGCGAGCTTTTCCTGCCCACCCTTACCGATCTACCTTCTGCCTGTTCGCGCACCCTCGCTGCTCTTGAAGATGTGCTCTCTGCACATTACGTATTTAGAGTTCGAGTAGCTGCTGATACTACTGACATTGATACACTTGCTGCTGTTGCCGAGCCTGTGTCGTCATCATAATGAAGAAAAATGCGTTCATACCTCGATGCTCGATGTGTCAATTGTATCCTGGCGACCCTGTTGTGCTACACAGTGGTATGAGGCTTGCATCGTTTGATGTGGATACCAGCATCAATATAGCAGCTTCAATTAATGACACATCGCACGTAGTTTAAGCAACCGATATTAAGCCTCGTGGTTCGTGAAGATTCCTCAATTCTTCTGGCTATGGTTAACAAGTCACAGACCTATGAGCATCAAGTGCTAGTGTGTGTCCTAAGGAAGCACGCATCACTGTTTTATTTCAGCCAGGATGCTAAGTAAGTGCGCATTCCCGCCACATGGGCATGTCACAGGATTGACGCCATGTTAACGCGCACCAAAGAAGGCAGAAACCTTACCACGTGTCTGCCTCGGAGCGTAAGGTTACCGCTGAAAAAGTGGATGACATGCTCGACAAGGGCGTCATTCAAGATTCTTCTAGCACTTGAGCTACACGGGTCGCACTTGTGAAAAAGAAAGACGGATTCTGGAGTTTTTGCGTCGACTACCGTCGCCTCAATTCAGTGACAAAAAAAAGATGTGTGTATGCTTCCCCGTATCGACTACGTCATTGACTGCTCCACTCGGTGTCCTACTTTTTATCTGTGGACCTTCAATTGGGCTACTGGCAGATACCAATGCATTCCACTGACAAAGAGAAAACAGCTTTTGTGATAGCAGACGGCTTGTTTGAATTCAACGTTATGCCGTTCGGTTTGTGCAACGTGCCCGCAACATTCGAAAGATTCATGGATATGGTTCTGCGTCACCTGTAATGGGAGATTTTTTATGCCATTTTAATCACGTCGTAATTTTCGGTCATACTTTTGCAGAACACAATCAGCGACTTGACTTTGTTTTGACGTGCCTCAAACAGGCTGCACTTACCCTGAACTCAAAAAAATGCCAGTTTGGCCAACAAGAGGCACTAGTACTCATGCATATATCAGAAAAGCAGGGTGTATGGCCAGACCCACAGAAAGTTGTCGCAGTGAGCAAATTTATGCAACCACAGTCTCAACGTGAGTTCAGAAGCTTCTTATGTCTTTGGTCGTACTTCCGACGTTTTGTACCCAATTTTGCTGACACTGCGTACCCTCTGAGCTCGTTGCTACACAAGGACACGTCTTTCACCTCGACAACAGAGTGCGAATCTTCGTTTCGGCAGCTAAAGTTCATGCTATCTTCCGGACCCATACTTCATCGTTTTGACCCTTCTACCAGAACGGAAGTACACACCGATGCAAAAGGAATCGGCCTCGGTGCTGTCCTTATCAAGCGTTTTGGTGACGCCGAGCTTGCCACTGCGTACGCCAGTCGTTCCTTTAGCAAGGCTAAACAGGATTACAGCGCAACGATGTAAGAGTGTCTCGCTGTAGTTTCGGCTGTGTAGAAGTTTCTCCCGTATATATACAGCCATTACTTCACGCTTGTTACCGACCATAATTCACTATGTTGGTTAGTTGGTCTCCGTGACCAATCTGGTTGCCTTGCTCGGTGGCCGCTACGCTTTCAGGAGTTTGACTTGGCGGTCCGTTACAAAAGTGGCTGCCAGATCTCCGACACCGGCTCTCATTCGCGGCTCCCGCTACCCACAACTACTTGTGACACCGACAATTTTGATAAATTTATAGCGTAGATTGGCAATAAACGTTTTGCTGACCTTGCCACCTCCACGAAAGAACAGCGCGAAGACCGAACCTTAGATGCTTTTTTGACTCAGCTGCTCCGCCAACAAACAACAATGACTGTTATGCAAGATGGCCTGCTCTATAAAAAGAAATACGCAGATGATGTCGCACGCTTACTATTAGTGGTCGCCACAAAGTTGTGACGAGACGTGCTCCGTGCTATTTACGATGACCAGACCACCGGACACATGGGTTTTGCCAAAACGTATCACCGCGTTCAAAGTAGATTCTACTGGCCTAGAATGAGAAAGACTATGGAAAAGTATGTGGCCACTTGTAACAAATACCAACAATTCAACGCCCGAACACTGCCTGATCGAACTCCTTCACCTTTGGACACCACCCTCAACACATATCAAAATGAAGGGAGTGGGTCTTGTCGGCCCTTTTCCGCGCTCATCAAACCGCAACGTTGGGTCATCGTTTGTCTTGAACACCTGACGCGTTATGTGAAGACCGCCGAAATGCTAACAGCCACGGCAATCAATGTTTCTAGCTTCCTCCTGTCGACAGCCATACTTCGCCATAGACCGCCTCGCATTACTGTGAGTGATCGCGGACGCCAGTTAATTGCCAACGTGTTTGAAGAGCTCTTGCATCTCTGTGACTGAGCATTTCACCACGTGACCCTTATCATCCGTAGACAAATGGTCTCGTCGAGCGCACGAAGAGAACACCCACTAATATGATTTCTATGTACGTCAATTCAAGGCACAAGAATTGGGATTACATCCTGCCCTTTATTACGTACGCCCGCAACACGGTGAGGCATGAAGGAACTGGCTACAGCCTCTTCTACGTACTTTACGCTCGACCGCCCCGATTGTTTCTTGACGCTATTTTGCCATTTAATACTCATGCGGACCTTTCTATTGCTCGGACCCTTTGCCGCGCAGAGAAAGCACGGCGTGTAGCTCGACTTCGTACGTAGGCATTCCTGGACTGTTCCAAGATCACCTAGAACTCACGGCACAAAGACGTCTCTTACGACAATTGCGACATAGTGTTACCGCTTATGTCATTTGGGTATGAGCCTCTGGGTAGAGGGGAACAGGCAAAGGAGAGATGAGGACGTTCGGCTAGCAAGATAGGCTTCCGGTGCCCGACGCCTTCAAGCCTACCGGCAAACCCCAGCGGAATAAACACATTCTTAAACGTAACAGAGTGTTGGAGGTGCTGGGTACAGCACATCAACGATCTACGAAGCCACAGCTGTTAGAACTCCACTGCAGCCAACGTTTTGCCGGTCTGCCACCGACAACAACCGCCATTGCCGAGGGCGAAGGTCACGGCTTCTCAACCACGCAAAGGTCGGTGCCGGCTGCACATCGGTATCAGTATATGAAACCCCACCCATTCGCGGGAAGAGCAGGAGAAGATGTGGATGCGTGGCTGACACATTACAAAAGGGTGAGCCGGTGAGCTGGGATCCCGCCGACCAACTGAGAAATGTCGCGCTGTTTCTCATGGAAACCGCCCTGATGTGGTACGAAAACGACGAAGATTCCTTAACAACGTGGAATCGTTTTGCTGAAGAACTCAAGAAATGCTTCGGTGACTCTGATTCGAAAAAAAGCGCGTAGCACACGTTGGCTCATAGAGTTCAGACTCCTGGATAAACGTGCACCACCTACAAGAGGAGGTTCTGATGCTCTGCAAGATCATACACCCACATATGTCTGAAGAGGACATGGTCGGACACCTTCTGAAGGGTTTAGCAGAAGACGTCTGCATTGATTGGACGGCGGAGACGGAAGTGAGGTCTACCGGCCTCGCTTCCGTCTCCGCCGTCCAACAGCACTGCTATACTTTTGGGAAGTTGAAGACCCACTGTATTGCCCCGGTCAAGCCTGTTATACTACGGTGGCATGGGCAGAGGCACTTTATTTTATGTTCTTTTATCACTGCCTCACCATAATTTTTTTGTATTGCCCCGAAACTGGTAGGCTGGCAAATGTCACAACGGTAGCCAGCGTCTACGTGAGGCCGCCTGCCGACCTCGCCGTTACTATTAGAGCAATAGTGCGCTAAGAGCTACAACGACAAAACATAGTGGTCGAGGACGCCATCCATCATCCGCCTACCGGATCATCCTACTACCCAGCACCTCCACAACTCTGTTACGTTTAGAAATGTGTTTATTCCGCTGTGGCGTACTGGTAGACTTGAAGGTGTCGTGCAGCGGAGGCCTATCTCACTATCCGAACGTCCTCTTCTGCCCTCTGCTTGTTCTCCGCTACCCAGAGGCTCATACGCAAATCATTTATGTGGTAACATTTCCCTCCGCCAGACGAAGCCCATCGGGCGAGTCAAGGAGTCTCTCTGGGAATATAGCGCTTCGAACGTGCTATATGGAAGAGTTCAGTGTTTGCAGACCATCAGCCATTTGAATGAAGACGTGCTACGCGGTAAAATAAATCGCTTATACGGTCTATAACAACATAAGGTCCGGCATAGTGCGCAAGCAATTTTTCACACAACCCACGTTTCCTATTTGGCGCCCACAGCAACATGAGGCCTCCAAGATTATACGTCACGTGTCGACGTTGACGATCAAAACGTGTCTTCGAGTAATCTTAAGAAGCGAGAGTGTGCAGGTAAGTAAGACGTCGGGCTTCTTTTGCGCGGCAGACGATGTTGGGTATTCCGGCGTCATGGTGGTCAAAGAATGGGAAGACGGTATCCAAGGTATGATGAGGTGGCCGAGCATACAGAATAAAGAAGGAACTGTACCTGCTTCTTTAAATGCGTAAGTGATGAAAGGTAGCATGCCGTCCCAGTTCTTGTGATCTGCTGCGACATACATAGCATGTTCGTGAGAGTCGAGTGAGTTCATTCTGCCAGGCCGTTTGTTTAGAGATATGACGTAGAGTGCCGAAAGCTTGAAGCGCCCAGACGAAGCATCTCTTCCACCATGTCTGCAGTGAATTGTCACCCACGATCACTGATAACAATTTTAGAAGGCCCGTGTAGTAGAACCACAAAACGCAGCATGAATAAAGACACGCCAGGTGCATTTGCCGATGGTGTAGCAGCTGTCTCGCAGTACCATGTTAAGTGCTCGGTACATACGACTATCCAGCGATTGTCATTAGAAGACCTCGGAAAGGGCCCTATAAGGTCAATCCCATCTAGCTCAAATGAAGTTCTAGGGGGCGGAATAGGATGTAGTCGCCCTGGAGGAGCACTGGTAGGGTGCTTGTAATGTTGCAACTCGTTGCAACTAGTGACGTACTGTTCCGTCGTCTGGCACATTTTCGGACAGCAAAATCTTTCTTGAAGCCGGCAAAGAGTTTTCACTGTGCCTAAATGGCCAGACGTTTGCATGCATAGCCTTGCATGCATAGCCTGCAAGACGGAAACGCGAAGACTCTTCGGAACCACGAGAAGATATCGTAAGTCGGTCGTAGCATAGTTCTTTTTGTACACCAGCCCGTCGCACATGCAGAAGCGAGTCGCCGATTATCTTGACTCGGTAGGAAGGAGCTATTGTATAGTGCAGTCCCTTTGCTGCTCAATCCTAAAGCCATCGGTTTCAGGAAACGGCAGGTCCAATGGCGCGATGTTGGTGTCGAAGTTTCCCGCGTCACAGTCCGTCGATAGAAGCGGTAGTCGTGAAAGACAATCTGCATCAGCGTGACGATGGCCACTTTTATAGGAAACCGTCAAGTCGTATTCCTACAGACAGTGTGCCCAACGCACTAGTCAACCAAATGGGTCACGCAGATTGACCAACCAGCAGAGCAAATGATGATCTGTCACGATGGTAACGGGTCGTCCGTACAGGTAGGACCAGAAGCGCTACACTCCGAAGACTACTGCGAGGCATTCTTGCTCTGTGATGGTGTAGTTACGCTCGGACTTGCTTAGTGAGCGACTTGCATACGCAACGACATGTTCTTTGGTATAAAAGGGTTGAACCAACACGGCGCCTACACCGACGCTGCTAGCGTCTGAGTGAAGTTCTGTGGGAGCCAGATGATCGAAGTGTCGAAGAATCAGATGGGATGTCAAAAGGAACTTCTACTCAAAAAAAGCGGATGCACAATCCGGGGTCTAGCCAAATGGCACGCCTTTCTGAAGCAGCCAGGTGAGTGGATGCGTAATAATGGCAAATCCACCAATGAATTCGACGGAAGTATGAGCCGAGGCTTAAAAAGCTGCGTAGTTCTTTCGCTGAGGGAGGTGGCTTGAACGCCTTCATTGCAGCCGTTTTCGCAGGATCCACCCGTATGCATTCTTTGTTCACGAAGTGTCCAAGGACGTGTGTTTGGTGCTCTCCAAAACGACATTTCTTTGAGTTGAGCATCAAGCGTGCTGGTGTGCTCACAGAAAGTGTGCCCGAAAATCACAACATTGTCCAGATAACACATGCATACTTTTCGCTTCAAACCACGCAGGATGTTGTCCATGAAGCGCTAAAAAGTAGCAGACGCATTACATAGTCCGAATAGCATCACAGTGAATTCCAAATGTCCCCCTGGTGTAACACATGCCACTTTCTCTTTGTGTTTATCGTGTATTGAAATTTGACAATACCCTGACCTCAAATCAATCGACAAAAAGTAGGAGGCCGATGAAAGACAGTCCATGGCATCAACAATACGTGGTAGTGGGTATACATCCTTCTTTGTGAAAGCGTTAGGACGGCGGTAGTCAACGCAAAATTGCCATGTTCCATCTTTCTTCTTGACCAACCAATAATAAGGGAGCGGCCCACGGAGTGCATGATTCCTGAATCAGAAACCTCTTTAGCATCTCGCCAACCTGTTTTTTTTAGTATCTCGCCAATGGTGTGGCTTTTGATGCCGTTTCGCAAGCTGGCCTGTGTCAAAAGTTTGTGGCCCGTTATACCGGCCCCTTCGTCATCGTCGATCACCTCAGTGACCTGGCGTACTCGATAGCTCGCCTCCTCAATAATGGCTACCATTCTCGGCAGACGCAACTTGTTCACGTCGCGCGCCTAAAGCGCTCTTACCCGCGCGACTCAGCGTTCACGTAGCCGTTACTTGCTCGGCGGGCTTCGTCTGTTGGGGCAGGACTGCTACGACAACGTGACAGCGAGAGCGAAAAGGAGGACGAAGAGCGCTTGCCTTGCGAGTGGATGGGTGATGGGCGGCAGCCATTCAGCCGCTTGACACCGGCTCACTTTCCAATAAACATCTTTTTTGTAACAATATGTTTTCCGCTAGATGGACATAGTTGTCCATCTTTAGATCTGTTTGAAAGTTTCTGTGTGTTTTTACCGGTGACGGCTGCACTATCCCGGCCTTTTTCGACGTATATTTATGGCCTCCTAAGTGCACCTACAAATCAACGGATAGGTTCGCTTTCATCGTGACACCTGTCGAACAAAATGCATCAAGGAGACTTTTTCCAGCCCTGCCACGGTAGTCTAGTGGCTAAGGTGCTCAACTATTGACCCGCGAAATGCGGGATCGAATCCCATCTGCGGTGGCTGCATTTCTGGTGGAGGCGGAAATGTTGTAGGTCCCTGTGTAGTTGCGTTTGGCGGGCCACCCTTTTGCCGTGGCTGCCAAAACGGAATAAGGTGGCCGCCTCCTTTTGTGGAGATAAGGAGAAGCGCCAAGACGCCCTGCTGTTTCCGTGTGCAGGGCTTTGCGTGGCTAAGGTTACTCTACGGAGCCCCGCTGTCCTTCGCGTCTGCACAGGGATGTGACACGTGGCGTCTTCGCGGCCCGGTAAAAGCCACAATACCGAGCTTCCGCCGATTACGGACATCGGACCATCACTTAGTGGGGCTCGGAGGCGAAGCGAAGGGGCTTTGCAATTGTTCTCTTACTATTCGCCAAAAAAGGCCCACATGGCTCGACCCTCAGGTGTTCATCTCAAATTTGAGAGACAGCGGTAAGCGGTTAGAATGGCTAGTTAGCGGATTTGTTTGTTTTTTTCGTTTCGAAGGTATGTTTGGCTGTTTAGGTTGGTTTTGCATTTGGAAAGTGTTTTGTAAGTATTTCAGAGGCAAGCTAGCGTTTAGATAATAAGTGCTAGGTTTTACTTATTTCCTAAGGTTTTTATGTTTTGCTCGAAAAATAAGCGTGGTGCAGTTGCATAACGACAAGACTAGGAGCGCTTGTCGAATAAGCGTGACGTGAGAAGCTGATTTTGAGTGAGCGCAAAGACGTATGAATATTCTTTGGGAGTTTTCAGGATTCATGCGATAGCTTTTGATGTTAATTTTTGTTTGTTCGCATTTGTCCGGTGTGGACGTAAAGAAAGCAGTGAGTTTGTTGGTTCGGGAATTAATGTGTAGCTTCTACGTTGACGGTAACCGCCAGTCAGAATTAGTCGTTAATCCACGCAGAATCACTATAACGTGCGTTTGTGGACGTGTAGTGTGCATGTTCCTGATACAGGTGCAGCATGACAGTTATCTCTTTGTCAACTCAAAAGAAACTGACGACTAGCTTCGGCGGCACAAACGTTTAGCTATTAAAGGCAGCGGGAAGCAAAAGGCTTCATTTTAGGAGAATGAGGCCTGGTTAACTTACAGCAGATTACTAACTCCGGTACACAACTATGCCATGAAGAGCACATTGATCAGGAGTTTATTTCTTGAAAAACAGTTAAGGTGAAGATTATTCTTGAATCGATATTTGGGAGTTCCCGCGAAAGCTCGGTGAAACGTTTGATTGCTGCTTTGTGCTTTAGTTTTACTGTTTAAGAAATGTTCTTTTGACATCATTCGTCGAACTCGATGTGTCTCAGTGCGGGCAGGGTGCTCTCCCGTGCCTGTGGTTCTGTGTAGTTCTGTGAAATCCTTGGGAGGAGAGGCCCATGGATGATTGAAGATTGCCGTATTGCGTCTTCGGCAGTAGCCTGAATGACGCCATCAAATAACGACGCTTCGGGCAACCTGTATGGCTGGTCACCCTTAGGTCGATTTTCTCTCCGGTGGACCAGCTGTGCGTTTGGCGGGCCACTCTTCTGCCGCGGCCGCCAAAACGGAACAAGGGCCGTCGCCTCATTTTGTGGAAATAGGGTTCTGCGTGGCTGAAATTACTCTACGGAGCACCACTGTCCTTCGCGTACGCGCAGAGATGTGGCACGTGGCGTCTTCGCGGCCCGATAAAAGCCACAATGCGGAGATTCCGCTGATAACGAACATAGGACCATCAGGCTGTCCGTCTCTGACTTAAGAGCCGCCGACGCTGGAATCAGCACCAGATGCCCAGGCCTGGCTCCTCGGAGGAGCCTAGACCACGACTGGCGTTCGACGAAGCATGGGTGGTTGGCTCGATCGGCGAGATGACAGACTTGTTACACCCCGCTCAAGCAAGATTCGCCGAAGGAGGCAGCATCGCCGAGACCATACAAGCGTGTCACAGAACGAGCGCTAAAAATGGGCGCGCCACCAAATTCTTGCGATAACGGGCGGGAGAAACGCCGCGAAGTCGAAAGAAGAAAAAAGGAAAAAAAAGAAAACAAACATCCAAGGCTCCCCGGGCGCGCGCTCTCCCCGCGGAAGCGTGGCTTCACCGACGAACCTCCCCACCCCACAACGGCGGCCGAGCAAGCACTCCATTTTTCCAGAACGAAAGGGGCGTGGTCATACCGAGTTGACTGATCGGCCGCGGAGGCCTTTCCAACCGTCTCGCCCTCTTCCCAGCCTTCGCTGCGTATCGCGCCGACGAAATGACGAGAAGCGTCTGGAATGTCGCGCGCAAGGTATTTAACCGAGCAGCCGAGATGAGAGATCAGGAGTAGACGGAAGTGAGCGCCAGAGCGCGTAGGGATTCCGCCGTGTAGTCGGCGAAGGTTTTGGTCCGTAGAGACGAAGCCGGAGATGAAGAGGATTTCCACCTGAGGGGTGAAAGCTCGAGCTACAGGCAAGAGCGTGTGTTTACCGCTATCGAGCGAAGACGCGTGGTAACAGCTGCGTGTGGGAAGTCGACGTGTTTCGGCGAAGAAGTTTGAAGTTTGGAGAGTGGCCAATGGAAGACCCGAGGTTTCCTGGAAGAGAAACTTCGGGACAGCGGAACGGCAACAACGCTGGACTTTGAGTGATTCTCGGAAGAGTATCATCCAGACTTTTGTTCAAAGAACTTTGGACTGGATAGGTTTTCTATCTCTTTAGTCTTTAAGTGTCTTGGTTGTTCAATGCATGCGACTGCATTGTAGTGCGTATCGTTGTCTGTGTCCGTTGTTTTGAGTGTGGCTGATTGTACCGTGTAGTACGTTGTTTGATTGGTGACGTATTGTATGTAACTATTGTGGAGTGTACATTTTTGTGTATTGTTTTCGATCTGCCATTATTGAGAATATAATTTGTTTGTTTATCAACTCTCGGCTCTGACTTGTTCTTTGGGCCACAGCCGGCGTCCGCTGGCGCGCCAAAAAGGACCACTTCAAAATTGTTCACGCTTTCGTGGTGCGGTTCGGGGGGCCGATACTTCGGCTCTTGGAATTAGTCCGGCGATCGCCTCCCTAATTAACGGGACATAAGTGACAATTATTCTAGCGTCCGCGAAATAGGACCTTTTGGTGCACAGTGTGTCCAAAGTAGTGAGAAAGAGCAGCTGAGAGGGCGAAAGAAGAAAGAGAGGAAAGGGAACGGCAGCGGCAGCACGAAATGGAAGTCGAGCGACTCCGCTTGCAACAGCGAAGTGAAACCCCCGTCCAAGCTAGAGTTGAAAGCAGCGAACGGGAAGACCACGGCTTTCGCTTGAACTCAAGCAAGCTGCTCGTAGCGTTTGATGAAATGAAGGACGACCTTGACGCGTACCTTCACCAATTTGAGACGATTGCGAGGAGCCAGAATTGGCCGGAACATCAATGGGCAACTGCTTTGAGTACTTGCTTGAGTGGTGAAGCACTCAGTGTGTACGGTAGGCTGATGCCGACCGATGCAGCCAACTACGCAAAGGTGAAAGCTGCTTTGTTGAAGCGATTTAGATTCACTGTGGAAGGATTCCGGGACAGATTTCGGACAGGAAAGCCAGCTGATGGTGAGACGGCTACGCAGTATGCCGCCCGACTTTGCCATTATTTCGACAGATGGATTGAACTTTCAGGGACAGCGCAGGAGTACAAGGAGCTTAGAGAGCTGCTAATTAGAGAACAATTTCTTACTAGTTGCCACCCAAGCCTGTCACTGCACTTAAAAGAGAGGAAGGCTGACTCACTTGAAGACATGCTTGAATTGGCTGATCAATTCTTGGAAGCGCAAGGTGGCACTAATTTGGCCAAGGTAAAGAAGGAGTGTCCCGATGATTCGAAGAAATTGGCTCCCGAAGAAAAGAAGCGTGCACCAGAGAGCATTCTGCGATGTTTTCTGTGCAACCGAGTGGGTCATCGCGCGAAAAACTGTCGAACGATCTTTACGAGCCCTACGGCAGTCAAGTGTTTCAAATGTGGTCAGACTGGGCACAAAGCAGACGCTTGTCGGAACGGAGTGAGTCAAACTCACCAGGTATCTTGTGTGCAAGCGGCACCGAAATCTGATAATAATGCCGTCACCGATGGATTCGTAGAGTTGAAGAATGGGGAGAAAATTCCTATTGTGGGTGCTGTAATGTCAAAACAGCCAACCGGTGTCACGAAGGGAATGCCAGCGCTACCTGGAAAAGTTGCGGGCAGGAAGGTTACGGTTCTAAGAGACACCGGTAGCTCCACTGTTATCGTGCGGGAAAATTTGGTACGAGAAAGGGAGTTAACAGGCAAAACGAAACCGGTTTGCTTAATTGACCGTACAGTTCGGATGCTTACCGAAGCAGAAATTGAGGTTGAAACCCCGTACTTCAGCGGGAAGGTTACTGCTCTATGCATGACGACCCCCCTGTACGACCTTGTCATCGGAAACATCGACGGGGCGCGAGGGCCAAGTGATCCAGAACGTTTGGGAGAAGACCCGAAGATAGAGCCCTCGCCAACACAGCGGCCGCGAGATACAGTGGAGGAGCATCCCGTGACGGATCTCACTAGAGCCCAAGGTGAAGCTGCGGCGCAAGAGACAGCGAAGGAGAAGACGATCGGGTCGAATAAGTTCACGGGCCGAGCAACTGGACTTACGTCGGCACGACCTCAACCGACCGACAGTGTAAAGGAGACGGAGTTGGCAAGCCGGGCAAAATGTAGAGGCATGATCAAGCGGGAAAATAAACAGACAGGACCCGTCGAATGTAATGACGCGTTAACGGTGTCGGAAGTGACAACGATGGCTGAGACGCCGCCTCAGATATCGTCGTTGGAAAAGGCTCGTCGAAAAGGAACGTGGAAACACAAGATGAGATCGAGCGAGCACCGCAAGAAAGGACGCAAGCGAAATACACAAGATAAGTGCTGAAGTCGAATCAGAATGTGTTTGGCAGTGTTGAGTGCCATATGTTGTGTTAATGTTGTGTTATCCTGTGTCACAAGTGTCGAAGTGTCTGTGCTTTGGTGTGATGCATAGTGTTGTATAATTGTTGTAAAGAGAGAACTTTGTACGTTTGTATGGTTTGGAATGTGTGATGAAGTATTGTAGTCATGTACCTGTGGCTACATTCTATGTGTTGTGGAGTTGAATTACAATGTACAATTGTATTAAGTGATCTAATGTGAATGTGACTTGTCATGAGCGACGGACTATGTTACAGTCTGTGAGAGTGTGTGGTGACTGTTCGCGCTCGTTTGTGTGCTTTTTAATATTATGAGATAATATTCTTAAAGTGGGGGGCAGTGTCACAGAACGAGCGCTAAAAATGGGCGCGCCACCAAATTCTTGCGATAACGGGCGGGAGAAATGCCGCGAAGTCGAAAGAAGAAAAAAGGAAAAAAAAAGAAAACAAACATCCAAGGCTCCCCGGGCGCGCGCTCTCCCCGCGGAAGCGTGGCTTCACCGACGAACCTCCTCACCCCACAACGGCGGCCGAGCAAGCACTCGATTTTTCCAGAACGAAAGGGGCGTGGTCATACCGAGTTGACTCATCGGCCGCGGAGGGCTTTCCAACCGCCTCGCCCTCTTCCCAGCCTTCGCTGGGTATCGCGCCGACGAAATGACGAGAAGCGTCTGGAATGTCGCGCGCAAGGTATTTAACCGAGCAGCCGAGATGAGAGATCAGGAGTAGACGAAAGTGAGCGCCAGAGCGCGTAGGGATTCCGCCGTGTAGTCGGCGAAGGTTTTGGTCCGTAGGGACGAAGCCGGAGATGAAGAGGATTTCCACCTGAGGGGTGAAAGCTCGAGCTACAGGCAAGAGCGTGTGTCTACCGCTATCGAGTGAAGACGCGTGGTAACAGCTGCGTGTGGGAAGCCGACGTGTTTCGGCGAAGAAGTTTGAAGCTTGGAGAGTGGCCAGTTGAAGACGCGAAGTTTCCTGGAAGAGAAACTTCGGTACAGCGGAACGGCAACAACGCTGGACTTTGAGTGAGTGATTCTCGGAAGAGTATCATCCAGACTTTTGTTCCAAGAACTTTGGACTGGATAGGTTTTCCATCTCTTTAGTCTTTAAGTGTCTTGGTTGTTCAATGCATGCGACTGCATTGTAGTGCGTATCGTTGTCTGTGTCCGTTGTTTTGAGTGTGACTGATTGTACCGTGTAGTACGTTGTTTGATTGGTGACGTATTGTATGTAACTATTGTGGAGTGTGCATTTTTGTGTATTGTTTTCGATCTGCCATTATTGAGAATATAATTTGTTTGTTTATCAACTCTCGGCTCTGACTTGTTCTTTGGGCCACATCCGGCGTCCGCTGGCGCGCCAAAAAGGACCACTTCAAAATCGTCCACGCTTTCGTGGTGCGGTTCGGGGGGCCGATACTTCGGCTCTTGGAATTAGCCCGGCGATCGCCTCCCTATTTAACGGGACATGTGTGACAACGCGTTTGGTTTGCGTATGTGTGTGGGGGCGTTGCCGGCATAATCACACTCGTGTGTGCTGTGGGTCATGTTATTGGACAGTGCCGTATGGACCTGTTCCCTGATCTTGGGATCTGGCGAGATGAGACTGTACTTATACAGCTCTCGAGGGCTGCTTAGTGTGGTCCACGGAGCTTGTTCAATACACAGCCTTTTTAATGTAGAGCTTTCAATGTAGAGCTTCGGACCAAAAAGCCCGTGCCATGTAAATAGTATAAATATACCCTCTATACAAAGTACAACCTCCTCCTGCCTCAACATCTTGATCCCGGATCTCCGGTACCACAAACCGCGGTTGCAACAGTGCGCACATTTTGATGTACGTAAAAGAACCCCAGGTGGTCGAAATTTCCGGAACCCTTCACTAGGGTGTCTCTTATAATCATATGGTAGTTTTGAGATGTTGAACCTCACATATAAATGATCAATCAGACTCCTTCCACTACATGGCAGTTATGTACTGTGTTTTTTCCAAAAACCGCAGCTAGTAACTTCATGGCGGTGTGGTAGGACACCTGCTTGCCACGCAAACGGCCAACGTATGATGGCCAGTGCGATCGAAAGCTTTATTTTATTTGCTTCTTCCTCGAATTTCTACTCAAGAATGATTTTCGCTCACAATCAACGGCACCGACGCCGATGGCGGAATTTTGGCAAAACGAGCTCTCTAACAATATCGCGTTAAAACTTTTACAAACTTGCACGAAACGTTTTAGAGTTTCGAACTGCCCGGTTGGTGCGCAGTGAATTACGCTCCCGGTTGTGTTCTCGAAAGCTGTTGTGCCGCAGCTGTAAGCCTGAACTTTTATATGCGTTGATTCCTATGAACTGTTGCTCCACTGCACTATCGTTGTAATATTCTACTTTTTTTCTTGCTGAGATGTTCAGTGTCTCTATTCAGCAAGCACGTGTAAGAACACTGAGGCTTGCACTCACAAAGTGATCAGCGGCGTTAGAAACACCTTACAAGGTGACTTTTTTGACGTAATATTAATGCGGCCGCAGTCACTTGTTTAACAACATGCTGGCCTGACACACGTTGTACACTGCATTCCACTCTTTCACGGCAAAGATTGCGTAGGGTAGACGAGCAGCTGCTTCGATGAGATGTTTGCGGTAGCACCAATATAAAGTCAGCTCATCTTCCCACGCATGAAGTGACATCATTTCGTACCGTGCATAGAGAGCAATGAAATATCGGCTCACCTTTGAGAAGATCGTTTTTGCCCTTCATCTGGGACTACCGATGTTCAGTGGACATTCCAGCGGAGCGGCCAGCTTGAAAAGTTCTTCGTCTTCTTTCTTCATCCAAAACGAAGGGCCTTGTGACTGCTATTTCATGGTTCAGTTGTCCTTGACAAATGATTTGTTATTATTATTTTACATTTTTATTTTGGTTTGGATACACAAGGCATAAAGAAAATTGAGAAGGAGCTGGCTGACAGCTGACACTTGAAGGGCTTGCGCCTGCCGGCTTTTTCGGGATTGAGGCAACGAAGATACGAGGAAAAAGAAAAGAGGAAGTGAACAAATAACACAGACGGTTTCTTTTCTATATCAATTGATAATATTCTTTTCGCACAAGTATGCTTTTTGTTTACTTAAAGAAACAAAAAAATTTAGGCATACTCCTCCCTTTTTTTATCCCAAAATCCCACTGCCCCGCGATTCATGGCTGATCCCCCGTGGTGGGTCGAGTCATTCCTCTTAGGTTCAACAAGCCAACTAACAGACGGGCGGTGGACACCTTTTGGCGATAGAAGAAAACACAACCTTTTGTGGTAAATGACAAACTAAACAAAAGCCATGCACACGTTACATTTATATTTCTTTCTTTTTTGTGAACGCTGCCCTTACAATTTTTTGCAAAGTCGAATTAACCAAACGCTCCCGCACTTCTAGCGCAGTATGCTCGCCAGCGCATTTCAAGCATTTCACTGTCAATAAAGCTTGTTTTCGCAAGTTAGTTGTACTGGAGGACTACATTGAGCGCCATGGAGCCACGGACAGACAATGTTGCCGGGTTAACGTAAACAATTGGCTAAACTAGAAGTGTAGACGAACCTCGAAGTAAAACAATGTCCATGTAGCTTTCATTTTTTTAAACAGGCATTGATAAGTACGTGTAGACATATACGCATAAACACGAAAAAGAGGCATTACATTAAAACTTTTTTAAATGCCCTCCTTAGCCTCTTATTCAAGCTCATAGATCAAATTGGCGCAATACAAGCGCAAGGAACAAAATAGACATTTGCTGGGAATTGCAGTGTCTAGTTATAAATATGATACCGTCGTAAGAGTGCACACGGGCAAATTGTACCGTACAAAGAATCTTTCCATGATGGTTAACGGGCATATGATGTGCCAGAGAATTAGTGCTCTATAACCGGGTATATCTGCACAAAGTACAGTAGCGTATCGTGGGACGCTTGACGCCACCATCTGGATACCTTTCGTTTTTCCGAAAACGATATGAAATTATTTTCGGTTGTCCGTACAATAAGTGCTTTACCCTATCGCGTAGCTATTAGGAGGAGGAAGAATAAACTTTATTTCTCAAAAAAGGGAGTGAGAAAAAGAAGCCAGGTTAGACGGGAGACTAGATTTGGAGCGAGGCGTCTGCTAGTTCTGCGGTACTAATACTTTGTTGCCCCAGACGGGTGGTACCATCCGGCGGTAGATTGCGCCACCCAGTCAACGCATAACGTAACAGACTGTGATCGGCTTCACCGAAGGGGAAGAGAGATTCTGGCTGGCCCCCAAATGCGTTCAAACCGAAGCTCTCATTGTCCGACAGTTTCGATGAGTTTAAGCACGCGACACACTGAGCCTCAAGCATGGTACCACTGGGGTAGCCGGTGGTGGGTTGCGGGTTTTAAGGCCTCCCCGAACCACTTGCGGAATATATATCTGGCTGCACTACTGCAAGGTTCGGCTGGTTCGTAGTAATCATTTGTTTACCAGGTCATCTGGAATACTCAGTACAGCTGCAGTCTTTGTTGATGTTAATATAGACTGCGCAGCCTCTATTCAAGACAACCTCTCTTAGGCACCATCGTATACCAAGATGTACAATCCTCGTTCCTTGTACAACTTTGAATCTTCATAAGTGAAACACATTATAATAGATTTCGGGGTGGTCTTGTTCTTCCATCTCACGCGTCTTGTGTTGACAACTTGCGCAGCCCTCCTTGCATACGCTAAACATGACCGCTCTTCGGAAGTCTTTGGAGCCGTGTTTTTCTATACCGTTATGCATTCAACACCCTGCGTCTAAGACACGTCGTTAATCTAGGCGCCTTCTCGTAATATGTGTATGACGAACGCTTCTTTAGTTCAACGAGCACCGTCATCAGCGAAGAGCCACTGCCTGTCTCCATGCAGCATATCTGGTTTTATGGCCGCTTCCTTCATGCCTTATTTATTCACATCGGCGGCCAGTTCACGTACTGTTGCCTTAGTGCCGCATCAGTCATTTTTGTCTATTCACTTTTGATATTGTGCCGTTATCTTCATAAACCATGTGGTCGCTGCTGCGACAGCCACCTCCTTCCTACAGAGCCTCGTGAGTGGCATTACTGGTTTCGTTTACCAGTTCTCGATGCAGTTTGCGTCATAACGCCGAGAGCGTACCCCAAAAAGTAGGGGAAAAACTCGAATATTCTACGCATTTGTTGGTTAGTTCCCGTAGTGTGGGAGTTGCATCCTAAGTTGCATAATAGCCAAATGGACCAGGTGGTCATGATGACACCAGCAATTGATTTTGGCGGCTTGGCTTCGCTATTGCAGAACAACCTACGAACGGGAGGCGTGAATTGTACGACAAGGTTACATTACCTTAATGGAGAGAGGGTATAACCACAAAAGAAGAAATCAACTTCACTTCTAAGTTTTTCCGCGCACCCTTAGTTGATGATGATTGGAAGGTTCTATGAGCTCACTGAACATTTGTTACTAACGTCTATCGCGTAAGGAATTGATGTTCCGAAAAAAAGTGCGATAATAACCGAAGAAAGCGAGAGGAAAAGTGCAATAGTAAACGACAAAGAAAATAGCCCGACTAAGCAAACAAACAACTAAAAAAAAGGAACAACAAGAAGAAGAAGAAGAAGAAGAAGAAGCAACGGACGAAGAAGGTGGTGTTGACTAAGCGTTCCATTATGATGCTGCCCATTCAAGCGCTCTTCTTGTCCTCAGAAGGTAAGATAATAAATCACATTTCTTTAAAGGTCTGGCAGGCAAAATTTGCGATATGTCACAATACAGGTTTACCCAGGGGTGCATCGGGCTGGAAATCTGATGATTATGAAGTCTTCACCCAGAAGAACTTTCACGTTGTCCGAACCTGTTAATCTATTTGAGGTCCGCAGCGCACCTCGAACTCATTTTTCATGGAAAGCACTCGCATTGAAGTGGCGCTCGCGCTTTCGCCAAATGTGGCGTAAGAAAATCCCAAGACATCTGCATATATTGAGGTGCTTTACCACTGTTGGCATGATCATCATCATAATCGCATTGCTGTCGCGGTTTGTGTCGCCGTTTATTTGACCCGTGGGACGACATGTTCAATTATTGATGCAGTGACCAATGAACTATTTTCATTGTCTGAGAAAAGTTTAGAAGAATTATTCATTTAACAAGAGAGCTTGATTCCAGGCAATTCATCATCAATACCTTAAAAAAGGCTTCATCGCAAAGCCTAAAGGATACTATACTAGTAATATGATGATGACGCGCCAACATGCAGTCGAATTGATAACTTCACAACACGTTGGGAAGGAGAGAAATCATGGGCAGATCAACAAAGTGAATGATGTTAGAGAAGCTTGCTCGGAGGCGCACAGAACGTTTCTTGGCGAGAACATTTCTGTAGAAAGGATTGTTAACGAACCGGTTAAGGATGTGTACGTCAAAGGTAGCGTTGTTAGGCACGTTCCGCGACCGGAACTAGATAGTGTTGGCTACGTTGATCGTCACGGTAATTACCTGCCCCTTTATGTCATACTGGCCGCTGCCATGAGCTGAATTCCTAGCGCTCGAAAATGGCAGACGTAGAACTATCAGGTGGTCTGCAATGGGGTTGAGAGCAGGAGGCAGGTGGGAGTGGGTGCATTGGAGGATATCGTTACCCGTGCGTAACTCTCATCGTAAAAACTTGTCATGTGCTGCCGTGCCAACGAAGCAACCAGAACGAAGTGGATGCAGTCGCGAGCATCCTTCTCGCCCTGTTGGTCTGCGCGTGAAGATTTTTATGGGCGAAGCTCCTTAAAGCGGCACCCGTTCGTCCCTCGTAGTAGTCGTAGTTGTAGTCGTATACAGTGTGTAACCAGTCTTACGTTTTGACCTGCAAGGTAGTGCCGGTGGAAGATTTCTCCTGTGCGTTGTTGAACAATGAAAAATTCGTAGCGCACGTGTTAACTAAAAGCTATATTTTCCTGTCTCTCATTTCCCATTAGCTGCCATTGGCATGTACATTGAGCACTATCTGACAAGAAATGGTTGCTACCTTATACTCGCTGGGCGTAACCTCCTTGGTTTTAGCGAGGCTTCGCGAGCGTTGAGCCGCAGTGTCATGAATACAGTGAAGCAGTATATGCCATGAACTCACGGTGGCTAAAGGTGGAAATTAGGTACGAAGCGCAAGCCGTAAGAAAGTAAAAGCCGAATTCTCCTGTCTCTCATTCACCATTAGCAGCCATTGGCATGTACATTGAGCACTATCTGACAAGAAAGGGTTGCTACGTTATACTCGCCGGGCGTAACCTCCTTGGGTTTAGAAAGGCTTAGCGAGTGTTGGGACGCAGTGCCATGTATACAATGAACTAGTATATACGAGGAACTCGAAGTGGTTGAAGATGGGAAGTAGACACGAAGCGCAAGCCGTAAGAAAGTGTGCGTGTGCCACCTCTCGCTTAGTCCTTGGAATGTCCGCTGGATGGTGGTGCTTGTATATGGGGAATATATGATGAAAAGATGCGAGATGCTAGTACATGGAGTGTTGAATAGATGGACGAACGGACACACAGCCAGATGCATGGACGGAGCACGGATGACTCACGGACGGATGAACGCATGAACGGACGCAGGGGCAGATGCATGAACGAACGCAGGGATGGACGCACAGATGGACGTGTGGAGGCACGAACAGAGGCACGCACGGACGGGCGAATGGACGTATGAAAGTACACACAGATGGACGCACATGGACTGACGGATAACAAAAACGAATGGACGGACAGATGGTTCGCCCCACTCTCCATCATTCACTTTGTGGATATGCTGCCAATTTTTTTCTCTCCTCCTGACTGGGAGGCCGCCCGCGTTCACACGTGGCCAGACCAAACACCACTGACACTCTTATCTTTCCTTCTCTCCCATTTCTTTCTTTCCCTCACTGTCCATCCCCCATTGGCGTGGTTCAGGGGATCACGCAAGGGAGATACAGTTACGATTCCACTATTAAAGACGATAGTCTTTTTTGGAAACATTCGACGCAAAAATTTTGGTCTGTCTGTCTGTCTGTCTGTCTGCACATTTATCTGTTTGTCCACTCTTAACGGCACCTGGTACTTGAAACGGCCGACCCCATCCGCAGCGCCCACCAATGTTGCTCAAGATTTAGCATTCATACTTGTGCAATCGTCAATTAAAAAGCAAATATTGCGCATATTTGGGGCACTACAACGACATGTATATATTCTGCATGTGCGTCTTCTACTGGAAAAAGCATACATGAGTAATTTTAAGGACCGTAGCACTTATCACGCTGCGCTGACCATGCAAGGCTTGCACGAAACGGCGAGTGTTTCCAATGCTTTGCTAAGACGAGATGGTGATGGTACCTACCCATCGCCTTGCGTTCTACACCTTATCTCCTCTGAGACGGGCACGCGCACTCGTCTCAGAGGCACGTGCTTTGTTTTCCAAGAGAGAGAGGGAGAGAGAGACTTTTTATTTCAATCTTAGAAAATGTTTGGTGGGGCTCTAACTCCAGAGCTCTAACAGCAGCTGCTGCGTCCCGCGCCCGCCGAACGAGCGCCCACTGGCCCCTCGGGCTTTCATCACGCAGCATGGCGCATGGCATCCCAGTTTTGCATGGTAGGAATAGGAGAGGAGTTGGCAGAGCGCCTGGCAGGCGCACGGTGACATTCCAGCGTTACGCGAAATAACGTCGGTACCACGGCACAGCCAGGGAATTCGTCAGGGTAAGAAGTGCGATACTGCCAGGATGGCGCTCATGTCCCACGTGTGACGTGGCTTGATGCGCTCATTCGCCTCCGCTGCACGCTCGAGGCACTCTAAGGCAGTGCTTCCAGAATACCATTCGCCGATTTTCTTGCGCAGAACATCAAATGAATGGTTTGTTCACTGTCTCTGCACGCAAGACTATCGTTTTTCGACGACATTTGCAGACTAACATGCAGATACGAGGCCAATCTCGCCACTTCTCTATCATTCAAACCTCTGAGGACGTGAGCTCTTGGGCCACCGAAAAGCGATGGCTTAGGAAGCGGGGTGCAATGTTGTGAGAATTGTTCGAATCATCGGAGAAGTGGCCTTGAGCGGCAACCGCTGAAGTGCACACTAGCAACACTGGTGTGCCTGCAGCCGCCACCCGACAGGCCGTGATCAAAAATAGCAGGCTTCTAAAAAATTATCACAACATACGTTTTTCGTTGATCTCGCTCAGTGCTTTCTAATCTTGGTGTGCAGTTTAGGCTACACAAAAATGTTGTCTTCATGTAACGAGCATCCTGGGCATATGTCCTGTGTATTCCAGCTGATTTCGAAGAGGCACTAGAACGTAAGCTATTGACGTTATCCGACGACCACTGATGAAACATTTAGGTGCAATTGAAAACACCTCGCTCTTCTCATTTCAGAGGCCGCGAGAGACGCTTCGTAAGTAAACATTTCAATGCAATCACGCAAGGTACGGGTTCGGGCACGTTTGCAACTATTAAAGATGAAAGCTATGCACCACTTAGGGAAGTGAAATGGAAAATGACCGACAAAAGTGCAGCGTCTGTTTTTTCCTGATGATATCAAGCAGACAAACACCATGAAACGGAGACATAGACGCGCAGAGTTATGCCACTTAGCTTTTAACGGATCTTTGTTGAGCACAGGTAAAAATTTTATAACAGCAACCAGCGAGGGCATAACATTTGTCAGTCAACCTCCGGGTAACAAAATTGCGTAGACCTCACCAGAAACACAACATCAAAGCCGCACCCCGCCATGATGGTCTAGTGGCAAAGGTACTCGGCTGCTGACCCGCAGATCGTGGGATCGAATCACAGCTATGGCGGCTGCATTTTCGATGGAGGTGGAAGTGCTGTAGGCCCGTGTGCTCAGATTTGAATGCACATTGAGAAGCCCAGGTGGTCAAAATTTTCGGAGTCCTCCACTACGGCATCTCTCATAATCATATGTTGGTTTTGGGACGTTTAACACAACATATTGAATCAACATCATGACCATGCACTTATCGTGAATGAGCTTACTACTATGTCTTTTCATTATAGTGCATGCTTTATTTGTGTGCAGAAAGGCTCAACGTAGCATAATAAAATAGGCGGCAGGAACGCCACTTGAGGGAGTATCACCTGGTGAAAGGAAATCAAACTACTAATCAATGAAATAGCGACGTGCACTTTACAACGATTGATTGATTGATTTGTGGGGTTCAACATCCCAAAACCACAATATGATTATGAGAGACGCCGTATTGGAGGGCTCCGGAAATTTCGACCACCCAGGGTTCTTTATTGTGCACTCAGGTCGGAGCACGCGGGCCTACGTTTCCGCCTCCATGGGAAATGCAGCCGCCGCCGCCGGGATCGGATCCCGCGACCTGCGATCAGCAGCCGAGTACCTTAGCCAGAAGCCCACCACGGCGGGGCTACTTCACAACGAAAGTATGAGTGCTTTTCCACGGTGTAGAACAATACAAAATGCCACTTGTAATCAATTGTTTCCGTGCCTTTTCTTTCTCTAAAATTTTCTCTTTCTTCGAGGCACATTCAGATTCACAAGCTTCAGCTAAATGTTCTTCCATAACTAGTAATTGCGCATTTGGGTTACAACACAAGCTTAAAGATACAGAAGACAGAAGACGGGCAGAGAGGGTATCGCGGTGTTTGTATGTGAAGAGTGCAGGCCTACAGCGAAGAAAAAGAACAAAGAGACTCGTGAGGAGGTATACTGCTGCCAGTGTAAGCAACATGGCAACAAAGAGTGGTGATTGATAAGTTGGAGAGGAGGATAGAGTGTGCTAAATCGCATAAATGGCGGGAAGCTAAACCTGTTTTTTTTGTAAAGGGTAAACTTGAAATGATGAAGGAGGAAGTTTATAGTTATAATCATTCAAATGGAGACACTTCATCGTTTGAAAGGAAATTCTGTAAACTTGCTTATATGAATTCTACTCAGTGTTAACAAAACAGCAAAACCGTGTAGTAGTATTAAGTAGCGAAATACACTCATACGAAATACACGTAAAAAAACATCATATAAATGTTATTGCTTTGTGTGTTAGAACAAAACCTGTTAATAATGACTCATAGAAATATGCCATTCATAACACAGCATGATAACATTTAATGCCGATTATTGCAGAACATTGGAAAAGTGTAATTGCTCGCTCTGTATTAATTTGACAGCATTCGCACAGTGGAATAACAGTGCGAGAGTACTTGATTTTGTTGTCAAAACATGAACGAGTTCAAAGGCTGCTTTAGGTGGAAATACTGAGCTATGGGCAAATGCATCTTAAAAATTTAATATGTTATGCTATTTACACAGAGTCTCCTCAAGTTTCGTTACCACCCTGTTACACTGTCAGTAATTCTCAGCGCAAACCGCGCCCGCAGTGTTCGATAGTCTTCAGTACTGTAGTGGGTCACTTTGTTAAGATTATGCCCACTTCGCGAACATTAAGCATTATTCCGGAAACTACGTGACTGCTACAGATAACGCCAAAATATTCGACGGCACGTGTAGAATTGCCGACGTGCTTCACAGCTTGTCAGTTGATAGACGGCCGGTGCTCTGTTCACCGTTATCAGGGCTGTGTGTATCGCTGCATGCTGAATTTTCGTTGACATACCACAGGTTCGGCTGAATAAAAAGTTTCGTCACCGTCCTACAGTCTGCTTCTTCCTTGGTCTATGTCAGGGCTGCGAGAAATCTGGTGGAGGTGCTTCCCGGCCCATGTACTGAACTGCCCCTTGCAGTCGTCAAAGGTACATCGACTGCATGTACAAGTCAAGTCAAGTCAAGTCAAGTCAAGTTTATTTCCAACAACATCAAGTCGGAGGTCCTTAGGCGAAAAGATGTCGGAGACATCTTGAGAGAGCCCAAGAACCCGTTCCAGAGCAGCAGGCATTTTACAAAAATATCGCGTAATTCACTGTACATGCATAAGCCAAAATGAGAGCTTAGTACTTTTTCCTTTTAGTGAACAAAATACACACATAATTTCACGTAGGTCGCATAAATCTTGTATGCACATGCGCAAAACAACAATTCTTATACAAAAAGGAAAGAAAACATGTAAAAAACATGATAACGAAAGATAGCTAGTGCTGTTTGAGCAATTCCTATGCGTGTAACAACATACTTCGTACATGTTTCTTGAATATACGTTCAGGCAGTTCGAAGTCGATACTGGTTAAGAATTTGTTCAATATTGTTGGTATCTGGTGGTGTAGAAGGCATTCTCCGTAACGTGTGCGAGAAAAGGGAACTGGTCTTAGTTGATTTCGGAGAGCGTATCGACAGGAGCTGTCAATTGAATGCTGATGAAGTTTGTTTTTCTGAATATAAAGTATTAGTTTATATGTGTAAAGGTCACTTGCTCTAATAAGATCATGATTTATAAAGAGCTGATGAGTACGTAGTTCGCTAGGAAGCCCATAAAATTTTTCAAATATTCTAAGAACCTTTTTCTGTAACGTCTCTAGTTTGTTGAGGTTCTGAGCAGACGTTTTTGCCCATACTAGTGCGCAGTAAGATAACCGAGAATAGAAATGGGCGTAGTATATAGCCTTTTTAAGCCATAATGGTACAAGGTCTGATAACTTATACATGCAGCCAACAGTTTTACCTAATTCAGAGACAAGTTTTGATATATGTGTGTTCCATGACATGTTTTCCTCAAACCATACTCCTAGAAATTTTTGCGTTTTACCACATTCCAGCGTGGTGCCCTGAAAGGAGAAATTCAGTGTAATGCATGGCTTATTAGGAGGCCTAAATATAACGTATTTTGTTTTACTTGCGTTTAAGTCAAGCTTGTTTTCATGGAGCCACAGTTCCAGGTGTCTTAAATAATTAGTTACAGTAACTTGAAGATCGGCCAGTGTATCAGCACTGAAAAAGGCATTCGTGTCATCTGCGTACATGACTAGTTTTTCTGTGTATGGGATATTACATATATCATCTATATAAAGTATAAATAACAAGGGTCCTAAGATAGAACCTTGTGGAACGCCTTGCTTAAGTTCTGTTGCTTCTGACGCTAAGCTTCCGAGTGTAACATATTGTTTTCTATCAGATAAGTAATTCGTAATAAGTTTAAGAGCAGCGCCACGCAATCCATAGTCAAATAATTTTTCTTCTAGAATGTCATGTTTTATGCTATCGAAAGCCTTCTTCAGGTCAAGGAACAGTCCTACTGTATATAGTCTTTTTCAAAATTGTTCAGTATGACCTCTTTTACGTTTAATAGGGCTAATTCAGTGGACTTTCCTTTCTGGAAACCATACTGAGCAGGGTTTATTATTTGATACTTTGAAAGAAAGTTCCTTAGTCTACAATTTATGGCACTCTCAAATACCTTCGATAGCACTGGTAAAACAGAGATAGGCCTATAATTAGAAATGTCATTCAAAGCACCGCCTTTGTGCACAGGACATACACGCGCAAGCTTGAGTTCTGAGGGGAAAATACCAGAAACTAACATGCAATTAATAATATGAGCCAAGGGCTCCGATATAAGGTCCGCAACGTGCTTCAAGGGCGCTGCACTTAAGTCATCAGCGCCTCTTGCGACATTGTTACGTAGTCTAATTATCGAGCTGTGTACCTCTGAAGGTGTCACTGGACTTAGACTGATTGTGTTAGGCTCTCTCGTTCTACGGGTAATCCTTTCTTGCGTACAATGTCCTGAAAGAGGCACATAATCACCAGAATGGGCAAAATATTCGTTCATAGCCGTGATAGCTGCTTCGTCACTCATATCTTGGGAGAAGGCTTTGACATTAATACGCATTTTACTTTCGGTAAATTGTCCCAGGTTATTCACTTCATTCCACAGTTTACGAGGATCATTATAAATCTTGGCGAATAGGCATTCATAATAAATCTTCTTAGCCTTGCGTATGTCGGCGTTTAGCTTATTGCGATACGTTTTGAATTTTTTCAGCACCTCTAGGTCGCGTGTTTGGACAAACTTATGATACATTTTGTTTTTCGTTTTGATTCTTTTGTGAAGATTCTTGTTGATCCATGGTTTACGAATTTTCGTTTTCTTTATTGTGTATGTCACCATAGGAAAACTGTTGTCATAACATGCTTTCAGATAGCGCAGAGAAAGCGCTATATGCGTGATCTGAATTTTGCTCAGCGTACACAAAAGACCAGTCCGTATGGGTTATTTCAGAACGAAATTTTTCTAGGGTGAGCTGGTTTATGACGCGGTACGTTGTTTTTTCATTGTACCTAGGCTTATTCGTTGCAGTGGAAAAAAGAGCAAAAATGGGTAAGTGGTCACTAAGGTCGAGTGAAAATAAGCCTGTAAAAGTCTTATTCGTCGGCACGTTTGTGATACAGACGTCCAGAAGAGTGGCGCTATGGTCCGTGATTCGGCTAGGCAGACCGATAGTGTTTTCACTACAATAGGTGGACAGAATAGTTTCAAACTGTATAGTGGCAACGTCATCGCTTAGCATGTTCATATTTACGTCACCCATCAGAAAAAATGGCACGCGGAACGAGTGAAGCTTAGATATAATGGTTTCAAAAATAACAAGAAAATCAGATTTGCTGCTTGCGGGTGGCCGATACACTGCAGTAACTAGAACATTTGGTAATCGGATTGTAATACATTCAACGGTAGTCGTCAAAAAGGTTAGCTCCTCAATAATATCATGAGGAATACAGTCCTTCACGTACAAAGCAACGCCTCCGCCACGACTATTAGTCCTGGTAACACCATTGTATTTGTAAGACTGTAGTTGTGAAGGACAGTCATTAGGAGCGAGCCATGTCTCGGAAAGCAAAATTACATCGAATTTTATAGCTAAGGAATCGAGGAACATGCTGAGATCAGAAACCTTATTTTTAATACTGCGCACGTTCAAATGTAAAGCACTGAAGTGCCTTCCAATATGCGTGACCGCTTTGTTAAAACTGTCTGCATCATGGTATTGACAACTGTCAAATAACGCCATTTCGCAGCAGACTGTATCAATTCAGAGTGCCTGTTCGATACCTAGCGGCACATCTTTTCTAAATCGTCGCGTTCAGCAATTCTGAGCACCTCTGATGATTCCGTTTTCCTGGCAAAAATTTTTCCATTGCGCGTCCACACGTATTTCCATCCAACGCCACGCTTCTTAGCTATGGTTGCGCCTAGGAGTTGTTTCCCAAGCTGGGTTAGGTTTTCATTGACAAATATAGGATCGGTTGACTGGAAACCAATTTTGTTAGCAGAAAGACGTGCCCTCTTGGCCTTAGCCAGGACGGCATCTCGTTTCTCCCGGCGAACAAATCGTACAATGATATTCTTTACATCGGGATCTTTTGTTCCCATTCTGTGACAAACATCAATATCTGTGGAAGTGATGGGTTCCCCGACTGCTGAGCAAATATTCTGGACTACTTCGGAAGGGTCACCTTCATTGGGCACGCCCTTGATTTCAAGGTTGTTTGCTCTGGTATACGCCTCCAGGTCCTCAACTTTCATGCGTAATTTCTTCGTCTCCATCATGAGAATATCGTTTGCCTTTCGCGCATCTGCGAGTTCTTTTCGTAACGATCTTATCTCTTCGGAGAGCGGCTTTATGTCGTCACACACTGCACTACAATAGTCCACACTTTTTTTAAAATCGCGGAGTTCCTTCCGTATCTCTCGCTGAAATACGTCTAGTTCCTTATTCATCCTTCAACAAGACAACAGCAGCTGACACAACGTATACAATGGTGCTTGGCAGCAGTGCTAGCAATAACAGAGTTTAGGTGTAGTAGAGAAATTCTCACCTGCGTACAGAGAATATCTGTTAGCGACGTGAAGCTTGCGAGCACTGCTGCCAAACTGCCGTCAGAGCGGAAGTTTCCTGACTTATGAAGTGCTCGTGTTCTGGGGACACGTCATCCGCGCAGGCGCAATTCGCTCCGCAGCCACTTCTTGTAGATGGCGTAGAACTGCACTGTATGTCGTCACAATGTGCGCCGATTTGGCTGTCCGAAATAGTGCTCTCGTCAGTGGTACTGCTTGCAGTGTGCGGCGATAACGATCCCAGGAATGTGATCAGCTGCGTACAGAGAATATCTGTTAGCGACGTGAAGCTTGCGAGCACTGCTGCCAAACTGCCGTCAGAGCGGAAGTTTCCTGACTTATGAAGTGCTCGTGTTCTGGGGACACGTCATCCGCGCAGGCGCAATTCGCTCCGCAGCCACTTCTTGTAGATGGCGTAGAACTGCACTGTATGTCGTCACAATGTGCGCCGATTTGGCTGTCCGAAATAGTGCTCTCGTCAGTGGTACTGCTTGCAGTGTGCGGCGATAACGATCCCAGGAATGTGATCAGCTGCGTACAGAGAATATCTGTTAGCGACGTGAAGCTTGCGAGCACTGCTGCCAAAACTACCACACCGAACTGCCACACCGTCAAAGGTACATCGACACCAACGGTGAGCAGCGAGTGAGCCGCCGGCAGCAAGGTCTACCACCGGAGTGTGAGCTTCTACCCGCCTAGAGCAAGAAGACTATGGCCTCGACTGCGGCAACAATGACAGCCGCTGTTAAAAAACCCACGATCTTGACTCAGCCGCTAAGAGCCGCCGACCTTCTATTGATCGCCAAGTCAAGATCCCCAAACCTAGCTGAAGATATTCGAAAGGGTCTCGGCATTTAACAACTGGTGTTGCGAAGACGTGTTGTATCATGTGTGTTTCTACCTGGAGGACGCAGCGAAGACCTGGTTCGAGAACAGGGTGTCTACCATGACAACATGGGACATCTTTCATACCTGCTTTTTTGTGCGTTTGCATGCACCGTCGCAAACTAAAAAGCTGCTGCTTTGCTGGAAACACACGCGTAGCTTCCGAACGAAAGTGTCACAATTTTTGAGGAAGAGCTGATTCGTCTATTCCGCCACAACTACTCTGACATGGCCGAGGGGAAGGAGGTCCATTTGGTCATGCGAGGGGTGAAGCAAGACCTGTTCGTTGGGCTGGCGGGGAACGCACCCAAAACAGTTCAGTAATTTGTCTGAGGACATGTTGGAGATGCGTACCCGCCAGTACAATCGCCTATTGATGAGAGACAACGCATTTGTTCACAGCCTTCGGCTCCGACAACATACGTCCTACATATCGTGTGGGAGGAGCTACGGAAGCTGTTACCTTCGTCACCACCCCAAGTGGATTCGACGGCCGACATTGCCCGCAAAACAAAAATCAGCAAGCGCTTGGAGTTTCCGAAGCACTGCAGCCTCAGCCGCAAGTGATGAGCTATACGCTGACGCAGCCCGACGCTGTGAAACCGTGGTGTCTTTGCAGACGTGCGTTGTAGTCATTGCTGAAAATTGTGAGCATCACTGTTTCGTTTCATCTATGCAGCGCAGCAATTCTTGCCGCACAAATATCACGCTTTACCAACAGAAACTGACTGACTTCAACAACGCTTCCGAAGTCTTCTGGTTTCGGATCGAGGTGGAATGGTGACTTGTTCTTCCAGCACATTCGAGGCTTCGCTTCCTTGTGGCGTGCGTCGCGGTAGTGATTTTTCTGTTGATAGTGTTATCGGCTTTTCTCTCAGGTCGATGACGACACCATAAAGGCTTGAGAAGTTCCTACCAAGGATGACATCCCTCAAGCAATGCTGTAATATGACGAAGCTTGCAGGATAAATCGGGTGGTATATGCCAACTCTAGCAGTGCAGATTTTTACCGTTGTATATAGGTGATCTCTAACTGTGCGGATTTTCGAAACTTTTCAAATGTTCCTTACTTTCTTCAACTTCGCTATGAAAGACCAACTGATGACGAAATAGTTGGCTGCATTGTTGACAAGAGCGGTAACGTTGTGGCTGTCTATTATTACGTCGAGTTAATATTTCATCCTCACGTCCACGTCATGAAGCAGTGCCATCATATTTTCGTCAGAAGACATCACCACCACCGCCACCAACTACATACCAGCCAACAACCTCCAAGCGCTACGCACTGACGAAGACCAACTTTTTACGCATCCTGCCAACCACCCACTCTGCTACCACTGCGGAGAAGCTGGCCATACATACTGCTGCTGCCAGTACCGCCAAATGGTCCTACGTGGTTTTGCCGTCAACGCAGCGCCCCCAAAGCACCGCGAGCGACCACTCGACATCACTCTTGACCACTACAGAATGGGCGCATCGATGTTCATCTCGTTCGCCATCACCCAAAGCTTACCGGTCTACTTATCGACGACAGTGGTACAGAAGCCCCAAGAGTGGCCATTCCGCAAGACCATATTCTGAAAATTTGAGGCAGCAACGGTTGCAGTTGCGGTTGCTGTACGATGAACTACCGAGCACCCTCCACCTCCGCTGCTGCCGACGATAACGACGCAACAAAACGTAAACTTGCCACAAGCCGGACAAAGCCCTGAAATCTGAATTTCCCAGCTGGAAGGAGACCTGATGACGCCGAGTGGAAGCAGTGGAGCAGACCGGCGAAGCCCTGACCCAACGCCACTACCCGACTACAACGCCCGACGACGAACTAGAGACCTCGACGTAATATTCGAAGGCCACAACGTTACCGCTTTCGTCAACAATGCAGCCGATTATTCCGTCGTCCGTTGGTCTTTCATCGCGAAGTTGAAGAAAGTAAGAACCATTCGGAAGTCCCGAAAATCCGCTCAGCTAGAGGTCACCTATTCACAACGGTTGCAATCTGCACAGCTAGAGTTGGCATATACCACCACAATTCTCCTGCAAGCTTCGTCGTATTACAGCATTGCTCGAGAGTTATCATCTTTGATATGAACTTCTCAAGCCTTCATGGTGTCGTCATCGACCTGAGAACAGAGCCGATAACACTATCAGCAGAAACAGCACTACCATGGCGCACGCCACTGGAAGCCAAGCCTTGAATGTGCTGGAAGAACAAGTTACAAATCCGCCTCACTTCGAAACCAGAAGACCTCGGAAGTGTTATAAAGTCAATAAGCACCTGTTGGTAAAGCACGGTATTAGCGTCGCCAGAAATATTGCCATGCTGCATAGAGGAAACGAAACAGTGATGCTCACAATTTCCAGGAATGTGTACAATGCACGTTTGCAAAGACGCCACGGTTACCTGCATTGAATAAATTCTAAAAGCCAGCAACGCATTTACCCTTACAAATTCTGCCGAATCTACTCTGACGACTCGAGCCCTTTAACCAACTTCCTACGTTAATTCTAGCCTTGCGCCACACCAATAAAAACAGGTCTGAAACCTGCAACTTAAATACAAGATTTGGTTTTCATCGTCGTCAAGAATTCGATAAATCCTTGTTGCGAAACATCCAATCGTAAGAGAAGAGAGTGCCAAGCCACTCCGCCAGAACCCAAACAGAGTTTCGACGGCAGAACACGAGGCCATAAAAAAACAAGTCGACAAATTGATACGCGACGACATTGTCTGCCTTCAAAAACTCCATAGTCGTCACCGGTGGTGTTGGTTAAGAAGGATGGAATTGTACACTTCTGCATCCACTATCACCACCTGAACAAAATGACGAGGGACGTGCACCCACTCCCACAGATAGATGACGTCCTAGAAAGACTCCACATTGTGAGGTAGTTTTCTTCGATGAACCTTAGGACCGGCTATTGGCAAATTGAAGTCGACGAGAGAGACCGAGAAAAGACTGCCTCCATTGCACCGGACGGCCTGTTTGAGTGCAAGCCCTCTGGTGTCTGCTCGGCAGCTGCGAATGTACAACGAATTATGGATAAAGTCCTGGCTGGTTTGAAGTACCTGGCTTGTCTGGTTTACTTACAAAACGTTGTCATGTTTTTCTCGAGCTTCGACGAGCACCTCAAGTGCCTTGAATCCGTACTTCAAGCAATTCTGGGCTCTCCTAGAGCCAGAGAATTGCCGCTTCACATACAAGGCACTCCTGTTTTTGGGTCACGTGATCAGAAACATTGGAGTGTGCCCAGACCCGCAAAAGACAGCAGTCATCGCCGCGTTCCCGCCACCCACGGAAAAGAACGCCGCGTACCGATTTATCGGCTTGTGCGCCTTTTACAGACGCTTCGTCAAAGACTTTTCACAGATCACCGAGCTAATAACGCAGCTAACGAATACTGACATTGGTTTCAAATCGGAAATGGCACAAATTGAAGCACTTCAGTAACTGAAACGGTGCCTGCAGACCTCTTCGATACTTGTGTATTATGACGATGACCTAGATAGGAAAATCCACACTGACGGAAGCAGGCCTCGGCACCGTTCTTGTGCGAAAGAAGAAAAGGCTATCAGTTAAGCTCACCGGTTGCCTACGAAGGCAGAAGACAACTATTGCACAACATAAAAACAGTGTCTCGCTATCAAATGTGCTCCATCAAAGCTTCGCTCCTACCCCGTCAAAGTTTCGCCCTTCAATGTTCTTAGCCACACCTTGCGCTGGCTAGCAAACTGGAAGGACCCTTCAGATCATCTCAAATTAGAGAGTCTATGAATTAGACGTTACCGTCGTTAACAAGTCCGGACGAAAGCACTCTGACACCGACTGCCTGTCTCTTGCCCTCACGGTTGACAAACCATCGCAGGGTGACGAGGACAGTGACTACTTCTTGGTAACCTTAAGCATCGATGACTTCGCCGAATGACAGCGAGTGTACCCTGAAATCAGGACCTTTTGAAGTGCCACGAGGACAAAGCTGCCATAGTTCCAGAGGTATTCAAGTGCGAACTGACGTCCTTTCTCTTGCGGAACGGCATTCTCGTTAAAAGAACACTTCTCGCCGCATAGGGCCAACTACCTCATCGTAGTACCCTCGGCGTTACGTCCTAAAGTTCTCAATGCTCTGCATGGTGACCCGCAGCTAGACACCTTGTATTTTCCCGTACGCTAGCGAGAATAAAAAAGTATTACTGGTCCCACCTCACTACCGACGTGACCCACTACTTAAAAACCTGCCGGGATGGTCCGCGATGAAGGACATCACCAACTAAGCCAGCGGAACTTCTGCAGCCCATCAAGTCACCTCGCCGGCCATTTCAAGAAATCGGCATGGACAAATGGATCCTCATAGCTACTGACTACCTCACCTGCTACGCCGAGACAAGGGTGCTGCCCAAAGGCAGGGCCACCAAGGTAGCAAATTTCTTCGTCGAAAACATCGTGTTGTGTCATGGTGCCCGATAACTCCTCATCACCGGAAGAGGTACAAAATTTACCACTGACCTATCTCAGTTGATCTTGGCATACAGAGACAAGCCTATGGCGGATAACAGCAAACCGCCCACAGAACAATGGTCTCACTGAGAGTTCAAACAAAACAATCACCAACTTGCTGGCCATGTACATCGAAGTCGATCACAAAACGTGGAACGACATTCTTCCGTATGTGACCTTCACATACAACACGGCCGTACAGGAGACAACGCAGGGGTTGCCGTACAAGTAGGTTTATGGAAGGAACCTGGCAAAGATGTTCCACGCCATGAAGAAAGTGGACGGTGATGCGTCGACGTCACCGTCCACCTTCAGCGCGCTGCATAAGCTCATCGACTCGATCACCTGCGCATGAAGAATCTCCATACGACGGGCAGCCGCTGTTACAATCTTCGACGAAACTTCGTGGAAAAACAACCCGGCGACCGCGTTTGGGTACGGACACTGATACGGCGACGTGGCCTCAATTGAAAACTTCCGCGACGGTACTTCAGACCATACAGGGCAGTTCCATGCCTCGACAAACTCTATTATGACATTGTCTCTTACGACATCCCGAACGCTCAACCACGGCGCGGGCGACCTTATGTCGTTCTTTTTGTGCGCCTCAAGCCATTTCATGCGCGTTAACAAATTTGATGACTTATTTTTGTGTTTCTTGCTGTGCTTCATTACTTGTACGTTATGCTTATTCTCTTACAGTATTGTTGTACTTTCGTCTTTTGTTAAAACATCATGACGATGTATTTTTCAGGGGGGGGGGGGCAAAGCCACATTCCTTCCTTTCCGTTACCGCCCTGTTACACTCTCCGTAACTCTCAGCGCGAACCACGCCTGCAGTGTTCGAGAAGCTTCAGCACTGTGGTAGATCAATTTTTTTAGGATTACGCCCGATTCGGGATCTTTAAAGATTATTTTACAACAAAAGTGGTTGCTAGCGATAACGCTAAAATGTTCGACGGCACGTGTATTAATGCCGGCGCGCTTCACCGCTTATCAGTTGATCGACGGCCGACGTTCCGTTCGCCGCTATGAGAGCTGTGTATCGCTGTATCTTAACTTTTCGTTCACGGGCCACAGATCCCTACCCCATGACACTACTATCAGCCTCATTATACATGTGTATTTTGTTATATTAACGTAAAATGCTTGAGGCACTGAACACATTTAAAACCCCAGGGGGCCGAACTTTTCAGAGCCTTCACTACGGTGTCTTATATTCACATCGTGGTTTGGGGCTGTTTAACCTCAGTAAGTATAATGAAGCGTATGGCATTTCTGGATAGGGTAATTCCACCTCTAACCAGCTCGCAAGGGGAGAAGCGATGAAGGATCAAAATGTGAAGAAAGTGGCGGCGCTATTACTTGTTGAACTAATTTTGTCTGTGCTTCCATTCGCAGGTTGTTTAGCACCTACGGCACCCTGTTCGTCGTCGCAGGAGCCGTTCTGTTGATGACCATCGTGTCCATCGTCGTGTTCATGCTCGTTCGACCGGATGGGAGAGGCAAGTAATTTGAGTGGCGACGCTCCTTAGGCACTGGATCTGACCTTCCTTCGGTGTTTGTAGCCACCTGTAGTTTCTGATGTCCTCCATAGATGGCGCTAGCGTGTCTACATTTGGTTCGAACTGTCTACTAGGTTCGGTTCGGACTGTAACGGTGGATGGATGTGTTTTTTGAGCGCTCGTGATCGACTGCGCAGATCAGTGTTTTTGCATGTTTTGAGCTTGTCCTTATAAATATAAGGCAACGGTTGAAATCTTCGTAGCACAAGTTTTATGGTACGGCGTTTGCAGGGGCCAGTCACCAGGTATTTATTAGTTAGTGCGGGTGTGTGTTTGAATTTTTAGTTGTTGTTTTTTTCTTTTGCCACCCCGGAAGGGGGGGAGGTGCACATATATTGAACACGCCAATTTTTGTAGTAGAGCTTAGACTTTCTTTTTTTGTAGGGCAGGGCTTGAGTTTAGTAATTATCGAGTATGGGGACAATTGGTGTCAGAAAGACATGGTTAAAAAGACTGTGAAGTGTTCAGGGTGTGGAGTGGGTTTGAAGTGGACCCAAGTGTAGAAGCGGATGGAGAAGAGGATGCCGCGAAGTGTAGGCAATGTAAGGTCGAGGAAAAAAATGAAGAGAATGATGGTCGTCCAGAGTGAACTGCTAATGAGAATCGCCGAGCTCGAGACTGCGTTGGCGACAGAGCAAGAGAAAACGAGGGCAATGAGAGAAAGACGGAAGTCCGCCGAAGAAGCACTAGCGAAGCTGAACAAAGGAGCGGCCTAAAGAGAGAACAGTAGGGAACCGGCAACCAGAACGGTGGAGAAGCAAGAGCAAGCAAGTTTAGAAAAAAACAGGTTCAGCCGGTTCAATTGTCGCAAGGCGCAGCTTCAGCGAGGTAGTGGTGGGGCTGGGAGGGAACAAAGCAGCCGGCATCACAGATGCAAGTAGCCCCCAGGTGCAGAACGCTCCAGCTGAAAAGTAGCAGCATGTGATAATCGCTGGGGACTCGAATTTAAAACGATGCACAGAAGCCATTAGAGAGAGGCTTATCCCCGTATTCAAGAACGATCCTTCACTCAACGCTTCACCTTCACTTGAGAAAGCCGATGTCAGCGCAGTCTCTAGGCAGGGCAAGCCACTGCCTATCAGCGGTAATCTGTTGCGGTTCTTGAGTAGCCCAGTGTTATTTTCAGCTGAGCAGCGGCGCAGTGCTCAGCTGTCTCAAGTGAAGGGTGAAAGTCGAGTCGAGGAGCGTTTGTGAATACGGGGGTAAGAGGTGACAAAAGGGTTGCAGTAGGGGCGTTCCCAGGACGCAAGCTGGAAGAAGTCATGAGGAAAATGAGCGCAAAACGCAAAACTACAGCTGATAGACGAAACCTTGTGATAATTTGAGGCTGTTTAAACGATGTTTTAAATGAAGATACAGCAGGACTAGCAACCACACTGGCGAAAGGCGTCGATGACATGCGCGCCACTTCTCCTCAGGTACAGGTAGTGATATGCACGATACCGGAGGTACCGGTGCGTGATAGCAACGTAGAAAGAGCAGTTGTCAACGCAAACCAAGAGATATGGCGGATGAGTCGAGAGAAAGGCTTTGAGGTGGTGGAAGTAAACAGAGAGTGCATAGGTGGGGTGGTTTTCAACGAGACAGAATTCACTTCGATGGGCGGCTAGGTCATGAGGTAGGTTGGAGACTTGCAGGACGCGCAGTAGCTTTTTTGGGGAACAAGCGGGCCCTTAGGGGTGCAGGATAGCTAGTAACGAGGAAAACAATCAGGGAGACTCTTTAATGGGTGGTATGGACAGATACGATTCCAAAGTGGCAGCAGTATCTTGGATAGGTAGAGTCCGGGGCATCAATAGACGTAGCCATGACCGCCGAGCCAATTCAGACATAGGGTACATTAACATGCAGGGTGGTAGGAACAAGCTGAAGTGCAAAGAGATAGAAGAACAGCTAGGGGAAAAGAAACGATGGCATACGGTTTCGTAGAAACACATTTCATGGACGTGGAAATACCTCCGAACAATCTGGACTACTCCTGGGAACATTGTAATAGAACAGAAGGCAGCAGAAAGGGGGGTGATATTGGGGCATTCATTCATAAAAGTACAGACTGGCAAAGGGTCAAGCAGGAATGCAAGGAACATTTATGGCTAAAAGGGAAAGTGGCAGGTCAAATGACACTCCTTGGTTTCGTGAACTTGTGGACGGGAGCAAAGGCGAGAGAGGAAAACCAGGCAATGGTAGAGTGTATATCCAAGAACATTCAGGAGTTAGGAAGAGAGTGCGAGATAATTATACTAGGAGATATGAACGCGCACATAGACTATATAGATGGGTATACCGACCCAACAGGCAAAATGATCATGAATATGTGTTAAATGCATGATTTGATCATTTGCAACAGTACCGAGAAGTGTGAAGGGCAAATAACATGGGAGGTAGGAAGGCTGCAGTCGACGGTAGATTATGCACTGATGTCACATAGGATGTATGATAAACACCGGGCAATGCACATAGATGAAGGTGGCTCCAGAAGTCTGGGTAGTGATCACAAACATGTCAAGCTAAGTTTTCGAAGAGCAGTGAAAGTGGGAAGGAGACAAGATGAGCAACTACAGGAAAACTTTTATCCAGAAAGGTAAATTGAAATAGCCACTAAACAAATTCAGAAAGTAATCACGGAGGATAATAAAACAGTGTGGACATACACGAGTTTAATTATACTGTTTGAGCTAGAGCTTGCTAAGACGCGTGACAATTCACCCCAGAAAGTAAGACATAAACCCAAAAGTTGGTGAAATGAAGAAGTTAAGAGAGCCATAGCAAAACGTCAGGAAGCCTCTAGGGAACAAAGACATGCTAAGCAGTGGGGTGAACCGACAGATGATGTTTAAAGAAAATGGGAAACCTTTCTAAGCTGTAGAAAGGATGCATCCCTTCTGATCAATGAAAACATTAGAAGAAAGGGAGCTCAGTGGCTGGCAGAAGTACATAAAATAGAAAGGCAGCTGCGAAATTTTTGAACCATCTAAACTCCCTAAGAAATAAGACGAGCCTAGAGCAGAGGTTTATAACCACAGCCCAATGTGCTAGGCTAGAAGGGGACGAAGCTATTGAATATATAAGAACAAGGTTGAGAGAAAAATTTCAACAAAGAAGTGCTTTATGCACCACATAGCCAAGGATGAATCAAGTGGTGCAATGGCTCTATTTTCACCACGAGAGTGGGAAAGGGCCGAGAAAGGGGTTCCTAGTAGTACATCAACAGGCCCAGATGACATTCCAATTATGCTGATAAAGACATTAGGTCCGAAGTCTAAGCAGGCTTTGAGAGAGGCAGTGAGTAAACTAGTAATTGATGGTGAAGTTCCCGATGGATGGAAACTTAGCAGGATAAGCATGATCTATAAAGGAAGTGGGTACAAAGGTGACATAAACAACTACCGTCCTAAAACAGTGACATCAGTGGTCTACAGGCTGGCGATGCAGATTATAAAGGAAATACTGCAGGTATGGATAGAGGATGAGGGGGTGCTTTGAAACTGCAGAATGGGTTACGGAAACACAGGAGGTTGAAAGGCAATCTGTTCTCACTCACGCAGTGCATCGAAATAGCTGAAAAAGAACACAGACCCCTGTGGCTAGCATTTTTGGATATCAAGGGGGCGTACAATAGCGTGGTTCAAGAGGAATTGGGGGGAATACTGGACACACTAGGTGTGGAAGGTGTAGTCACTAATCTTTTAAAGGCCATCTATAAAGGTAACGTAGTAGTTATAAAGTGGGAAAAACAGGTATCCAAGACTGCAGAGGTAAAACTGGGGCTTAGGCAGAGGTGCCCCGTCACCCTTATTATTCATGATGTACCTACAAGGATTAGAGGACAAATTAGAGAGAAGTGCACTGGGCATAAACCTCTCTTTAGTAAAACAAGAAAAACCTATTGATACGGCACTACCAGCATTGATGTACGCAGATGATATAGTGCTAATGGCTGACAACAAGGAAGATTTGCAGAGATTGATGGACATCTGCGGTAATGAGGGAGATAGGTTAGATTTCAGATTCAGTAAGGAAAAATCAGCCGTCATGATTTTTAATGACGATGAAGGTAGTGAGCTTAGAATACCGGAGGTCACGCTTGAAATAATACATAAATACAAATATCGGGGCGTATGGATAAGCAATGGGACCGAGTATCTGAGGGAACACGAAATATACGTGACGACTAAAGGTAACAGGAATGCAGCAGTCATGAAAAATATGGCACTGTGGAATTACAATAGGTATGATGTTGTGAGAGAAATATGGAAAGGGTCATGGTTCCTGGGCTAACGTTTGGCAATGCGGTCTTGTGCATGAGATCAGAAGTTCAAGCAAGAATAGAAATAAGCAACGTGGAATAGGTAAGCTTGCTTTCGGAGCTTACGGGAATACACCAAATCAGAGAGTACAAGGGGATATGGGATGGGTATCATTTGAGGGCAGGGAAGCTAGCAGCAAGATAAATTTTGAGAAACGATTGAGAGAATTGGGGGAGGAGCGTTGGACTAGGAAGGTTCTCAGCTACTTGTGCATGAAGAATGTCGATACAAAACGAAGGAAGCGAACCAGGAAACTGACTAGTAAATGCTTAGAAAACAGCAGGTGGCCAAACCAAAAAGAACTATCAGTTAAGAAGAAAGTGAAGGAAACGGAGACTGACATGTGGAGAATACGCATGATTAAGAAGTCAGCACTAGAGATCTATCGTACTTTTAAGCAGAAAATTGCCAAAGGAAAGGATCTATGATAATACTCGGGGTAGTTCTCTAATGTTTGAGGCCAGGACGGGAGTGTTGCGAACCAAGACATATTGGGCCAAATACGAAGGGGTAGACACAGTATGCATTGCGTGTGGAGAGGAAGAAGAAACTGCCGAACACTTGATAATGTTCTGTTAAAGATTTCACCCTATAGTTCAGGATGATAATGCAGAGTTTTTCAAAACATTGGGGTTTAGGGACAGGGAGGGCAAAAGAGGCTTTAAGCGGGTAGACTTAGCTAGAAGGAGGTTATTTGATTGGTGACTAAAGTCAAGGCACGAGTGAAAATTAAACCCTGCACTGCAAAGTACGAGTGCTCAACCTCACTATTTAAAGGAAAAAAAGATAAATCTAATGGTTAGTTCACTAAGTATTACGGCTAGGTGGCGTGAGCCGCCGCCCGATCTAAAGGGTAGAGCTACATACATACATACATACATACATACATATATACATACATCCATCCATCCATCCATCCATCCATCCATCCATCCATCCATCCATCCATCCATCCATCCATCCATCCATCCGTCCGTCCGCCCGTCCGTCCGTCCATCCATCCATCCGTCCATCCATCCATCCATCCATCCATCCATCCATCCATCCATCCATCCATCCATCCATCCATCCATCCATCCATCCATCCATCCATCCATCCATCCATCCTAATTATTAATATTACAAATCCTCTTCCTGGAGGACGCGAGCTGGCGCACCTTTTAACCAGTGATGCCAACCAAAGGAGACCATCTATTTCTAGATTGACGCTCAGAAAATTCCTAAATTGCAAGAAATTCCTTGAATTATTTTTAATGTCAATATTTGTGCTGGTAGACTCTTTACAAAGTACTTAGGTAGTGTGCTTTGCGGCCAAGTTTTACTGAACCTTGTTAACACTAAAAATTACAGTTAACCATCTTTTAAGGTCTTTTTTCTACACGTTAGGTGGAGTTGCATACAAAGTCTTTGCAAATGGCACCTGTTGCCACCGAGACAGATTAGCATGTCGAATTCACTTTGCACACGCATTGAAGTCATCGATGTAATCATTCAGGTCAGCCGCAAGTCTATCGCGCCTTGTACTTGCAGCTTGACAGCTGGATGTCTATTCTTAATTTTGCAAATTTGCAATCACTGTTGTACTATTTTCAGTAGATGTAAGTGGGTGCTCTATTACTGGCTGATCGCTACGCCTTCCCTCTGTGCTTCGATCAGCTCACCGTTTGTCCAAATCTATCCGTAACTTTTTCACTCTCATGTAATGGGCATGACGGAAAGATTGAAACACCCGAAGAGACGTCTTGTCTCTTTTAATCAACCGTATCGGGAATATTAAACCCCTACCACCCTACCAAATCTTCAGCTCTACTTCCGCTCTGTTGTTGGATATTATTCCTGGGTATTTCACTGGAAAACGTTGCTCAGTGAAGGCACGCAGTGAGCGTAATCTTTACACATGTCTAGTGCACAACAATATAAAGTTTATCTTTGTTTCACAGTGCTGCAATCACTCAGAGAGCTCATCATATGCGCGTGCTTAACTCCTTTAACTAAAAAGTTAAATTTTCCCCACTAAACAAACTATAGTATTCTCGCGTTACAAATTACAAAACTGATATCCCCTTCACATGGTCAGAAAACCAAGACAATCTGACGTGGAAAAAATATAAAACAGCCTAAATTTTCATTTTTAACTGCCTTTCAAGTTGAAAGATAAAGCTCACTTGGTAATTCCTTTAATCGGGCCACGAAATATCACATCTCAAGAGCGTTATGAAAATCTCTAGATTCACCAAAAGGACGCCAAATCCCTGAAGAAGGTTAAAAATCCCTAGATCTAAGGACTAATTCCTAGGTTTGACATCACTTCTCTCAACGGATGCGTGTGATTGTTCGAGATGCTTTGATTTAGTGTTACGGCGTACCACTACAGAGGGTTATAATATTAAAAGGCGCTCACTGTTAGTGCACTTGCTCTTTTGCTCGGAGTTACACGGATCGTGGACAAGGTCGTTGATAATGATGAGAAAAACATTTACTGTTGAAAAAATAGGCTTTGAATCTAGATGTCACACAGCAAATGTCGTCGAAAGACGATAGTCTTTTGTATTGAGAGAGTGAACAAAACATTTGCTTGAAGTTCTGTGCAAGAAAATTGACGAATGGTATTCTGGAGGCGCTGCGTTATAACGCCTCGAGGGTGCAGTGGAGGCGAAGGAGCACATCGAGGCACGTTAGACACGAGCGTCATCTGGCAGTTATCCTCGAAAACGAATGCGTGCGCGCCTGTCTTGTAGATAACAAGGTGAAGAACGCAAAGCGACGGGCAGGTGCCACCCTCGTATTGTCTTAACAAAGTGTTGGAAAAAATTGCCTTTTTCAGCATCGCGTTCACTGTAAGCGCAGCGTGATAAACGTTAGGGCCCTTAGAATTTCTTAAGTGTGCCTTCTCTTGTGTAAAGCCACACACAGAAAATATCGTCGTGTTGGTATGGTGCCTCCAATACGTGCAATAATTGCTTTTGGATTGACAATCGCACAAGTAAGAACGCTGAAACTTGAGCAATATTGGTGGGCGCTGCAGATAGGGTTGGCCGTTTGGTGCCATTTGAGGTATCGTTAAGGACGGACAGACAGACAGACAGACAGATAGACAGACAGACAGACAGACAGACAGACAGACAGACAGACAGACAGACAGGCAGACGGTCAGACAGACAGACAGACAGACAGACAGACAGACAGACAGACAGACAGACCAAACGTTTGCTGGCGAAAGTACCAAAGAAATACTATCTTCTAAAAAAAGAGTTCAGGAGCCGAAGCCTGACCCCACTACATGTTCGGCGCCCCTAGTCTGGGACACCGCATGACAAGATCCGACTTGCGCTCGTCTCACGAGAGTTCATTGAGACTCCAGCAAACGGCACGGCTTTAAGCTCTCCCTTAGTAGCGTACCTAATACTCTAAATCGTCAACCACTTTTTCTAAAAACACAGGAGCAATTGAGGAGGGCAGTCTCTCATGCCTCTAGGAAAGGGGTAGAAGGGGGGGGGAGCGGAAGGCGCGGAAGGCGGTGGTAGTGGGTGCCCGCAGGTAGTATTCCGAGGCGAGAGCCCGCGAGACCAAGGCTGATTGGCAGGCTGCGTGGAAGCAGCGCGATGACTCCGCTGTTCGCGAACGTGAGGCAGTGGCACTGCTGCGACGGCGCAAAGGTTGTGCTGTACGAGAACGAGAGGCGGAAGCGGCACGGCTGCGGCATGAAGCGGATCATCAAAATGCGAGGAATAGAGAATCGGCGCAAAAGCGCACGTGTTGACAGGCAGATCGCGATGCTGTAAGATCTCGCGAAGTGGCCTCAAAACGCCTCAAGTAAGCTCAGTATGAAGGTGCTAACGCGTGTTTCAAGCGGGACTTCCTGGACGTTACGTTTGGCCACAGCTGCGTAGTACACGACAGATTATGGTTTTCTGATAATCTCGCCTCTGTGTCTGGAATCAAGAATGACCAGGCTCGAGGTTCTGACGGTTCTGCCGATGATCCCTGCGAAGCTTCGCCCTATCATCATTTCACCCTGTGGCTATGCTGTGACTTTCAGGGGCGAAGCTCCCTATGCCGTGGGTCGTGAATCCACCATGTATGTTCTAGCAGTAGTAGTCGTCGTAGTAGTAGTGAGCCGTGGTAGTATGGAGCCAACTCCACAGCCGGACTAGAGGAGTGGCACGCGCGCATCATTTGAATTGAGGAGGAAACATACGCACATCAATTATATATAAAAATATAGTTGTTTTTGATTCAACACCCTATAGAGAAGAGTATCGGTGACTTAACCTGCAATAAAATTTGCCTTGAATTTGATGCTTACTAAAAAAAGCTAGTATCAGAAGCACGCACTTTTAACACTATTTGGTTGCCACGTTGAACAGCCTGGGCATAACCTTTTTCGTTTTAGAAAGTTTAGGGAGTGCCCATGAACTAGAGGTGGCTAAAGGTGTGAACTAGACACGAAGCACAGGCCGTAAGAAAGTGCGCGTGCCGCTCCTCTAGCCCAGCCGTGCCACCTCTCGTTAAGTCTTTAGAATGTCTGCTGAATAACGGTACTTATATATGATGCAAAAGTGCGAGATGGTGATACTTGGAGTGTTAACTAGATAGAGGGATGGACGGAGAGACAGACAAATTCACGGACGGACGCACGCATGAGCGGATGGGCGCATGCATGAACGGATGCACAGATGGTGGCTCAGTCAGTTGGACGCACGGCAGCGCAGACGGACTGACGGGTTCTTCGCCCACTCATGCACTCCGTGGATATGCTGTGAGTTATTTATTGCGTTAGCAATGATCTGGACTCTCAGCTGGATGTTTCTGCCGGTGTCACGCACAGTATATATATATATATATATATATATATATATATATATATGTGTGTGTGTGTGTGTGTGTGTGTGTGTGTGACCTATCAAGTGATGGTTAGTAGAGGTCGAGAAGGAAGAAGTGCTTGGGAATAAACATGGCGTATGAGCCAGGCCATGTCACCCATTCAGCATAGCGTCACACGATTCGACAGATGAAGACCTGGCAGCCACTTCATCAACCGGCCATCATCATCGAACACCTCAGCCAGACGCAGTGACCGAATGTGAACCACACAAGTGCATCCCAACTCTACACCTTGACCAGCATCATGACAGCACCATCGACTGACCTTCCCATCCCCAAGTACACCGGAGCAGCGAACGATGGACCTGTACAGGACTGCTTCAATCTGTTCGAGCTCCACGCTACCGCTGCATCATGGTCGGAATGGGAGATGGTTACGAACTTCAGTGACTACGTCGCCGGTGAGGCATTTAAATTTTACCTCACCCACATATTCGACAACGATGAGTCTTGGCAAAAGATAAAATAAGAACTGATCGTTTGGTTTAAAAAATACGATGACTACGACGAAGACTTGCTTGTAACCCACCATCCACAGACAACTGCACTCAGTCGTCAATTTTACAGGCAGTCTTCAACCATTCAAACGCACAACGAGATTCGACCTCTGACAAAAGACGAAGTGGCACACGAGTTCAGAGGCAGACGACAACGCGTACTTTGGGAAAAACACGGCCATCGAGCGCGCCTCCCTTCTGCACGAAAGCCGGCATTTGAGAAGTCATCGCTTCAGCATATGACCCGAGACGTTGCCCAACCATCTGATGCCGTTCACTCTTCGTCTGGCATACGTGGTCCACCACCTGGGTTTTCATAACGCGGTTCTTCAAGCGCTCTTAACGCTCGCCATTTGCCTTATAAGGACGCCGTATTTATGGTAGATGACCTGGCGCATCGAGAAAATACCCTGTCGAGCCATGCTACTTCCGCACGGGTTCATGCATCGCCATCCAGTCTATACACACTCGACAGTAGAAGAAACACCGAAGGCTCCGACGCATCGAACGTCGCACGCTGCAATGCGCAAGAGCCTCTTATAGTGAACAGGGCAGAAGAAGCTTCTGAAGAACTTTCTACCAAGTCTGAAGCATTATCTTCATTGCCCGAAGTGCATGACAACAGCCCACAAACTACCAGCTCCCGACTGAACCCCACATCAAGTTGTGAAGAAAACAAGCGCGATGTTCATGAAGGGATCTCACCGCGATGCGTTCCACAGCAACATCAGCAACGCCAGCACAAGCAAGTCCAAGAATCGCAGACACTCCAACGGATACACCGACAAGGACGACGACGCAAGGTCAGCCTCTTCAAACAAATTCAAGACGTCAGGCATCTTTGCATAAGGGATCGGCGCCATAAGCGCATTTGGGACAAAATATCAAAACTGCGCCTAAGATTACAGCTCCGAAACCTCTGGAAACACCGAACAAGACAAGAAGTCACCAGTTCTACCACGCAAAGATTCAGGCACCATCCCATTAGTTCACGACAACGCAGCCAACGCCACAGTAAACTACAAAAGAGACTGAGCGCTATAATTTGTACAATGCACGAACATAGACATAATTCCTTGAATTTCAGTTCTTGTACACGCAGGCTGCAAGCACTAATTCTGTCTCAGCCGCGACACAGAATGCAGCACGTACGACAGAGGATTCTGCGCCTACGACATTCGACCTTAAGATGCTCCAAGGACTTCCAATCTTGTTCGTTCCTCGCAGGTGCTCAAGTCACGTCATGGTCAGTGCAGTTTTGCAAGACGCGGTTACCTTCTCCAGAACGCCACAGCCAACCTCGCCCGCCAGAATTCCCCCATTTACCGGGCTGCTGCACTTTTTTCTGAAGTTTCGCGAGTTTACAGAGCACCACGGGGCCATGAAACCAATTGTGCGTTTTGAAATTTGTGACTTCTCAACCTCTCCTTGTTTACTTTTTGTTGTGCGTAATCCATGCCTTCTTTCGGGGGGAGGGGGAATCGTGTGACGTATCAGTGATGGTTATTAGAGGTCGAGAAGGAAGAAGTGCTTGGGAATAAACATGGCATATGAGCCAGGCCACGTCACCCAGTCATTGTAGCGTCACATATATATATATATATATATATATATATATATATATATATATATATATATATATATTGTAAGATGGCGTCGAGTACACTCAAGACTCTCCTTTATTGGCTCGAGTATGTGCCCCACAACCTAAACTTGACTAGTGATGATGAGTATGTACAGATGAAAAGATGGAACGCACATATAATGCTCACACTTACTTTCCCCGCGCACTTGAGCGGCCGGCCCGGCCGAGACTTAGGCGGGAAAGGTACGGCGCACAAAGTGTTTAAGACGTGAAACGTGGACTATCTCGAAGGCATGGTAACGACGGTCCGAGGATCCCTCAACGGGAGTGACAAGGTAATTGACCGGAGATGTTCGTTCACAAACAACGTAAGGTCCTAGAAAGCGAGATTGAAACTTTTCACACAATCCGGGTGTGCGAACAGGCGTCCAAAGTAGTACTTCATCTACAGGACGGAAGGTGACGTCTCGACGAAAGCTATCATAACGTTGCTTGCGGTCTTGTTGACTGGCCTCCGTGTTGAGTTGAGCACGTTGCCGTGCCTCAGCAAGCCTGGAGACGAAATGTTCTGGCGTAGTCGTCGAGGTTTTTGTCATTACATTGAAGAAAGAGGCGTCAATGGTGAATGTCGGCGCATGACCATAGATGAGGAAGAAAGTTGAATACCCGGTGGTTCGTTGAACAGCGGTGTTGTGTGCAAATGTTACGAACGGCAAGATTTTGTCCCAATTATTGTGGTTCGGTCCGATGTACATGGATATCATGTCGATTAAAGTCCGGTGGAATCGCTTTGTCAGCCCAATTGTCTGCGGGTGGTAAACGGATGTCGTCTTATGAACTGTGCCACAAGTTTTTAGAATTTCGTTCAGAATTGTCGATATGAAGGCCTTGTCCTGGTCTTTAAACAACGTGCGAGGTGCGCCATGACGCAACACAATGGCTTCTAAAAAGAAGGCGGTCACGTCTGAGGCGGAGCTAGTGCGTAGAGGAGCGGTCTCCACGTATCGTGTGAGGTGGTCGACAGCTGTGACGATCCAGTGGTGGCCCGCTGGCGTTACGGGAAGTGGCCCGACGAGGTCTATTCCGACAACGGAAAAAGGCGTGTCGGGACATTGAATGGGTTGTAATAAGCCAGCAGGAGCTGAAGTTGGTCGTTTCCGGCGTTGACAAAATGCGCAAAAAGCGCCGTAATTAGCCACAAAGGTAGAAAGACTAGGCCAGAAGAAATGACTCCTAACGCGGTTGTAGGTCTTATGAAATCCCAAGTGTCCAGCTGATGGGTCGTCGTGCAATGCTTCGAGAACTTGTTTTCGCAGTGAACGGGGAAGTACTGGCACCCACCGATGCCCATCCGCATTGTAAGTATAGTGTTGTTCTCTAGCTTGAACAGCGGTTGCTGACGACGTTGTCTGGCATTAAGTGGAGAAGGCGAGCCATTCAAGTATCCGATGATGCGGTTACAGTAGGGGTTATCACGTTATCGACCCAGCAACTGCCAGGGGCGATAACGTGAGTGAAGAGGAAGCCGCTTGATCACCTGAGGGGCATTCAGGATGCGTGGTTGGAGATGGAAGTGGCAGAGGGCCGCGAGAGACAGCGTCAGCATCCTGATGCTGTTTGCCGGACCTGTACACAACGTCAAAAGTGTACTCTTGCAAACGCAGTATCCAGCGACCGATGCGCCCAGACAAATTCTTCAGCGAGGACAACCAGCATAGGGCATGGTGGTCGGTAACCACAGTGAAGTGGCGTCCATACAGATAAGGTCGAAATTTCTGGATGGCCAAAACGACAGCGAGACATTCCTGCTCTGTTATCGAGTAGTTCTTCTCTGCAGATGTTAGTGCGTGACTGGCATACGCAACTACTCTCTCACGTGAAGTGTCGTCACGCTGGACGAGAACAGCACCGATTCCGTGGATGCTGGCATCTGTGTGCAGGAAAGTGGGTGCACTCTCATCGAAGTGACGAAGGGCGGGGTCTGATGTCAAAGCACGCTTAAGGGCTTGGAAAGCCCACTCGCACTCGTCAGTCCACGTGAAATTCGTCCCTGACGTCCGAAGCTTGTGTAACCGCCCCGCAATGGCAGCAAAGTGACGGATGAAGCGGCGGAAGTAGGTCGCCAGGCCCACGAAATTTCGCAATTGTTTTTGATTGCGCAGACCTGGAAAACTAATTACGGCAGCAACCTTGTCGGGGTCGGGTCGAACGCCTTCTTTGCTGACAAGGTGACGCAATACTTTGATGCTTGTGCTGGCGAAGTGGCACTTTTTTGTATTGAGCTGTAGGCCAGCGTTCGAAATGCACGTTAGAACTTCGTCCAAGCGCTTAAGGTGCTGAGAAAAAGTAGAAGAATAAATGACGTTGTCGTCTAAATAACATAAACAGGTTTTCCATTTGAGACCACGTAAGACAGTATCTATCATGCACTCGAATGTTGCTGGAGCATTGCATAAGCCAAAGGGCATGACGTTAAATTCGTAAAGCCCGTCAGGCGTCGCAAACGCTGTTTTGTCCTTGTATGCTTCGCGCATAGGTATTTGCCAATACCCGCATCGGAGGTCGAGGCTGGAGAAATATTCTGCGCCTTGTAGGGAGTCCAGGGCATTATCTATGCGTGGCAACGGATATACGTCTTTTTTCGTGATCTTATTGAGCGCCCTGTAATTAACACAAAAGCGGACAGAGCCATCTTTTTTCCGGACCAACACCACAGGAGACGACCAGGAGCTGGATGAAGGTCGAATAATATCCCGTTTGAGCATGTCGGCGACGTTTTCCTCAATGATTTGCCGTTCTGCCGAAGAGAGACGGTATGGGCGGAGGCGTACAATGGAGCTACCTTCGGTTTCGATGCTATGCTCTGCAACGGAGGTGCGGTCCAGAACTTTGCAATGTAGTTCAAACGAAAGGCTGTGTTTTTGGAGAAGGTCTAAGAGGTCTCTCTTTTGCTCGGCAGTGAGGTGAGGACTTATAGTGTCTTTTAAGGTAACAGTGGTAGCCTTGATATCAGTAGTAGCAGACAAAGGCGGTGATTCTGCGTGAAGGGGAATCAGCGAAAAGAGCTCACTCTCAGCGAAGGAGCTCACAGCAGTGCCCTGGGGCAGCATCACTGGCGAAGAAATGGATTCAAGGCGGTGACCAATGCTTTACCGTCGTTAAACCGCACAAGGCCGGGTGCTATGGTAAGCCCCTCTAGTTTGGAGTGAACTGATGGAGCTATAAACACGTCACCATTAACAATAGTATCCGAAGCGATCGTTAGAAGTTGTTCATCTCCTGGCGAAATGAAACAATCAGTGGCAGCAATGAAACGGAATTTGTATGGATCAAAATCCGATGAACTCTCAGTAGCTGACATTTGAATGACTTGCTGACGACACGATATGAAAGCTGATGCCGAAGAAAGGAAGTCCCATCCTAAAATTACTGTGTGAGCGCACAAAGGAAGTACAAGAAACTGAATATGGTGAAGGATGCTATCTATGAACACGCGGACTGTGCAAACACTTGAAGGCTGAATAGGGACTCCATCTGCGCAACGAAGGGGAGGACCATCGTAGGGCGTCCTAACGATTTTCAAGCGGGCACACAAGTCTGCACGAATTACGGAAAGTGATGCGCCTGTGTCCACCAGTGCCTCTGTTTGTATACCTTCAACATACACCAATAAAACATTCGATGGGCGGTCCGGAGGAGTTTGACGCAGTTCGAAAGATGCAGCTTTCCCTCCCGAAGCTGCACTGTTCAGTTTTCCAGTTGGCGGTCGGGAATTGAAGTAGAAGGTCGGAGAGGAGAAGAAGAACGCCACATCGGTGAAGATGAGCGACGACGTGAGAGCCGGGAACTGCCAACTGGGTCAAAGTTCTGCGGAGACGGCGACCGACGTGTGCTGTTCGGATACAGCCGACGATAGGGTGGTCCAGTCGCGTAGAAGACGTCCCGTTCAAGGTTATCGTAGCTTTGTCGTTCGTCTTGCTGACGGCGTCGGCAAAACCTTGAAATATGACCACGGATGCCGCAATAGAAGCAAGTCGGCCGCGAACTGAGCCAGGCGTTGTAAGGCTGGGAAGATGGTCGCGGTGCGAGTGAGTTGAGCGAACCATGCACTTCGGGCGCTGGTAGCTGCATTGGGCTTTGCTGGGGTGCAGGTGCCCTAGCAGCAACCTGAACATACGTTGGCATGGCCACAGGATATGAGCTCGGGACAGGTGTGACAGTCATCGAGGCCAGGCTCTGGTGGGGCGTAGGTGTCGTTGCAGCAACGTGAGCATAACTGGGCATGGGATGTGAACTCGCAGCTGGTGTACTAGTCATCAAGGCCAGTTCTTCCCTCACGGCGTCGCGTAAACTAGTAGCGGCTTGCGTCGTTCGGATATCGAGGTGGCGAGGTGAAGCCTGTGCATCAAGTGCCTCGCGGTTGATAGAGCGGATCAGTGCACGCAGCTCTGTTGTATCATGACTTGAGCTCAGATCAGACATATCAGCTTGTACCTGAGTGGTCTGAAGCTCCTCAAGGCGCTGACAGGTAGCGACAACATCGGCTACAGTTTGGGTATTTTGTACCACAAGCCATTAAAAGCGACAGTCGCAATTTCTTTTAGCAGGTGGCGCACACGGTCGTTTTCTGTCATATCGTTGTCGATGCGGCGGCAAAAGGCGAGAACATCTTCGATGTAAGAAGTGTAAGACTCGCCAGGGCGTTGAACACGTGCACCAAGCCTCTTTTTGGCAATATCCGAGCGCACTGACGGGTTGGCGAAAATCTGGCGGAGCTGACGTGTAAAGGCGTGCCATGTCGGAAAATCAGTGGCGTGGTTGAAAAACCACGTTTTTGCAACGCCGCTCAAGTAGAATGCAACGTGGGTGAGTTTCGCATGCTCATCCCAGTTGTTGATAACACTCACGCGGTCATACTCCTTGAGCCAGTCTTCAACATCTTCACCCGGAAGCCCTGCGAACAGCGGAGGATCCTTTTGAGTGCTGGTGACCATGTGATAAGGGTTTCTTGGCGGTGGGAGCGGTGGCGAAGCTGGCACGCTGGACAGGGCGGCTTGCGACATTACCGGACCCAGGTCGTTTAAGCGGCGGCCTGAACGGAGCTCCAGGGATGTGTTCTAGAAGACGCTGGGGTGTCCGAGAACGCGAGAGGACGCAGGAACCGGGCAGCACTCTCCACCACTTGTAAGATGGCGTCGAGTACACTCAAGACTCTCCTTTATTTACTCGAGTATGTGCCCCACAACCTAAACTTGACTGGTGATGATGAGTATGTACAGATGAAAAGATGGGACGCATAAATAATGCTCACAATATATATATATATATATATATATATATATATACAAACGCCAGAAAGAACAATACATAAAAGATGGGACTTCCGCGTCATGATTGCGAGGCGTTAACCACTATGATGTGCTAAAGTAAGTAATACTGAGCTACCGAAGTACACTTCCTTTAACGTTCAAACGGCAAACTATTCCTCATCATCACCATCATCATCATCACCAAATCATCATCATCATCAGCCTAACTACGTCCACTGCAGGACAAAGGCCTCTCCCATGTTCCACCACTTAACCCGGTTCAGTGCTTGCTGCTGCAAATTTATACCCGCACACTTCTTATTCTCATCTGCTTACCTAACCTTCTGTCTCCCCATAACCCGCTTGCCTTCTCTGGGAATCCAGTTAGCTACCCTTAATGACCAGCGGTTATGCTGTCTACGCGCTACATGCCCAGCTCATGTCCATTTCCTATTCTTGATTTAAACTATGATATCCTTCACCCCCGTTTGTTCCTTAATCCACACTACTCTCTTCTTGTCTCTTGAGGTTACACCTACCATTTGTCTTCCCATTGCTTGCTGCATCGTCCTCAATTTAAGCTGAACCCTCTTTGTGAGTCTCCAGGTTTGTGCTCCGCAGCTAAGTACCGGCAAAATACAGCTGTTATATACATTCCTCTTGAGGGATAGTGGTAATCTATACCTCTCATAATTTGAGAGTGCTTGCCGAATGTGCTCCACCCCATTCTTATTCTTCTAGTTACTTCAACCTCGTGGTTCGGCTCTGCGGTTATTACCTGTCCTAAGCACACATAGTCTTTTACAACTTGAAGTGCACTATTACCTATCTCGAAGCGCTGCTCTTTTCCGAGGTTGTTGTACATTACTTTCGTTATCTGCTGATTATTTTAATACCCACCTTTCTGCTCTCCTTGTCTAACTCCGTAATCAAGAGTTGCAATTCGTCCCCTGAATTACTCAGCAATGCAATGTCATCGGCGAAGCGCAGGTTACTAAGGTACTCTCCATTAACTCTTATCCCTAACTGTTCCCATTCTAGGCTTCTGAAAACCTCCTGTAAGCACGCAGTAAATAGTATTGGGGAAATTGTGTCCCCCTGCCTCACACCCTTCTTGATTGGTATTCTGTTGCTTTCTTTATTAAGCACTAGGGTAGCAGTTGATCACCTGTAGATTTCTTCCAGAATGTTTATATATACTTCATCTACGCCCTGATTCCACAGTGTCTGCATGATGGCTGAAATTTCTACTGAGCCAAACGCCTTCTCGTAATCTATGAAGGCTATGTATGGTGGTTGGTTACATTTTGAGCATTTCTCTGTTACCTTATTGATAGTATGAATGTGGTCAAGTGTTGAGTAGCCTGTTCGAAATCCTGCTTGTTCCTTTGGTCGATTGAATTCTAATGTTTTCTTTACTCTGTTAGCAATTACCTTTGTATATAGCTTGTATACTACAGAGAGCAAGCTGATCGGCCTGTAATTTTTCAAGTCCTCGTCATCTCCTTTCTTATGTATTAAGATGATGTTAGCGTTCTTCCAAAACTCTGGTACTCTTCCCGTCAGGAGACACCTCGTAAACAGGGTGGCTAGTTTTTCTAACAAAATCTGTCCTCCATCTTTCAGCGGATCTGATGTTACCTGATCCTCACCAGCTGTTTTGCCTCCTTGCATGCTCTCCAAAGCTTTTCGGACTTCTTCTATCATTACTGGTGGGATGTCATCTGGGTTACTGCTAGTTCTTATAGTACTAAGGTCGTGGTTGTCTCGGCTACTGTACAGATCTTTGTTAAACTCCTCCGCTATTTTAACTATCCTATCCATATTGTTAGTTAGTTTGCCTTGCTTGTCCCTTAGTGCATACATCCTATTTTTGCCTATCTCAAGTTTCCTCTTCACTGCTTTGACGCTTCGTCTATTTTTCAGAGCGTGTTCAATTCTCTCCATGTTATACCTTCTTACATCGCATACCTTACGCCTATTACTGAATTTCAAAAGTTCTGCCAGTTCTACTTTTTCTGTTGTACTTGAGACTTTCATGATTTGTCGCTTCTTAATAAGATTCTTCGTTTCCTGGGAAAGCTTGTCATTTTCCTGTCTAACTACCCTGCCTCCAACTTCCACTGCACCTTCCGTGATGATACTCGTCAGATTATCATTCATTGTATGTACACTAAGGTTGGTTTTCTCACTAAGAGCCGAGTACGTGGTCTGAAGCGACACTCTGAATTTCTGTACTTTTCCTCTCAGTGCAAGCTATTTAAATCTGCCACATACTTCTGAGTGCAGGCATCTCGAAGAGGGGGGGGGGACTATCGTTTTTTCATCAGTATTAGCAAGATGGCGCGATGAGCTTGTGACGGCTCTGATTTCCCACGCGTACTTTGGCCCACGGAGAGGAGGGGAGTGGACAATCTCTCGCATGCACTTATCTCCCGGTGGGGAGGATCATACGTCTTGGCTGGCGTTCGGCTTGCACTGGAACGATTTTGTTGTAGTTATTGGGCACACAAGTGTCACTGCAATCATTGCACAAGCTCTGTTTGCGAAAAGGGCGCGCTTTTCAGACACATCGAAGTAACAACTGAGACCATTATTCGCTTTTATCTGTAACTCTGAGTAGGTTTAGTGCGTCATTTGTGCCTGAGAAACGTGGGGCACGTTTTGATTTTTTTTCATTCAGCGCGTGGCCTTCTAATTTGTTGCTATCGTGTTCATTGCTTCACCTTTGTGGTAAAGCTGTGGCTTTTTTTATTTATTAACATTGTCAAGGTCAGCAAAGATGAATGACACAAAAGGCGCGAGCCTTGCGAAATAGTGCACACTTAAAGGTCCACTCAGCAAGCCCCATACGACAGTTTAGTTAGAGCGTAGAAGTTGTTGGGTATCCGATGAGAAATATTTCGGCACAAAACATTTTTGAATCGGTTTATTACGAGCTGGGAAAACAGTTTTTTTTTTTGAAGCGGTGCGAAACGAGATTGAGAGGAGGCGAGTTCGAAACCCTTGACGTTCCTCCGCGTAGCCTTCGCAAACCAAATCTCTTCCTACCCTCTCCGGCACGAAGGAAGGAAACAAGTTTTCCTTCTTCTGTGATCTCCGACATCCGACCAAAGAGGTCACGTGCGCATGACGTGCTCGAAAAAGACCGATCCCCGTCCACGCGAGCGGCATATTTTTTTTTTGCCGACCGTTTCAAATTCACTGCTTGGTTTTGCGATATGGTTTTGAAATGCTGGCTCAGGCGCGGTACAGTAGTACACAGAGGAGGTGCTGGAATAATAATAATAATAATAATAATATTAATAATAAGAATAAGAATATTACTAATAATAATAACAATAATAGTAATAATAATAATAGTAATAATAATAATAATAATAATATTTAATAATAATAACAATAATAATAATAATAATAATATGAAATAATAACATTAAAATGATAATAATAATAATAATATATTTTACACTACTTTTTTTCATCAATAGTTTGACGAAGGACAGCTGCAGGTGAAAGCTGCACTCCAAAAGAGGCAGCTTGGCCCAGAGCTACCTTCTACCACGACAGCAGTGGCAAACAATCAGCAATGTGAAGTCAACAACAATCACAACACTAAATAGACAAATAAATAAATAATTGTAAAGATATAAATATCAAGTCCAAATTCCAAAAATAAAAATAGCAACCATGATGATACAGCAACTGCAAAGAAATCTTAAAAACTAAACATGTGTATATCGCGCAACTGAATCTGTGTACACTGTGAAAAATCAATGCCAGCAATCACATATTTCTTAAGTAACGTAGGAACTATGCAGGATAACTTATCTGTGGAGTCGTTTGTTTTCGATGTTTTTATTTTCCATGTTTATTTATTTAGTGTTTCAAACAATGTAATATTTGACTGCAGTTTTGAGAGGTCATACAAAAAATGTCGACTTTCTTTCAATTCACAGCCGATTGTCAATGCTAACTTAAAACTGTAAGTTAAAAATGATTGTAATATACTTCTTTTACATCAGGTATAGTTTTTGCAAGTTCGTGTAAGTTGTAGTTCCCCTTACCAAGAAACAATAGATAAGATGTGAATAGAAAAGCGATTTAAAAAGTAAGAGTTTTACCTTGTATGGTAGAACAGTTTTGCCACAGTACACCATACACATTACGCGAGATAACTGACTGAGCACACTGTCAATGTGTTCGCTCTAAAGCATATTGCTCCAAAATGTAACTCCAAGAATTTTTATACTATTTACAAACTCAATATAAGTATCGCCATACTTGAGATGTATGTTTTCATTAAAGGGCTTATTTCTAGGTCGGAATAGTACCGCCTTTGTTTTACTAGTGTTTATGTTTAAAATACTACAGCATGACCAGAGCTTTAGTTTCACAAGAAATTGGTTGTTTTTTTCCTCAACAGTGATACTATTTTCAGCTGAAACAAACATGCTGACATCATCAGCATATAAGACGTATTTAGCATCTGGATAAATACAAGTTAACTCATTTATATAGGCTATAAAAAGAAGGTGTCCAAGAATGCTTGTCTTAGGTACACCCTCAGTATTACGCTTCAGCTCTGAGAATTTTCTATCTATTTCAACAACCTCTTTGCGATATTAAAAGTAACTTTTTATTAGGTATAGTGCATGACCACAAATTACATAGCCCTGCAACTTTTTAAAGAATGTGGAATGCTGATTTTTGTCGAAGGCTTTACCAAAATAAACAAACATACCAAGAACAGCATGTTTGTTTTCAAATTCATATAGTATGAACTCTTTTTGTTCTAATAATGCCATTTCCGTAGATCGATGTTTCCTGAAACCAAACTTAGTTGGGGAAATCACAATGTGTTTTTCTAAGAATTGGTGCAGTTGACGGTGCACAACCTTTTCTAAACCTTTCGAAAAGACCGGAAGAATAGATATGTGTCTGTTGTTTTGAATATAATTTTTGTCGCCTTTTTTAAACAAAACTGTGACTTTTGCCATCTGCATTCTTTCGGGAAACGTTGCATTTGAGAAACAGAGATTGAATATGTGAGTGATATAAGGAACAAGAATATCTAGCGCATATTTAATGGGTCTAATCTGCACACCATCAATATCACGAGATGAAGTATTGCTAAGTTTCGAGAAAACGGAATAAACATCTTCGTCCACTACAGGCTCAAAAAATATGGAGGAGGAATTTGAATCTGGTAGAAATTGAATAAAATCACCAGACATTTCATTATGCGTATTATTGACTAAGTGGTCATTGAATATATATGCAAGTTCCGCTCTAGATACACTGCGCCCATTTATAGTCAGGTTCTCCACACTTGTCCGTGTTGTACCACAGTTCAAAAATAAGTTCAGCTTCGTCCATAAGGCGTGAGTCTTATCTGCACTGGTTTCTATTTCAGTATGTATGTAGTGCAGTCTGCGCTTGCTCATTTCATTATGTACTCTATTTCTGTATACTCTACATTCTTTGAAATTGTCAGAATTTTTATTCACAAGAAATTTGGGATAAAGATCATTTTTATGTTTAATTTTGTTGAGCAAGTCCGGGGTCATCCATGGCTTACGGGTTCTTTTGTTCAAACTTGTTTTTCGGAGAAGTGACGCTTATAAACATCCACGATTTTGTCTAAGAATGTATTGTAAGCTTGGTTCGCGTTTTTCATTGAAAGGATCTCAGTAAGGCTACTACCAAGCAGTTCGTTTCTAGTAGCTGTTAAGCTAGATTCAGAGATATCTTTAATGGTTACCGTCCGCTTCTTACGTTCTCGTAACGTGCTTCTTTTAATAAAGGGCATGATAGGAAGATGGTCGCTCATATCCTCAGACAAAACTCCTGCAAAAATTTTATTGTCGTTGGCATTTGTAGTGAATATATCTAGTAAAAGTGCACTGTTTTCTTTAATCCTGGTCGGTGAACTAATGACATCTTTAAAGCCGTTTGATGCAATAATTGCATTCATGGTTTGTTGTGGTGTAGATTTGCATGATATATCAATGTCAAAGTCCCCTCCCGATACAAAAAAATACGCATTATCTAACTAAAAACGTAAAAGCGTCTCATAAAAACAAAAAAAAGCCATCAAGGTTTCTGTCTGGTGGCTTATAACACAGAAAAAAGATATTTACCAAATCGAAATTTACCAAATTATCTACGCATTGCGCTTGTGAGCTCAAAAATTACAAACCATGTGCATGGCCCTTAAAAAAGCGTTACGTACAGCGCATGCTTTAGTGAAAAATTGGCAGCATGTCCACGGAGTGAATGATGGAAAGTGGGGCGAAGCATCCGTCGGTCCTTTCTTTCTTGCTTCCGTTCGTTCATGCGTACGTCTGCGTGACCATCAGTGTGTCTACCCGCACGTCCCTGCGTGCGTCTCTTCATGCGTCCGTCCCTGCGTTCATCCATGCATCCGCCCCTGCGTCCGTCTATGCGTCCATTCGGCCGTGCAGCCATCCATGCGTCCGTCCATGCATCTGTCTGTGTGTCCGTTCTTCCATCGACTCAACACTCCAAGTACCACCATTTCGCATCTTTTCATCATATATTCCCTATATAGAAGCACCGCCATCCAGCAGACATTTCGAGGACTAAACGAGAGGTGGCACACGCACACTTTCTTATGGCTTGCGCTTCGCGTCTACTTCCCACCTTTAGCCAACTCGAGTTTTTGGTATATACTAGATCACTGTATTCATGGCACTGCGGCCGAACGCTCGCTAAACCTTTCTAAAACCAAAGAGGTTACGCCCAACGAGTATAACGTAGCAACCCTTTCTTGTCAGATAGTGTTAATGCACATTCCAAAGGCTGCTAATGAAGAATGAGAGACGGGAGAATTCGGCTTTTACTTTCTTACGGTTCGCGCTTCGTATCTACTTCCCACGGTCAACCACGTCGAGTTTATGGTATATACTAGTTCACTGTATTCATGGCACTGCAGCTCAGCACTCGCTAAACCTTTCAAAAACCCAGGAGGTTACGCCCAGCGAGTATAACGTAGCAACCCTTTCTTGTCAGATAGCGCTCAATGTACAAGCCAATGGCTGCTAATGGGGAAAGAGAGACAGGAGAATTCGGCTTTTAGTTAACGCGCACGCTGCGAATTTTTTAATCTTCAACAACGCACAGGAGAAATCTCCCACCAGCAACATCTTGCAGGTCAAAGCGTAAGACATGTTACGCACTACTACGAGGGACGAACAGGTGCTGATTTAAGAAGCTTCGTCCCTAAACAAAAATTATTTGACCAAAATATTCGGGCACGTACGTCGCAGGGTCCCCGCACGCTCCCCACTGCGCTATGCGTTCTTGAGTTCATGTAGTTGCGTAACGTGGGCGGCCCGGTCGGTGGCGGTCTTCTGCTTAGCCAGGTCCGTCGAGCTCAGCAGGGTCTCCCATTTCTCTCATGTGGTCAGTGGCTACGGTCCCTGTGGGGGAGGGTCCGCCGGGCGTTCGAGGAGGGTGCGGGTGAGAAGAGCGTGGGGGAGAGCGCATTGCGTACAGGATGGGAGTATGCTTCTGGTTGCACGCGGGAAAGAAAATAGGGGGAGGCAAGTGTTCGGGTTTAAAGGGGACGGCATAACATCTGATGAAAATTGCCATGTGACAGCCAAGGAAGGGGAAACCAGCTAGGTGTTGCTTATTAAAGTGAGGTGTAATGAAGCCGATAACGATGTCACAACAGCCGAGAGCCAACACTTGTTTTTAGGTAAGCTGATTAAAAACGCACTTCGTGTTCAAACTTTGCTTCAGATGGTTGTCACGCTGATAAATGTACAAATGTATGAGAGCGTGTATTGCCAAAATTGAACACTTTGACCACTGGTTATTGAGCATCGGCCCCATGAGCAAATCTGAAGTTGCGGCAAGCTAACTGCCGAGCGTTAAATTTCCCTCTGAAGAAATATTATGAATAAAATTTGTGGTTTAACGTCCCGAAACCGTAATATCTTGAGGGACGCCGTAGAGGAAGGTTCCGAAGATTTCTATTGTCTGGTGTTCTCTTACGTGCACTGAGATCGCTTAGTATGCGGTCCATTTTGCCTCCCCCGAAATGTGACCTCCGCAGCCAGCATTCAACCCAAGACTGGCGCAGCAGCCGAGCACCGTATTCACTACGCCAATGCGGTGGACTTCTCCGAAGAAATTGATTCATGCCAGTTTTACTCTCACTCGCGGAAAGTTTTGAAATGAAAAGCAGTAAAACTTTGCCACTGGCTTAAGGTTTCACTGAAACTGTGATGCGGCGGAATTTGAAATATTGGTTTGATTCCTTGCCATGGCGGCCGAACTTGAGACTAAGTGCAAAGTGCAGATAAATTATTTCTTTCGATCTAGGTACCCGCTATGTAGTGTTAAGGTGGTGAAAAATTAATCAGAAGTCCACCACCATGAGGTGCCTCCATATTTGTGGGATATCATGTCGCAGTAACATGCACGTTGTTATGAGGTACGTCGCATTGTAGGGCTCTGGAACTGTTCACCATGTGTTGTACTTTGACGTGTTCCTAAATATAAATACACGGGCTCCTGCACTTAACCTCTCCAGCGCGCCAAAACAAGGACAAGTAGTAGTGGTGACAATGCAAGCGCCTAAGTTGTCATCATCTTTGGACATTGTTTTCGCGCACTTAAGTCTTTTTCTATAGAAAAACAACTCTCCCAAAAATGAGTGCCTTCGCATTTCGCCTTACTGGAATTACGGCCACCCTGACCTGGATTCAATCCCACGACCTTCGAGTCGGGAGTCGGGCACCATAAGCACTGGACCCACCGCTGCGAGTGGCGCCTCATAATCACACAGTGGTTTTGACACGCGAAACCACAAGACTCATTCAGGTTGTACCAGGTGCAACGCCATCTGAAGCAACATTGCTGTACTCATAATTGGTATCACTTTTCCCGGGGCATGAATTCTGAGACTTTACTTTGAACCCATTTGGTTTGAAGACTTCGTAATTGAAGATCCGTCTATGGCATATGACAGCTCAGCAAGCAGCGTTGCGAGCGTTGTAGTTAGAGTAGACGGGCAATTATTTGTTCTGTGATTTTCTAATGGCAACTAAAGCATCACTGGTACGTCACCACCACAATAAATTGAATCCAGAGTGTCCCGTGGTTGTAATGGTGAAGAACAGGAAACTTATGCCGGTAAAGATGATGGCTTTTGTTGGGCGAACTTCTGCCTATAAAACGTAGCTTTCAATCTGCAATGGTTACGAACGCAGATTCCGGCAGTCGATAGTGAGATCATTGACGGAAGGTGACGTCTTTTGTGCCTGAGTGATTGAGCATTGCCGCGCTTCCGCTGCTGCTTGTGTTAGCCCCAGAGAAACTCGACTACTGGTGTCTGGTGTCGTGCGCGCAATCTTATCAGAATAGTACAAAGAAATGAAGAAATCCTTTTCCACACCACGTCGCAACCGGCATGGTATGACAGTTTATGCTGGTGGACTCCAACCAAATAAAATTAAGGGCAGGGCAAAGTTGACAAAAAAATAAAGTCACTTCTTGTTCTCTTTGCAATTAGTAATTTATGCATAATTTCTCCCTTTGTGTTTTCTTCAACAGTAATTTTTGTGGCTCTAATTCAGCTTTTTCAAAAGCGAAAATGCTTGTCTAAAGTCAGCTTGTCAAGTAAGTTCTAAGGCACATCGAATACACTACACGCCTCTAAATTGACACTTCATCTTCAGAGCGCATTGGTTCCAACACTTTAAGTTCCTAACTTCATTAGACCTTGTGTTCTTTGTTCTTCTGGATAGGCTTAGATGCTGGGGGTAAAGATGGTCTTGTGAAACTGAAAATTTTGCGGCAACCCATGCAGTCCTCTTGTTAATGTCAATAAAGGCCAGTGAAGTACGGTGGCGCTCAGCGCTGAACCAGCAAACTCTTTATTGTTGTACCTCTTGATTCTCCCAACGTCCTTCGAGTTGAATAACGCGAATAGTGACCATGAGTATGCTCTGATGGACATGGCAAATAAATGCGGAGTATTTCTTGTCGCGCTGCAAGTACTTATGGTGTATATATATCTTTCTAGCCGCCTATTTCAGGGTGCTTACGTGATCATCCCCTTAACTTGCGGTAAACCTTTATTAAATTAGTAGAGGAGGGTGTGACGGTTTGACCAATACGACTCGTTGGCCAGGACATGAACAATGGCATAATCTCATCGCATTTCCGCAAAACAGTGACACACATCTACAGGCGGTTGTGTGCCACAGGTGATAGACACTTCTATCTACCCAGGAACGGCGAGAACACACATGAGCAATTTATTGCGTGAGCGTTAAGAAAACAGGTCATTCGCCACATTGACCATATGAATGTAAAAAAATGTCATATTCAAAGCAGGAATCAAACCCTAGCATTCTGCATGGAAATCAAGCACTCTAACACAGCGCCACGCCAGGTCTCAAAATATTTTTCATGTACATTCTGTGTTCGTCAAGCGTCACGTGTGGATGCAGTGCTACCTATCCAATTTTATACACATTAGTAATGTACTCCTACGATACCACCCTCACGTCGGGTTAACATTAACGGTAATAATGCCCATTGCAGTAAAGGTGATTGACAGTTTATTTAAACCAAGGAACAGTGCGAGCAGACATTGGTAATTCTAACTCGAGAGCATTAAGAAGAGTCAATGTATCTCCACAAAGTGAATGACGACGAGTTGGCGAATCAATAGGTTTTAAGGTTCATAATTTTTACATTGAAGTCGCCGACTATTATCAAGGATACACAGACGAGTGGACGAACGCACGGACGGACTGCCAGATAGATGTATTCATAGACGGACGGACAGGTGGGCGTATGCATGGATGGTTGGACGCACGGATAAACGGATGAACAGATAGGCAGATGGGCGGACGGATGCATGCAAGGGTGCACGCACGGACAGACAAACAGGTGCCCGGACGGACGAACAGGCCGATGGTGTGGGTGACTATATATTGGGCTGTTGTATAGTTGAATTCACATAAACTCGGTTGTTTAGACATATGCTTTCGTGTTCTGTAGTGTAGGTGCTCAGTTTTGGTTTGGTATTTATTAGACATGATGAACCCCAACTAGGTTACTCTAATGCAATTTGTCCCTAAAAGCTGGCATCAGTAGCGTAGACCATTTAACGCGTATAAAATAAGTACCATGGTCCTACCAGGAACCGAACCCCAACGTTCTGCGTGAGAATAAACTACTCTACGAAAAAGCCATGCGCTGTCTCGGAACTGCTTTTCAAGTAGAGCGCAAGGTTCGTAAAACTCCACTTGTGGTTGCAGTGTTGGCTATCTAATCTTATAAAGAGTGCATACGTATTCCCATCATACAGCAGTACCGTCACCTTAACGACAATCGTAGCGAGGTGCCATGCACTGAAGCTCATTTTTCTAGCAGTATAAGGGCCGCTTTCCTCGCTGGCACAAGCGCTGCATATCAGCTTGCCGCTTCTGGTGTTGCTAATACCCATGTTGCTGTTGGCATTGTTACGCAACAGTTCAAAACAGCTCACATAAATATGCGACTGTTTAATTTGCGGCTGTGGGTACGACATTCGTAAACATCTTTAGCGTGAATTCGCAAAGTTTTACTCAATAAAATATGACAACGCAGTTACCTCTCCTCCACATGCTTCGCATAACATTAGTTCCCAAGGTCCGTGGGATCTGCCAAATTTTATGAAGATGGAATCCGATCGAATAGCGCAAATTAACAGCTTAGTGTAGGTGCTTAGGCGAATTGAGTCACAGAGTGATTGTTGTCCTTGTTTAGGTTCAGAGTTTTAAGAATTGCGACACATGTTACCATTCTTGCCTTTAATTGAGGTTGTATCACACGAGCCGAAGTTATGAAATAGTTAGGATTGAAGTCTGGATAAACTATAATCAATTTGCTGAAAATGTTGACCATATTAGACGATGCATTGTGGACAAGCTGCATGACACCTCAGAAAAAAGCAAGAGAAGGATTACAAAAGGCTCCGAAGTAAATAAATCGACTTCAGCGATCAGTATCAAGCTGTTAGCTAATAAATTGAATGACCTAATTGATTGATTGATTTGTGGGGTTTAACGTCCCAAAACCACCATTTGATTATGAGAGACGCCGTAGTGGAGGGCTCCGGAAATTTCGACCACCTGGGGTTCTTTAACGTGCACCCAAATCTGAGTACACGGGCCTCTAACATTTCCGCCTCCATCAGAAATGCAGCCGCCGCAGCCGGGAATCGAATCCGCGACCTAAAATTGAATGACTTAAGATTGATGACAAAGTGTGATTGCTTTCTGCTGTTTTCTAACTTCTAACTTGATTATCTCAAAACCATGTGTTTATTACTTAGGTAACTTTTCATATTTATTTCAAAACAACCAGGTAATTATTTTTCTTGTATTCTGAAAAAATACGTACATGTACTGAAGCAGAAAAGAAGCTGTGCAATTTAGGGTTTTCGTTACAAACTTTTGTAGATTCAGATCAACTGAAAAGACCAGTTCTAGTGGTAGAAAAAATAAAAAAATGTAACATTTCATTCAAATTTTATTATATGTCCTTTAGTTAGAAGAGCAAAAAATTTGCATGCAAATCATTCCTGTATTATGTGAAGATCCCTATTATTCACTAAGGTGGTACTTCGAAATGTCCAAAAATGCATGGGATAAATAGGGTCTATATCGAGTGCCCTTAAGGAAGTGAACGTGCTTGACAAAAGCTTTTAAGGTACGCAAGTATGATGATGTCCTGCAGTAGTGTACTGGTGGACGTCGGCATTTTATTCGCTGCCGTAGGCTTACTAAACTGTCGGTTTATTCAATTATGTGGTACTGTATAGCATTTTGCCCAAAACGAAAGTCGTTGCCACCATGGCCGGTATCGGGATCATAAAGTGCACCAGGCTCACCAAGAACTGCAAGAGTTTGAAGCGTCACTACTGTTATGTTTCAGTTGATTATGATTCGCATATTGCCTGGCATTGACCAGTAGCTTAATGAGAGCAAGTTGGTGCATAAACGGCGCTGAACTGCCGGTCGTCCTCTACACTTACAGCCGCACTGTACCGTGAGATTGGAGGTTACAGCGGACTGTGAGCTGCATACTGAAATAGAAAAGCACGCGTAACGTTTAGGCAGAAAAAAATAGAACAGAAAGGGCATCACTAGCAATTGAATATTTTGAACAGTAGAATTGAACAGTAGCAACCATATACGCGAACACATCGCCTCACATGCTCGTCAGAAAACGTGCGATAAGATAGACATAGAAAAACCATGTGCCAACTCGCCAAACAAAATGTTTTATTAGGCTACAAGTTGAACTTTAGATTCCAGTGTAGAGGACGTGACAATGTCGTAGGGCACATGACATTGACAGCGCTATTAAACTTACACAAATGTTGTAACGCTTACATTGCTTCGAATGAAATCAATTCCCACAATACGTCACAAAGGCCGGAATTTTCAGAAAGCAAGAGTTCTTGTACCCAGCTGTCACTGTTATCAGACTGTTCCTTACTTTCAGGCCACAACCTCCGGTGCGCTATGATCTCTGTGGTGGTTGTCCTGCTTTTGTTCCTGCTGGGTTTTGTCATCTACACAATTTTCGCCCATAATGGTGAGAACGCTTTATACATGGAAAGTGCACGGAGTCATGGATATGACTAGAGAAACCGCCATTTTTAGCCGGGAATGATAACGCTTGCGAACTTGTGACACTATACCTAGAAATATGCTGCACTGGTCATGAGACGTTAGCTGCCTGGAGGTATACGCTAGCGTTCTTTAACGTGCATGTAAATATAACTGCCAACGATAAGAAAAATCAAGACGTCGAAGGAGCCTCGCAGAAAGTATTTTTTCAAACAGTGTGGCTGTAATCTTACAAAAATTTGACGCAGTGGCAGTATAGACCAGTAAATGTTTCGACCTTTGTGATTCGACGGGGGATTAACAGTGTGATACACAGTGACAATGTGCGACGTCATCAACGGCGAATCGATGCAGGAGCCGTGCGCTATCGTTGGTTGGGATGTGTCGGTAAATGTATCATTACGAAGTAACAACTAAGCCGTTGTAAGAGCTAACTGAACACATACAAGTTTAAGCAGCGTTGAGTGAAGTTCTCCTATGCCATAATATGCAACGCAGTATCACATACTTGGAAGTTGCGTTGCTGTACAAAGAAAAGAATGTATTGCTGAGTTGAGAACTCTGTGTGGTTGAATTTTCCCGAAGTGATAAGCAAGTACCATATAAATCAACATCATGCGTGTCACTCTCCGTATAATCTGCTAATTAAACATGAATGCCTTTGCGCGTTTAGGCTTGTATACTTCGCAAATTATTTTTCACAGCACGCCAATGTGCATTCGCTACACAGCTCGTGATGCATGTCGGAGGGAAAGTGAAACTTCATGTAAATGCAAATAAAGTTGTTGTTCTCTCTCTCTTTATGTAAATGCTCTCTAGCACGCATTGTCCACGCAGCTGCGCGGTGATGATGATGAAAACATGTGAATACATGTTAGGGCGAGGCGCTTACTAAACCATGGCCATGAAAAGACGTTACTTTTCTCCTCTCCGTAGGGCACAAGGACGCCTTGGTTCAGTTAAGGTCTGACCATAGGTTCGCGCTGCAACGTTATGACATATAGCACCTAGAAGGCCTGCAGCGTTGCTAGCCGCACGCCCTCTCTCTAGAAGGCCCTGCGCCGCGTCAGAAAGCCACGCGCTGTCACGCTGCATAGCGTACGTGTGGTAAGGACCTTAGTATAAACTCTCCAGCACAGCGCATAAAGGGAGGGTGCTTGACGCAGGAGAATAACTTACCCAGTGTCCGACTCAGTGCGACAGTTACAGATTGCGGGCCGAACTTTATAGCCTCTCGAGACCGATCGACTACGCGTTTCTGTGGTGCTATCGACTGCCACACACAGAAGCAGCTACCAATCACACGAACGAGAAGATATCTATAAATGCAGCGCATTACCATTTATTTTCAGGCATGCATGCATATTTGCCACACAGAGCAAATTGACTAAGTGAACTAAGTGCCATACAGAGGCGAGCTCAGATGGTGAGATTGGCCTGAGGCACAATACCGATGGCCATTGAGGTAAGGCGCGATGTAGTGATGTACGTTAGCGGTGCCACACTGCTCGAAAACTCGTAAAATGTGCGCGATAAGGAAAGCCGTACGCCGTGTTGATGCTGCGTCGACGCTTTCCGGTAACCAAGCTCCGCTGCACGCTGCCAGCACAACTCGCTAGCTGGTGGCACGGCGAAAGGAGGAGGCGTTCTGGATCCCAACTAAAGCAATGTTTTCGTGGCAGCAATAGAGACGGCTAGTCTATGAAGAGAGCGTAGATCGAAGACCGGTGTTAAGCAAAGACAGATTGATTTCATTACGGTGTACATGGTCGAAGAAAAACTGATGCTCATGATTGTTATAAGGCACTGAAATTTTGCTATCTTTTATGAGAGACATCGATTATCACCAGCATAGCATTACCAAATTCTAGCATCGTTTATTGGTTGTGGAGTTATTCAATCATATGAGTTGCGAACCTGCGTTCTGAAACCTGGACACGCAATAGGCCGACCTTTCGGGTGCGAGCAGATTGTCGCGCCATCTAGGAGCAACATTACAAAACACTCTATTGCCACCTGTGCGTGCGCTTTCTTTAGGCGGCTTAACGCCGTACACATCACTAGCGTTCTCGCCTCAATGGCCCTGGCTTTCTCGGTACCCGCCGCCCCTGCCAGCTGTTTTCGCTTTGCGAAAGCGTAATCAAAGCTGTGTCAAAGCTTCTGGTCTCATTTTGTCGAAGGTGGTGCTTTCAAGTTAATGCTACGATGGATCTGTTACTTCTTGTTAGCTCGTTGTAAAATGTGCGCTCCAGACCGCTTGCTCGCGGGATGTGTCTCACAAACAGGACGTAAGTGATGATCGCACAAACAAGGCACTGATGCGGTAGAGTGCAAGCCAAATAACCAAAGCACAACAGCACCGATGAGTACATACCACGAATGGACCGCCTAGTCTTGCGCTCAGCGATCGTACTCTATTAACTGCGACAACAATGATACACAGTCTGGGATACCGTATAAGCATGACAGCACGATGATAAGAAGGTGAGAACATTGAACATTCCTATTTACTTGCGACTAGTACTGCAAGCGCTCTTCTCTTCTCAGGTGCGATGTCCGTGAAGTCTTTACAATGGCGCCGGCGTTTGCTGCTCGGGCAACGCCGTGTGCTACCGTTGGCAGACTTACAGTTTCGATCAACCTGGATCAACGCTGCATCCTGCTTGCTTCACGCCATAGCTCTCGACATTTTGCCGAAATGTAAACATTGTGCTTTCCACATGAATCTAGTAAACTACCGACTTCGCTTGACTGCCAATTACGCTGTGCATTCAATAAAATTGAGCGGCGGTGGATGCTGTGCAACGAAAATACAACACAAAGCTCGTTCACCGCAGGAACATGCCGCCTATAGCCCCATTAATTCTAGCACTTTTACTACTGCGCCAGATAACATGCTTAAAACCTCTCGGTGCCAACTCACCCAAGAACACGTTCTAGGCGCTGCCATGCTGTTTAGCAGAATGCCGTGGCGCTCGCAATCCTGCTACGCGAAAACACTGAATATTGCGTTTTTAGTTTGTCGCGCCATATCTTGACAGCAAAACTATCTGCTCACTTCTGCTATTTCGGCCAATGTTGTGTTCGTATTTTGATACACGGAGCCTAAGGGGGGTTTCTCAGCTGATATGATTGAATAACTCTGTGTTAAGCGTGGTCTGTATGCCTAACATAACCATCCTACCCACCCACCCACCCACCCATCCATCCGTCCGTTCATCCGTCCGTCCGTCCGTCCGTCCGTCCACCCATCCATCCTTCCATCCATCTATTCATCTATCCGTCCGTCCGTCCATACGTCCGTCTATTCCTTCATCCGCCCGTTCATCCATCCGTTCGTCCAACCGTCCGTCCGGCTGTATTGAACAAGCCAAAGATGCTTTTCTGGTTGTGTCACTGCTTTCTCGGATTACGCTATCACCATTTACCACCAAAGCCAATACAAATGTTTGTAGTTGAATATGGAAGTTTGTCGTCGAAGCGTAGGTGGATCACCATGTGTTAACATGGGTGGAAGATGATATTCCAATACCTCGTACATGAAGTCTTGCATCCAGATGCCGTTGGGGTACAAGGCCACCGCTAACTCTTCGAACCACGACTCAAGGCGAGATGTCCAGAACAGTGGCAAGGGCGGGTCGGATTGGGGCTGCCAGGCTTGCGCTGGCTGGAACATAGCCGCGGAGTTCTGCGGCAGTTGTGCAGCGTCGGTCGCTTGTCCGTATGTCCGTGGGCACCGATTTGTAGCGACGTGACGGCGTCTGGCGTAGAGGTGCCATTGTCGCTGGTTTAATGAAAGGATGAGAGATGAGACGAACAGGAAGCGAGCTGCCGAAGAAGAGCAGTGGCCGTGGCGTCCAGCTAGCCAGAAGCGTACGAACATTCTAGGTGCCTTGTGCCGCGAGTGACCAGCGCTCACAATCTTTTTCTTCAGCTGGCTGGCCAGCACTATAGTGCTACCCTACAACTTCTTGGACACAAGTTCGTCCAATAAAGAGTTCATTTTTAACTGCTGCAGGACCGCCTTGTTAAAAGTCGCGACCACACGACTACATGCACGTCGTCGCACTGTAGCTTGCTCTACATTTCTATGAAACTGCTGTCCAAGTTCTACGTGAGCGTCGCGCTACGCTGATGAATAAGATGCAGTTTGGCAGTCTGTGAAGCCGATTTCTCTATAGAAAGTGCACGATATGCAGACAAGGAACCAAAGTGCAGAGATACGTCGATCTACCTCGCAATACTTGGCTAAAAAAATAGGAAAGCGGCGTACGCAGAAACTTGCCTTTTTTCTTTACAGTTCATGATGCATAGAATCTGACGTACTTTTCTTACGTAAAGTTATTATGTATGCGTTTCAGTGGACGCTAAAGTAAATGTATTGAATAAAAACTTCTTGAATGAATGATGGCAGACAAGTTTCTTTGAGTGTGAAGGCCCCGCCTCCGCTCAGGGGAGTAAGTCAGCAAAAATTCGCAGGACACAAGCCAGCAACGCTGAGAACAGTAACCGCCTTTAATTCGTGGCTCAAAAGAATGACAACCAGCTTTCCAGACCGGTACAACACAGCACTAGAGCACACAGGAGGAACCGAAAACCCGGACCGAACGAGCCCCGCCGACAGGTGACCAATGAAACATACGACACGGAACATAACGGCAGGAAAGCCAGCGCGAAACGTAACAAAAGGAAAGTAACCTCGCACGTAACATGCCGTAGCGTATACGAGCCATCGACTCGCCTTAGCGAACGACCAAACCCGCGTGGCCTCCGCTCTGCAGCACGCACGCAGGAAAACCCATCGCGCCTAGCGCGAACGGCACACCATCCGATCGCTCGCCTGCCACCGAAAAAAACCCCCGGGCTCGTCCTGCACCCCTTCTCATCTCTCAGTCACATTTACGCGCTCTGTAGTCTTTTTTGGACGTTGACGCTCGTCCTGCGCGTGTGCAAGGCGCATGTGCTCTCCTCGCCCTGCTTTTACTGTGCGTGCTGCAGGTAAGGGCCCATCGTTCCGACACCCCCCCCCCCCCTGTCACAAGAATGGACACTTCACCGAGTGTCACAGTCCGCAGACTACTAATGGTAATAATGAACGATATAAATATACACAATAGTAAACTAAGAAGCCGTCCCTAATCAGTGTTCACAGTTCGTTGGTCACCACACTGTAGAAACTGTCCTTCAAACGCACGGCAAATACTGGCGTAATACTCACGGACACCTGCCATTTTATGAAAACACGTCGTTAATAGCCGTAAAGGGCAACGGACACATCCTGTATGTTCAAACACGGGCATATCAGTTGTAGTGGGTAATTTTTAAATTTGGTTAGGTTGGTTGCAATGTTAAGGTATTTTCAATCCAAAGACCATTAAAGACTAATTTTGTTGCAATACCAAATATATGAACACTCTTGACGTGTTCTTGCCACCAGCGTTGCCGTCACCGTCATGTTCCGTATAAAGTCCAAATTGATATCCCTCACAATTGCAAGGTTTCGACCGAGGGTAGAACGCAGACGATGCGCATGCGATGCGCGATACAATGCAACGAATTTATCTTAATATGTCACGCTCGAGAGCAGTGAAATAAATAACATTTAGCTGTCGTCCTGATACTGCCAGACTGTCTGCGTGTATTATTTGCAGCGAAGTAGACATGTGCAATGATTCGTTCACAAGGAATTCTCAAAAGAATATCACAGTATTCCCAGAGATAGAATAAGCGTATATTAAAACTCTTTGTGTAAATGGTTTCATTGAAGCGTAAGAATACTATGCCAAGAGAACACCTACAAACAACCCTATTCTGCGCTGCCGCTAAGCCGACCTTCAAAGTTGAATGAACACCTTGCTCTCGCCCATGTTATTCATTTATTAACGGTTAAAAGCTTGTTGTACGGGCTTATATCTTATGAGTATAGTATTTCTGAAAGTTTACTGTATTTTACTCGTTATCTTGTTTGAAAGCAAAGGAAAACAAAAATAATACAGATTTGAACTTTTCTTTTATGGGAATACTTATTGTGATTAAGAACTGTATCCGATTTAGTTAGGCGCTCTTTAAGCTCAGAACTTGAGAACTTGGAAGTAAAGTATTTATTGCTGTTCGTTTATGTGGGCACAATTGGTATACAATTTATTTCGATCAAGAATATTTTTTTGTAGAACTAGCTTCAAAATCATTGTTATGAGCCAAAAACCAGAGCGTATAAGTTTCGTCAGAATCAGGAAGGCTGTTCATTGGACCACAGTATGACTATGAGTCACGCCGTAGTGAACGGCTTCGTAAATTTAGTCCATCTGGTGTTCTGCCAAGCAGACTGGCAGTGAGCACTACACAAGCTCCTCTATCGAGACAAAATCCAATGTGGCCACCGCAGCCAGCTTCGATGTCGTGCGAATATACCGTCACTACGCTTTAAAAAAAGGCAGTTTGGCTTACCGATCTTGTACAGCAAAATTAATGGAATCAATAAAATAAAAAATAAATAAATAGTAAAAGTTAAACAGTTGGATGCGTATATGAAGAATGAGAAACGATCTGCAGTGTGTTGGCGACAGATGCTCGCATTGCTATGTGAAATCAATCTTAAGGACCCGTGACAATAAAATAGGTTCAATGTAATAAACAACGCAATCACCTGGCATTCTGTTAACTGCAGTTTCGTCGCGGGCATTCGCGCCTCACGGTCTCACCTACCGCAAGTAGCGAAATTGGAAGCATGTACTGCACTGACGTTTGCCTGTCTTTAGTGTTTCAAAACAGGAAATTGCAATTAAACACTGTTTAAAAAATTGTGAGATGTGCACTCTTTTTTCGTCCCACTTGTTCCTGGAAGTGTTGAGTAAGCTCGAGTGATTATTATTTACTGATTTATTTATTTTAAAATACTGCAACCACATTAAGGAGTTTTCGTAGGATGGAATACAAATATTTGGTACAACTAGTAGGGCGAACAAAACAATGAAAAACAAACTACTTGTCGTACAAAATCCATGCAGATATATATAAAAATTAACAACACCTCAAATACAGTATCAACACAACGAAAAGTAAAATAAGCTAGGTGCACACTATGGGAGATGAATAAATTCAGAGATGGCTGCAACACCACATCGTTGGACAGTTTATTCCATGCATTTGAGACCTTGCGAAAAATTGAGTACTTAAAGCAGTTGTTGGCGACGGGAGCGGTTGCCGTTCAGCGCGACGTAATAATGACGCCTACCAAGCTTACGGCATGACGCTGTCAAGGTACAAAGGTCGCAGAGATAACGCCGTCACCGCGCGGTAGTACATGCGCTGTCCCGAACCGTATCCCCCTCTTGCGCAAAACGCGCGTTTGCGGCAGCGCACAGCCACTTCAAGCGCTTCAAAAACCGGGCGCCAGCGCTGGATCACACGACGCCCCCATGGCGCCGTTTGGCGCAGGCGTCACGGCGGAGTTCAAGTCACGTGATCAACGTTTCCCGCCTTACTTCTCGGTGCAGTGGCTAGAATAGGGAAGTGTGATGAATGCACCGGCTAGCGCGTAACGCCTTGTGAGGAAACCACCAGATGGCGCTGGCACACGCTTGCACGTTAGGAGCTCACGGGAATACACCAAATCAGGGAGTACAAGGTGATATGGGATGGAAATCATTTGAGGGCAGGGAAGCTATCAGCAAGATAAAATTTCAGAAGCGATTGAGAGAAATGGGGAAGGAGCGTTGGGCTAGGAACGTATTCAGCTACTTGTACATGAAGAATGTCGATACAAAATGGAGGAAGCGAACCATGAAATTGGCTGGTAAATACTTAGAAAACAGCAGGTGGCCAAACCAAAAAGAACTATCGGTTAAGAAGAAAGTGAAGGAAACGGAGACTGACATGTGTAGAATGGACATGATTAAGAAGTCCGCACTAGAGATCTATCGAACTTTCAAGCAGGAAATTGCGGAGGAAAGGATCTATGATCATACTCGGGGTAGTTCTCTACTGTTTGAGGTTAGGATGGGAGTACTGCGAACAGAGACATATCGGGCCAAATACGAAGGGGTAGACACAGTATGCAGTGCATGTGGAGAGGAAGAAGAAACTGCCGAACACTTATAGTGTTCTGTAAAGGGCTTCACCCTATAGTTTAGGATGATGGCGCAGAGTTTTAGATGCGGAGCATCTAATACTCGAGGCTTGTAGTGCGGCGCCGTCCGCAAGCTTCCTCCTCCTTCTTCCACCATCTGTGCATCCCTTTCTCCTCTACACACCGCGCGCGCTTCACTCCTCCACCATCTGTGCACCCTTCCTCCTCTACACACCGCGTGCGCTTCTCCTCTTCACGAACATTCGCTAGCTGTATAATGTAGCGCGCATGCGCCGTCACGCTTCGAGAAGATCGGCAGCTGACGCGCCCGCATGCGCCGTCGCGCTTCGAGAACATCGGCAGCTGACACGCGCGCATGCGCCGTTGCGCTTCTCCCCCTTCTCGAACATTCGACAGCTGACGCGCGCATGCACCGTCACCCACCATCTGTGCCGCGCGCGCTTCTCCCCTTCGAGAACATTCTACAATTCTCCTGATTCTCCAGTGGACGCGCATGCGCCGTCGCGCTTCGAGAACATTCAACAGCTCACAGTGCATGCGCCATCGCGCTGTATATATACTCAAGGTCGGCGCTTGCTCGCTCAGTTGCCGCTCGTCGGTTGGTTTGTACGGCGCGTCGACGTCCAAGGTCGCGGTGAAATGAATTCCAACGAATCCACAAACACAATGATCGACGTCCCTTCGACCAGCGCCGCCCTTTCGCATACGTGTGTACGTGTTCACTCATTTAACACCCCCTCCTACAACCACGTTAACCAATTTAGCCATCGACCCAAGTAAGTCACACTTTAACACCCCGTTCACCACTTATATGCTCCGCATCCTCCTCAGTGTTCCCCCGAGGGAAGCTGCGGGCAATCTTTTTTCAAAGTACTGGGGTTTAGGGACAGGGAGGGCAAAATAGACTTTAAGCGGGTAGACTTAACTAGAAGGAGGTTATCTGATTGGTGGCTAAAGTCAAAGCACGAGTGAAAGTTAAACCCTTCACTGCAAAGTACGAATCCTCAAACTCACTTTTTAAACAAAAAAAGCTAGTTTTTGGTGCATTAAGTATTACGGCTTGGTGGCGCTAGCCACCGCCCGATCTAAAGGGTACAACCATATCCATCCATCCATCCATTTATCCATCCATTCATCACCTAAGGCGGCGCTGTGCTGCGCAGAGACGGCTATCGACCACGCGCGGGGGCATTGTGAAACATTTAAAATATATTTTCTTGCTCGTGGGTGGCCTCAAAAGGCGACCGAGAAAATATGTTATTAAGCTTCTGAAAAACAGGATGCCTACGTGGGTGCACGACTGATCTGAAATGTCGTAGAGTCGGCAGGATGCCGAAAGTAAGCGCGTAATGGTGCTGAAAGATTTTATCGATGAGAAGTGGTAGAAGAGTGGAACGATGAGCACAGTTGTGAGCCATTGCTTGCAACACTTTTCACGGTAAACCACAATTTTCTGAAGCACTAATATGTGAATAATTGATTTATGATTGATTGATATGTGGGGTATAACGTCCCAAAACCACCATATAATTATGAGAGACGCCGTAGCCGAGGGCTCCGGAAATTTCGACCAACTGGGTTTTTTTAACGTGTACCAAAATCTGAATCCTGTAAATGAAGCCTCATCAATCAAAGCGTCATAATCATGAGGCGAGAACCACGAGCGGTGTCTGAATGAAATCTTTTAATTTCTGCACACAGGTGATAGAACACAGTTCCGAGTAGTGACTCACTATCTGTTTGCAACAATGCATTCGTAATACTTTGTTGCACGTCCTTTTTTATCTCCAAGAAAAAAGATTATTAGTGCACAAGCGCCCCACAGAACGTTGGGCTGCAATGTCTAGGTTATGTGCCGGTGCTCCAGGCACTTCCTCTTTTCACGAAAAGATGTGGAGTACCTTTGTGTAAAACGCAAATGGGTGAGCAGAAAAAACTTGTTTACTTGATTGGTGAAGCTCGGACCATGTTGTGTGCAGTCCAGTGTGACTTTTTTTTTCAAGCAGGAAACAAGCTCTTCCAAGCTGTCACTGTGAAGCTCGTTGTAGCTAAAGCACTTTGAAAAAGTGATTTCAAAGGTGTCTTCAAATGCGAAGAGCTTCTCCGAAAGTCCTACCCATAGGCGTCCACACGAGGGAGGCAAAGGGGGCTGGCCACCTGGGACGGGGGTGCTAAATCTGTTCTATCTAGATGGGTGGCGTAAAATCTGCCTCATACACTGATTTAATATAAAGGAGACACCTTGCAATAAACATTCGCCCCCCCCCCCTCCCCTGAACGGCAAGCATGCCCATGAGTGTACACCTTTCAATGCGGACAGTTTCGCCCATCTAAGTGTGCTCGAAGTGCCGGGAGATGTACCTTTCGCTAAAGTGCAGCTCGCACTCAGTCGAGTTATCTTGAAGCAGCTTGTCAGCGCGCGGAATCGCTCTACGCCACTGCGCTAACAGAGCTTCGTCCTTTAGAACGCCGAACAACGCATGCTTCTTTTCAGCTAATAGCCTGTAGTGAACCCGGGGGACGAAGCAATGACTTTGTTTTCGCGCCATCAGAGTGCTTACAGAAGCACTGGTGTCAGAGTGCCACTGCAATTAAAAAAAAACGAGGACGAACGCGCCCGACGAAACTGTCGAAAACGTGCAAACGACGTTTAAACGATTGTGCGCTCCCCCACGCGGCTCCTCCTCGGAGGCTTCAGTGTGCTCCGTAGGCGCCGCTTGCCGCTCATCACACTTTGCTATACTAGCCACTGTAGTCTCGGTCGTGTAGTGCGGACTCCCCTCGGCGCATGGTCCAATCCGTTCGAGTGTTGCACGGGAGTGTTGGTTTTCGTCGACATATTGTTCAAGCAAGAGACTGCGACGACGTTTGACGATCTTCAGGACAGGACTCGCTGGGAATCTTACCGCAGGTACGTGTGCTTCACTTTGGCTTTTGCTATTGATATTCCCTATAACAGGCACACGAAACGTATATGCGATCTAACTAAGGCTCAAGTCGCAGCACTCCCGATCAGTTAGCAACAGATCAGCAAAGCGTATTTTTTTTATTAAAAGTATTACGCCCGTGGTGCAATGGCGCGAAATAAGGTTCCTGTTGCCAAATGGTTTACTGCTCTGACTAGAGCGGCACTAGGAGGTTATCGTTTGGGCAACAACCATTTGAAACCGTGCATTGTCACCCGTTGAGCGCTTAACTTTTCATGTTGGTGGTTGTTAACGTATGAGCTGAACGTGTCGCGTGGGCTCATCGTTGTGTATTCGTGTTGTGCTGAGAATGGTCAGCGTTTATTAGCTCAAGCTGGCGCTATGCGTTGAGTGACGATAACACGTGTTTCTTGAGAGAAAAGTACGTGTTGCTATATTATAGGTGTGCGCAGCTTCTCCTTCGGGGAAGAAGGGAGGTTTGTCGCAGTGCCCCCCCCCCCTCCCTTCCCTATTATACGTCTATGTATGGGGCTGTTTTTGAGCCCCTCGTGCGCACACCTATTATACTGTCCGTTGTTACATGTGGCTAAATGCCTCGACCTATATTTTCGCGTGTTACATTTGTACGCTTCGCTGGCAGTGCACGTAGTCACGGAATATTTCCTGGAGCCCTGGTGAACCGGTGAAAGAGATGAGGACCCCTTGCATTGATCGAAAGGTCATAAACCAGCACAACATGCTGCGTCAAACAGTGCATTTTCTTTTTCTCTGGTATGGATTAATTCAGGTTGCCAATTCGATCTTAGCAGCTTGCCAATGTTCTGAGTGGTCTGCTACCAAATTCCACCTGTTTCTAGCTACGTTTGGCCTTAAAATGTGTGAGCATTGAAAAAATATGTCTGCGTGCATTGCTATGCCATAAAAACCACAACAGATTTTTTAGCCATTTTGTGGAGAAAGGGCAACACAAGTCAACTCCGCTGCAATAAAAAAATTGTCATGCGGTGATGCATACCAGAAATAAAAAGGAGCAGTTGTTACGGGAGGTAGTGTTTGTTTGCTTGTTTGTTTGTATCAAAGAAAAGGCGTTTCTTTGTTTGTTTGTATCAATAATGGGTTTCACGCAACCCCGTTGTGTAAATTTCTGGTGTAAAACGCCTTGTGTGTTTTTTTTTGTCTCCTAAGTGCTGTCTTATATTTCCTCGAGTTTCTGTGTGTGATGCTTTCAGGTAGATAATTAGAGGTGTAATATTTGGTGGCGTCATCTCCGACCTGACAACCCGTTCTGATCCGACCGCTGCCTTGAACTAAAATGTTCTCCGATTGTAATGAGCCTTTGTGTGTGTGTGTGTGAAGCTTCTCGTCTGCACCTACGGCTGCTATTCTGGTGTGCACCATGAAACCACACTGAGACGTTCAGAAAAGGTTCAATCCTTAGAGGACCAATAGGCTAATAGCAAGGGGTCCTTGCTATTTGTCTACAGCCCTGTATTTCTTTTTGAAAGACTCCGCATTCGTCCATGCAGAGCGAGTAAGCGCTGGCACCTTTCGAGGATAAAATGTATTTTCTTTTTTGCTTTACCTAGTATCCTCTTTGTTTTCTTTATCACTAAGTTTTTGCTATAGCATCCACGTATTGCAATGTGCGGTCGCGCGGTGGTTAGTGTGGTGTTGACGATGATATTTGTTTGCCGTCAAACTTGTTTATCCCGTCTCTCAACAAGATAGACAATCTCTCCTCACCCTTTAAATCCCTTCGGTTGTGCAATCACATCTGTTCACAGTCGGATACTGGTGCATAAAATGATGTTAATGCTCACCTGTCTGCGTGTTCCCCCTCTTTTCTTTGAATATACTGAACAGCATAGCTGATGAAACTGTTTGTGATTAGTCAATCGGGGAACGTAAAGGATCACCATGAATCTGCTTCGCGTCCCAGAACGCGTGCGCCGATTTTTCTGGCCTGGGGTGCAATGCAGCAAGGCCCAAGCTTCTCGGACAGCCGAGTTTGCTCCGAGCTTGCTTGCGGTAGCTGTGGCACGATAACAGTGCGGAGCGCGTTATAGCCGTGTTGATAGAAATGGCTACACAAATGCGCGTGGCGTTTGAAACACATGTGGAGCTTTTGCGGTGGTTATCAAAAAGACACTGCGTGCGAGCACGTCAGCGCCACTACTCACTCAGCATTGTAGCAGTTAGTTAGCAATGACGTTAGCGTCATTGTCGTGCTGTATTTTTGCCGACTCAACACGCGCCTCCCACATGCGTGTTCGTGGGCGTATGTCCTCTTTCGCATAAGTTCTTTTGATCCACCTGCAGCATGGAAATTTTCCCTCTCGAAGGCAGCAAGGCTGCTCACGCAACGCTCTCGTGCTGATTCTTTCGGTTCCATCAAGTATTACGAATAAATGTAAGGACAAGTGGTCACCAGGGGTGCTCGCATCTTTTCGGCAACGCGGCTGTGATTGGATATGTCGTGAGCGCGGTTAAATGGAGTATGAGATCATAGGGAGGTTTGAAATAACGTTTGCAGGTGCTGCGGGCGTTTCTTCAGTTGCGGGCGCCATATGAGTTTCAAAATAGCGTTTGCTCTTCCTGAGGAAAGTTTCACCCCGACCGCACACCCAATTGCACGGAAGCTACACACAGCAATTCGCGGGCCTCACGGGCCACGGTCGCCGCGTGCTATTTCGGATTTTCTGCAGGCGGGCCGCGAACGGCGGCTCGCGTTACAACGCATGTGCAGTGGCAGCTACCGCACCGCAAGGGCTCGCGGTGCGCTATTCTATACCTCCCTTATAGTAGCGACTTGGCTTCCTTCACTTCTGCGTGCGTGTGTGCATAGTCTGTGCAGTAAAGCTGGTAGATGAACCATGCGCTCACTGGCGTTGCGGCGTGAGCACTGCTCCTCGGCAAAAGCAAAAGTGATGGGCGGATTCGATACTCGCCATGGGCTTCTGTCAACCAAACTGATGGATGAGTGAACACGGATACAAACTCGTTGATTCTGAGAAGGCCCGAGTTCAACTCGATCGTGACTGTGATGGGGCCGCTGAGACTGTCAAGCGTTTGATGCGGTGAACGCTACGTGGCAGCTTCCTTGCATATAAAATATGCGACCAGCTTTTTATCCCCCTCTGTCCGTGCACGCGCTTCCTTGAAACGCCTACTGCGCTTCACAGTGTTCATGTGCGACGTGGACCGCATGTCACTGGGACTCCGGTACGCGTTCTTTGCAGTGCACGTGGGAGTGTTCCCGCGCTCTTGTGGGACGCACACAACGTTTTCGTCAATGAGCACCGCTTGAGAGATCTCAGCCGATGGTTGCACTTCCAGTCTTAAGTCATGATAGGGTGCACTTCTGCACTCAGTGGAATGACAAACAGATGGAACAATTAAGATGCCTCTGGTTTGAAAACACCGCCGAACTTAGCCGACTGTCCCTGACGCGATGACTGGTTCGTCATAATCAATACATCGCAGCGCGCTGAGGGGTGGATCCGACGTTTTTGTACTGTTCGCTCATTGAAAAGGGGGGGGGGGTTCAGCCTACAGGTACATCGGTGCATGACTACACCTCACTTATATGAAATGAGACGTAGCAGTGAGTAGTGGGATTTGCGCTGATTTTGTGGTAAATTTACCTGTTCATAACGCCGTTAGTTTCACAACAGGAACAAATATATAAGACGGGCATAAGCAACTTTGCCTTTATATCTGCTCTAGTGGAATGTCCAAAATGTTGAGATGCGTTTTTGAGGAAACGTGCTCCTAACATTGGCCAAGTGTATTCCTCTTTGTTTTCCAGGAAGGAACCAGCATCGCAGAAAAACTCCCTAAATTGCCACACACCTCTACAATCATTGCACTTGGTATGTTCAAATATGAGCTTTCATTGCATTTCTATATATGTCCGAATAATTATGTAGCCTGACTTGCATTGAATTTGCCTTACATGTGATCACCACATCTGCTCCCTTTATAGTAAGGAGGGCAGGAATGATTGTGATGTCAGAAAAAATTATAATGTGCTCTTTTTTCTGACCATATACAAGAGTTTCTTTCCTTTGGTTAGGGTTTCTTTTGGCTGTGCTTAAGAAAAGTTTTTGTCTTGTGTATTGAACAAGTACTCTTTGTTTTTATCTTTATCAACTTGTGAGTAAAGCTTTTAATGTGCTCTGGTGGTCAAAAACCCTGTCAGTGATAACCACAAGCAGCCTGCACATTCATTGCATCACCTTGGCTAGCTTAAGTTAGAAGATTGGTTGAAATGACAACGTAGCACATTGTCTGCTGCAAGTTGTCATCATGAGGAGAAGGTGGAGCAATTTGCATTACCAAACCGTTTTGAATTTGTGTGCACTTAACGACTTGTGGCAGCCATTTGCAGCAATTGAATTGTGGCAGCCATTTGCAGCAAACCACATGTCCAATCGACTGCTTATATAAAGATGTGACTTTTGACACTATCTCTGCCAAACGTTGTTTCTATGCAGCTATGCAAATGACAGCCATCTAAACTAAATTTGTGGTGGGCATCTTTCACTGTAGAGCCTTTCAATGCAAGTTATCAAAAAGTAGAGATGCTTTTCACATAAAGCTCTAAAGTCATGCAAGAACCTACCTGAATCAGCTCTCTAAGCACTGTTCATTGTTCATCAGTGAGTAATGAAAGAGATTTTTGAATTTTCTGTGCTTCTTGCTGCACTCACAAGAAAACATCTGCTGCTATGACTGCAGGAAGACTTGATCACTCTTTTCCAATAATTATAGTGTTTTAGGCTTAGCTGTGATAATGCAAGGGAATGTGCTGCACATCGTATTAGTCCCTCGTAATCTTTTCAAACATGTTTGTGGCACAGTTACAGCTCTGACTCATTAAAATCAGTTTCATTGCTGCTGAGGGAGGGAGTCTGTACTCTATAGCAGCATTTTTTAAATTTAGGAGCCAAAAACCCTCACCAATCAGTTGATGTATTCAGTATAATTGGTCCTTTTTTAAGTCACACTTAAAGGGGCCTTGAAACACTTTTTCGAAGTTAACCACGATATGGATTCATGGAAGGATTTTATTGTTTCATGAATTAAATGACGCAAAAATTTCAAGAGTCCTTTTGTACGAGCGGAATAACAAAAATTTGACGCACACTGAAATTGCACACTCTCTTCTCTCGTCCTGATAAAAGCGCTGGAAGCAAAGCAGGGGGGTGGGGGGGGGGGTGGCGTGGTCAATAAAAATATCCCACACACGCGTCGTGATATTGAGAACTTCTTTTTTTAACCGCTGCTTTTTCAGTGGGATTGCGTGTGCACACGTGGAAAAGTCACAGTCTCCAGCGGCGATCCCTATAATGACCGAGTGCGCCATGTTCAGATCACCCAATGTCTGGTAGAAGACCTTGTACGAGTGCTTTTTGAGCTTGCTCCATCATTTGCTGAGAAGAGAGAGCAATGTTTAGCTAAATTTGATAATTTATTGTGAATAGCATGCCATGTGTCAAGCAATATTACTTAGATCGCGTGTTGTCAAGAATCAGCTGCGTTTTGAGACCATGTTCACAAAATGTTGCAGGGCCCCTTTAAGCCACCGACCCCGAACTGTACTCATCACGTGATTTTGTACCGCTGCGGAAGACAGGTCACAGATCTCAGTTACTTTGCTTGCAGTTTTCAGCTCTAGACAGCAGTTGTTGTCTATCAAAAACCACGTTTAGTGCCTTTCGCGTGTCTTTTAATCTCGGCAACAGTCATTTCATAATGCTGTTTTGCAAAAAGAATGCCAATGTTAGCATTAGTGGCAACATGACATTTGTTGCCGACAGTGACTCGGACATTGCGTTTACCCGGCATATTGCTTCTGATGACGACAAGAGCAGCAGTGACGGTGATGTCGTGAGCAGTGCACATGTGTGGCATTGCGTGAAGGCTGATAACCGACCACTTGCGCAACAGACACCTTAGTACTTTTCAGTGTGTTACCATGTATTGCATAAGGAAAATGCTTCAGGTTTCAGTATGCTGTGACTCATTACCAGGTCATTCATTGAGTGAAAGTCACCATCAAAAGCAGTTTTCCTATTTTAAATTTTTGTGCGAATTCCAGAAATCAGCGTGATAATAATCTGAAAATCAGAAATGCATAAACATATTGCTGTATATTGTAAAATATTAAAGATTATTGTACAATTTTTGGAAGGTAAATAGGCAGTTATATGGTTGAGTGGGAAGACCTTTTAGTCAAGTGTTTTAATTTCTTTTTACTGAGAGTTAACTGTACTCAATATCATCTTATGTTATTGTCAGGGGCCTCTATCATGTTAGTATATTGTGCAAACATTCAGTTCTCTGTTGGGAACTGTAAGCCATCTGCAGTGACACAAGTTCTATTCAGCCATACGATAAAATTTCACTTGGTTTGAAACCCAATTCATAGGTTGTGATCAGGTGCTTTGGATGCAGTAAATGTAGTGAGAACCTTTTTGATAATGCAGCTATACGTTTCAGACTGCACACCTTGATTATATCATTATTGAAGTGATTTCATTTTTTTGGCTTGTTTGCCATCTTTTCACCGGAAGCATCTTCAAAAAGGAATCCTTTGTGGCCTGCGAACAGCAGCTTCTTTTCACCGAGGCTGTGGAATTTTCAGAGGCTACCTGTCTTTTACTTCTGAGCTACTACATTTTTAACTTAGCTCATGCTAACCCTGTCACGACAACACTAGAATTTCTTCAGAGGTGAGATTTGCTGATGGTGCAATCTCGGTGTCTTGATCCACCACAGTGGTCAAGTCGTTATGGTGCTATACTGCTGGCACACAGGTCGTGCGATCGAATCCCAGCCATGGAAGCTGTATTTTAAATGGAGGCGCTAGTGCTGGAGGCTCATTTGCCTAGATTTAGGGGCCTACTAAAGGACCTCAGGTGGTTCAAATTTCTGCAGCCCTACACTAAAGTATCTCTCACAAACATATTGAGAATTTGGGACATATAACCCTTGAAATTGTGAAAACTGAGAAGGAATCCAGCAAGCCTAATATCTTGCTAAAGCTGAAGATAAATCTGTCAGTACCGGGTGATTAAAATAGATGTTTTGTTCAAAGCCACCTCGTTGTACAACAATACCTATGCCTTCCATCTTTGAATAATGTTGGAAATGTTTTGTGACAAGGCGTTGTTCTGACGTAGACATAAGGGATCAATTTTCAGTAACGATTCAGTTGGCAGTTTAGTGCTAGTCCTGTTGGTTGTGTTGCTTTGTTGCCCTCATTCTTGTTTTTTGTGCTGCTTTAAGTCATTTATAGAAAACAACAAATGAAGGGGAATTTTTTTGAGAAGCTCACTTTTTCGTAAGACGGAATGAAATAAATGCTACAGACATTAAGGCCAAAGACATTTTTATGGACATTAAACAATTTCTTGTGTCTGATAATGCATGACTACAAATTTTGGTTAGCTGCCACTTGAAGAAGTGCTGTTGATCACATTTCAACATTTAAATAATTGTAGTTCATAATAAGTATAATCCCTGTGCTAGGCACTGCTTAAAATTTTTTGTGGTGAAAAGAAAATTGCTGAATTGTTGCTTTTGTCTGTATGGCTTAGTTTTGCGAGGACTTCTTTGCCTTTGTGGGTAGTCAAGTAATACTTCATTGTATACCTGTATTTTGAACTATATCATTAAAAGTGTTAATGTCAGCAACAGACTTTATTAAAACAAGAATAAAGTAGGCCTATGTTAAACAGAACCTGAAGAAACCAGAAAAATTGTTATATCGAGTAGAGTTACATTTACTGAGATCAACAAGGTTGAAGGCTGAGTTCCAAACCAATCATTTTACAAGCAGTTGTAACATTTAGGCTTTAGTTTTGTTTAACATTTCTGTTTACTTTGAGGTAACTGTATTCAACTTCATCATACTTTATTGCCAGGGGTCTTTATCATGTTTTTCTATAGACAACTACCGCTGTCTACTACTAAGCAGCATGGCAAATTGAGCAAGCTGGTAAATGTTCATTATAGATTAACTGTGCAGTGGTATAATACACAAAAAAAGAAAGCTTACACAAAGAAGCCTAGTTTTTGCAAAGCTTCTTTCTTCATGCAGTCCCACCACATCTTTCGACTCTAATATGGTAATAAATTTAAAGTTACCTTCTTCTCGATATTGTCTCACTTCCCTCGTTACCTTAAAGTGCACAAATTGTAGGGAAGTGGTTGCAAAACGAAAAGAAAAAATCGGCACCTAGCATCTAAAATGCTGTTACATGCAACTGGTTTCAAATTCGTGCCCATGCATGGAGCTTATGGCCTTGGCAAATGGCACTGTAGACTTGAAATATTGCCTAATAATTTAAAAACTGCCTATTAAATCACAAATTATGAGCACTTCAAAATTAAAAAAATAAAGCATCTTTGAGATGCTACAAATCCAGAAAGAAATACGATAGTGACTTTATGCTGTATGAACTGATGTTACAAGAAACCAAAATGAATCACCAGCTAACTTATTTACATGCCTTCTAGGGAGATGTTCAACGTAAACCCGGAAAGGGGCAGTAAATTGTCTAATGGCCGCAAAGCAAGGACTACAGTGGACAACAGGATAATAAAGTTGGTGCAGCAGTTGCGCTGAAGAACTGATGTTGTAAGTCGACTTTTGCTGGTGTTATTTGCTGATCTTCTGTAGTTTTATTGTGCGTGTATACTTTGTTATTTAATATGGTTTGCATGAATACTTCAAAGTTATTCAGAAATGTGAGGAGATCTATCAAAGATTTTTTTATTGAAAGAAGACAGATGTTTTGCCCAAGTTGCGCTTTATAAAAAGAAAGCGAATATTTTCAGATTTGCCCGGTGTGCCACCCCTCACGTTGCACAAAAGCAGAGCGGTATTAAGATTCATACAATAAAAGCTTTTTAATTCAAACTTACGTAGTATTAGGACTGATGATTTTGTCCCGGCACAGCCCTGTGTATTATTCTATGGATAAAGACTCCTGATAATTCGAACAACTCAATGTGCACAATAATGATTTGAACTGGGAGCCCTCTGGTTTCACCACTTTTTGTGGAAATTAGTCTAGAGTGATTATTACCATATGTTGCAAAACGAGACTATGTGTAAATTAACTACAGATTCAAAACAACAGAACAGCAGATTTTCTCAGCAGATGAGATTTCTACTAAAACTCATGGTCCGTCATCATTATTTGACAGAGTTGACACTCTGCCTGACTCTTCTGACGGGAAGCAGGTGGCAACCCCGTTTCAGTTTTATTTTCATGTGCAGGCAATTCTCGGACTCTATTGGTAGAAAGATGCACGCTGGATTTTATATTTTTTTGGGTTGAAAATAAAGATTTGCTTGCAGCTTATTCCACTAAGTAATGATGTCGTTAGCTCCGACTGGCAAGACTGATTTCATGTACCTTCCTTGCAGAGCCACAAGGTCACGCCGTAGGCTTGTTCAGGCAATCTTTGCCCCTTTTTTTCTTTTCTGGCAAGGCTCAGTGTCACCCTCTGTATTCTTGGTTTTCAGGTTTTACGACATCCGGATTATACGGCGGTTTTGAGGTATCCCCTGAAAGTGCTATAATTGGGGTTCCACTGTAATGTCAGCACTGGTTGTGTTTTTCATTTATTGCCTCGATTACATTTCACGTAGTTTAGTACTGAGACACAGAATGTGAAAAGCTCCTGACACCTTGCATGTCTTGTAAGTACAGGAATAATTTTCCGAATTGTTTTGTGAAAAGTTAGGTCATGTCTCTATTATAAAAAAATAAAGCCTCTTCAGCCGCAGATTCATTCTTGGGCCTGGATTTTCTGAATCCTCAGAAGCTGGGGTCTGTACAGCTTAAAAACACCTACTGGCAGGCGTTATGCTCTCAAATGTTTGAAACATTGATTGTACAGTAATACAAAGTTTGGCAAAATCAAGCTGCCTGTTTTTGAGCAAACACATTGAGCAATTAAGTTGAGTGAAAATGGCACCACCGGTGCCCGTTTTGGAAGTGTCTGACATTGGAGCAGAAAGTTCAAATGATACGTCAGGCGAAATAAAAAAGGCCGGCAAAGGTCCGAAATCTCCAGACAATGCGAAATACCACCGCAACAATATCAACTGTTTTAAAGAATAAGGATCCTGTACCGGAAAGCTTTGAGAATTTCTCAGGAAATGAAAGCGCAACCATGATTCTATGTATTCTGAAGTGGAAAGAGTGCTTCTCGAACAGTTGAAAAGCATTAGAAGTACAAACCTTCCTGCAAATGGGTCTGTGTAGACTGAAGATTCCAAAGCCCTAAACACCCGAACGGGCAAGCAAGATTTGGAGTGCAGCAAGGGCTGGCTTGAACGTTTCAAGAGATGGCACGATGTGTCTTAAAATTGATCATTGGGAAAGGTGCAGCCGTGGACCACGATGTCGTGGACGTATGACGCAAGCATGGGCGGTGCACCCTACTTTAGCCGTACGCAGATAGAGACATTTACAACTTGGACGAGGCCGCATTCTTTGACAAACTATTTCAAAAGCGCGTGCACCCTACATAGGGCGAAACTTTATCAGGGTGTAAACAAAGCAAAGAACGCATTACAGAGCTGTTGGGTGCTAACAAGATAGGGGAGGACAAACTTCCTTTGCTTATACTGGGAAAGGCAGCAAAGCCCCAGTCGACTAGCCGGCCGAAATAGTCAACTTGCTTGGAGGCCCTGATGAGGAAGATGAGTTGCTAGACTAACAGATCCATGAAATACCAACAATGGCACAAGCAAAAGAGCCTCCGTCTGTTACAAAATAGAGTGTAGGGCTCAAGCAGCGACTATGACCTCATAATTTGCCTCAACAAACTCAAGCAGGCAATCCTCCCGCCCAGCCAAAGCACCCGACAAAGATAGCTTAATGACTTTTATGTGTGTGAATAAGGATATGTTTCACGTGATACCACTTCTGGGAAGTTGTCATAGCTAATTTTGCTGTGCTCGCTTACCTTTTATCAGGCAGTTGCGTATATCGAATCACTGCTTATATCAATTTTTTTTCTCCGTCTCGCTGACTTCGTTATTACGAGGGTTTTCTGTACTTATTGCTACAGAAAAAAACAGAAAGTAAAGTTTTTTGTAAGTGCTTTTAGGAGACACATATTAATGATCTCTAAAGGACAGTCTAGCAATCATGCTTAACGTGGTCACCCTTCAGTGTCTCTCTTTTGTGGCATCCGCGCAGAAGTCAATCAGCTTTTTTGTTTTGAATGATAAGTTTCTTCACTCATCCAGACATTTTAGGTATATATGTCTTTTATGATTCGGGGAGTTTGGTGGTACTGTGGATGCAATAGAGCCGTTTTATGTGTTTCATTCGTTATTGCTAGGTAGATGCAATAATATTTTGTTTTGGCAAAGATTGCCTTCTTTTATTAGTCGACGTGTCCTAATATTTTCTGTCTGTTGTGTTTCTTTTCAGGTAAACCATAAGACATGGTGCGATTGGCAAAATAAATTCAACCTGTATATGTTGAGAATGGCTGGATGTTCAGAGGTTATTTGGAAGTAGTAATATGTATGCACACTTCCTGTCAAGGCTATGGACTGTCTCATTCTTTGTAGGAAGCGTAGTGAATGCTATGAGCTCGGCTGAGAAATATCAGGCTATGTTACCACAGGAGGCGTTTTATTGCTTTACTGTAATCTACGTGCTGAACTTGAAATGACACTGTTATCTGGGGCAATGCATGCCGCAGAAATATGTGCTTTTAATAGTGACATGCTACAACATTTTAGCATCTAGCAGAATTGCAATGTTTACTGACCAGTACCAGCAGCTGCTTCCACTTAACTGCCGAAGAAACGCTGAAGTTCAAGCAAAGCATGCACGATCATGTTTTTTAAAATATTGCATGCAGTCAGTTTTAATACAGTGCTGGTTAAATTACAGCATAGCGAATCGAATACACAGTTAAGTACTGGGTAAACAAAAACAGATGTGTATATTGATTGTCCCAGCTTGAGCATCTATACAGGTCAGAAAAACAAGCCTCTTTATACATTACAAATTCAAAAACAAGCCTCGTTATATTTACAAATTCACACATCAAAGTAGGCTTCTGGGAGTAGTGAATTTTAGGTTCAAAGTGAATAGTAATTTAGCTGAAATAATTTTAAATCGAATTCGAATAGTGTATTTCACATATGAAAAATTGGTCATGTTCATCATCATCCAACCAACTTCAACAATAGTATTCTCAAGTGAAACAAGGCGCGTGCAAATGTTGGTCTTTTTGGTTCAAAGGAAGTGCAATTAACTTTGAATAGGGCTAGCATAATTCGACTTTCTGCAGAATGCAAGTGATAAATAGTAAAATATGTCACATTTTAAGATTTGTTATACTTGGAGCATATAAGCCAGCATAACAATCTTTTAAAGTTGAAAACGAAAAATTGATTCGAGGGCAATATGTCAATTTAACCTATAAAATTACGGCTTTGTAGCAGTGCGAATTATTTCTGCAAAGTTTTCATGTCATAGCACTTCTATACAGCAGTGAAACTACTTTTTGCAGAGGATAACATGCACCTATCTGTTGCACGGAATTTTGGGCACCTAATTTTCAATATTTTAATTTGAATCAAAATTAATCCAAAGGCAATAATATCCATTTGAACATTTGTCGTGATTGAGTATTCGCATAAGCCTACGATATCGCATGAACAGTGCAATATGTGTATAAATTACATGCATTCAATCCACATGTGGGGAGTGGTGGAATACCTGTGAATATATTATCAATGCATACGATAGTAATATATCAAATTGCCTTATAAAGAATTTTTAGTTTACTTTCATTCGGGATGCACTGCTCTATTGTCGATCTGTATTCCATGTGCAAGCATTAGCCCTGTATTTTTACGTGGTGTCATTTGCAAGCACTGTGCATTATTTCACTGCATGCAAGTCGGAGTAAATGTGGTTTGTCAGCCCGAGGGGAAGATCAGCAAGGGCTTCACCCTTGCTGATCCTCCCCTGGGAATTCGCTTGGAACAGAAATGGAGAAGTAGTTTTGATATTCGCTTACTAAATTTGCAAGAACTCCACCACAGCATAAAAACCACACATTTTGGCTCACAGCATTTCCGCTAGTGAAGAACGGGGGGGGGGGGGGGGGGCTGGGGTACGGTACAGGCAACAGCTTCAAGGGGGCAACCGCCCCTACTGCTCGCTTTCTAGATTCACCACTGGTCAGTACATCCCACAAAATATAATATTGACTTGAAATGACACCAAATTAGTCAGCAACAGTGTCCGTTTTACGTTTCTCGCTATCATTAAGACCTACGTATAAACTGTTCTTGGAGCGGAGGGTTGCATTTACATGTTCCGTAAGATGTTTCTAGGGGACTCCTTCATAAGAAAACAGCTGTAACACAGTCACGGAAAGGTGCTTCTTTCGAATGAAATACTCTGCTGTAATCATAGCTACGTATAATGCACGTATCAACAGTTTTTTAGAGCAATTGCTGCGTTTCAGTCACGAAAGTGTGTCTGTTATTAAAAAGCTGGACGGAATGTTTTGTGGTGGCCGTGCTAACGTTAGCATTCCGTGAGAAGACTCCTTCGTACAGTTTAATAAGGGCTGCAGCGCGAGCACGAATGTGCTAGAAGAAACAGACGAAAGTCGAGGCACGGAAGGCAAAGAGGACAACACGAGCGCTGACTACGAACTAAATTTTATTATTCGCAGCTGTCACACCGGTCCCGTAAGTTAGGGAGGCGATCGCCGGGCTAATTCCAAGAGCCGAAGTATCGGCCCCCCGAACCGCACCACGAAAGCGTGGACAACTTAGAAGTGGTCCTTTTTGGTGCGCCAGCGGACGCCGGCTGTGGCCCAAAGAACAAGTCAGAGCCGAGAGTTGATAAACAAACAAATTATATTCTCAATAATGGCAGATCGAAAACAATACATAAAAATGGACACTCCACAATAGTTGCATACAATATGTCACCAATCAAACCAATCAATCAACGTACTACACAATACAATCAGCCACACTTGAAACAACGGACACGGACAACAATACGCACTACAATGCAGTCGCATGCATTGAACAACCAAGACACTTAAAGACTAAAGAGAGAGAAAACCTATTCAGTCCAAAGTCCTTGGAACAAAAGTCTGAATGATACTCTTCCGAGAATCACTCACTCAAAGTCCAGCGTTGTTGTCGTTCCGCTGCCCCCTGAAGTTTCTCTTCCAGGAAACTTCGCGTCGTCAACTGGCCACTCTACAAACTTCAACTTCTTCGCCGGAACACGTCGGCTTCACACCCGCAGCTGTTGCCACGCGTCTTCGCTCGATAGCGGTAAACACACACTCTTGCCTGTAGCTCGAGCCTTCACCCCTCAGGTGGAAATCCTCTTCATCTCCGACTTCATCCCTACGGACCAAAACCTTCGCCGACTACACGGCGGAATCCCTACGCGCTCTGGCGCTCACTTCCGTCTCCTCCTGCTTTCTCGTCTCGGCCGCTCGATTAAATACCTTCCGCGCCACCTTCCAGAAATTTCTCGTCATTTCGTCGGCGCGATACGCGGCGAAGGCTGAAGGGAGAGCGAGACGGTTGGAATGCCCTCCCCGGAGGATGATTCAACTCGGTATGACCACGCCCCGTTCCTTCTAGAAAAATCGCGGGCTTGCTGGGCCGCCGATGTGGGGCGAGGAGGTTCATCGGCGAAGCCACGCTTCCGCGGGGAGAGCGCGCGCCCGGGGAGCCTTGGATGTTTGTTTTCTTTTTTTTTCTTTTGACCTCGCGGCGTTTCTCCCGTCCGTTATCGCAAGAATTTGGCGGCGCGTCCATTTTTAGCGCTCGTTCTGTGACACTGCCCCCCACTTTAAGAATAATATCTCATAATACTCAAAACCACACAAACGAGCGCGAACAGTCACCACACACTCTCACAGACTGTAACTTAGTCCGTCGCTCATGACACGTCACATTCACAATAGATCACTTAATACAATTGTACATTGTAATTCAATTACACAACACGTGAAAACACAACCACAAGCACATGAGTACAACACTCCACCACACATTCCCAATAATACAAATGTACAAAGTTCTTTCATTACAACAATGGTCCAATACTATACATCACATCACAGCACAACACTTCGACACTTGTGACACAGGATAACACAACATTAACACAACATATGGCACTTAGCACTGCCCAACACATTCTGATTCAACTTCAGCACTTATCCTGTGTATTTCAAGCTGCGCTTGCGTCCTTTCTTGCGGTGCTCGCTCGATTTCTTCTTGTTTTTCCTTGTTCTTTTTCGGCGAGCCTTTTCCAACGACGATATCTGAGGCGGCGTCTCAGCCATCGTTGTCACTTCCGACACCGTTAACGGGTCATAGCATTCGACGGGCCCGGTCTGTTTATTTACCAGCTCGTTCATGTCATGACATTGGGCTTGGCTGGCCAACTCCGTCACCATTACACTGTCGGTCGGTTGAGGTCGTGCTGACGTAAGTCCAGTTGCTCGGCCCGTGAACTCATTCAACACGATCATCTTCTCATTCGCTGTCTCTTGGGCCGCGGCTTCACCTTGGGCTCTAGTGAGATCCGTCACGGGCTGCTCCTCCACTGTATCTCGCGGTCGCTGGGTTGGCGAGGGATCTATCTTAGGGTCTTCTCCCAAACATTCCGGATCATTCGGTCCTCGCGCCCCGTCGATGTTTCCGATGACAAGGTCATACAGGGGGGTCGTCATACATAGAGCGGTAACTTTCCCGCTGAAGTACGGGGTTTCCACCTCAATCTCTGCTTCGGGAAGTATCCGAACTGTACGGTCAATTAGGCAAACCGGTTTCGTTTTGCCTGTTAACTCACCTTCCCGTACCAAATTTCTCTGCACGATAACAGTGGAACTGCCGGTATCTCTTAACACCGTAACCTTTTTGCCCGCAACTTTTCCAGGCAGCGCTGGCATTCCCTTCGTGACACCGGTCGGCTGTTTTGACATTACGGCACCCACAATAGAAATTTTCTCCCCATTTTTCAACTCTACAAATCCATCGGTGACGGCATTATCACCGGATTTCGGTGCCGCTTGCACACAGGATACCTGGTGAGTTTGACTCGCTCCGTTTCGACATGCGTCTGCTTTGTGCCCAGTCTGTCCACATTTGAAACACTTGACTGCCGTAGGGCTCGTAAAGATCGTTCGACAGTTTTTCGCGCGATGACCCACTCAGTTGCACAGAAAACGTCGCGGAATGCTCTCTGGTGCACGCTTCTTTTCTTCGGGAGCCAATTTCTTCGAATTATCGGGACACTCCTTCTTGACCCTGGCCAAATTAGTGCCACCTTGCGCTTCCAAGAATTGATCAGCCAATTCAAGCATGTCTTCAAGTGAGTCAGCCTTCCTCTCTTTCAAGTACACCGACAGGCTTGGGTGGCAACTAGTAAGAAATTGTTCTCTAAGTAGCAGCTCTCTAAGCTCATCGTACTCCTGCGCTGTCCCTGAAAGTTCAATCCATCTGTCGAAATAATGGCAAAGTCGGGCGGCATACTGCGTAGCCGTCTCACCATCAGCTGGCTTTCCTGTCCGAAATCTGTCCCGGAATCCTTCCACGGTAAATCTAAATCGCTTCAGCAAAGCAGCTTTCACCTTTACGTAGTTGGCTGCATCGGTCGGCGTCAGCCTACCGTACACACTGAGCGCTTCACCACTCAAGCAAGTACTCAAAGCAGTTGCCCATTGATGTTCCGGCCAATTCTGGCTCCTCGCAATCGTCTCAAATCTGTGGAGGTACGCGTCTAGGTCGTCCTTCCTTTCATCAAACGCTACGAGCAGCTTGCTTGGGTTCAAGCGGAAGCCGTGGTCCTCCCGTTCGCTGCTTTCAACTCTAGCTTGGACGGGAGTTTCACTTCGCTGTTGCAAACGGAGCCGCTCGAGTTCCATCTCGTGCTGTCGCTGCCGTTCCCTTTCCTCTCTTTATTCTTTCGCCCTCTCAGCTGCCCGTCTTTCTTTCTCCGGCTCCAACTTCAATTGCAGCTCTCTTTCTTCTTTCAGCTGTCGCTCCCTTGCCTCTCTTTCTTCTTTCAGCTGTCGCTCCTTTGCCTTTCTTTCTTCTCTCGCCCTTTCGGCCGCCAACCTCTCTCTCTCCAACTCAGCTTCTTTTTCCGCTTTGGCTCTTTCGACCGCCAACCTCTCTCGTTCCAACTCAGCTGCTTTTTCTTCCTTGGCTCTCTCAGCTGCCTCTTTCTCCTTCTGGCTTACCCATTTCCGTAGTTCGGCGCCGGAAAGACCCATCTTCTCACCAAGCGCAACTAACTTTTCGAGACCCATTGTGTCTCGCAACTCGCAAATAAAACCTTGCCGCGTGCAAAAAGTATCTGCCTAAATCAGTCTATCGGAACACTCCCCTGCACTCGTTAACGAGAACACTGAACAACACACAAAATCGTTCCGATAGCACTATCAACAACTCGAGGCTCTTTCTCACTACTTTGGACACACTGTGCACCAAAAGGTCCTGTTTCGCGGACGCCAGATTAATTGTCGCACCGGTCTCGTAAGTTAGGGAGGCGATCGCCGGGCTAATTCCAAGAGCCGAAGTATCGGCCCCCCGAACCGCACCACGAAAGCGTGGACAACTTAGAAGTGGTCCTTTTTGGTGCGCCAGCGGACGCCGGCTGTGGCCCAAAGAACAAGTCAGAGCCGAGAGTTGATAAACAAACAAATTATATTCTCAATAATGGCAGATGGAAAACAATACATAAAAATGCACACTCCACAATACTTGCATACAATATGTCACCAATCAAACCAATCAATCAACGTACTACACAATACAATCAGCCACACTTGAAACAACGGACACGGACAACAATACGCACTACAATGCAGTCGCATGCATTGAACAACCAAGACACTTAAAGACTAAAGAGATAGAAAACCTATTCAGTCCAAAGTCCTTGGAACAAAAGTCTGAATGATACTCTTCCGAGAATCACTCACTCAAAGTCCAGCGTTGTTGTCGTTCCGCTGCCCCCTGAAGTTTCTCTTCCAGGAAACTTCGCGTCTTCAACTGGCCACTCTTCAAACTTCAACTTTTTCGCCGGAACACGTCGGCTTCACACCCGCAGCTGTTGCCACGCGTCTTCGCTCGATAGCGGTAAACACACGCTCTTGCCTGTAGCTCGAGCCTTCACCCCTCAGGTGGAAATCCTCTTCATCTCCGACTTCGTCCCTACGGACCAAAACCTTCGCCGACTACACGGCGGAATCCCTACGCGCTCTGGCACTCACTTCCGTCTCCTCCTGCTTTCTCGTCTCGGCCGCTCGATTAAATACCTTCCGCGCCACCTTCCAGAAATTTCTCGTCATTTCGTCGGCGCGATACGCGGCGAAGGTTGAGGGGAGAGCGAGACGGTTGGAATGCCCTCCCCGGAGGATGATTCAACTCGGTATGACCACGCCCCGTTCCTTCTAGAAAAATCGCGGGCTTGCTGGGCCGCCGATGTGGGGCGAGGAGGTTCATCGGCGAAGCCACGCTTCCGCGGGGAGAGCGCGCGCCCGGGGAGCCTTGGATGTTTGTTTTCTTTTTTTTTCTTTTGACCTCGCGGCGTTTCTCCCGTCCGTTATCGCAAAATTTGGCGGCGCGCCCATTTTTAGCGCTCGTTCTGTGACAGCAGCACACATGATAATATATACAACAGGCAACCTCTGAACAGCACACGTGAGCAACGTGACATATTCTGGGGAATGTTCTGATTTTACAAAAATGGTACAAAAATGGCTAACCCTTATTTAAAAGCACAAACTCTTTGTCATGCAAGGCCACCGAAGGTTGGCTCACGCATCCGTCACCATTTTTTTCTAATAAAATACGCTTCAGCTATTTCCCGAGTTAACTTGTCCATGTGGCGTGCCAGCACACTCAAGCACACAAGTAAACTCGGGAAATAGCTGAAGCGTATCTTATTAGAAAAAATGGTGACGGATGTGTGAACCAACCTTCGGTGGCCTTGCATGACAAAGAGTTTGCGCTTTTAGATAAGGGTTAGCCATTTTTGTACCTTCTTTTTATCAGAACATTCCCCAGAATATGTCACGTTGCTCACGTGTGCTGTTCAAAGGTTGCCTGTTGTATATATTATCAAGTGTGCGGCGAATAATAAAATTCAGTTGGTAGTCAGCGCTCGTGTTGTCCTCTTTACCTTCCGTGCCTCGACTTTCGTCTGTTTCTTCTAGCACATTCGTGCTCGCGCTGCAGCCCTTATTATCACGAATTCAAACCAACTAGCCCAAATCGCTATTCTCCTTCTTACAGAAACCGGTCTAATTGGTCTCACGGAAGTGTTCGGCCCCGCTATACCTTCAGCTTTCGCCGTGAAGGAGGGCTCTCATTTTTTACAGTGCACAACACTTCATTATTAGTCGCGGGTCCCTGGCGACGCAGTTTTTATGGCACGAGAACACATCACCACTTATTGCATGTTATTGCCATGAGTTGCGACAAATGGAGCCTGCACACACGTCACACATCACGTAAGAATTTGTGACCTCTCTTTATCCATCGGGTGGCATAGAATGGAACGTGCACGAAGCATGTGTCGTTGTTCATAGCAGCCTGTGCCGGCGTTGCATGACGGGTGTCAGCCTCGTGCTTTGTCGTGGGCTTGTAGGCACTGAAGCTGCTGCGGATGATCTGCGAAAAACAAGATTTTTACAGCAGGAGAACAACAACAAAAAGCACCGCATCCTGATTGAAAAACAACTCATACGTAGAGCAGCAATGTCGACAATATTGTGGGATTGAGTTTACGCGTCTTTAGCGGGCGCTCGTGGCAAGCTTTGAGGTCACACACGTTTACGGGGCCTGTTACTCGACCACCTCGTTTGTTTTTGAGAATGTATGCTACTAGAAATTCGCTTTGTAATCACGTAGAGACCGTCCCAGTGTGGTGCGATGGAGGCAGAAAAACCTTTTGCGGCATCACTGAGTGGATGCGTCCGGTTGAGCACCTCAGCGCCGACTGCGAACTCGAGAGGTCGCCTGCCCTTGTTATATTGATTGCAATGTTCCAAGCTGGTAGTTCCTAGTTCTCCCTGGCTTGCCGCAAAGTTTCACTCAATTGACTTGAAATATTCTGTGCGAACGTTGCGTAGTTGCAGCGTGGGGATTCGGAGTCATGGGTGAGCACATGTTCGTTGGGGAATCTAAACTCGCGACCTAAGAGAATGGCTGCCGGAGTAAACCCAGTTGAACGATTCACTGTTGTTCACGTGGCGAATGCAATTTTCTGAACGCGGGCATCTCAGTCCATGTGCCGGTGAGTGAAAGCCACCAAAATTGTTTTAAGGCTTCTGTTTACGAGCTCAGTAATACTAGCCTGAGGGTGGTAATGTGTAATTCTTTTGTGGGGTTCACAAAGAACTTTACAAGTGTCCGCAAATATTCTGCCTTGAATATGTTGCGTTGTCTAGTATTAGCTTCTTTGGAAAACCGAAGCGAGTTAACGTCTGCTGCAGGCAATCCCAAATTACTTTTGAATCCAGCCGGCGTAACGGGTACAACTCTACCCATTTCTAAAAATGCTCAATGACTACTAACACGTATAGACACCCTTTAGCTGATCTCGGGTACGGGCGCATTGCGTCACAGGCAACGATTTCTCATGGGTACCGGCTTTTCACAGATTGCATGAGGCCCGGTGGTTTGCCTTCCCTCGGTTTTGCGGTCTGGCAGGTAGAGCAAGTGCGAACGTATGATGTGGCGTTCTTTCTCAAGTGCAGCCATGTGCCGACGCGACTCAAATTTTGAAAACTTCTCTTGCCATCTCTGTGAGTATGTGTCATGAAAGTACGCAAAGAAACTTTTGCGTAGAGTCCGAAGGAATGAAAACACGGAATGGGAGCTCACCATCATGCGTATCAAGTGAGGGTACGTAACGCAGGGCGGGCTGTCATCGGCTTGCAAGTAGCTGCTAGAAGCGTTGGTGGACCGTGTGCTCCCGGTGGCACTGGCAATGGCCAGGCCACTGTATATTCGGTTGCGCTGGTTGTCGCTTCTCGGAGCGTCAAAAGCTGCTGCCGTGAGACCAATGTTCCCCATGCATCTTCAGGCATTGTCACAATCAGGATATCGGCTGCTGGTTCACCATCTCTGGGCAGTGGCACTCGGGAAAGCGCGTCAGCCACTTTGTTGCTGGTGCCTTTCTTGTACTCCTGTTTGTACTCCTGTTTCCGAAGAAAAAGAGCCCATCGGGCCAGGCGACCGGATGGGTTTTTCAGCTTCGACAGCCATCACAGCCTCTGGTGGTTGTTTTGAATTGTAAGTGAAGCTCCATACAGGCACATGTCGGATTTCCTAAGCGCGAATACGATTGCAAGGCACTCTTTCTCTGCTACGGTGGAGTTGCTTTCTGCACCCGAGAGCGAGTGGCTCGCAAATGCTAGCGGGTAAAGCATCCCTTGATGTTCCTGGAGCAAAACTGCCCAAGGCCATATTCACTTGCGTCGGTCTTCTCAGTGAAGGGTAAGCTTAGATCAGGGAGGCGCAGTCATAATGTACCAACAATAGCCTCCGAGAGAGCCTAGAATGCTGCCTATTGTGCGTTAATTCAAAGCTAAAAGACTCTGTTGTGCAAGAGCTGGTAAAGTGGTCTTGCCAGATCGACACAGTTAGAAGTAAAGTGGTGGTAGAAGCTCACCATACCCAAAAACCGTTGCAGGTTTTTGACGCCTGTTCATGGCTGCTAATTCAGGATTACCTGGAGTTTCTGTTCACCTGGTCGTATTGTGCCTTGCTGGACGGAACTCTCTAGGGGTTCATGACGATGCGTGCTTACTGCATTCGTTTTATTACTGTGGTTAAAGGAATCAGGTGCTCGTCGAAGATTTTCGAAAACACTACCACGTCGTCCATGCAGGCCACTGCAAAGTTGAATTTGGCGTCTCAAAGCACAATGGCCATGACGCACTGAAATATGGTGGGTGAATTGTACAATCCAAAAGGTGACCTTGTAAACTCTAACAATCCCCTGTGGCAAGTGAGCGCCATTTTCGCAGCTTCACACTCTGCTAACAGGATTTGCAAGAAGCCTATGCTACAGTCAAGGGTAGTGAAGAATTTGGCGGCCTAAAGGGAGTACATAACAGAGTCGAATAATGAAAAGGGGTACGAGTCTCTAACCATGTTTGCATTTAACCGCCGGTAGTCAACGCACAACCGTGCAGAGCCGTCCTTCTTTGGAGCTAATACTACTAGAAAAGCTGATGCGCTGTTGGATACTCTTACAGCACAAGTATCAAGAATTTTTTTGAAAACCACAAGTTCGCGCTTGTGTACGCTTAGGGTACGTGGATTGAAACGGATTGCGCGGATGTCAGTTGTTTCGATCCTGTGTTTCAATACACTGACCTAGCTAGGAGTTTCTGTGAACATTGCCGCAAAGGAATTTAGGGCTGTTAGAATTTTGGCTTTTAGCTCTGATGGCCTTTTTTTTAGTATTCGATAACACCCAAGAAGTCATCTGTGGTCTCCAAGAACGAATGAACAATTGTTGCAAGGAGATGAGATGAGGGTTATGGCAAAATAGGCACAAACGAGAGTGGTTTTGCAGTGATGCCATGGCTGTAGGTGCCCGTACGCATATAAACCATGATTCTCGACTTGCCTAGAAAACTTTATCCCAAAATTACGGGGAAGGAAAGTAAGGGTAGGTGTAGGAAACGTTGACAAATTTTCACCCATCGAGTGCAACTGATAAATGAGCTGCAAGTGTAGCAGGGACGATATAAGCAGACACAACGCGCATATTAGTGTTTACCTTTTGCAAAGCTGTCTTTATTCTCTCAGGCATTTTTGAGCGATCACCAAAAACAGAAACAGCTGAGCCAGTATCTAAAAGAGACGGGACGTTTACTTCTGTCATGGAAACCATCACCAATGATGCTTTATCAGCGTGGCCAACGAGAGACGGAAGATCGCTCACCGTATTGTAGAGTACTCCGTGGATATTACCGGCCTGGTACTCTTTGAAGGAGCAGTAACGCAGTAACTCTTGTTTGTCTGGTAGTTGTCCTAGCGGGAAGAAATGCGGCTTTATCTCTTCAGGCGTGTGCTCCTTTGCCTAAAGTTTTCTGTGGTATGTTTTGCATCCTGGTGGCTGGATGATGCGAAGACCAAAATACCCAGCGTTGACGCCTCTTTGACGCGTCTGGCTGCTCTTGTATAGAAGCCGTAGCCCACATAGGGACTGCAGTAGGCTTTCCAGGATATGCGCAAAATGAGATGACTACGAAGGGCGGTAGAATACAGGCTGGCAATTGGCATGCGCTCACCATCGCCGGCCTTGGCCGTTTCCCCGGTGGCCTGAGCGTGGTCTGCTTGGGAACTGGCGTTGTAGTGGCCTCGGCCTCCACACTGGAAGCATATCAGAGTGTTTTTGCTTCTGCATCCTACACAAGAGTAGTTGGCGGGCGCTATGGGCTGACCTTGGGTAGAGGTGCCTAATGTGGGTGTCCCACGTTCCTGGGTAATTGACGTGAAGGCAAATGGAGCAGACAAATTGTGGTGGCCGAATGGGTCTAGAGCCCTTGGTGGGGCCATCGGTGAGGCCATCGAGTTAAACCGACCATGCCACAGACACGACGTTTCGAGAGTGGATTCGGAAGAGGCGCTGGCTGGAATGTGAGTTCCGCCAACATCGCGGCCTGAGTATCACCCGCTGCTCTAGCGAGAGCCTCAAGTGAAGGGAATGAGCGACCCCTTAAGTATGCCTGAAAACGCGAATGCGACTGCCAAACTGCCCAAGTCACTCTTTCCGCTTCATATTCTGAAGGGACCGTGCGGTCATAAAGCTCCTGTAAAGACCGTGCGCATTCCTGGAGGCTTTCATCCTTAATCAGTGTACGCCTGCGAAGTTCATATTTCATAGGAGCGACGTAGTCGGGTGAAAGAAATTCGGCACGGAATAGCTGCTTAAAATGGGACAAACTCTCAAAAGACTGGATATGAGGCTAACGTGCGGCAGAGCCAGACAGGGCGACGGGCAGAACACGTAGCAGAAGGGTCTCATTCCGAGTACGGGCGCGTCGCGATAGTCTAGTAACTCTTCCAAAAAGTCTGCGACCGATTTCCTGTCCCTATGTCCTTCGTATGTAGACACGGCTAGCGGTAGGCGAAAAGAGTCGTCTGCTGTAGCGAGGCGTTCTAGCAGCGGGGTGAGCTGCTCGACGATACGAGACGTGTCTTGCGCGGGCGCGTCCTTTTGTGCATTGTCAGACATTATATTAGACTTTAAATCTATAAGGTTTTCACCTTCACGAGCTCCAATTGTACCGGAACGTGTGAGCGTAGAAATGCGCGAGGAATAATGCGTTTGATATGGGTCGACTGAACGGGTGCCATATGCGTGCGATCCTCATGATACGAAAACGAACTGCAACGAAAAGAATGAAAACTGAGTAAACCACGTTGGAAAGAACGAAAGGAAGGTGAAGTACATGTGAAAACCACGTTGGGCGTCAAATGAACGTCCTGCCTCCGTTCACGGGGATAAGGCAGCAAAAAAGCCCCCATGCTCCTCCCTCACCCCTTCTTATCTCTCAGCCACTTTTTCGCATCCTGTGGCTTTTTTGGGCGCTGATGCTCGTTCTACGCATGTGCAATGCGCATGTGTTTTTCTCGCCCAGCTTCCACCATGCGTGCTGCAGGTAAGGGCCCATCGGCCCGACACTTTCAATTCAGTTATGGCGAAAATTGTTACTCTAGGATAGCCTGATTTCAAAGAAGACTTATACTTTACAGATCCACATGGTTATGACAAGGCGAAGGGCCCAAAACCCAGTACTGGTCTTCGAGAACCAAAAGAAGAAAGGGGTAACTACGCGTTGAGCTCGGACATAAGTAGAGGGTAAAACGACAAAAAAATGAAAATACTGTAAAACTCTGGTTACACTATTTTGAACAGACCATAAAAATTGAATGCAAAAGCCGAAAATTGCAGGAGCCGGAAAAAAAGAGTGAGCAAGATATTTGTGGTACAGAGTTTTATTTCGATGCTCAAGAAACCTGAAAAACGACGTGGAACGCTGCCTGGTGCATGCACTAATGCCAGAGTTGCAAGAGAATTTGTTAAGGAACCTGCGGTGTCGTATAAATTTAGTGATGCCTATCAAGATGCTAACACGCCGTTATGATTAAAGTTAACACTTTCTGCTCGAGCGACAAGTGACCGCCGTTGCCCGCGGTACCCCTTCATGCTCCCTCGTCTGAAGAAAAATGTGTGAGATCTTTTGTCTCTGCTTCACGAGCCATACACACCAGATTAGTGTTTCGGAATGGGCACCTCTGATCTATTAAAAATTCATTCCGGGGAATATCAACGTGCTGTATTTCCATGTTTTAAATTTCTCTCTATGTGTAAACTTTGATGATATCACTCCTGGAATGGCCAGGCAGGTCAATCCCATTCCTGTAAGTCCTAAATGTGGGGACCATATGTGTTCATAACTTTATCAATCTAAAAGTGATTTTAACAACATAAAGCTGATCTCATAAGATGTTAACAGCTGCAAAACTATGCTAAACATTTTACCACGTTTGAAGGTTAGTAGCTTTGTGACTTATCTTGTGCCGTACAACCACACTACTAGTTCCCTTAGGGGCAGTTCTCCTGCTACCTATAGTATTGCATGGTCAGCACAATCTTGAAAAAAAAGGTAATAAACTCTTAGCAACGCATGCATTTACATATTTGCGCAGCACAAGACTTCAAGTAGTTATGACGTAACTACAGAAGAAAAGACAAGGACAGAAACAGCACTCTTTCTGTCCTTGTCTCTTCCTCTGTAGTTATGTCGTAACTACTCTTAGTCTTGCACTGTGCAAATATGTTGATTCCAAATCACCAACTAGACCAAGCATCAGTATTAGCACGCATTTACTGGTTTCAAGCGTATTTTACTACATTCGAGGCATCTTTTTACTATAGCTAGCAGCTAGTAAAGCTTGAAACTTTTGCCTTTATTAAGCAGCAATGCTTTCTCGGCCTTTTTAACTAGGTAAATAATAAGCCATATACGTTGCCTGATCTATCTTAAACACCACTGTATATCCTGCTCCAATCGTGACACTCTTGAGAAAAATTCAGACCAATCTTAATTTTGTCAATTTTCTTTGGAATGAAATTTTCGCATTCAGTGATGGCAAACATGTACAGAAGGGCAGATTATGATGTGTACAACACGTCCAGTAATTTTCTGAATTCTATATATGATAATCAGTACACATTGTACTATTTTAAACTAGGGGCATAAATAGCCTTCAAACGACTCCTACATTATACAATACTGGCTAAGTCTTAATATACTATGCTCGCGTTTGTGATTGGTCCCCGTGTGAGTGGTCCTCGTGTGATTGGTCCTCGTGTGGTCCCCGTGTGTGATTCGTTAATGTCTCTATGTATGTTGACCTGATGCGTACTTGCCATGGTAATTTTACGATGTAATGAGTCGTCACTGTTTAACTTTTGTGAGCTATTGTATTTCGCTTAGTATCCTATATGTACTTATTCATTGAATTATCTTTACGTGGCAATGTACATGCAAATATAAGCACTCGGTAACTAGATCTTTAGTAATATATTAATTATTCCAATCAGCACTAAAACTACTTTTCAAACTAGCAAGTTTCACTAATCAGCATTTTACTACCGTCAATTACCAGAAGGTTAATGTTTTTCGTGAGAAGTAAACGATTAGTATTTAGTCAGTAAATAAGCCGGATTTTTTTATACCAGTGCATGTTTCAACTAATAACATCTTCATATTGTTTAAGCTTAAATGCGGTAATGCTAAATTGACGACTTAACAAATCATCGCGTAAAGATTTGGAGAGGCACCGCTTTGGTTACGTGGGAATGCCTGCTATGGCTCGTTAGCCGAACCATATTTTTTTGAAATTCTATCTCTTATTGTACCATTCATCTTGCACAATAGTTCATCGCACACAATGCACACAACACAAAGTTCATCGTGTACGTATGAGTGCTGCGCTGACCTACAGACCTTTTCGATAGACTTTCAGGCAAACGCACCCATAAATATAGGCAGAGAGTGCAGCAGTGCAAAAAAAAGGGGGGTTGGGTAGGTGGGGTAATGTGTGGCGAGACTGCGCGCAAACTGGTAACGAAAGCTTGAAGTAAACAAAAGCGTCGCACTGGCGTCGATACGCATCACAATATATAGGAGCTTTTTTTTTCTAATGGAGAGACGCTAGGTGGCACCAACAAGAAGAGCCGTGTCCGCAAGTGCTCCATGAATTTTCCGGCTCCATTGTGGAAATTTAAGTGTGCGGCCCATTTCGACTATTGATACGGCTTCCTGAAGTTGTTCCGCATCGACTGACGCCAACCACAGCTGTAAGTGACCGGAACTTTTTATTTTGAAAGCCCAAACGCACCTGCCTATAGTGCGAGCTCAACAACGCCATCGCCACCATGTAGGCGGCTGCGGGAACGGTACAGTGCGCGTTGCGCGCGTATACGATGGTTATCGCAATTGAACCCTTAGACGCTATTGCGTGTCCCGGACCCTCGCTGACGACGGACACGCGACGCCAAAAGCTTGATATTATGGATTTTCAAGACTCTACAGCTAAGAGCCTCTCAACGCCAAATGAAACCAACGATCAGAACGCTGAGACCAACAGCCAAATCCAAGCCGATGGAGCCTGGCAAACGATGCTCACACTGAGGCAGAAGAAGGCTTTTGCGAAAAAAAAGAAGGCCAAGTCCATAAATTTTTCGAGGACCTCATACCACCGACAGTTATCCACTGCTGAAGCAACCGGAAAATCTAAATACAGGCCTGCCCACAGGCGGCTACGCCCCTTGCCCAAAGACGACTTCAAGATAGTGGTGTGACCACACCAAGGGCTACCGGTCAAGACCCTGACTAGTCCACTACTGGCAGACACCGTGATAGAAGCTTGCAGCAGAAAAATAACTGGTGAGCAATTGTTGCTCAGAATCAAGCGAGGTTCCAACATCTTCATTGTTTTGACGTCGCACCAGACAGTGGCGGACCACGTGAGGCGTATTACCACCCTAAAGATCAACGGCCGGCCACACACAGTCAATGCCTACGTAGCGACAAGCGAAGGGACATCTAAGAGTGTCATTCACGGCTTACACGCCCACACGACGCCTGAAACGCTAAAAGCCAATCTCCGCATACGCACCTAAGGGGTCGAAGTTCTGCAAGCAAGCATGTTTAAAAACACCAAGACGGCCGTTATGACATTTTTGGAGGGATTACACCTCGATACGTCTATTACAACGGCGGAGAACTTGCTTGCTACCCCTACAAGGTTACCACCCAGGTGTGCAAAGTGTGCCATCAAGTTGGTCACCGTTCGGACGTTTGCCCCCAGCCGGACACTCAAGTGTGTCACGTTTGTGTACAACGGGATCCTGCAGCCGGACATGAGTGCTCTCTGAAGTGTGCAGCGTGTGGCGAGGGTGATTTGACAGGCGACCGAAGTTGCAGAAAACGACTCAAATCTCCGCAGAAAAGAACCTCAAGGGCTAGTGTGCACCAGCCTACTCTAAATGACACCTCACCAAAGCCACCTCAACGCCCCCACTGGTTTAGTTCTGATGATGAACAATCTACCCTGGACCACTGTCTCGAGTCGCCAGAAACTCGCCCAATGTTCCGCTCTAAATACAGATCTAGATCGAGATCCCAGACCTGGAAGGACTCTACTCCTAAGACACCACCCCATTTTCACTCACACAAGTCATCTAAATCCGGAGATCTAGGCTCAGCGATCAAGCAAGCGCCCGACATGGCGAGGTGAGCTATGCACGAGTTGCTTCTCCCGTGGTCCTATAACGGCTAATCCAGAATATCAAAAATTATTAGCGAGAACAAACTCCTCCGTGAGAGCAGAAATAAATTGAGAGTTGGCCTCCCTCAAAGCTAATTGCTGTATGGAATCGAGCCAAAAACACTTTCTAAAGCAACCGGCACATCTGGCCTGGTTACGATCGAGTCTAATTTTATGGAACGTACATTAAAACAAGTAATGCAGCAACTGCAAAGCATGCAAAGCTTTTAGCAGCAAATGTTTGCCTAATTTTAAAACATAAAAAGTTATGTCGAGGAATCTATTGCCAGCATAAGGGCCGGTGTTCTTAAACGGCCTAAAAGCAGCCCGGGTGCTCTGTCTATTCCTCGTCCGAAGCAACTCTCAATCTCGGACAGTGATAGCACAATCTATGGCGAGTAAAATACGAGTGCGCATCGAATATCTCAAAATTTGGCGATGGAATTGCCGCTCCTTCCACAAAAGTGTGGCCGCTCTAAATTTTCTTAAGTCAAACATGATGTCTTTTAACTACAAGAGGTTGGCAATGAGCCAGTCAAATTGAGTGGCTACTACACGATATCAAATCCAGATTACCCTAAAGTCGCCACGTTCGTTCTTAAAAAAATAGCTACTAGTATAGATTATCTGGTAACTAGTAGCATTAACCACCAAATCTTAAGTATACTACCGCACAAGCGTAGCAAAGCCAAAACCCTAATTGCGAACGTGTATAGCTCCCCTAAGGAAAAGAAGTCCGATTTTGACGCACTCTTTCAGTATGCTAAGAGTAATTCCAGCATCCAGGATCGACTACTGCTTCTGGGGGACTTCAATGCCCCTCACACTACCTGGGGGTACCGAAAAAATACACCGAAAGGCCGGGAACTTGAGCGAGTTGTTGATGCGCATGGGCTCCAACTTCTCGTACTTCCGCAACACCCGACAAGATTGGGTAACAGCGTTAGTGCAGACACATTTCCTGATCTTGCATTCATAAATAGTGTTGACGAGGTGTTCTGGAGCAACCTAGAAGAGAATCTCGGCAGTGACCATTATATTTTGAGCGTGTCGATTGCCTCCCCCGAAATTTGGCAGTCTCATGGCCATGTTGTATTAACTGATTGGGTAACTTATCGTAGAGTCACACTGCCCGAAATTTTACTGGATAGAGCTGAAGATTGGGCAACTCACACACGAGAGGCTCACAAAGCAACCTCTAAGTGGGTTTCGCTCACAGCGGAAACACCGGTAGTCGATAGCCATCTGATATATATATGGGAATCCAGAAGAGGGTTGACCAAGCGATGGAAAGAACAGCGACTCAATAGAAAATTGCGCCATAAAATTGCTGAGATATCTGAGCGGGCAAACGCTTACGCGCAGCAGTTGAAGATGGGGAGCTGGGCGAATTTTATCGACTCACTCTGAGGAACCTTACACACCTCCAAGACATGGGCAATACTGCGCAGCATAAAGGAACCTGGTAAAACCCAATCGGCAGCAAACCGAACTCTTAAGAAGCTCGCTTGGGAATTCCCACGAACAGATGACGCCCTCCTGGCTAAGCTCCGAAACAAGTACATAGGCGCGTTCACAACTCTCCCGTGCACTTTAGCATACCAAGGCCAGAAAAACGCTGTGCTCGACGCACCAATCAACAAGGCAGAACTTCTCGCGGCCATGCAAGCAGCAAAGCGCAATACTGCCCCTTAACCTGACCAGCTAACAAACGCGATGATTCGGAATCTGAGAGATGAACACCTGGAACAACTTACTCGGTGTTTTATTGATCAGTTATGTGAGAAGGACGTGGTTCCTCAACAATAGAATGACGCAAAAATCATTCTTAATCCGAAGCCAGGAAAAACACCCGACCTACAAAATCTAAGGCCAATATCATTAACATCCTGTCTTAGCAAATTATTCAGAAAGCAAATTATTCAAAAAGGTGATTCACACACGTCTCACGACTTCCATTGAAGATCGGAACTTTTTTCAAACAAGTATGTTTCGATTTTGCCAATATTTGTCAACGCAGGATGTCTTCCTTCTTCGAGAAGAGGTATTCTGCAATACCACGGTTGGTGCAGAACATCTCGTCGAAGCTCTTGGTTTGAAAAGCGCATTTGACACTATGTACCATGAGCTCATCTTATCTCAGCTAAATGACATCGGTTGTGGGCAAAAAATATATGACTACGTTCGCTAATTTCTAACCTCTCGCACTGCTGCAATAGTCCTAGGCAATACACGCTCCGATCCGTTTCCTATGCCCAATAGAGGCACACCACAAGGGGTGATACTATCTCCTCTTCTCTTCAACAGCGGCACGAGACGCTTAGCAAGAAGACTAGACAGCGTTTCAGGGCTAGGGTACATGTTATATACAGATTATATTACCCTATGAGCCAACAGTGGCTCTTTGGGACAAAATGAGCAAATCCTACAAGACGCAGTGACCGCTGTTGACGACTTGGCTTATCAGAGCGAAATGAGCGGTGATCCCGATAATTGTGAATTTATTAGAATCCGAGGCAAAGGCCGCCGCATTTACGAGCCGGTCAACCTTATACTAGGAGACCACGAGACAAAAGAGGTACAGAAAATGCGAGTACTTGGACTGTGGCTACAAAGCAACAAGCGAGTGTAACACACAATAAAAACCCTCAGAACAACGGTGAAGCAGATCTGCCGTATGATTTATAGAGTCACCTATCACCGAAAAGGTTTCAAGGAAGCTGAGACGCTCCGGCTGTTTCAGGTTTTTCTCCTAAGTCGGCTAACATATAGTCTTCCTTTCTGGGAGATCAATAAAACCGATTTAAAGGCTCTATATGCATTGATACGAACATTGTACAAGGCGGCTCTCGGCCTACCACTTTAAACATCCACAGAACGTCTCGAAGCCTTTGGTATACACAATCATTATGAGGAGTTACACGCAGCGGTGCTCATTTCTCAACGGGAGAGGCTCAACATAACCACTACTGGGAGAAAAATTGCTACGCCGTGTAGGTTACCCAGCTCGTCCTCAGTATGCGGGAGATGAACTGGAGTCCCTGGTTAAACAGCTACGTGAAACGATCCTAGTATCCCATGTCCCCCCAAAAATGGCAGCATATCCACCGAGTGAATGATGGAGAGTGCGGCGAAGCATTCGTCCGTCCATGCATCCGTCTGTGCGACCGTCCATGCGTCTGTTCGTGCGCCCGTCCCTGCGTTCGTTCATGCATCCGCCCATGCGTCCGTTCATGCGTCCATCCATGCATCTGTCTGTGTGTCCGTTCTTCCATCTATTCAACACTCCAAGTCCCATCATCTCGAATCTTTTTATCATATATTCCCCATATAGAAGCATCGCCTTTCAGTGGACATTCCAAGGACTAAACGAGAGGTGGCACATGCACACTTTCTTACGGCTTGCGCTTCGTGTCTACTTCCCACCTTTAGCCAACTCGAGTTCTTGGTATATACTTAAATTAAAAACAACAAAACTCGGGAACATTTTTTAAAGCTAGTTCAGAACATAGATTGGACCACTGCTTATAGACAAGAAAATCCTGATGATGCTTATAACACATTCATGACATTGTTGAGTACTAGCTATGATGCGGCATTTCCACTTCAGGAGCGCTCACGTGGCAGAAATAAGAAATGCAGAAAGCCCTGGATAAATCGTGATCTTTACCGGCGCATAAAAATAAAGAATAAATTGTATCATGATTTCATCCGTTCGCGGAACACGGACGTCTTAGCTGAGTACAAGAAATACAGAAACGTTTTAAATTCAGAAATACGGAAGGCTAAACAGAACTACTATGAAAAATTATTTGAAAGTATTTACAATGACCAGAGAAAGCTATGGGAGGTCATAAATGGGCTTACGAACAGAAAAAAGGGTTGTAATAGGACACAGGACCTAACAATTAATGGTCAGATTTTCAGTGGTGAAAGGTTGGCCAATGTCATGAATGAACATTTCATAAATGCGGGTTCCTGTATTTTAACGGATGAAAAGCGAGATAATGCTCCAACTCCTGATAAATCTCCTTTGCCGTATTCTATTTTCTCGCACCCACAGATCCGGTTGAAGTAGAAAGATTAATTGTAAAACTTAAAAATAATGTTGCATCAGGGATTGACGAGATAGGTTCTGTTGAGTTAAAAATGGTGTCACCATTGATATCTAATGTCTTGGCCTATATTATCAACCTCACGCTCACTACCGGTGTATTTCCAGAGCAGCTAAAAGTAGCAAAAGTCACTGCAGTACATAAAGGTGGTGATATCAATACTTTTGCGAACTATCGACCTATATCTGTGCTTCCAACAATATCGAAAATATTTGAAGGGGTTATTTATGATAGACTTGCATCCTTTTTTGATAAGCACCAAATAATAACAAAAAGTCAGTATGGTTTTCAAACAAATAAATCAACAGAACAAGCTCTACTGTATATTAAAGATAAGATAATCGAAAATATGGAAAACAAAAAATATACTCTTGGGCTCTTCCTCGATCTTCAAAAGGCATTTGACTCCATACAATTCAAATCATTGATTCATAAATTATCAAGCTATGGGGTGCGTGGAGTTGCACTACAACTGTTTAAAAGTTACCTAGAAGATCGTTATCAATATGTAAAACTGAATAACACTATTTCTGCAAAAATAAAATTGAACCAAGGAGTCCCCCAAGGGTCTATACTGGGGCCATTATTGTTGCTTGTCTATATAAATGATATTGTCGATATACCTCATTCTCCTGAACTTATAATGTACGCTGACGGTACGAATGTTTTCTTTTCATCAGACAATCTAATATCACTTGAGGCCAGTATAAGTAATTATCTAAGCAATCTTTCAAATTGGTTAAGGCAAAATGGACTGCGCTTGAATGCAAAACAAAACAACCTATATGATATTCCGACCTTTAAACAAACCTATTAGTAACATAGCTGTAAAATTCGAAGGAAATTGCATCGCACATGTTAGGGAACAAAAGTTTCTTGGTGTATGGTTTCAGGAGGAATTAAACTGGAATACACATGTAAATCATCTGATCACCGCATTAGCGCGAATAGTTGGTTGTTTTTTTAGAACAATGCACTTAATTCCATTGAGGTTAAAAATAGGTATGTACTATGCACTCTTCCATTCTAAAGTAAGTTATGGGATGTTAGTCTGGGGAACGACATCACAAGGGAATTACCATAAGTTAATGACTATACAAAAGAAATATTGCGCTGCTTTGAAAATTACAGGGGGAATCTACAAGACTTGCGCACTGCTCCACTATTCGTTAAACATTCAATACTCAGAATTGATCAATTATATAATTTTAAATTACTTCAGTCAATACAAAAGACTAAGCTATATGAAGAAAGTTGCACCGAAAGACCACACTACAGTATGCGAGAACAAAGGAAGCGAGCTCCCAGAACAAGAACCCAGTATGGAAAACAAAGTATTGCTTACCAGGTACCTGAGGTTTTAAATACCCTTGCAGATCAATTGAATTTTAGGGCTAGTAGTGCGACTTTCAAGAAACAAAAAAAGAACTTATTCATAACCACCGGTCTACACTATTAAAACTATGTAATGAATTCTCATGCCTCTGCAAGTGCTTAAATTGTTTATAAACTGATATGTCAATTATACGAGTGTGTACCGCGGAATTCATTGTATCCGCATGCATCTTATGTCTGTTTTTGAGTTGTTTCATTGATATTTTTAGTTGTAAATTATAACGAGAGTGACATCAAATTCTTAAAATGTGTCATGTAAACCTCTCATGCTATTTATGTTTGAATTTTGTGTTTACAATTTCAGGTTGCTTGAAAGCAATGTATTGAATATATATATTGTTTAAGCTTTGCACTGTCACGGACTGCGGAGGGACAAGGGCCTTTGTCAGGCTGTTCGCCTTTAGCCCTTTGCCCCTGCAGTGAGCTCTGTATCTGGCTTACTGTAAATAAAAATACTACTACTACTACTAGTACTAGATCACTGTATTCATGGCACTGCGGCCGAACGCTCGCTAAACCTTTCTAAAACCAAGTAGGTTACGCCCAGCGAGCATAACGTAGCAACCTTTTCCTGTCAGATAGTGCTCAATGTACACGCCAGTGGCTGCTTATGTGAAATGAGAGACAGGGGGATTCAGCTTTTAATTTCTTACGGCCTGCGCTTCGTATCTGCTTCCCCTTTTTAATCACCTCGAATTCATTCATGGTATATACTAGTTCATTGTATTCATGACCCTGTGGCTCAACGCTCGCTAAACCTTTCTAAAACTAAGGAGGTTACACCCAGCGAGTATAATGTAGCAATCCTTTCTTATCCGATAGTGCTCAATGTACATGCCAATGGCTGCTAATGGGGATCGCAGCGTGCGCGCTGACTAAAAGCCGAATGCTGCTGTCTCTCATTCCCTATTAGCAGGCATTGGCATGTACATTGAGCACTATTTTTTATTGTTAAACAACGCACAGAAGAAATCTCTCACCGGCACCACCTTAGAGGTCAAATGTTATACCTATTTCGGGTATGTGCCACTGGTGGTTACACACTACGAGGGACGCACAAGCCACGCCATAAGGAGCTTCGCCCCTAGAAACATGAGCCCCCAATATCCCAAAGATCGTAAGAGTGCACGAGCTCGCAAGTTACAGCGGCAATTCGGGAACTATCCGGACACGGTGTACACAGATGTCGCCCTATGCGGCACGAACAAGTACGTGCTCGAAGTCGTAGGAGCGGGCTCAGGTCAAGGCCTTTTGACTTGCGCCATGGCACGAGCCGCGTCCGCAAATAACGCTGAGGCTTTAGCTATTAAAGCTTGCTATTAAAGCTAAGGATATTCTGGGACGATCGCCCCTTGTTCTCGCCGATTCTATGGTCGCATGTAGACTCTTTTTCAGAGGCAGACTACCACACAACACCATTCGTCTATTAGGACCAGACCTAACGCAGGACCATGCTATCATCTGGTGCCCGGGTCACGCAGGACTCGATGGCAATGAGAGAGCGGACGGCGCAGCTCGTGCTTTAACCGACCGAGTGGCCTACCGCTCCGACGACGGCCCCCTTTTACCGCATGATATCCTTGAAAACCAACGGCTTGTGCGACGAAGGTACAGTGTACCTCACACAGCTTGCCCGGCCGCAATTCCTATGACTGGTGCCGTATACAAACACATATCCAAATATTTCGTTGCAGCACGCCATTCACCCTGTGATGTACAGCGATAGTTGTTCGAGGTGCGGAGGCATGCCCACTCGCACCCACATAACGTGGGATCGTCGAAAAATGCCAACCGAAATTAACTCACCGCAAATAGCCGGCAAATTTTCCGCAAGGGTGAAGTGGGAGACTTTGCTCGCCAGCGAGAATCTGGGGGTGCAACTAGCGGTCCTCGACCAGGCGCAGCGGGCCGCTAAAGCCAGTGGAGCCCTGGAATAGGGGCCTCACCCACATGCTCCCCGTATCTTTTTTTTCTTGTTTTTTTTTTCAAATAAACGTTTTGATCTATATTTTTTCGATTATACGTCCAAGTTGCCGACGGCGGCAGAAGCAAAAACAAAGTGAAGAAAGGGGAGACAGCTGGCGGCTGAGGCGCCACCAAGGGGGAAAAATCACAGTGTAACGTGGGTATGCTACCACCGTATAGTTCCGCCAGACGAATGCCATCACATAGATCACAAAGAATACAGAAAAAAAGTCGGAGCAACACAGTCTATATAAGTACAAATTTATAGTAGGTGCCTTGCTTATAATTGTATTAGGCTTGTAATCTGCCAATCCTTTTTGAACTGTTTTATTGTTATATTCGAGTGGACAATTACAAATATTTGAAGCTTGAAACAGCACTTCGGGGAAAATGTGCTCTATTTTCGGAAGCAAAGTCAATTCCATCGCACTTCCATTCCGGGGTCGCGAAAATGTGACATTTTTCCGAATTCACTCCCATTCCGGAGTGAATACTGCGCAACACTGCACGAGATCTCATACGCCGGGTGATGTTACTGTTATGGAGTATAATGGCGACGCCAGTGGTGCTGAGAAAAAAACGACGATCTCTTAGAGTTTCCATATAACTCGTATCACAAAAAAGTCGAATAGTACATAAGCTGGAGCCTATAGGAAATTCACAGATTATTACAGTAAAGTACTGTTTGCATTTGCACAACCGGCATCACTAACACCATGCACAGCGCACGGATTGCTTGGAGTTTTGTCATACAAGCAGCATAGATTGTTTTAACAATACATGCCCTTCCGGCATTTCTTTTTTATATAGCGTTTACAGAACAGAAAAGGGGAGTTGTTGGCCACTAGACATGCTGTAAATAACGACAAAGAGTGACATCTGTACACAAATCTTGGTCACAGCAGTTACAGGACCAAAGGAACACGTTCCCTGAAGTCGTTCGAGTAGAAAAGTGTTGGAGGATATTTTATTCAGATCAAACCACGGTTTCAAAATAAGGCCACAGATATTTAATAAAGTGTTTGCATCTGCAGAGTTTTTCAAGACTTGTGTCTACTATTTTTGCGATAGAATATACATGGACACTCTCGGCTGGATTTTGCCGCCGGTGTCGGCGTCACTCACCGTATTTATATATATATATATATATATATATATATATATATATATATATATATATATATATATATCAAAACGCAAGAAAGATAAAGAAGCCAGATTAAGACCTCGGCGCCTTGAATCGAACATGGAACCTCTGAAACGTGAGTGCGAGGAGTTAACCATTAAGCCATGGAGGAGCACGTCCTTCAACGTTTAAATGGCCACCTATTTATATCTACAACTTACCGCTGACGACAGGCATCTCGGGAGGGGAACTATTATGTTTTCAGCATTTCAAGCAAGATAGCGAAAAGAGCGCACGTCGCCATATCGTCACGACGTGGTGGCACGCGCTCTCATCTTTCACGCCTACTTTGCCCCGCGAAAAGGAAAGAGTGGCCTCTCACTCGCGCGCCTTTATCTCGCGGTTTGGTAGAGCCTACGAGTTGGCTGGCCCTTGGCTTTCACTGGAAAAACTGTGTTCTAGTTACAGGGTGCACAAAGTTCACCGCAATCATTGCACAGTCTCCATTTGCGAAAAGGGCGTGCTTTTCAGACACAGCAAAGTAACAGCTGAGACGCTTATTGGTGTTCATCTGAGCCTGTGAGTATGTTTCAGGCGTCATTTGAGCGTGAGAAACGTGGCGCACCTTTCCATCTGTTTGCCATTATGCGCGTGACTTTGCAATTTGTTGCCATCGCGTTTAGTGTTTCGCCTTTATGGCAAAGCTGTTAATTTTATTAAAAATTATAGAAAGGAGTCATCTGGGTGCTACTTGCGGCGTTCCTTTTACTGTGGAAGGTACCTCAAGATGCGAGGGCAGTAAATATGAAAAAGTCACAAAATTTGCTATTTACCCAGTGGAAATTAGTGGTTTCAATTGGAATTCTGTGAGTAGTTCATAGGCATATTGAAATTTCTGTAAGGCGTCCGCTGTCAATTAGTGCAAGGCGATAAAATCTGGGTAATTAGTCAGGCACAATTAGAACTGACACATCAAACAGCGCATCCAACATTGAATTCGTAAACGCCCTGTAGACGGTTTTCCGCAGTGGCGAGTGGGCGCTGCCATGTTTGAATACGTGATCTAATGGCCTTCTCCTTTCCACTTTCCCTCGTCACTGAAGGCCGGCCGATTTGCCGATACCGTATCGAAGGCCTGCAAAGCGGGTGCAGCGCATTGTCGGTGCCACTCGTTTCTTTTTTTTTTTGTTCTTTTAGGCACAGCGCCGTGTTGCCTTTTGGCTGACAGAAATCGGGTGTCTTTTGATTTCTTAAAGACACTACCACCACCACTTCTCAGCACAGGCTGCGCAGCAACGTCCGCCACACGCCACATCGCAACCGTGTCACTGAGAAAACCGCCTACTAAACTAGACAATTACCCGTAGCCGCGTTTGAGACATTCAGGTGTCTATTCACAGGTAGTACTTGATTTTGCCCATTATACTCGACCGTTTATTTCTAGTGTTTAAAAAGTAGTTTTGTATTTTTTCTAATTACTGCCTTGAATAGTGTTTTTATCTGGAGGTGCCTTCTGCCACATTAAGAAAACGCCGCAGGTAGCCCGCAAATGTCTCTTTCTGTATTTTTAATAGTGGACACATTTCTTGAAACACCCCATAGAAGGCCTTAAAATATCACATACGCCATGAAGGAGTGCACATATTGCGCAAAAGCAATGTGGTAAATGACTACATACCCGAAGTGGTGTCGTAACACCAGTTTCACATCAAGCAGACCTTCTATTCATTATTTGCCCCCTTACCTGTTAAAAAATCCGGAATTGGTGGATGCTGGAATCGTTGGTGGATATGGTGTAAATAATATTGGATACGGCGGAACCTGTGTTGGTCATAATAGATGACGGCGAGAGAGTTAAAAATCGAGGCAGATAGTGGTGAGCCAATGGTCATGACTGTGGAAAATGCGAGCTGATGGTCGTGATAGAAAACGTGTGTGGTGGAGGGCGTGGTTAACAAGCTAAATGAGGGTTGCGTGATGGAAGCTTGGCGCATGATGATGGAATGATGAAAAAATTGGTAGATCCTACCTACAGTGGGAGTCCATGGTATGCGAAGCACGACTGATGAAGGTTGATATGTCACTTTAAAATCAGCACATCGTTACGACGCGGACGTATATTATGCCATACATGACTTCCATTTCATCATTACCAAGTTTTGACGCGTCATTTATTTTGGTCGGCCATTCACGTCACGTAATGCTGAATTTTATATGGGTGGAACTAGTGAAACGGCTGTGAGTATGCTGTGGGAGGCCGAGTCGGTGAAGGACGGATCCAAACATAAACCGGAACGATGTTTATTAACGTAGTAGAAACAGCAGGGCAAACTTGGGAATGCTGTGCTCGAATAGTTATAAAAACCATCATTAAACAAAACTTAGTAGCTTAAGGTATATAGCCACCTATGGTGACGTCAGCCTACTGTGAAACAGTGGTGGCGCTTTCCGTTATCGGACGTCCGCTGCATTTCCGATGGAGGTGAAAAAGTTGTAGGCCCGTGTGCTCAGATTTGGGTGCATGTTAAAGAACCCCAGTTGGTCAAAATTTGCGGAGCCCTCCTTTACGGCGCCTGTCATAGTCATGGGGGGGTTTTAGGACGTTAAACCCCACATATCAATGAAATAGTGGTTACGGTACTCGGCTACTGACCTTAAGGTCGCAGGATCGAATCGCGGCTGCGGCGGTTGCTTTTTCGATGGAGGCGGAAACGTTGTAGGCCCATGTGCTCAGATTTGAGTGCACCTTAAAAAACTTCAGTTAATCGAAATTTCCCGAGCCCTCTACTAAGGCGTCTCATAATGATATGGTGGTTTTGGGACGTTAAACCCCCCATATCAATCAATCAAATCATCGACTCTTGCAGGCCAGTGACGTCGCTGTGATCTGAAAGAATTGGTGGCCACAACGAAATTGACATGACACCCACGTTTGTGTTTCAGTGGCACGCCACTTGCCAGTCTAGCACGGGCAGAGATGCGGTGGCGTCAGCAGCGTTTCAGCTGGCGTCTCCCACTGAGGCGCATGAACTTCGAAGCACGGCAGCATCGGCGCTGGGACCGGAAAACCTGATGGGAGTGTGAAAGACCCGCTCCAGGAGGCATCCCCCGCTGAGAGGAACGCGCATGCTGTGGGCATAAAAAAATGGCAGCATATCCACGGAGTGAATGATGGAGAGTGGGGCGAAGCGTTCGTCCGTCCATGCGTCCGTCTGTGTGACCGTCCATGCGTCTGTTCGTGCGCCCGTCCCTGCGTTCGTTCATGCATCCGCCCCTGCGTCCGTTCATGCGTCCATCCATGCATCTGTCTGTGTGTCCGTTCGTCCATCTATTCAACACTCCAAGTCCCACCATCTCGCATCTTTTGATCATATACTCCCTATATAGAAGCACCACCATTCAGTGGACATTCCAAGGACTAAAGGAGAGGTGGCACACGCACACTTTCTTACGGCTTGCGCTTCGGGTCTACTTCCCACCTTCAACCACCTTGAGTTCATGGTATATACTAGTTCACTGTATTCATGGCACTGTGGCCCAATGCTCGCTAAACCTTTCTAAAACTAAGGAGGTTACGCCCAGCGAGTATAACGTAGCAACATTTTCCTGTCAGATAGTGCTCATTGTACAAGCCAGTGGCTGCTAATGTGAAATGAGAGACAGAAGGATTCAGCTTTTAATTTCTTACGGCTTGCGCTTCGTGTCTTCTTCCCCCCTTTAACCACCTCGAATTCATTCATGGTATATACTAGTTCATTGTATTCATGGTCCTGCGGCTCAACGCTCGCTAACCCTTTCTAAAACTAAGGAGGTTGCACCCAGCGAGTATAATGTAACAACCCTTTCTTGTACGATAGTGCCCAATGTACAAGCCAATGGCTGCTAATAGGGATCGCAGCGTGCGCGTTGACTAAAAGCCGAATGCTCCTGTCTCTTATTCCCCATTAGCAGGCATCGGCATGTACATTGAGCACTATTTTTTATTGTTAAACAACGCACAAAAGAAATCTTTCACCGGCACCACCTTAGAGGTCAAATGTTATACCTTTTTCGGGTATGTGCCACTGGTGGTTACGTACTACGAGGGACGCACAAGCCATGCCATAATGAGCTTCGCCCCTAAAACGCTCCATTGGCGTGGCGGCGTCCGAGGACAGAGCTGTTTCATCACATGACTGAGAGCGGTCAGTAGCTTCGGCGAATTCTTGAACGGCTGCTGGTGTTGTCACTTCACATAATGATGTCAGTGCTACTTCGCCGAGTTGCGTAGGTAGATGGACGCTTGCAATGGTGTTAGCAGGTGTAGTAGACAAAGCTGTTGACGCAAGACGAGACTCATTCGTGTCAAGGGATGTGCATGGCGCGGTCTTCTGAACCGCCTAAAAACAATGTCTTGCTACGATGCAAGGCTTTCTGCGAATACGTTGATCCTGTGTTACCCAAACCTGGTAAGATCGGGCTTGACTTGTTTGGGCTGCTTGAAGGAAGAAGCAACGGTCCAGAAGTGGCGGCCACCTAGGTGGGACGAACAGATGGCACGATGGTCAGCAAGGCAGACGTGGTAAAATTAGCTACCGTGATGGGCACAGGGGTAGTGACCGCCCGAGTTTTGATTCTAACGTTTTGCATGGCAGGTAGTAAGTGCCGTGGCATTGTTGGTGGATGTAGAAGTGCATAAAACCTCAAAGCCCGTCGTATACCTGTGGTCTCGGAGGAGGCACAACGCATCGCAGACCGGGAGTAATCATGTCTACCGTGGTGGCGTACCTTTCCTTCTGCGAGGTGATGTTGCGCAACCAGAAAGTAGGCTTCATCTTGAGGAGCCAGGTGGCTGGGTTTCTTGGCAGGAATTTAAGAAACTCCGGTGGTATGAGGATGCAGGGCGCTGTGGCCGTAGGAATGACGGCACTTGCTGGAACAGAGCTTTGGTGGGCGTGGATCGAGCGCGACTGTTGTTGGGTCTAAAGCAGCTCTTGAATAAGCTGTTCTTATTGGCGAAGAGCGGTGAGGCCTTCTAGCTGAGCCATGGCAGTGCGGTTAGCTCAATTTCCGGGTCACCAGATGTCGGATGCAGAGTCGGAGAAGGGCGTATCCCAATGTAAAACATGACTATGTTTATTAACGTGGTAGCAACAGCACGGCAATCGTGCCGATGTTGCGCTAGAACGGGTAAAGAAACCAAGCTTGGTAGCCATAGGCGTACCAGCCGAGGGGAGGGGGCAAGAAAAGCCCAAGCCCCCCCCCCTACTAGGGAAGTTGGGGTAGGGGGCTGAGCCCCCATACTTTTGACAGTGGCCGCTCTTGGTGGCAGGCTGGGATAAGACGAAGCTTTCGCTCTTGGTGGCAGGATGTGGTAAGACGAACAAGTAAGACGAAGCTTTCTGTCACAACAGTAATAACTCAATATGTTCTAACAGTAGAAGAAAAATGTTACGAGGCAACATTAGAACATAGTGAAATTTCGTTATTCATTCCGCTATGATGACTTTTCTTGAAGGTTCTTTGCGGTGCGGGTTGCCTATGCGGCGTTTTCGTGTCTTGCGCTGTAGTATTACAGAGAAGGCAAGCGCTGCACAGGGGCCCAATAATGCTACATCAATTGTGCATGCGTTTATTCTGCTGTGACTTGTTGATGTAGTTACGGATTAAAACAAGCAAACCTTTTATGGGCTGTAAAATATTTTCTTCGAAAAGGGTATATCATCACCGCTGCTCTGTTGAAGCTGTTGCGAGCCAATTAGTGCTGTTTAACATCTTCAGCTCTGAAACGCCATATATATATATATATATATATATATATATATATATATATATATATATATATATATATATATATGTATATATATATATATATATATATGTATGCAGGCATGGTGGTTGAGTGGCCGTAGCGTTGCATATAGTCAAGTAGATCCTCCGTGAGTGGTCACGTGGTTCATTGGTTTATTTTGGCGTTGAGGCCTAGAGTTCGGCCTTCATCAGGATTGAAGGTACAGTTTGTTTGTGCTCACCTTTATGCAATCTCAAATCAGTGGTAAATAAGGAAAAACGAGAAAAAAGAAAAAAAAGAAGAAAAGAAGAAAAAGAAAAAAGAGAAAAAAGAATCTAAGGTTGACTCTCCCCTGGCGCCCCCTTCCACTCACCCTTCCACTCCCCTTTCCAACTCTCTCCCCTTTTTGCCCTTCACCTTTCTGATGTCAGCAGTCTGTGTACGCTTCTTTTCACTAACGCATTCTTCCCGACCAGACGGCGCCTCCTGGCTCTGGCGGTTCGGTGTGGGACAAAATGAGCTTTTTAGGAAGTTTATGCCTTTATCTACTCAGCGCCCCGTTGACATTTCGTCGTAGAAAGAGGGGTGCCACGTATTGCGACAGAGGCTGGTAAGCGGGCGCAATGCGAATTCCTTGCCCGCTTCTGGATTACGCGCGCAGTAGGGGCCTCCTGACTGTGCACAGGGTTGCGGCTGGGCATGTCATGCTTGACACAATTGATTGGGTAGTAAAGTAAAAACAGAAAACAGACGACCGCTATGCTTGGGAAGAGTTGTTGCAGTGCCCTTCGCAGCTGCAGTGCCTTGAACTCAGTTACTATTTTCATTGTTGCCGTTATTGTTTTCTAATGCTTTAATTGCTGCATGTGTGCCAGGATTCTCATTTATTTCTCTATCGAGGTTGATAAATCGGTGGATAAGGTACGATTCTCGTTGTTCACGTTCTTGGTTTGATTTAAATTCTGTCTCTAAGAGCGTTACTGATAGTTTGTCGAATGGATGGTCGGGAAGATTAAGATGTTTTTATAGGGGTAGATTTGGGGCTGATTTCGCATGGGCTCTGTGATTATTGAAGCAAATCCTAAATGGTGATTCTGTTTGTCCGATGTACTGCATACTACACACGTTGCATTCGAGTAGGTATACTACATTAAAGGAATTGCATGTTAGGTTTCCTCGTATGTTAATCGAAAACTTGGATTGTGTGCTGGTTGCTTTGTGTGTTTCTCGCATCGCCTTACATACAAGACATCGTGACTTTAAACAAAGGCGGCATGAATTATTGGGGGGGGGGTGAGGTATTGATTTGAGAGTGAACAAAAGTGTCATTGAGGTTGCGTGGCCGTTGGTAAACGACGCCTAGAGCGGATAGGAATGCGCGTTTCAGACGTTCACTTTGTTCCATAACGTTGTAATGTCGTTTAAGGATTTTGTTTACATTCGGGAAGTTTGTGCTGTACGGCAAGGAGAGGTTTGTTTGTTGTGGGTCTTTTTGCGGTGGTCACTTCATAAGTAAGTCAGCACGCTTCAGCTTTCTCGCTTTTTGAACAGCGTCATCAATTACACATGGTGGTATTTTAGTTTCTCGAGCATAAGTTTTAGCCTCTGTGAGATCGTGTCAAAATCCGCGTCTCTTGAGCAGATTCGCTGAAACCGCTGAGCCTGGCTGTATGGGATACTGTTTTCACAGTGGTGCGGGTGATCGCTTTGGTAATAGATGTATTGTTGTCGATCCGTTGGTTTGCGATATAGAGTTGTAGAGAGCTAGTCCTCTTCTATCGTTATGGTGACATCTAGAAAATTTACGGTTACTTGCGAGTATCTTTGTGTGAAGTGTATGTTCGGATGTACAGCATTGTAATTGTCGATAAAGCTGAGAAGTTCGTCCTCGCTGTGGGTCCAAATAAAAAAGATGTCGTCTTTGTACCTCTTGTATAGCAGTGGTTTCAAGGAACTTTGTGCAAGAAATTTCGATTCTAGCTTTTCCATAAATATGTTGGCATAATTGAGTGCCATTTTGGTGCCCATAGCGGTCCCGCTGATTTGTCGAAAATACTCTTGGTTAAACTCGAATGAATTAAATTCGAGGAACATTCTCATCAAAAATGCGATGGCAGAGAACACTGGGGTGTTAGATTTTCTATGGTTTGTGTACATGTTTTGTAATGCAGCTATGCCGTCATCGTGAAGAATATTTGTAGGCAATGAAGAGACATCAACAGTAACCAAGTACGAGTTTTTTGGCACACACAGACCTGCAAAGTCTCGAAGAAAATGTGTGGTGTTTTTATGTACGACGCGAGGGTGAATGGAATGTGGCTAATAATTTTGTCCACGTACCCTTAAATGGGTTCAGTTATTGTACCGATGCCTGATATGATTGGTCGAGCTGGGTTACCGGGTTTATGAATTTTCGGGAGGATGTAGAAGCGACCTGGAGGAGCATATGCTGCTCGCATCAATTTGTGGTCAGTGTTGGTTATCTTTTCTGCATCCAACAGTTTCTTTCGTTCTGTTGATACGAAACGTTTGTATTAGTCTGTCGGATCACCTGGGAGGCGTTCGTAAAATCTTGAGTCGTCTAGTTGGCGGTATGCTTCTTGTAAGTAGTTGGTTGTATTAAGGACTATAATTGCTCCTCCTTTGTCAGCGGGTTTTATTGTTATGTCTGTCCTAGATGCCAGAATTCTCATACTCGTTTTTTCAGATTTGGTCAAGTTTTCTCGGTTTCCTTTCTGTCTGTGGTATTTGTGTACTATATTTTTCTGTACTGCGGTGATATAAAGGTTCAGGCACTTGTCTCGATTACTGTTCGGTGTCCAAACATTTGTTTTACGACGGTGAATTGTTTCGTTGTTAGAGGGCCTGTCCAAGAAATGTTCGTGCAACCTTAAGCTTCTAGCGAAGTTGTCGAGGTCTCGGAGCAAGTGAAATTCATTCAATTATTTTGTGGTCGGGAGAAGCCCAGTCCTTTAGAAAGCAGTTTTTCTTCGTCAAATGACAAGCTCGTGTCCGAAAGGTTTACATCCACAGTGCCACAGGGTGTGTTCATAGATGGGTGCTCGCTTGTACCGTTAGTGGTTTCCTGGGTGGTGGTGTTGTAGTGATAAGGAACTATGTCAGGGAACGCGGAGTTGGGCACATGGTCTGTTTTGTGTTTACGAATTTTTGTGGTCAGGATGGCTTGGTACTTATTCTGATCAAGTTCTGTTAATCGGGCGATTTCTTCACTCGATAAAGTGTTGTGGTGGAGACACTTTAAAGTGTCTCCGCCTTAACAGTGTCTTTATCGACACTTTCAAGGGTCGATTAAGTGTTGTGGCCACAACACTTTATCGAACGAAAAAATCACCGGATTAACAGAATTTCAACAGAATAAATACCAAGCCCTCGTTAACACAAAATTCATAAACTTAAAGCAGACCATGTGCCGAACCCCACGTTCCCTGATATAGTTCCTTATCACTACAACACCACCACCCAGGAAACCACTAACGGTACAAACGAGCACCCATCTATAAACACACCCTGTGACACTGTGGTTGTAAACCTATAGGACACGAGCTTGTCACCTGCAAAGAAAAACTGCTTTCTAAAGGACTAAGCTTCTGCCCGACCACAAAATTTTTGATGAATTGCGATTGCTCCGAGACCTCAACAACTTTGCTAGAAGCTTAAGGTTGCGCGAATATTTCTTGGACAGGCGTTCTAACCTCGAAACAATTCACCGTCGTAAAACAAATGATTGGACACCGAACAGCAATCGAGACAAGTGCCTTGGCCTTGATAACACCGCCATAGAGAAAGATATAGTACACGAATAGCACAGACAGAAAGGAAACCGAGAAAACTTGACAAAATGTGAAAAAACAGGTATGAGAAATTAGGCATCTAGGGCGGACATAACAATAAAATCCGCTGACAAAGGAGGAGAAATTGTAGTCCTTAATACAACCAACTACTTATAAGAAGCATACCGCCAACTAGACGACTCAAGATTTTACGAACGCCTCCCAGGTGATCCGACAGACGAATACAAACGTATCGTATCAACAGAACCAAAGAAACTTATGGATGCAGAAAAGATAACCAACACTGACCACAAATTGATGCGAGCAGCATACCCTAGTCCAGGTTCCTTCTACATCCTCCCAAAAACTCACACCCGGTAACCTAGGTTGACCAATCATTCAGTCATCGGTGCAATAACGGAACCCATTTCAGGGTACGTGGACAAATTATAAACCAATTTCCATGCACCCTCGCGGCGTAAATAGAAAACACCACACATTTTCTTCGAGACATAGCAGGCTTGTGTGTGCCGAAAAACTCGTAATTGGTTACTCTTGGTGTCTCTTCATTGTGTACAAATATTCCTCACGATGACGGCATACCTGCATTAAAAAAACATGTACACAAACCATAGACAATCAACACCCCAGATTTCTCTGCCATCGCAACTTTGACGAGGATGTTCCTCGAATTTAATTCATTCGAGTTTAACCAAGAGTATTTTCGACAAATCAGCTAGACCGCTATGGGCACCAAAATGGCACCCAATTATGCCAGCATATTTGTGGGAATGCTAGAATCAGAATTTCTTGCTCTAAGTTCCTTCAAACCACTGCTATATAGAAGATGCATAGATGTTGAGACGCGTCACTCGGCAGAGCTGCGCAAGTGAACAACTCGCGTCCCAAACAACAACTGACTTTTATTATCACCCTCCCTCTCGAAGATAACTTTCTCGTGCGGGCGCATGCGCTCTCTGCACCGCACACAGAGGCACCGCTTTGCGTCGCCACAGTACTCCCCCCCTAGTGAGTGCATGCACAACGGCCGCACTCGGACGACCCACTGCGGTTCATAAGTTCATGCGCACCGGGGTTCCCGTACACCGTCCACTCCGCGTAAACCGTTTGAGGACTTGGTGGGGCTGCGCTACGTGGTCTGCCGAGGTTGCCTGCGAAGATGGAGCTCGAGGTGGTGCAGGTGCTTCGCGGTCGGAGTCCACGTGAACTGATTTTACGCGGTCCAGAGAAACCACGTCGTGACGACCACCTCTGTCGATTGTAATGTGCTTGTCTGCCCGTCGCAGCACCTTGAAAGGCCCGTCGTACGGGGGCCGGAGTGGAGGCTGTACGGCGTCGGGCCTCACAAACACGTGAGAGCAGGAGGAGAGTTCCCGGTCCACGTAGACTGGCCGGGCTGCAGGCGGACGCGGAGAAACAGCGCGTAGCTTGCTCATGACGTCTCGCAGTCGCACGGCGTAATCCGCGTTCGCGCACACGTTTTCGTCCTTAGTGGTAGTTAAAAACTCCCCTGGGAGGTGAAGCGTTGTTCCGTACACCAGTTCAGCGGAGCAGCATCCTATATCTGCTTTCAGAGCCGTCCTAACGCCCAACAGAACAAACGGCAGTGCCTCTACCCAACTGTGACTCGCAGTAGCCGTCAGGCTCGTCTTCAGATGGCGATGGAACCTTTCCACTATACCGTTGCTTATCGGGTGGCAGGCAGTTGTTCTGATGCGGTGAGTACCCAAGAGCCGGGTGACGCTTGCGAACAGGGCGGGCTCAAACTGTGTTCCGCGATCCGTAGTCCCGGTTGCCGGCACTCTGAAGCGAGCCACCCAGTGGAAGATAAATGCGCGGGCGACGGTATCGGCAGTCATGTCTGGAATGGGCACGGCCTCCGGCCATCGCGTGAAGCGATCGATGCAGGTTAGCAAGTAGCTTTGCCCCTGGCACAACGGCAGTGGTCCCACAATGTCAACATGCACATGGGCAAATCGACAGTCCGGCAGAAGAAAGGATCCCAAGGGGGTCAGAGTATGTCGCTGAACTTTGGAGCGCTGGCATGCGATGCACTCTCGTGTCCAGTATCGGACATCCCGGTTTATTCCTGGCCACACGAACCTCGCTGTGCATAGCCGTTGCGTGGCTCGAATCCCGGGATGCGCCAGGCTGTGCAGCAAGTCAAAAATGCTGCGACGGAGGTTCGAGGGGACGAACGGTCGGGCCTTGCCTGTAGACATGTCGCAGCATACAGATCCTGTGGGTTCTGCCAACCATTGCAGCTTCAAGGCGCTGGTTGAAGACGTCAGTAGTCGCTTCAATTCTCCATCACTGCGTTGAGCCGTCGTAAGTGTGGTGAAGTTCATGCCGCTCGGCAGGCTGATGGCATTCACTGGACCGCGCGAAAGAGCGTCGGCAGCACCATTATCTGTGCCACTAACATGGCGTATATCTGTCGTGAATTCTGCGATGTACGACATTTGGCGGAGCTCCCGTGCCACGTGCGCACCAGAATCGGAGTTCGCGCGCAATGCGTAGCTGAGTGGCTTGTGATCTGTGAGCACATAAAATTCTTGCCCTCCCACATAATGTCGGAAATGCCGGATAGCCGCGTATATGGCCAGGAGTTCCCTGCCGAAGGTGCTGTACCTTCGTTCAGACGGGCTCAGTTTTCTGGAGAAGAAGGAAATTGGTCGCCACACTCCGCTCACCCTCTGTTGCAACACGGCTCCAATCGCTGCATCGCAGGCGTCCACCATGACGCACTGAGGAACACCCAGCTGCGGGTACGTGAGTATGGTAGCATTTGCGAGAGCTTCCTTTATCATCCGGAATGCTTGTGTGGATTGGTCGTTCCACTGATTGGCAGTTGCCTTAGATCCAGATGTCGCAAGTAGGCTGTGGAGAGGGTGAAGGATGTTGGCGCATTTCGGCATAAACCTACGATAAAAATTCACGAGTCCCAGGAACTCTCGAAGCTGGCGGAGGTTTTTCGGCTGTGGAAACTGCCGTACTGCTTCCACCTTGTCCTTCTGGGGCTGTTCTCCGGCACTTGAATTGCTGTGGCCCAAAAATGGTGGTGTCGGTACCCCAAACACGCACTTTTCCGTATTGATAACGATGCCGTTCTCTGTTAGACGCTGAAGTACGTAGCGCAGATGCCGCTCGTGCTCTTCAGGAGTGCTGCTAGCAATCAGAAGATCATCGAGGTATACCTTGCAGAAGTCGAGGCCATGGACAACGCCATCCATAAACTGTTGAAAGGTTTGGCTGGCGTTGCGTAAGCCGAAAGGCATGCGTAGGAACTCGCACATTTCGAACGGCGTTGTTATTGCGGTCTTGAGGATATCCTCCAGGGCTACGGGTATCTGATGATATGCTAGCACTAGATCTATTTTAGAGAAAATGGTAGCACCATGCAGGAAGGAGGTCATGTCATGAAAGTGCGGGACTGGGTAATGGTCTGGCACGGTTACCCGGTTCAGCGCTCGATAGTCCCCGCAAGGGCGCCAATCACCGTCTGTTGATTTTCGGACCATGTGAAGAGGTGACGCATATGGGCTGGATGAAGGACGTACTATCTTGAGTTCCATAATGTGGGCAAACGCCTGTCGAGCCAACCGCAGCTTCTCGGGTGACGGGCGCCGTGGTCGCGCATAGACCGGTGGGCCTGTGGTTTCGATGTGATGCAGGACACCGTGCTTTACTTCTGGAAATGCCTGTGGCTGTCGTGTCAGCTCTGAGAACTCCTGTAGTATTGCGGAGAAGTACGCTTCTCCAGCCGGACTAAACAAGGCCGGGCTGATAGGGGGGTGCCAACATGGCGTGCCTTGTACCACTCCCCGAGAAACGAGATCTTGAAGCCATTTGTTGCGGACGTCGACCAACAGACCGAAGAACTGGAGAAAGTCTGCACCAAGTATGGCGAATTTGACATCAGCAGCTATGAACACCCAGCTAAACGTTCTGCCGAAACCGAAATTCAGCGACAGTGAACGATGGCCATATGTTGTTATCACCGTGTTATTGACAGCTTGCAAGGACGATGTACTAGGTTTCTTTCTTTCAGCTTGTGACGCCGGTATAACGCTCACCTCGGCGCCTGTGTCCACTAAGAAACGTACTCCGTTGTCGCGGTCGGTAATAAAAAATACTAAGGGACGACTTGGAGGCAACGTAGTAGCACTGGTCGCCCTCAGTGCCTGCCACGGCTGTTTCCCGAGTGCGCGCACGGTGGGACACATTTACGCGCACTACTTCCGAACCTCCGATGATACCAGCAGATATGCTCGTGCTGCTCTTGCGATAGCAGCGTGCTAGGCTCGGTTATCGTTCGCGCCCTCCTGCTAGCGTGCAAAGCTGATACTGTTTCGGCAAGTCGAGCAATCTCTTCACGCATCTCTTGAAGTTCGTTTAGAGGCTGTTGCGCTTGCACGGCAGCCATGGGTGTGGGCGGTGTCATTGCTACCAGTTTGTCAGCAAGTTCGGCGGCTGCGGTTAAATCATTGTGCTCTGAGGCCACGATGACCATGCGGACGCCTGAAGGCAACTTTTGCAAAAAAGTTCTCGGAGCAATACTCCATCTATCGTGTTTGATGTTCCGCCAAGCAACTGTTGCATGTGCCGCAAACGCTGACTAGGAGTACGGTCACCGAGTTCCGTGCCGCGAAGCAATTGCTGCAGTCGTTGTGGTTCGGAGGGCGTAACTCGGCGAATAAGGGTTTCTTTTAGCGTTGCATATGCGTTTTCGACAGGTGGTGTGAGCAACAGATCCCTGATTTCTCTGGCTATAGCGGGCGGCAGACTGCTGACTACGTAGTGGCATTTCGTAAGGTCTGCGGTGATTCGTGTGGCTGCGAACTGAGATTCCACTTGTATGAACCAAAGCGCGGGGTCCGCAGTCCAAAAAGGGGGCAGCTTACCGTCGACTGAGGAGACTGTTGGAGGGGCGTCGGTCGTGGACGTTGAATTCATATTGCGGCTGGTTCGACACTCCGGTCGCTGTGTCTGTATTCCGAGTCCGGGTCACCAATGTTGGGACCCGTCGCCCGGCAGAGCTGCGCAAGTGAACAACTCGTGTCCCAAACAACAACTGACTTTTCTTATCACCCTTCTTCTCGAAGATAAGTTTTCGTGCGGGCGCATGCGCTCTCTGCACCGCACACAGAGGCACCGCTTTGCGTCGCCACATAGACGACATCTTTCTTATTGGGACCCACAGCAAGGGCGAACTTCTCAGCTTTATCGACACTTACAATGCTGTACATCCGAACATACCCATCACACACACGTACTCGCAAGTAACCGTAAATTTTCTTGATGTCACCATAACGATAAAAAAGGACAAGCTCTCTACAACTCTATCGCAAACCAACGGATCGACAACAATACCTCAATTACCAAGGCGATAACCCGCGCCACTGTAAAAACAGTATCCCATACAGCCAGGCTCAGCAGTTTAAGGGAATCTGCTCAAGAGAAGCTGATTTTGACGCGAGCTCACAGCGGCTAAAACCTATGCTCGGGAAACAAAAATACCCCTCACATGTAATTGATGACGATGTTCAAAAAGCGAGAAAGCTGAAGCGTGATGACTTATGAAGTGACCACCGCAAGAAGACCCAGAACGAACAAACCTCTGCTTGACTTACAGCACAAACTTCCCAAATGTAAACAAAATGCTTAAACGACATTACAACATTATGGAACAAAGTGAACGTCTGAAACGCGCATTCCCATCCGCTCCAGGCGTCTTTTACCAACGACCACCCGACCTCAATGACACTTTTGTTCACTCTCAAATCAATACCTCACCCCCCAATAATTCATGCCAATCTTGTTTAAAGTCACGATGTCTCGTATGTAAGGCGATGCGAAAAACACACAAAGCAACCAGCACACAATCCAAGTGTTCGATTAACATACGAGGAAACCTAACATGCGATTCCTTTATAGTAGTATACCTACTCAAATGCAACATGTGTAGTATGCAGTACATCGGACAAACAGAATCACCATTTAGGATGCACTTCAATAATCACAGAGCCCATGCGAAATCAGCCCCAAATCTACCCTTATCAAAACATCTTAATCTTCCCGACCATCCTTTCGACAAACTCTCAGTAACGCTTTTAGAGACGGAACATAATCAAACCAAGAACATGAACAACGAGAATCGTACCTTATCCGCCGATTTATCACCCTCGATAGAGGAATAATTGAGAATCCTGGCACACATGCAGTAATTAAAGCATTAGAAAACAATAACGGCAATAACAAAAATAGTAACCGAGTTCACGGTGTCACAAAACGAGCGCTAAAAAAGAGCGCGCCGCCAAATTCTTGCGACAACGGGCGGGAGAAACGCCGCGAGGTCAAAAGAAAAAAAAAGAAAGCAAACGTCCAAGGCTCCCCGGGCGCGCGCTCTCCCCGCGGAAGCATGGCGTCGCAGACGAACCTCCTCATCCCGCATCGGCGGCCCAGCAAGCCCGCGATTTTTCTAGAACGAACGGGGCGGGGTCATACCGAGTTGAATCATCCTCCGGGGAGGGCAGTCGAACCGTCTCGCACCTCTCCCCAGCTTTCGCTGCGTATCGCGCCGACGAAATGACGAGAACCGTCTGGAATGTCGCGCGCAAGGTATTTAACCGAGCCGCCGAGATGAAAGATCAGGAGGAGACGGAAGTGAGCGCCAGAGTGCGTAGGGATTCCGCCGTGTAGTCGCCGAAGGTTTTGGTCCGTAGGGACGAAGCCGGAGATGAACAGGATTTCCACCTGAGGGGTCAAGGCTTGAGCTACAGGCAAGAGCGTGTGTTTACCGCTATCGAGCGAAGACGCGTGGCAACAGCTGCGTGTGTGAAGCCGACGTGTTCCGGCGAAGAAGTTGAAGTTTGAAGAGTGGCCAATTGAAGACGGGAGGTTTCCTGGAAGAGAAACTTCGAGGGCTGCGGAACGACAACAACGCTGGACTTTGAGTGAGTGATTCTCGGAAGAGTATCATCTAGACTTTGGTTCCAAGAACTTTGGACTGAATAGGTTTTCTATCTCTTTAGTCTTTAAGTGTCTTGGTTGTTCAATGCATGCGACTGCATTGTAGTGCGTATTGTTGTCCGTGTCCGTTGTTTCAAGTGTGGCTGATTGTATTGTGTAGTACGTTGATTGATTGGTTTGATTGGTGACATATTGTATGCAACTATTGTGGTGTGTGCATTTTTGTGTATTGTTTTCGATCTGCCATTATTGAGAATATAATTTGTTTGTTTATCAACTCTTGGCTCTTCCTTGTTCTTTGGGCCACAGCCGGCGTCCGCTGGCGCGCCAAAAAGGACCACTTCTAAATTGTCCACGCTTTCGTGGTTGCGTTTGGGGGCCGATACTTCGGCTTTTGGAATTAGCCTGGCGATCGCCTCCCTAATTAACGGGACGGGTGTGACACACGGCACTGCAGCTGCGAAGAGAACTGGACAACTCAAAACAGTTTCAAGTGTAACTACTCTTCCCAAGTACAACAGTCGTCTGTTTTAGGATTTTACTTTACTACCCAATCAATTGTGTCAAGCATGACATGCCCAGCAGCAACCCTGTGCACAGTCGGGAGGCCCCTACTGCACGCGTAATTCAGCAGCGGGCAAGGAATTCGCATTGCGCCCGCTTACCAGCCTCTGTCGCAATACGCGGCACCCCTCTTTCTACGGCAAAATGTCGACGGGGCGCTGAAGAGATAAAGGCATAAACTTCCTAAAAAAGCTCGTTTTGCCCCACACCAAACCGCCAGAGCCTGGAGGTGCCGTCTGGTCGGGAAGAATGTGTTAGTGAAAGGAAGCGTACACAGACCGCTGACATCAGAAAGGTGAAGGCGAGAAAGGGGAAAGAGATGGAGGTGGATGTGGAAGGAAACGTGGAAGGGGGGTGCCAGGGGGGAGTCCACCGTATATTATTTTCCTCTTTTTTCTTTCTTTCTCTTTTTTTCTTTTCTTTCCCTTTTCTTCTTTGTTTCTTTTTTTCTTTTTTCTGTCTTTTCCCTCTTTCCCCCGCTGATTTGAGATTGCATAAAGGTGAGCACCAACAAACTCTACCTTTAATCCTCATGAAGGCCAGACTCTAGGCTGAAAAGTTGAAATAAACCACGTTGTGACCACTCACGGAGGATCTACTTGGCTATATATATATATATATATATATATATATATATATATATATATATATGTATATATATATAATATTCTGGCTCATGAGAAGTGAGGTAGGTCTGCCCCCTCCCCCCCCACTTGCGAAAGAGTTGATACGTCACTGTTGGCACCTTGGGTTATCTAGCCACCTGAGGTTGGTGACGGCAGCCTCCGGTGAAAGCGCAGTGGTGCTGTTTGTTATGGGACGTGCGTTGCAGCATATAGCCGAGTCACGCTGGCTGAGCCGGTTTGTTCGCAGTGTGTCTCCACAACGCTATGAGTGTTGCATGTAGTAATGGTTTAAATGACACGCACATCATGATTATTATGTTTAGACGTGTCATTTACCTTCGTTGTCCATTCACGTCACGCAATGCCAAATATGGCGTTTTGAACCTAGCGAAATAGCCGCGAGCACGCTGTTTGAGTAGCATGTAGACATGCTTTACGTGACACGCATGTTATTATGAAGTTTGAAGGTGTCATTCATCTTCGTTGTCTTTTCACGTCACGTAATACCAAGGTTGGTCTATGAAGCTAGCAAAACGGCCGCGAGCATATCATGAAAGTGGTATGTTCGCATGTTTTTACATGACACGCATGTCATGATTGTCATGTTTGCACCTCTTACAGCTTCATCATTTATTGAAGTCACGTAACCAAATATGTGAAGCAAGCGCAATAACCGTGAGTGCACTATGAGTGTAGCATGCAGTCATGTTGTTACATGACATGCATCTCCTGATTATCATTTTTGCACCAGTCACATACCTTCGCCGTCCATTCATGTCATGTAATTCTAAATTTGGCATATGTGAAGCCAGCAAAACGACCATCGGTGCATCATAAGGGTGACATGTAGTCATCCTTTAGCATATCACGCATCCCATGATTATCATATTTGCACCAGTCATATATGTTGCCGTCCATTCACGTCCCGTATTACCATACTTCATGTATGTGAAGCTAGCAAGACGTCCGCGAGTGCACCATGAGCATGGCGTGTAGACATGATTCACGTGACATGCATGTCAGGATTTCCACGTTAGGATCTGCCACTTATGTTTGCCATGCAGTCATGCCATACCACACCATTTTTGCAATATGTCATGTGAACACAACCACCGCAAGGGCCGTAAGAGCATGAATTGTAAATTATGACATAACATTCATGTCATAATTTCACGTTATAGTCAGTTATGCTCGCGATACCATCATGTTATGCCACACCTATTTTGGTATCGATTCCATCATCGAAACGGTCAGGAGAGCTATAGGCCATAGGCGGATAGATAGATAGTGGCTAACCTCCCTGTCCTTCCTCTTTCAATCCTCCTTCTCTCCCTAGATAGACAGATAGATAGATAGATAGATAGATAGATAGATAGATAGATAGATAGATAGATAGATAGATAGATAGATATACTCTAAGTCACGGAAGTTTGCCAAGAAATGCTTCGCATTTAAAAGCACATCGAAGTATGTGAAATAACTTATTTGAAGTGTTTCGCACTGGAATGCGCAGACAATATGTTTGCAGTCAAAATAAACCAATGCGAGTAGATATGCTTTCTAGCGTGGCTTTTTTTTTGCGGTGTCAACAATTAGCGCCTCCATTTCGGTTGATCGTAAAATGTGGTCGTGAATATATAAACTTCGTGCACGTACCTACATCAGCTCGACATGCGCGTGATGTGCTACGTTGTTGTGATGTTAAGGAAACTAGAGGTATCACTGTGAACAGCGAGAGTAAATGTTTTGCATCACCGTGCAACTGTCGAGAAATGATTGAGCTCTAGTTCGCAACTTTCTTTTTCAACGGTAGACAAGGATCAGCAGTCACTTGGTGTCGGCACGCTAGAAACGAAACTTTGGCAATTTTCGCACACTCAATCACCTGAGCCGTACTTTAGAGCTGAGAAAGGGCGTGTGATGCTAATATGCACAAACCTTTCTTTTCATCATGCATCGAGACGAGTCCCGGTGAGTTTGGCTTCCACAATTCTGTTCTACCACCATGATTTCTGCGAAAGGTTAGGCCTACCAACCAAGCTCATTCAAGCGTGAAAGGTGCTTCAGGGTTCCAAAATACACAATTCAGACGAGCGAGAATGACAAGAAAGCACAGCCATAGCATCATTTAACCTAAATTAAGCAATTTTTATTGTGTACGCTGTCCACGCAAGAAGCAACAAACATCGATGCGACGTGGTTGCAGCTCTTCCAGCAAACGTACACCTTCGCTAACCGACAGCTGCCGGTCGCACTCGCCGGCACTTTTCTGGCTGATAGGCGACAACGCAGACTTGTCAATCGGTATGCTTAGTGAATCATTAAAATGGCGCAATGTTTCAGCGCACTGCATTCACTTTGTAGTTGGTAGGTATGTAGTTGCTAGGTATGTAGTTGGTAGGTATGTAGTTGCTGCGAACAATAGAGCGACAGCAGCGCGAACACGATTGCGATGTACATTGGACGAAAAACAAGAATACAGAAGAATTGTGGGGGCGTATCCATCTAATGAGGCTGGAGGCGTCAGAAAGCGTGCGCAGATGTCACCTTTTGGAACAATCGAGAAACGAATAATTAAGAGTAACCGCCGGTAAACTGTACCTGCTTTTTAGTCTACTTGATTCTGTTTTGCTGTTGTTAATCGTGACAAAACCATAGCCCTGTTGCCGTTATGGCAGTGTAAACTGTTGCAGGCAGCAGTTGTTGGCGTTTTAATAAACGTACGAGTTTTAGTAGCAGGTACAGATCCCACTTATCTCGAGTAGGTGAGAACTGAAGTTGAATGGTCAATAGTAAGCTAGCAAGTTATTTTACAGTGCGCATTGTATAAGTTAGCATGACGCAGTAGTTAGTGTGTTTAGTTGAGAATCTGGAGGTCGCACGTTCGAATCTCCGCGGTCCAGTTTTTAGGGGCGAAGCCCTTTATGGCTTGAATCGTATCTCCCGTGTCGTCATAGTCTGATTAGCCAGTTGCATTGCATGTCCATAAAATTGGTTTCGTAGCATATCCACGGATTGAATGAGGATGTCCGGAGCGAAGCGTCCATCATTCCCTCCGTCCACCCATCCGCTTCGCCCCACTCTTAATACTCCTTCTCGGGGGTGTGTGGTGATTGTTTTTTGCAAGTGTTGTTTGTGTCGCTTTCTATAATTTCTCTTCCTTGCGGCAGCTCATCATGACGTCGATTTGCTCTCCAGAATAGCCGGCACTCCAGCCTTCACCTAAGGCTACATGTAGCATGGTTCACTAACAATCCCAGCATCACAATTTTCATAATGGTGGATGGTGTACTCCATTATTCCTATGGTGGACTTCTTTTTTTTTCTCCGTAGGGTTGGTACTATAGTAAGTACCTATGCAGGTAAGACGAAGCAGAAAGACACGCTAGACAACAGGAGCGCTACCAGCTCGTTGCTTTATTGAACTGAAAAAAGAAAGGGAAGAAAGAAGAATAAAATATGCGCGCGCAACCTATGCGCCTAAGAAAAGACACATGTAGCATCATTACGTGCTCTTCAGGTACGTCAACTCGTAATCAAGTAATGGAATCTTGTGGTCTAGTCAATAAATCAGCCGACGTGTCTTCTACGCTTTCGTTGTTCTTATAGTCTTTACGCTGTTGCAGTATAAACGCAAACCAACTATCGTAGCTCTCTCTCTGGTGCAATTTTTACCCCGTCCGGCATACATAAATTGTATAAATAACTACTGACTTATTGTAACCGAACGGAAAGTCAGATGATTGGTTTACTCTGAACATAGTATAATACAACACTAAAGAACGAATCATAAAAAAGGAAAAATGACACCACTGTCATCTCTCTTTTGTTCTTTGTTTGGTCCTCCATCGCTTCCTTATACCACGATTCGAAATCGAATACGAAGGAAAAGACATATTTACACTCTCATTCAAAAGGCCCGATGTCAGCACATCCTTACGCTAATTTGTTCGTGAACGTACGAGAGAAAAGACCGTCTGCTTTGTTCTTTTAATTTGTTTTGCGACTTAAAACCCCACGTATTATTATTACTATCACACATCTTTTAGGGCGAAAGCCTTTAGGGCTCATTCCCGCGTCCACCCGTCAGTCCGTTCTGCCGTGGCACAGTGCCAGGTGGCCGCCGAAGTGCGCCAACAGAGATCGGTCGCACTTTGACTGCGTAGCGTTCGTTCTGTCTGACCCTGTCTCAATGGGCTCCGGCGTTCGTCGAGCATACTTTGGCATTTACAAAGTGTCCAGTTTAAATGTGAAGCGGATCTTTGACTAGCCAGTGTAACGCTGTTTTCCCGTCCGCATCGTGCCCCCTGGCCGCAGATTTCGGGTTGGTGCCAAGTAGGTCACCTTTTTCCCCACAGTGTGCGTGCGTTGACATCACTCACTCCCTAGCCTGTCGCTGCCTTCCGCGTGTCACCTTTCTCGCTTCACCGTCTAAACTGCTCGCAATGTTCGATCGCTTCGCACTCTCCACCACTCACAGCGCTTGAGCCAACTCCTCCCTAGCTACTCTTGTGGGCATCATATCTCTCCCGCGCCACCTCCCTTCATTGGTCGGCGAGAAGAAGCCGTGAGCCGGCGGGTATGTGCGGCGCGCGCCTCGAGAATCTCCCGGCGCCGACAATGTAGGTTGCGCGCCGGTGCTTGCCGTGCAATCGCACCGACGGGTGGGATGCCGTCGCGGCATGCTTCCCGCTTGTGTGCACGTACCTTTCCGAGCTGCCGCCGGCGATGTGAGGGTTAGCAAAGCCGATCGTGTTCGCGAATGGCGATGTCAACGCCGAAGAGGCGCCAGCCAGGGAAGGTTTATGCAACTGTCGGCAGTGGGAGACCAGTGACACCAGCGAGGTGCGAGTCAAGAACACCGATCGCATTCGAAAATGCAGATGGTGTATGGGTAGCACCTATGATACGTGAGCCAAGGAAGCCGAGATGAAACGTGTTCAACACGTTCTGCCTTTGCGTTTCAAAGAAACGTTTACTCGAGTATAGGCTACACCGAGTTTCGCTTGAAACCGTTCTTCAAGTACCCGCATGATTTCAGAGAAATGTATTAAATACGAAGGATTTCTCTGCGTACTGTTGACACTTGGCATCCATCTATCCATCCATCCATCCATCCATCCATGCATCCATCCATCCATCCATCCATCCATCCATCCATCCATCCATCCATCCATCCATCCATCCACCCATCCATCCACCCATCCATCCACCCATCCATCCATCCATCCATCCATCCATCCATCCATCCATCCATCCATCCATCCATCCATCCATCCATCCATCCTTCCGTCCATCCATCCTTCCGTCCATCCATCCTTCCGTCCATCCATTCTTCCGTCCGTCCGTCCGTCCGTCCACTCATTCGTCCGTCCATGATTTCCCGGTTGACGCTCACACCATTGACTACTACAGCCAATAAAAAATTTAAAAGTTAAGTATTGAAGTTGGTCGTCGAGGCGTAGGTGTATCACCAAGTGTTAACATGAGTTCATCCACGTTTAATGGTTCTATAGCTGCAAAATAGCAATATACAATGTGCGAGCTCTCTGATGTATATATACAGGAACATTCAAATGCTTCTGCAACGAGAGGTTTTACTCCAATGTGATAGCCAGTCTTACGACAAGGGGATGAAATATATCTGTTTAATGTAAGCGACGCAATAAACCTGTAACTGTTGCATTGCGCACATGACTCCGGAGTATCTGGGAACAACCTTTAAAATGTAGATTGTTCCAATAATTGTGAGCCTACAACACGAACAGTGCAAGTACTCCCAGAACCATCGCGACCATCAAAGAACACGTCTGGAACCTTCGATGCGACATCTCTCAATGCCGGCGCGTTTTACCCATGATCGGAGTTACGACGGGTGACGCTGTCGTTAACTCTATCCCTTTATAACGTTTATTGTTTGTGCTTTGACTTCTTGGACACAAGTTCGTGCAGTAAAGACTTTCATTTTTAAGTGCCCGAGTACCACCTTGTTAAGAGTCGCGACCACAGAACTACATGCGCGTTGTCGCAGCATTGCTTGCTCTACGATTCCATGCAACTGCCATCTAAGTTCTACTTGAGCGCCGTGCTACGCCGGATGATGAGGTGCAGCTTGAACGTCTGTGTAGTCTATGTGTTTGAAGAGTTCACCGTATGCACACAACAAATCAAAGTGCAGAGATTGTCGATTCACTTGGAAACACTTGGTTAAAAGAAGAAACTAACAGGGAAGTGGCTTACGCTAGAGCTTGATTTTTTCTTCGCACTTACATAATGCATGGAATCCGACGTAGTTTTACGTAGTTTCTATGTATGCGTTTCAGTGTATGCTAAAGTAATTGTATTGAATGAAAAGCGCTCTTGAATGAATAATGCCAGACTAGTTTGCATGAGTTCAGTTCAGTTACGACGTCAAATGTTACTGTAGGATGGTCTAATTCCGAAGAAAACTTATTCTTTACAGGTCCACATGGCGATGACAAGGCGAAGGGCCCAGAACCCAATTCTAGTCATACAGAACCAAAAGATGAGAAAGGTAACCCCGCGTCGAGCTCTGATTTATGTAGATCGGTAAGAAGGAGAGAAAAACGAAAACACTATAAAATGCTGGTGACCCCTTTTTGAAGGAACCGTAATAAATAAAAGAAAAAGCCGGGAAAAGCAATAGCCCAAAATTCGAAAAATTAAAAAGTTATTTGTGGTATAGAATTTATTTCGATGCTAAATACACCTAAAAACGACTTGAAACGCTGCCTGGTGAATGCACTTATGCCCGAGTAGCACGAGAATTATTTAAAGCGCCCGCAGTGTCGTATAAAGTTAGTGATGTCTATCAAGAAGCTAACACACCAATGTAATTAAAGATAACACTTTCTGCTCGAGCGACAAATGACCTATGTTGCCCTCGGAACCCTGTCATCGTCCTCCTGAGAAAAAAATGTGTGGGATATTTTGTCTCTGGTTCACGAGCCATACACACAAGACCAGTGTTTCGGAATGGGCCCCTTCATTACGTTACACATCTGTTCCGGGAAATCGCAACTTGCCGTAATTGCATTCTTTTGAATCCCTCGGAATGAAAAAACAAATCTAAGGCCATTTCCACTCCGGGAATGACCAGGCAGGTCAATTCGATTCTTACAATTTCTTAAAATAGGAAAAGTATATTTTGATAGCTTGATTGAGCTAAGATTAATTCTTACATAATAAAGCTGATGTCATAAGATGCATAACAACTGCAAAACTACGCTAAACACGTTACCACGGTCGAGAGATAGTGGCTTGCTGACCTATCTCGTGCAGCACAACCACACTACTAGTTCCACTAGGCGCAGTTATCCCACTACTTACAGTAAACGCTTGGTCAGCACAATCTGACAAAAGAGTTAGTAAACAGTTGGCAACGAACGAATTCACTTATTTTGTGCGTGTTTTACTACATTCGTGGTATTTCTTTGCTATAGCAAGCAGCTAGTAAAGCTTGAAACTTTTATCAAGATTAGCTAGCGATGCTTTCTCGGCCCTTTTTATTAGGTAACTACTGCACCACATATGTTACCAGATGTTTCTCAAACAGCACTGTTTATCTTGCAGTAATCGTGACACTCTTCAGAATATTTTAGACCAATCTTGATTTTTTAGATCTTCTTTGGAATAAAAAGTTTGTGCTGAGTGATGTCACACACGTATATAATAAGGACAGATGATGATGTGTACAAAACGTCTATTAGTTTTCTAAACTCAATGGCTGCTAACCAGCACATATTGTGCTATTTCAAAGGAGTAGCGTAAATAGCCGTCAAGCGGCTACTACAGTATATGGTACCGGCTAAGTTTTGATATCGCGTAGGTCCTCGTATGTGATTCGTTAATGTCTCTATGTTGTTCTGATTCCTAGTTGCCATGACAATTTCATGATGTAATGAGTGATCGCTTAGTAATCTGCAGGAACAATTGCACTTCGCTTGTTATACGATATATACTTTTCATTTTAAATATCTTAATGTTGCAATGTACGTTGTGAATTTTTATGAAAGGGAACATGTGAAAGCGTGGCCCGCGCTCCCCAGCGGCTGATTGTAGCGCGTATCAAGCTAGTGCGATAGCAACCACAGCCTCTATTCTCGTCATCTAGTGGTGAGCAAAACAACCGGCCATTGATGATATGGAACTGGTGGCAAAATAGCCACCTATGTTGTCCATTCACGTCGCGTAATACCAAGTTTGGTACATGTGAAGCTAGCGAAACGGCCACGAGCACATCATGAGCGTAGCTTGTAGTCATGTTGTTAGATTACACGCATTCCATGTTTATTATTTTGCACCAGTACCTTACCTTCGTCATCCATTCACATCTTGTAATACCACATATGGTATAAGTGCAGCTAGTGAAACGGCCGCCAGCGCATCATGAGCCATGTAGTCAAGTTTTTACAAAACACGCTTCTCATCATTTTCATGTTTGCACCATTGACTGATATGTATCGTTTACTGTCCCAAAACCACCATTTGATTATGGGAAGCGCTGTAGCGGAGGGCTCCGGAAATTTCGACCACCTTGGTTCTTTAACGTGCATCCAAATCTGAGCACACGGGCCTACAACTTTTCCGCCTCCATCAGGAATGGAGCCGCCCCAGCCAGGATTTGATACCGCAACCTTAACAATGGGGCCATGTTTGCACCAGTCACATAGTTTCGTCATCCAATCAGGCACTGTAATTCCCAATTCGGTATATGTGGTGCTAGTGAAATGGCCGCGAGCGCATCTTGAGCGTGGCATGTAGTCATGTTGTTACATGACACACAGTCATGATTTTCGCTCGTGTTTCCCATGCCATGATTCCCATGGCATGATTGCATGGGGAACACGAGCTGTCGCTCGTGTTCCCCATGCAATCATGCTATACCATACAAGTTTGGCAACGTGCCTAATGAACGCAACCACCGCAAGAGCTGCAAGGCCATGAAATGTAAATCATGACATTCATGACATGCATATCATGATTTTCATGTTATGACTAGTCAAATATATTCTTCATACAGTCGTGTTATGCCATACCAAGTTAGGTATTGATACCATTATCGAAACGGCCATGAGAGCTAAAAGCTGTTGGCGGCTAGATAGATAGATAGATAGATAGATAGATAGATAGATAGATAGATAGATAGATAGATAGATAGATAGATAGATAGATGAATAGATAGATAGATAGATAGCTAGATAGATAGATAGATAGATAGATAGATAGATAGATAGATAGATAGATGGATAGATAGATAGATAGATAGATGGATAGATAGATAGATAGATAGATAGATAGATAGATAGATAGATAGATAGATAGATAGATAGATAGATAGATAGATAGATAGATAGATAGATAGATAGATAGATAGATAGATAGATAGCCCCGCCACGGTGGTCTAGTGGTTAAGGTACTCGGCTGCTGCCCCGCAGGTCGCGGGATCAAATCCAGGCTGTTGCGGCTGCATTTCCGATGGAAGCAGAAATGTTGTACGCCCGTGTACACAGATTTGGGTGCACGTTAAAGAACCCCAGGTGGTCAAAATTTCCGGAGCCCTCCACTACGGCGTCTCTCATAATCATATGGTGGTTTTGGGACGTTAAATCCAACAAATCAATCAATAGATAGATAGATGATATAAGATAGATCGATAGATAGATAGATAGGTAAATAGATAAATAGATAGATAAATAGATATATGGATAGATACATAGATAGATAAATAAATAGATACATACGCTCAAAGTCTCTGAAGTTTGCCAAGAAATACTTCACATTTAGAACGTTACCAACGTGCAAGAAACGGTTTCATGCGCGAAATATGAAAGACATCCGGGCTCGATCATGTCCTGGTCCGTGCCTGCGGTGTTGAGTCCGGGACCATTTTGTTCTTCACGTCACTGACACTGCGTAGCACTTTGTATGGGCCGAAATACCGGCTATGTAGCTTTTCACTCAGACCTCGGCGGCGAACAGGCATCCACACCCATACTCGGTCTCCTGTGTTGTAGACAACATCCCTGTGGCGAGTATTAAAACACCGTGCACCTGCCTGGCGCTTCTGGCCGATGTGCAGTCGTGTGAGCTGTCGAGCTTCCTCGGCACGCTCTGTGCATTCCTTTACGTCAGTTGCCAACTCATCGTTGTCTTGACACGGTTGCATGCAGTCGAGCGTGGTCTGCGCTTCGCGGCCACAGAGAAGTCGAAATGGCGTGAATCGCGTGATTTTTTGCACGGTGGTATTATACGCGAAGGTCACGTAAGGCAAGATGCGGTCCCTTATTCTGGGCTGTACGTCTGTGTAGTACATTGTGATCATGTCTGCGAGAGTCTTATTCAGCCCCTTGGTAAGCCGTTGGTTTGCAGAATTGTGCACGGTTGTCGTTCAGTGGCTGATGTTGCATAGTTCAAAAACTTCATCCATAAGCTGTGTCGTGAATGCTGTCCCTATGTGCGTTATTATGCTAGAAGGTGAACCATGACGCAACACGATGTCGCGCATGAAACATTACGGTACCTCTAAGGCTGTGGCTCTTGGGATTACCTGTGTTTCAGCGTAGCGTGTTAAAGGGTCGGTACTACGATCACCCATTTGTTGCTGTCAGCAGACAGAGGAAATGGTTCGAAGAGGTTAAATCTGACTTGTTCAAACGGCATGCAGGGTGCTTCAATTTCCTGAAGTAAGTCAGCTGGCTTAACAGATGGTTGCTCTCGACGCTGCTATTCCCCACAGCCTTTGATGTACTGTTGGATGCATTTAAAAGTGCAGGCCAATAGTACGTCTTGCTCACTCTGGAAAAAATACGTGAGTAGCCTAGGTGGTCAGACGTGGGTTCATCATGGCAAGCGAAAAGGGCGTCGTCTCGCGTGTCCCGAACAACCACCAGGAGGTACGCGTGGTTGTTCGAATGCGTGTTTTTCATGTATAGAACGCTGTCTCGCAGAAAAAAGGACATGAACGAACGGGACAGTTGACGTGGTATGCTTCTGTTGCCCTCTAATTTATAAATGATTGCTTGAATTTCTCGTCGTCACGCTGTCGTCTGCTCATGTCCGACAAGCTAATGGCTCCCAGGACGCCTACTTCGTCCTCTGCTCCCTGACTGACGAGACGTAGTGGTGCGCGCGACAGCGTGTCAGTGGCTTTATGCTTACGGTTGGAGTTGAAAACGATGGTGACGTCGAATTCCGGCAGTGTCCCGAAGGGACTCGCCTGTTTGCAATGAAGAGAGAGCATGGGGGTCCGTCACTATCTCGAAAGGACGATGATAAAGGTACGGGCGAAACTTGGTGATTACCCACACTATTACGAGGCACTCTTTTTCTGTATTGAAATAATTTGCCTCGGCACGGGATAGAGAGTGGCTGGCGTAGGCTATGCTTCTTGCGATGCCATCTTGACGCTTAGCGAGCAGTACAGCGAAACCAATGTTACTTACGTCAGTATGGGCATCCGTGTCAGCATCACCGTCAAAATAAGCAAGAGTGAGCGCTGAGTACATGCGCTGTCGCAGCTCGGCAAACGCTGCTTGGTGTTCGTGTTCCCACACAAAAGGTGTGTCGTCCTTTTTGAGGAGAGTCAGGGTTCCGCTATCTGTCAAAAGCCGAGAATGAACCTGCGATAGCAAGTACACAAACCCAAAAAGCGCCATCGGGCCTTCTTATCAACAAGAGCTGAAAATTAGGCAACAGGGGCATGCTTGTCTGGATTGGGACGGACCCCTGCGGTGCTAACTAAATGTCCTAGAAATCTAAGTTCCTAATAACAGAAGTAGCTGCAAAGCTTTAGTGTGAGTCTCGCTAATCAGATTGATTGATAAGTGGGGTTTAACGTCCGAAAACCACTATATGATTATGAGAGACGCCGTAGTGGAAGGCTCCGGAAATTTAGAGCACCTGGGGTTTTTTAACGTGCACCCAAGTCTGAGCACACGGGCCTACAACATTTACGCCTCCATCGGAAATGCAGCCGCCACAGCCAGGATTCAAACCTGCGCTGTGCGGGTCTGCAGCCGAGTACCTTAGCCACTAGACCACCGCAGCGGGGCAGAATCGGATAGCCTCCAGCACACTGCCCCACCGGTGAAGATGCTGCTTTAGCTGCTACGCCTCCCAAATTGCAGCGTGTGACGTCGACGATGACGCTTGCTCGAGGACGAAGCGTGACGCTGTCTGCAGAAACACGAAGTACGTCGTGACGACAGTTGTCGTCTTGTACATCAATTGCTTGGTCGACTCGATACATGACACGACGCTCTTGCAGGTCAATAGTAGCGCCATACTCTTGCAGAAAGTCAACTTCAAGAAAAAAATTGGCAGATCCCAAGTCCCGATGGCACTCAAAACATTTATGTACTGTGTACTCCTCATGAGAAGAATGCGTGCACCTACGTAAAGGCGCAGCAAGTCTGATTGTGTGATTGCACGTACTGGGTCTCTGTGTACCGGCTCCCCCCTATGACACGTGCAAAGGTGTCATAAGGGGTGTCGACGTGGATATCAGCGAGGCTCAGCTCCGAGCACGAATTGTGAACCACCGCAACCCAGGAGCCATCGAGGTCAAAAGAATTAAGAACACCACAGCTGTGGTAGTATTGTTCAATTAAGGGTATGAATGTGCCCAATTATGTGTCCTTTGGTGCGAGCATGTTTCGCTGCACACTATACAGGAGACACACGGAGGTCTTCTACGGCTGCGGAGGTTTGGGACACCGTGCTGACGTTTGCCCTAATCCAAACAGCAAGTGGTGCCGCACGTGCGGACAGAAATCACCAACGGAGGATCATCATTGCACTCCAAAGTGTTCGCTATGCGGAGGTCCACATCCAACTGCAGACAGAGCATGCAAAGACAGATTTCAAGTCCCGTAAATCGTCAGAAGGAGACGACGCCAACGCCACCGGCGCTCCTAGAAGACGCAGATGGCCCTAGGAATGCAGTTCCGTGACTCCAGCGTCTCACCTAGCGTGTCCGGCACACCCAGGAGAGGCTGCTCCTTCACGCCAGCTGCGCAGCGGCGCAAGAGCCGCTCGCGTTCCAGAGGGCGTTCGGCGTCTAGAAGGAAAATCCAGGAGGAACTCACATGGGCGGATCGAGTCAAGGAGAAGACGACCAAGCCCAAAAAGGTAACGCGGCCGGCATTGCCGGAGCATGATGAAAAGAGTGAGATTGAACAGTTACGTCAGGAGATTGCTAGTCTCAAAGCAGAGCTACGCAAGCAGACAGCCATGCAGGCCATTTCCAGCAGAGTCGAGGGCGCGAACGTGGTGCATAACGCCGTGCATAAAAGCACGCAGGAACCCAAAGTCGAGGTCAACAAGGCCAAGCGTAAGGCTCCACCTCCAAAGGATGAGAGCGACTCGGAGATGCAAGTGGAAAGCTCGCAGAACAAGATGCTAGAAGAGTTCTTTAGGATTTCCAAGGAAAACCAGTTAAGCATTAATCAACTCGCGCTGCGCATGAGAGCACTTGAGAGTAAAGTAGGAGCCATAGAAAATAAGGTAGTGGCACTTGAGAATAAAATGGCTATTAAGACCAGGCCAAAGGTTCGTACACAAGCTGCAGTTAATGATGATGCGGGGGCGACCCCCACAGGGTCAATAAAACTAAAACTAGCAAAATGGCGGGCACTAAAAATAATCTGCTAATTTGGCATTGGAATTGCGCTAGCTTTCAAAGGCGCAAGACCTCACTGCAACAGTACGTTACGGCTCAAGCAGAAAGGCCCCAGCTAATTCTGCTACAGGAAACACTGTGCGACACACCCACCTTCGCTGGTTACAAATCGGTGGCGGCAAGGGGGAAGTCCAAGAGAGGTATAGCTACGCTGTTGAGCACATTCAGCCAGGTCGTGGCAGAATGGAGGTGCTTTTCATTGAGGTTATTCCTAACACGTGGCTTAAACAAAGCGTGTTCATTCTAACTGTTTACAGCCCACCATCCGATCAGAGACAGTCTTGCCACTCCCTGTTTACAAAGGCCGCTACACTCGCTAGGCAGTCCCCGTTTGTAATCGCGGGAGATTTCAACGCCCCACATAACGCGTGGGGGTACATCAGGCAAACGGCTAAGGACATAAATCTAGCGCGGGCAGATGATGACCTAACGCTAACAGTCATCACCGATCCCCGGTTTCCCACGAGACTGGGCACGTCGGTGGCTAGAGACACAACCCCCGATCTCGCGTTTATCAAAAATTTACAGCAAACAACTTGGGATAACAAGCAAGAAAACCTGGGCAGCGATCACTTCATCATTAGTGTTACCATTCAGGTCAGAGCCCCCCAGGCCAGGGAATCTAAAGTGACGGACTGGGATGCTTTGCGAAAGCTCAGAAACGAGGCCACGGGCGAATATGACAACTTCAGCGAACTCATTCAGACACTCAGAGCAGACGTTGAAAAGGCCACAAAAACTATTCAAACCGAGCTCGATGTTCCCAGGATAGATCTGTACTTCGCACATCTCTTGGAAGCCAAAGCCTCCATTTTGAGGCGATGGAAAACACAGAGGCTTAACCGACGGTTACGAAAGAGGGTTGCGGAACTTAATAGGGAGATCGAACAGTACTGCACCGAGTTAGCTCGGCTACAATGGGATGAGATCTGTTCAGCAGTCGATGGACGCATGCGTACAGGGGGGAAATGGAATCTTCTTAGACACGTGCTAGACGACACGCAGACCAAAGGCAATCAAAGACAGGCACTGTGTCACCTGATTCACAAGCTTAGACAAGAGGGTGGAACGGAAGAAACGCTCTTAGATGAGGTAGCGAATACATATCTCCCGCTAGGCGCAGTACGCTCAGAAGAATATCCTGAAATAGAATGTGACACGGTAAAAGAGCTCGATGACCCCTTCACGGAGTCTGAAATTAGGGCCGTTCTTCACAACTTGAATAGCAGGTCAGCCTCAGAACCAGACGGCATCTTAAAGAGACTGTTAACGAACCTGGATGATAGATCAATTGAGATGCTAACGAAAGAGGTCAACAAGACTTGGGAGAGTGGAAGCGTGCCGGCAGAGTGGAAAGCGGTCTCGATTGTGCTTATTCCAAAACCGGGTAAGCCCTTAAATCTTGACAACCTAAGGCCGATATCGCTAACCTCCTGTGTAGGCAAGGTAGCAGAACATACGATCCTCAATAGGATCTCGAACTACATAGAACGCAAGGAACTATTCCCTGAGAACATGATCGGCTTCAGGCCTGGCATTTCCACACAAGATGTATTGCTACTTCTTAAGAAGCACATTTTCGATAACAACACTAGAATGGTAGGGGGATCTTAGCCCTTGACCTGGCCAAGGCTTTTGACACCGTATCTCATCGCTTTGTCTTGCAGGCCACGGCCAGCCTAGGTCTGGGAGCAAAGTTTCAGGCCTTTGTTAAGTCATTCCTGATGAATAGAACGGCTACCATAAGGATCGCTCAACGCAAGTCAGACGAGTTCGCCTTAGGAGCCAGAGGCACTCCCCAAGGGGCGGTCATCTCCCCCTTGTTATTCATTATAGTCATGAAGGGCTTATCGGAGAGGCTCAGATCTCTGCCCAATATAGGCCACTCTCTTTACGCGGACGATATCACGATCTGGTGCCCGAGAGGATCACTTGCAGAAGTAGAAAACGCGCTGCAATCAGCCCTAGACGAAACAGAGTCCTACCTAGAAGGCACAGGCCTCCAACTCCAAAGAAATCAGAACTGTTACTGTACAGGCCGGCCAGCCAAGGCGTTAGGAGACTTCCACACCTCGACCAAATTCCCATCTCCCTTTTTGCAAGAAATGGACAGCGCATTCCACGAGTGTATTTAATCAGAATCCTAGGACTACTGATTGACGCGAGAGGGTGTAACACCAAAACCCTGACGCACATCACGACCAAAACCGAAAGCATGCTGAGACTTGTTGCTAGAGTATAAGGACGCAGAAAGGGACTAAGTGAAGCCAACCTACTTCGGATCCATCATGTCTTTCTAATGAGCCACATTATTTATGTAGCATCAGCGCTTACCTGGACTAGAACGGAAAAAATAAGCTAGACACTCTCATCCGTAAGAGCATCAAAAAGGTGCTAGGGTTACCAGTAACCACATGCTCTGACAAATTAAGACTACTCGGTATGCACAACGAGATTGATGAAGTGATCGAAGCGGAGGTCACCGCCCAGGTGGTCAGGCTCTCGTCAACCAGGGCAGGAAGACGCATCCTGGACGAGGCTGGCATGGCTCCCAGAATGCTTGCTGAACGGGAAATTACCTTATCCCGGGAGGTCCGGGAAACCTTTGTGGTCAGCCCATTCCCTCGGAATATGCACCCGCAATACAATGTAGGGAGGCGTAAAGCCCGAGCACCGGCGATATTACAGAACGCCGCCGAGAATCGAGAATCGACTGTCTTTGTCGACGCGGCTCAGTACGGCAAGTCTAGCACATTTGCGCTGGCAGTCATTGACGACAACGGGGAATTACGCTCCTCAGCCTCGGACAGGTTAGCTACGAGCGCAGTTGCAGAACAGGTCGCCATAGCCCTGGCCATGACCGACCGCTCACACACCACCGTGTTAACAGACTCACGAGCGGCCATCAAAGCTTTTGAGTCGGGTAACATAGCGCGGGAGGCTGCCTCCATTCTAGAAAAAAGAACAGACCCTGGCACTCACTTAATCTCTTGGTTTCCCGCCCATATGGGTGCGGACGTTCATCAGCACTTACCTAAACTCAACGAGCTTGCCCATGACCGTGCGCGAGATCTAACGCGCCGCGGCGGCATGGAGGCCTTATGGAGTCAGAATGAAATCCAGCATAACGATCCACTCCTTACGTTTAATGAAATCACATCTCACTATCGGCTAAGTAGAAGAGCCTATCCTCTTCCTCACCCAAAGCTAGATAGGTCTCAGTTAATTACAGTTAGAATGCTCCAGACGGACTCGTTCCCCTCGCGGGGCCTTCTTAGTCGTATCTCCACAGACGTTGACTCAAGTTGTCCGGAATATACTGAAATTTATTGTTCCTTAACGCACATGCTTTGGCAATGCCCCGCGTTACCTAATGGTCCTCTATCTAGTGAAGCCGACTGGGAAGAAGCACTCCGGAACCAATCGCTTCAAGCACAAATCCAGGCAATTCAGAGGGCCCAAGAAAGGGCGGAACATCACGGTGTCCCAGCCCCTACTTGGACGCGGCCAGCGGCTTCCGCGGGTCCCCGATAGGGGTTCCCGCAAAAGCTCCTCAGGATCAAAAAAAGTTCATTGTCTGTCGGTCTGTCTGTATGTCTGTCTGTCCCAAGTACAGTGCGAATGTATGATATGTGAAGCACGAATAATAAAGGGTGATATGTCGTTTTAAAATCAGCACAACCCTACAAGGCGAAGGTGAATGATGCAGTACATTACTTGTGCCATGATTATCATGTTTGGATGTGTCGTTCAGCTTCGTCACCTGTTCATGTCACTGATACCAAATTTAGTATATGTGGAGTAAGCGAAACGGCCGCGAGCACGCTATAAGTGTGATTGATTGATTGATATGTGCGGTTTACCGTCCCAAGACCACCATATGATTATGAGAGACGCCGTAGTGGAGGGCTCCGGGAATGCTATGAGCGTGGTATGTGTTCATGTTCTTACATGACACGCGTGTCAGGATAATCGTGTTTGCACCAGTCATATACATTTAGTCATCTATTGACTTCACATAACATCAAATTTGGTAAATGTGAAACTAGCAAAATGGTCGCGAGCGCATCATGAAGGGTCCAACATGCTCCAATGTAGCGTTGACGCGCGCGCACGTTGGGCACAGTGACGCTACGTTAGTAACCAGCGTCCATCGGCGCGGCCCAACAGCAACCGCCGCGAAATGCAACATGTTGCATTTCGCGCCGATCTGCTACCTAGACAACAATTCGTCTCCCTCTTTTGCTTACGGAGCGACGTTGGACGCGCTCAAACGCGTATGCGTAATAGCAACGCAGTGCGGCGCGCGCCAGCGAGTATGTGGGGGGACCGGTGCCTGGCGTGGCAACGCCGGCGTTACGCCACGAAATGAACGCCGGCGAGCACGAGCACCGTGTCACGTCGAATCGTATTGGCGCCTTGATTGTGACATGCAGTCAAGTTCTCACATGACACGAATTTCATGATTATCGTGTTTGCACGTGTCACATAACTGCGTTATTCATTGACGTCACGTAAAGCTAAATGTGGCATGGGTGAAGCTAGCCCAACGGCCGTGAGCGCATCAACACTGCGGCATGTAGTCATGTTGTTAAATGACACGCCTGTCGTGATTTTCATGTTTGTATGTATCATTTCGGCAAGCACTCTCAAATTATGACAGGTAGATTGCCACTATCCCTCAACAGGAAGGTATATAACAGCTGTATCTTGCCGGTACTTAGCTACGGAGCAGAAACCTTGAGACTTACAAAGAGGGTTCAGCTTAAATTGAGGACGACGCAGCGAGCGATGGAAAGAAAAATGGTAGGTGTAACTTTTAGAGACAAGAAGAGAGCAGAGTGGATTAGGAGACAAACGGGGGTTAATGATATCATAGTTGAAATAAAGAAGAGGAAATAGACATGGGCCGGGCAGGTAGCGCGTAGAAAGGATAACCGCTAGTCATTAAGGGTAACTAACTATGTTGTAGGCCCGTGTGCTCAGATTTGGGTGCACGTTAAAGAACCCCAGGTGGTCTAAATTTCCGGAGCCCTCCACTACGGCGTCTCTCATAATCATATAGTGGTTTTGGGACGTTAAACCCCACATATCAAACAATCAATCAAGGGTAACTAACTGGATTCCCAGAGAAGGGAAGCGGGTTAGGGGGTGACAGAAGGTTAGGTGGGCAGATGAGATTAAGAAATTTGCGGGTATAAATTGGCAGCAGCAAGCACAGGACCGGGTTAACTGGCTGAACATGGAAGAGGCCTTTGTCTCGCAGTGGACGTAGTCAGGCTGATGATGATGATGATGACGATATTGTGCCATTTAACTATGTCGTCCGTTAGCGTCGCGTAATATCGAGTTTGGTACATGTCAAGCTGGCGAAATGGTTGTGAGCGCATCATGAGTGTAGCATATAGTCATGTTGTTACATGACAGGCATCTCATGTTTATCATGTTTGCAGCAGTTTTATACCTTCGGCATCAATTCACGTCCCGTAATACCAAATTTGGTATAAATGAAGCTAGCAGAACGGCCGCGAGCGCATCATGAGCGTGGCTTATAGTCATAAGGTTACATGATGCGCATGTGATGATTTTCATGTTAGGGTTTGTCACTTGTGTTCGCCGTGCTATCATGTCATACCATACGAGTTTTGCAACGTGCCATGTGAACGAAACCACCACAAAAGCTGCAGAACCATAAAATTTAAACAATGGCCTTCATGACATATATGTCATTATTTTCATGTTGTGACTAGTCAAATATGTTCTTCATATAGTCATGTTATGCTATATTAAGTTTGGTATCTATACCGTTATCGAAACATCCTGGAGAGCTAAAAACCGCAGGTGGCTAGGTGGATAGATAGAATAGATATACTCAAAGTCACCGAAGTTCGCTAAGAAATGCTTCGCATTTATTAACTAGTATAAGAGGGATGCACTTGGAGAACTATCTGACCAGAAAAGGTTGCCACGTTCAACTCCCTAGGCGTAACTTGCTTGGTTTTAGCAATGTTTAGCAAGGGTTGGGTCACAGTGCCAAGAACAAGAGGCGGTGAAAGGTGGGAAGTAGACACCTTGTGCTCAGCGTGTTCCATCATGCAAGACAGATGTGGCGGGCATTGCGTTCTATTGTGACCGACCCCGTCTCAGTGGACTCAGGCGTTCGTCGAACACACTTTGTCATTTACAGTGTCCAGATTCAGATAAAAAACAGCTCTTTAACTAGCCTGGGTAGCGCTGCCCTCCGTCCGCGCCGCACTCCTATAGCCGCAGGTGTTCGGATGTTGGCAAGTAGGTCACGCCTTTCCTCGCCTTGCGCACGCGTTGACGTCATTCTCTCCCTAGCCTTTCGCAGCTCACCACGTGCCATGTCCCTTGTTTTACCTTCTCCACCGCTCGTAACACTGGAGACCAATCCTCGAGTGGGCGTCATCTCACCTGCGCCAGCTCTCTCCATGAGTCAGCAAGAAGCCGCGAGCCGGCGGGTGCGTGCGCTGCGCACGCCTCAAGAACCTCGCGGCACCGAAAATGTGGAGAGCACACCACTGCTTGCCGCGCGATCGCGCTGACGGGTGGGACACCATCGTGGCATGCTTCCCACTAGTTCAATCACTCTTTACCCCCGAACCCAAATCTAACAAGAGAGGAATGGGAGGCGGCCCTGCTCGGTTGCCAGGACCTTGCGGCCCAAGGAGCCTTGGTCCAGCGTGCCATGACAGCGGCCACGACCAATGAGGTCCCTGACTAGAGACTCCACCTAGTACTGCAGGAGGCTGACCCATTAGACCCATCCTCCCTCGCAACCTCTGTTTTTTTATTCTAAATAAATGTTTACTATACTAAAGCTCCCACTAGTGCGCGCGCACCTTTCCCGGCTGTCGCCGGCATTGAGAGGGTGAGCAAAGCCAATCGCGTTCGCGAATGGTGAAGTCAACACCTACTAGGCGCCAGCCAGGGAAACGAAATGCAAGCGTCAGCAGTGGAAGACCAGCGATACCCACGTGGTGTGAATCAAGAGCACCGATCGCGACCAAGAATACAGACGGCGAGCCGGTAACACCGACGAGAATTGAGCCAAGGAAGCTGAGCGCAAGCGTCTTCAATGCGTCCCGCCTCCCGTGTCTTTGCGTTTCAAATTTCAAACAAACGTTTACTCGAGTAAACGCTGCATCGAGTTTCGCTTCAAAACGGTTTAAATGCGAAGCATTTCTTAGCAAATTTCAAGGCGCAGCTGCGTGTTCACGTCACTCTCTCCTTCAGACGCAGCAGCGGCGGGCTCCTCTCAACACACAAAGGTGGTGCTGCTCTTCCGCCCGCTCGCTACGCACTTCTCGCTTGCTTCACCCTTTCCACCACCCGCAACGCTTGACCGCACTTCGAGTGGAAACGCTCTTTCAGTTTGCGATTAAACTTACTGGAAACCTAACCTACTTCGCGTAATTTTGCTTTGCGTTTCAAAGAAATGTTTTCTCGAGTAATGGCTACACCGTGTTTTGCTTCAAACTTCTTCCAGCACCTGCGTCGACGCCCGTTTCAGCCGGGTTCAACGGCATTGGTTCGAAATGTTTACTGGTCCATAATTTTTACTGCTCATGATCCATAGTTTTTAACTGCCTAATTTCAGATTTATTACTGCGTTCCCATCACAGTAAACTTTTCCATAGCCAATAGGATGAAAAAATTTCTTTTCAGGGATAGTACCTAAACGAACGCCAAGTAAGTAGAATTTCGGACACAGCCTGAATTCTTTATGGTATGACGAAAACTAGTTGCTTATTTTAAATGTGAGCTGTAGTTTTATATGAAAACAAGTAGAGAACACTTAACACCTTTTTGAAATAAATTAGGGTTATATTAATGTTAGATTTGCATCCTTTAGTAGGACTGATTGAGATTCAGCTGGAAGCGTCTCGAAATGACCTTGTTAGAAAAATTAATTTCGTCTTGTAGCGTTGACGGTTCTGTAAAGTATTAAAACTTAGAACATTTCAGTTTCAGCAAATTCCCACATTTACAGAATGATTGATAGAAATTTTGGATATTAGGATTTATTTGTGAAGGCTACAGAAGTACACTGGATGTCTTACTTGAGGTAATTCATAAAGACGATGTGCCACTGGTTGATTTCGACGTCAGTCTGCGCGCTAGCCCAATCAGGGGTATAGCCAGATTGTTTTCTGGTTGAGGGGAGAGGAATTAAACTATGCTTTATCTATATGCGTGCTTGCTTTCGCATCTGTATGTGCACGTATATATGCCAGCAAAACAGAAAACTTTAAGAGATTTGAGTCCCCCGAACAACACCCGCCCCCTTTGGCTACGCCACTGTGCCCGTGTTTTCTTAATACCATTCATACGTCGTTTGTCATAATACCTGCTTACGAAAGGGAATTCGATTAACTTTAATCATTCAGCCCGCCTAACATTCGCATGAGGGTGTGCCGCTTGTCACAGTATGATTTAATAGATATGTAGGTTTTACCGTCCCAAAACCAGTATATGATTATGAGAGACGCCGTAGCGGAGGGCTTCGGGAATTTAGACCCCCTGGGGTTCTTTAACGTGCACCCAAATCTGAGCACACGGACCTACAACATTTCCGCTTCCAACGGAAATGCAGCCGCCAAAGCCGGGATTCGATCCAACGACCTGCGGGTCAGCAGCCGAGTACCTTAGCCACTAGACTACTGCGGCGGTGCTCGCTGGTCACATTAAGAAAGAAGAAAGGAAAACCTGCATCATGGAATAGATGAAAGGTTGTGTGTACATAACTGGCAGTGGAATCCTGTCGTACAGCAGCAAAATGCGTTCGAGGGAGAAATCTGCAGAACAGATCACTTTCTACACCGCTGAAGAGGTGTAGATGGTTAATCACTTAGATCTAACTACCCGAGCTTCCCTCTGTTCTGTCCAATAGTGGATACATCAGCCGACCCTCACTCCCATAACAGAATAGATAAAATAGATTCTGTGAGCTTGCGCGTGTCGTTTGTTCCAGAAACCCCGATCCCACCGTACTCTCTGGTGTGCACCGTGGGTAACGATATGAACGAGACCACTGTGTTTCCCGAGGACGGCCTGTGTGACTACATTATGCTCGAGGTGTTGCCCGTCAGACTGGGCGGCCCCTACCCGAAAAGAGTCGAGCACTTCCTCGATGTCGCCTCCAAGCATCGTCGCACTGAATACGGCATGGGGTTTGACAGCGAGTGAGTATGAGGCCAAGTTCACACGTTCAACTACTAGATTAACACTAAATTTATAGAAAGGTTTTCTGGCTTCTTATGACAGGAATTTGTATATCTATTCTTATTGACAAATATCTTACTGAGGTAGACGTTGTAGAGCGTGGTTCATGTCTGGAGTTCAGGAGCACTAACTGAATTACATCAATTCTAACTTCGACAGAATCATCTCCTTCCCTTGCATTTCAACATGAGCATTCAGACTTTAGAGCCACCGTTTCGAAGGATAATGAGTTAATTCATTAATTCATATTCTGTAGACTTCATTCAGGTGTAAACAAGCAATAGTGTCTGGTTCAAGGCTGTTATACGTCCTTCTTTTCTTTTTGATATGCCCTGTTCGCCTACAGCTCCACTCTCCATTATACTGCGCCTCCATGTCTGTCATGTGTAGCACCACCACTTCGGGACCTCTTTCGTATGATTCGAACCGCAGAGCTTCCAATAGGAAACGTATTAGGCGCTATGATAATGAAAAGTGACAGACACTTTTGCCAAGGATAGTATAGGTGACAATATTAGAAGTAATTCTAATGTAAAGTGAAAAAAGAAAAAAATGGACGGAAAGATTAGTCGCCCTGGGCATTGACTGAACCTTTCACCTTTCAACAACGCGTCTGATGCTCTGCCTGCTCAGGTAACGTAGCACAAGACGCCAACCGGCAGAAAATAAGTGCACCCCATTCGCCGCAATAAGAACAGGTGGCGCTGATTGACGCTCCCACGTTTAATGCACATATATACCCTGGGAAATGATTTAGACTCCAACCAAAAGTTTTGAAGAAACCCGACGTTTCGAAACCAACTTGGTTCCTTCCTCAGGGGTGACTGCGGAGAATATGTAGCAGCGGCGTCTTCAAAGCCCTCGCGGGACGGATAATGACCCCTTCTCTCGGTCTCGTTTTGCCATGTAGCGCAGTCCATATGTATACACCGGGGGAAAGGTTCTGAGAGAGTGGTTGATGTTATGGGCTCTCCTTTGTATGTGCCACGACTCGAGTAATAACCTTCTCCTCCAGTTCAGCTCGCTTTCAAGGATGGCCGTCGCTTCAAACTTTATGCGGTGATCCAACGTCTCAGCATGTTCAGCGACTGTGCTGCGCTCTTTGTAGAACTTCCGCACATCGTTGGCGTGTTGCTTCAGTCGTTTGGGTACGTTTTTCGTCTCGCCGCCGCAGCCGGGATTCGATCCCGCGACCTGCGGGTCAGCAGCCGAGTACGTTAGCCCCTGCACAGTGGATACCCTGCACAGTAGTGGGGCCATGGTAGCTGATTTGATATAGCATGGGTTGCGTTATCCGAAGGTCGGAGGCTCGGTCCCTGCGCAAGGCAAGTAATCTTTTTGTCCACTTCTTTTCACAATTACAATACATTTACTTGTAACAATATTCCCTATACCTTCTTTGGCATAACTATCTGTCATTTTTTATTAATATTGTGTCCAAGAAAAAAGCAATATAAAACACACCCACAAATTCATTCTTCTTTCCTTAAAACATAGTACACGCTGGACGTCATGCACACAGCATGGCCGAAACGTCAAATAAGGATGGAGAGGCCATACGCTCCTTGCCATCTCCTTCCTCCCCTCCTATATATTTGATGATCACTCTATTTCTGCTTCTGTACTGTTCCTCGTCACCTTCATTGCTGCACAAGCACTTCACTCCCCTTTCACACATGGTGGCTGCACGGCGGTACGCAATACACAGCCACCCTATTTTTAAGAACCGATGCAGCTACAAGGCTTCGTTCGCTTGCACGTGATCTCATACTGGTACAGTGTAACTCGACGGTATCCAGAAACGCTCGCCTGCATAGCTTGGATCCTGATCTCAAGCTTCGTCTTCTCTGAGGAATATCTCGAGCTGAGGAGACTCTTCTGTGCCGTCTGTGCCTTGGCGTGGCCTTCACGAACGCATACTCATTCCTTATTGAAATGGCCAGACCCTCTACATGCAACTACTGCAGCTGCAAAGAAATAATGGTGGATCATCTGCGTGAGTGTACCCATTTCAACACACCAAGCCAAGAACTTACCGAAACTCTAGATAGACTAGATGATCGGCCTTTGTTAGAACAAAGGATTTTGGGACATTGGCCAAGTCCATTCTCAGCTCTGAAGGCTTTGAAAGCGTTATTAAGTTTTTTTTTTATTTTGTGGACAACTGGCTTTAAAGACAGACTTAAGGGTCGTATTCTTTTTTTATTTTTTTCATCTTTTGTTATCTTTTACCCCCTTCTCTCTCTCTCTCTCTTTCTCTTTCTCTGTGTCTTTGTAACATCTCTTTTTTATCATCTTTTGTTGCCTTCATCCGTTTCCCCCGCACAAGGGTTAGCAGCTGGTCTGAGAACTAGCCAACCTCACTGTCCTTCCGCCTATTTCTGTCCTCCTCCTCATGATTTAGGACTGGCGACTCACTGCCGCTCAATGTCTCCGAGACAGCGTTCACGGGAAGAATGAAAGAAGTTGCTCAGGAGGGGGCCGGCTCTTTTGACCAGCTCATCGCCTCCTTTGAGTGGCTGAGTAGGCCAGTTCCACACATCGTATTGCCCCTGATGCTGCGGCGCCAAAATTACGGCATGACTGTCATGTGTTGAATGTTTGAAACACAAACTTAGCCTTCGGAATTTTCGGTTACGAGAGGCAATCGCCACTTGGATCCGACTTTGGACTATGGTATGCAGAAATGAGTAGATAGTTTTAGTACAATTATTCTGAAAAGATATGCTGGAATGAACCAGTGTACCACTCTACGTCAATAATTTTTCCCAATATATTACGGGGAAAGCTGGGGCATAGTACATATTTTTTCTTAGGTTTTAATTGATAGTACTTGTGACTCGGTAGTTTTAATGGCGCATGTGTCTTTTTTCTCATCAAAGCCAAGCAACTATGTTATGCGTCGTGCAAGTTACAGATTCCAGTGACGGGATATCGAACTGTCAATGAGCCGTTCAAAGAAGCTGGTTATTCACAGTGAGCTTATTCTTTTCGAGCCACTCAATAAAGTGAGCTCTTTGCTCATCTCCCATGGCAGCTTAATGCCAGCCGGGAGAATGCTCCAGGGAAAAAAAGGCTCGAGGGCGGTCACGTGCAGCCAATAAGGACGGCGCGTTTCGATGACGTATGCCAGCACTGTCATTAGCGTGCAGCCGCCTCGCCGCTGGGAGGCAGGAGCCGGGCTTGCGCGGCAAACAAGACTCGCTTGGACTTGTGCACTCTAACTCGGTGCCCGGGTCATGGCTGCCTTGCGGGCTCCACCAGGGTGGTTCTTGGCGATTGAGCCTTTTGGGGTAGGCATGACGTGGTAGTCGTAGGATATGGGTACTCGCTTGGCAAGGGGACTCACTTAGTAGCCGTGGGTTGAGGGAACTTTCTTGGTGGTCGATCTCCAACGCCAGCGTTCTTCTCACCGATCGACCCACCGTTCGCGATCTCTTGACGCTTTGTAGCTCTCGCTGAGTCGTGTCACGTCCTCGGACTCCTTCGACCATGTCTCAACATTTTTGTTTCCTCAATCTTTACTTCTCACTCTATAACATTTGATACCTCCTCATCCAATCACCTCGTGAGCTACTGCTGAGGTGTCGCGCTTAGCCTTCAGACAGCTGCTGGGGGGACTTCACTCTTCTTCTATTAGGAGCTTGATCCTTTTGCTGGGGGGTGGTCTCTCGTCGTTGCGCATGAGTGCGATAGTGCTTATTGGGCCCGCTAGATGCGCAGCTGTGGTCTTCGTCTCTAGAGCCCTCACAGGAGGGCGTGCCACCGTTCAGGCGACGCTCACCTCTCGTTATGCGCGTGCTCTAGTTTGGTAAGAGACCACTAGGTGGACGCGCCTATATATATATATATATATATATATATATATATATATATATATATATATATATATATATATATATATATATATATATATATATATAGCGCTCGCTTTTGACGCGCTTGGTTTTTCTTTCACCGGACATCACTCAGTGTGCGTCGATACCGCTACCCACTACGAACACCGCAGCAGTCAAGGTGGCGGCGCGGGCGCGGATGGCTCGCAATGCGGACTCGGCGTCAGGACCCTTCTCGAACTTTCCACTACATCCTATATTGCAATATCCTCTGGCTTAGTACTTTACGGATCACAAAGTCATTATACCAAAAAGAAAACGTTCCTCCTAGCTTATGCGATCCGTAAATAAGCTCCCGAAGAAATTTTATACACTGCATCAGTATGTAAATATATGTATATTATATATTATAACGTAAATAATTAACAACATGTGTAGAACGTGTATACACAATACCACTCAAACCTTTCTGCTGTTACGTCCTTATATTAAGATGATTGAGCATATGTACAGACGATTCACGGTTTACCGAATTGAACCTCTGGAGCAACCTCTGGAGCAAGCTCCTTCATCATGATGCATTTCGTGCATCTGCGGAAGTTTCTTTTAAAACCACTTCACGCCCGTACCAAGGTGTTCTCGAGCCCGACGTGGTTCATGTCGTAACTGGAAGATTATTCGGTTAAGACTGTCTTAATGACCTGCTGAGCTTGCTTAGTGGTTAAGGCATAGCTGTTCTATCCCATAACAGGTGTAAAAGAGGTCTGAAACTGTAGGTGTGTTCTAATCTGGCTTTCACACACAGCTGCTTGATGTCCTCTAGGGCTTGCTAACTTGTTTAGTTTTGCAGAAGTACTTACACTCCGTGATTGCTGTTGCGTGATTGCTGTTGGGAAGAGTGGTTTAAAGTTCTTTTTTTTCTAAATGTTTCAGCTCACATGCGCCTGTTGAAGAATCACTAACAGATCCAAGCGCCAAAAATAATTTGGAGAACTTGAACAAAAATGGAATTTCTCATTTTGGATTTATGAATACGGATATTTACCAATTCAACGAGACATCAATGGCGTATCTGCTTGGTTTGTTGAAGGTACGTTTCTCTCCTGATGCAGAGTGAAAGAACATTAAATAAATATTTCCTCTGTTCGTGCGTTCACGGCAGGTCCTATCAGGTTAGGCCAGTAGTAGCCTCCTCAGCCTTTAGGATTTGGTAATAGGAGCATGGTCACGAGCGGTGGCGCACGTATTATCTGGACACTCATCTGTAGATACGCCCTCGCACGTGCTTTTCTGTCATAGCTTGAGATGACAGACAATCGTAAAATCATTTCGCTACTTGGAGCGAAGTTGTATTTTCCTGCAACTGTTAAAAAACACAAGTGTTTTATATTCCCAATGCCCGTGAACTAAAGGTAGCATGCGGTGCGATTCAAGATAGCGCCCGAAGGAAGGTGTCCCCGTTAGCATAGAAAAATTGTATAAAGCAAAGCGATATACAGATAGTCAATTTCACCACTGCATTTCGTGAATGTTTTCGCCAGATTCGTTAAGGTGTGAACAGGCCCATAGCCAGAATTTTTGTTTGATTGGAGGTGGGGGCGAGGCCTAATTGTCTGAAAGAAAGTCTTTTCGCGGCAAATAGAAAAAAAAATATGTTCAGGGAATATAGAAGGTGCCTAATTATTAAAATAAAATGAAAACAAATTAAAATGCAGCACAAGAGGCGAGTTAATCAGCGATGGAAAGCAAGTTTCGACGCTGCAGTAAAGCTAGTGAGTGTGCCCCAGAAAGAGTGCTTTTTGACCACATGATTTTGACCTACAAGGGTCTTACAGAATTAGTAACAAGAAAACGATTGTAAAAAAAGAAGAAAGGGAGGGTGAGGAAATGGGCATGGAAGGAAACCAATCGTATCTCACGCTTCTGCTGCTGCAAAAAAATAAAATATTGGACGCTTAGTCTGCTCAACTTTTCACACAATTTTTTACCAATAGGCCTGCTAGAAAAACGGCTTCCTTTTTATGGCAGGAATTTTCAAACAAAAAACACATTTAGGAAAAATTTTATTGAACAACAAATAACTAATACACAGATGCTTCTGTGACACAGAAGAGGTGGAACGTTAACATTTATTTTACAACCCATTTTGAAGAATCGCATTGCCAATGGTTTCACCATTTAGTAAAGTTCAATAGAAATAAAAAAGACGAACTGAAAAAAATATAGCCTGGTCGAAGAGAGCGGTTGACGCTACAATATTCATGCGTCGCTGTTTCTTCATAAACCCAGCGATAAGTTCGTTGATAGTATCTTGTATTTGGTGACTCTCCTCGGCTGTGTCTTTCCTCAAATAAGTTTTCACCATTTTCAGTGTTGAGAAGCAGCGCTCTGCAGCAGCTGTACTCACTGGGAGCTTAGAAAATCTCTTAACGAACGTGTGAATGTTCGGGAAGAGGGCTTTGTCGCATTCAGCTACAGCGTCCCTCGCAAAACGCGGAAGTTAGTCTTCTTGCATGGTTTGCCACATAGTTAGGATGAACGCACAAAAAAGTTAATATATTGGGGGAGGCTCATCTGGTCGGGTTGATACGCAGAGAAGATGAAAAACCCGAGGAAATAAGCCGACCAAATCAACACACACACACACACGCACACGCACACGCACACGCACACACACACACACGCACGCACGCACGCAGGCACGCACACACACACACACACGCACACACACACGCACACACACACGCGCGCACACACGCGCACACACACACACACGCACACACACATGAGGAGACACACCAATTCATGGGCACACTCACGCACACGCACACGTCCTTGCTCACAAAAACGCCCTCAAACACGTAGGCACACATTTACAGACACATGCATATACGCACACGCAAGCACACTCGAGCATACAAACTCAAACACGGGCGCACCTACGCACATTCACCCACGCAAACACTCCCTCAGAAATACGCGTGAAGGCCACAAACGCGCACGCTATTCAACACACGCGTGCGCACATGCCCATTCACGCACGCACCTACTCGCATAAAGGCGCACAAGCATCCGCACCCACAAACTCATTCACTCACTCACTGGCAACTCACTCATTACCCCGCCCCACCTTGAAGGCTGACTCAGCGCATGCCAATGCCTCACCGCACACTTTCTCTACCTTCCCTTTCCACCTTTCTGTGTCCCCCTTCTCCTCTCCAGCAAGGGCTCAATGAGCGCAATCGCATTTTTAAAGCCCCTCGCCATGCTTAACCAGCACTTCTCGTCCTCGCGAGTCAGAACCTTTTCTCTTACTTCTTTCTTTTTTTATTCAACCCTTTATTGTTTCCTCCCGCCGTCTCTTTTATCCCTCCCCCTCATCCTCTCGTCTATTTTTTTGGCCCCGTATCTGCATGCAATTTTTTTTGACCTCGTATCTGCATGTAAAGAAAAAATTGGCCCCGTATCTGCATGCAATCTGCAAATGTCGAAAGACGACAGTCTTGCGTGTGGAGAGAGTGAACAAGACATTTATTTGATGTTCTGCGCAAGAAAATGGGTGAATGGTATTCTGAAGGCGCTGCGTTAGAGTGCCTTGAGCGTGCAGGGGAGGCGAATGAGCACATCAAGTCACGTCACACGTGAGACATAAGCGCCATCTGGCATTTTTTTAGAAAACAGAGTGCGTGGCTCTGAGACGGGTGTGCGCGCCCATCTCAGAGGTGATAAGGTGTAGTACGCAAGGCGACGGGTAGGTGCCACCACCGTCTCGTTTTAGCAAAGCGTTGGAAACACTCGTCTTTCCGTGCAAGCGTTGCATGATCAGCGCTTCGTGATAAGCGCTACGGTCCTTAAAATTACCTATGTACGCCTTTTCTAGTAAAACGTTTATATACAAAATGTATACGAGTTGTTATGGTACTTCGGACAAGCGCAATAATTGCTTTTTTTTAAACTGACAATCGCCCAAGCATGAACGCCCAACCTTGAGCAACTTAGGTGTGCGCTGCGGATGGGGTCGGCCGTTTCAAGTACCCGATGGCGTTAAATGTGGACAAACAAACAAAACTTCAGAAAGACACACAAGCAGACAGACAAAAATTTTCGCGTCGAAGGTCCCCAAAAAAGAGTATCGTCTTTAAAAGACTTGTCCCATCTTTCTAGTGCCTTCCTGCGCAAATCCAAGTGAAAGCTCACCGGTACACTTTTTCTTTCTTCTTTGCACGGCCACAAACAGCGCGTAAACTAGTTAAAACACAGCAACTTCTGCGGTCGGGGCAGTGGCTTTTGCTTGCGAAGCGAAACCAAACGCCCGACAACAGCGCCACCGCACTTTAGTGATGTGTGTCCGGTGAAATTCGTCAATACGTCTTCATAGGTCTTAGTTCACGTGGCTGCGATGATTAACCAAGCTATTTACACTGTTGTTTGTACGCGGTTGCTCCCCAGTCTCGTTTGCAGTAGCTGGCTTACGCAGTACCTTTCTTCACAGTTATGACGATGAACGGGTTTATTTACAGTATGGCGACGGATTGTTATAGGTACAGCTCAAAGTTAAAAGCAGTTGACCGAGCTGTTCGCGAGGCAGTGCCGCGTCGTTCTACTCTTCCTCACCCACCAAACGATGGCATGTTTCAATATTAAGAAATTCTTTTGCAGATCATTATAGGCTTGCTCGTCGACAAAGAGAATTCCGACCGCCAAGTCTACACTTTTGTGGCTTCTGCATGGAAAGCGCTGTCGATGGCGAAAGAAGTGTCAGCTGAAGATGCGACCAACAATTTCAAGTGAGCCCTCCTAATATCTGAAAGCAGCAATTTAAGGAAGCGTACAAACATTCTCATCGACATCTGTTTTAACAGTTATGAGAAGCGGTGTAAGCTTTCTTGTCATGCGCTGTTAGTAATACAGTAGGCGCCTGCAAAAGCTGAATTCTAAACGTGAAACTGAATTACAATAATGCATCTTCATTTCGAATCAAATTCAACATGTTCCTAAATAAATACCGCACTGTGGTTCCCTTTGGCAACAAATCAGCGATGTGGTAACATGCGAAACTTCGAATATAATAATAATGCAGTTTGTCGCTCGCTTTGACTCGATGTACATTTATTACTATTTGAAATATTTGAGCCTCACAAAATTTGAAAACTTCAAACAAGTTTTTAGTGTGATGAAGTGACAATAAAAGGCATGATAAGCCATGGTGTCGAATGATTTTGCAAGAACAACGAGAAAGACATTGTTTCCTTCTGTTATTTTTTTCTAAGAGAAGGGCAATTTACGGAAAACTTCAGCAATCGCCTTATCGACTGCTCCAGCCGCCATCAACGTTAGGGGATCAGGCCCTCTGATTGTCTAAAAACGGCCATTGATTATGCTCGATATATTTACTTAGTCGGATTGGTCAAGTCATTGTGATACGTGCAAAGCCACGAAGTAATCTGTGATAATGATGGCCAAAGGACGTCGAAGTTGCATTGATGCAAAACTACAGGTAAATGTACTATTAACAGTATCGATAGTTTTTAAACTATTATTGAGTAAAATAAACTATTGATAGCACTACTATGGTTAAACGATCAATGGTATCGTCACTGCCATCAATATTTCAAAACATAATAAAAACTGTATTGCTGCCAATAATATGATCAATGTGCTATAAATAATTATGGTGTTGTTGGGCAGCGATATTGCCGAATTTTTTATGATAGCGTACTATCAGCACCATTTAGTTCGCTTACAATATGAAAAATCTTCCGCACTCAAGATGCGGAATATGTCTATAAAAAGTTCATATTTATAAGTAACTTGTTTGAATATTTTTTTCCACACTTTGTCTTAGAGTTTTTTGCATTTTGAAATCCCTGAGTGCAATATAGATTTGAAGCCATGCCATTCCACCCTGTGTAATGTCTTCTTTTCTGCTAAAGCTAACTAGTTCAGCTGAATAGTCGGGTGCTAGCCAATCATTCTGCTGAAGGAACGCAAGTACATTAACTTTCATGCTCCTCTGCCTGCTTTTGTGACTCCATGATTGCTACCACGCTCTCGGAGAATGAAGTTTATGCGGAAATAAATTCGCCTGGCTAATATTACACTATAGCTAATACTATCTAACTTACTACGGATAGTGCTGTGATTAGTTCGTTGGTTCACTAATGACTCAACTGCGTTAGTGCCTTGAATCGAAACAGCTGTTTACTTCCCTCCTTTACCCCCGGAGAGCCAGTTACCTCTGACAGGCCGTGGTGAAAAACACGTCATCGCCTAATTGCATTCTTGCATATACTGTGAAGTTTGGTCAATTTCAAACTGAACCATGGAGTAATGAGGCGTGACCTTTATGCAATGGTAGGCAAGAAGCAGGCTGGAGACCATGCAGTGTGTCAATATGGCATCAGTTCTAAAACTTTCAGAGGTTATTTTTCTAGAAGAGTTCACAGGATGCAGTATTTTACGGATCTTGATTACCTTCTACAGAAAACAGGCTAACCCGTAGTGGATGTACAGGAGTCCTAAAGGTGAAACGAAACGTTGAATAGACTTCCCACGTCGTGCCCATTCAGTCATTTTGGTGTAGAAGTAGTTAGCAAAATCCGATGCAGTGAGCATAGAATGGTAAAGTCTCGAATTATCCTAGTCTTGAGGAATGGCGAAAACTGATACACAAGAAGGCAATTGGTGAGATGTGCTGAGAGGCAAAGTAAAGGAACTTGGATTGTTTTCTTGGGAATAGACACGTGGCTCTAACCGAGGAAACAGACGTTAGTATTGACACAATGATTGATAAACGGACTACTATCAGTAAGGAGTGTGCAAATAAGTCGGGAGTACAGCCATCAAGAAATGAACTGGAGGTGACTTGAAACCTCATTCAGAATCGCGAAACCACGAAAGCCTCAAAAACAACATACGAAATAGAGCTAGTGAAGCTTTAGAAAGTAATCAATGGGTGTAAGGTAGCCGACATAATTTATATCATCAACGAAAATGAGCATGCTCTAAAAAACGGAAGAAGCCTCAAAGCTGTGAAAACAAAAGTGTGCATACACAAAAATTGGTGTAAGCATTAGGGCAAAAGGAAGGCAAATGCACTAAAAATATGGTAACAATAGCCCAAATAGCAGAGGAGTTATACAGAAATCTGTACCACAGCCGAGAGAATTCGCATGATAACTCAAAAAGCAGTAATACCACAGATGAATCGGACATCCCCCAGTAATGGCAGGGAAGTGGAGAATGCCCAAGAAGGAATGCAAAAAGGCAAAGCCGCTGGTGAGGATAAGGTCACATGAAAACTATTGAAAGGCGGTGGGCAGATTGCGTTAGAAAAAGTGGCCACCCTGTATACGAAGTGTCTCTTGCTGGGAGGCTGCCAGAATCTAGGAATATTGCCAACATGATCTTAATCCATAGGAAGGAAAAGTCAATCACTTGAAAAAATAATCCTTTAAACAGGTTCGTGGAAAAAAGTTTTAACAGTCTGCAAAAAGAACCGTTGAAACCTTTAAAAGAGCACTGACATCCAATTTCAAGATGGAGATGTGCCCGTCATTCGATTGCTTGGTATACAAAGGTCTTTTTGGCCACATTTCAACGGCATCGATCGCGTGGAAGTTATTTCAATTTGATGTCAAACAGCGTAGAAAACCTAAGGAGAAAAAACGGAAAATGACTGCTCTGCGACATCGACACTAGTGCTACGTGTTCGGTGTGATACATTCCACGAATACCATCCTGAGTGACGATGCCCTAGTAGCGATTACGTTTACGATTAGAGTGTTCTTATTGGGGCGCCAACTGGCGCCGAGTTGCAGAAACGCACTCGCTCGTCCACAGCCGGGCTAGCGCGCGCAGGTGCAGTCTAGCCCGGCCGTGGCTCGTCGCGTTTGACCTTCACCGCACCGGTTTAAATAATTACGTGAAATTATCAAGATAAATACCATATTTAAAAGAATATAAAAAAAGAGCACCATTAAACGTGTGCTTGTCGGTCAGCATGTCGGAGAATCGTTGAGAGTTGCAGGTGAGTTGCAGTCGTCTAGTTCGAAGCTCGAAAAAAAGTGCAGTCGGGGTGTCTTTTCATATCTCGTTTGTATTACACGTCAACACGACCGCAAGCTATCAAACGCGGAAGAGCGTGTATTCGGATATTATCGCTAACAAGTAACACGCAGGTATCGTTGAAGTTTAATTCACCTGTATACTTTGCGTCCACGTAAAAGTGGTAGTACCACGTAAACCGCGAGAATATGGATAGGTGGGCCCATCTGGAGGCGCAAAAAAGAACCTGACACGCAGGAAACTTATTCTACTTCTCCGCTTATGCACATTCGCGGTATCTATATTGAATTTACCCCTCTGTGTATACCGGAATTATTCGCACGACAAAACACACCAGTATAGGTAACCGAGACACACGAGACAACATGGCTGAAACGTGCATCCTCGGGCACCTCTGCAGTGCTGTTTGGAACGGCGTGCATTTTGGAATCACTGCACTGCAAAAGGTTGATCGAAGCAAAAATAATTCGCGATGTCGCGAGTCGCAGGGATTCCATGCTCCAGACTATCGTACTGAACAAGAGTCGACACTTTGTACAATGACGACAGCAATGCAGGTGACAAGGCATGACTGAATGTGTCCGCCTAGCAGACGAAATGTTTGTGGAGCAGCTGAGCCTGACGTCACTGTTTTCTGTTGAGAAGTGATCAGCTGTGGCGTGATCTGGAGGTGACCGCGGATAGCGCTACTGCTGGTGCTCTCAGCGCTAAAAATGGCGGGATTGCCGGACGTTTTTGAATAATGCTAGATCCCAGTGATATAAATCAATAAAAGTTATAGTTATTCATCCCTCAGTTCCGTTTTAGGTTGTGAATCACTGCTACGAGGTCTATAGCTAGTTGCTGACACAAAAATATTGGCATGAGTAAATTTAATGTCTGTGCTCCTTTGAGTGTCTGCTTGATTACGTAGTAAAAAGGTCAAAATATTTAGTAGGTGCCCAAAAAAGTTAGTAGGAACTCCTATTGCTAACTCTTCGCTTGTGTGTACAAGTTGTGTACTAATTTACGAAATTGCCCTGAAACACTTTTTCAAGTAACCATGGAACGAATACACTATAAGAGTTTATTTCCTCATGAATTCAAAGTCACAAAAATTTCAAGATTCTGTCTAGTACGAGCGGAGTCACAATGACTTGTCACAGGCTTCAACTGCATCCTCCCGTCTTTCGTCCCAACGAAGGCGCTGGGAGCTCAGCAGGAAGGGATTGCATGGGCGAAGTAAATGCGTCACGCGTGCTTCAAGACCTTGGGAACTTTTTGTGTTTTTTCTTCAAATACGCCGCTCTGTCAGAGTGATCGTGCGTGCACGCACGGACAACTGGCAGCCTCCTGTGGCAATCCTTGTACCGACCAAGCGCGCCATGTTCAAATCACCCAATGGCTGATAGAGAGCCTTCTACGAGTGATTTTCCAGTTTTCTCCTTCATTCGTAGAGAGAAGAGAAAACAATTTTCAGCTAACTTTGATATTTTATTGTTAAGCTCACGCCACATACTGCGCTATGGCTCGCGTGTTTTTGGGAGCCTGTATTACCGATCGTGAGCGTTTTCTGACCATGCTCAAAAAGTATTGCAGGGCCCCTTTAAGAGTGCACAACTTAGGTACCGTAACCTGACCACGAATAGACGTGAATGAATTATTCGAATACACTTCAAGTTTAACGAGTGGCCCAAAAAGCGACGATGCTGGCCGTATCAGGCAACTACGTTACGGTTGTAATAAAACGCCAGCTTGAACTTGACTCAGTTGCTAACATGAACACACAAGCGTAAATGCAAGTTTTGCGAGTGCTACGTAAGATTAAGCAACATACTGGAACGCGCAAGAAGTCTAGTATCACTGTAGCTTGAAGATGCATGTCGCAGTGGATGCATACGTTAGGCCACGCGCAAGTAAAACATGTCCGGTAGTAGTCATAACATATTATGATCCCGTAGTTGTTGATATAAGCACGTACCCTAAATAAAACTGTCTTAAACGCCTTTAGTTCTTAGCGCAGAATAAACAAGCGTGCTAAAACAATTGACATAAAATAACAACAGATCGCAGATTCCGCCCCTTAGGCACCATAAATGCTTAGAGCTAACAAACGCTGTATTCACGCAACATTTAATAACCAGATTAGTGATCTATCGCAAGTGGGGCCCCTGCAACAACACCAATGTCCAAGGCAGGTGCCATTACTAGTGGCGCCCTCCTAACTATGTTAAAGGCTACGATCTGCTCTAACCCCTAGATTCGCGGTGACGAGGTACAGCCCAGTGGACGCACACGTCAATACGTACACGTGGGGTATATTCATAATCATATGTCACGTATGGGCTCGGTTCACATGTGAATATTATTAACGAATAGATGTTTAAAAATGCTTGCGTTGTTTTGTCGCACCTTTCCTGAAGATAATTGGCCCTTGTTACTGCCTTGGCGTGAGCTCCGGCACGCACACTCAGAACGCACACAGGCAGGTGTGCATGTTTACAACACAAAGACTTTACCGGAGTTATGATCTAGTGCCGAGCTTACTTTTTTTCGTTTGTAAGGGCTCCTTACCATCAGTGGCCACCATTTCCTTGTGTGAATGTCATAAGCAGCGTTAAAATTTGGCCTAAAACATTTCTACCATAAAACGTCTTTGACGATTGCGGTTCCCCTTAGTGCATGCTGTTCAATTTGACCAAGCCTACTTTGAACTTGTACTGACAGCCTTCTCTCTGTTTTTCTAGAAAAGTTCTCATGCCGGACCTATTCATTTCAATCGGCCATTACGCATTTCACGACATCAACATGTTAGAAAAATGCAGACTCTTGCCGGCGACTTATCTGCAACCACCGCAACTCGACAGCAACGAACAGTATAAGTACACCTTCGGCTTGGTAAGACTACGCCACTCCTCGTCGCTTTCGTTGTCGTCAGACATGGCAGTGCATGCATGACCCTCAAGTCATTTCATGCGAACTATGTGCACTATACGCTTGCAGTCTATACGAAGTGCATACAAGGAAGGACCGCTGTATACAGGAAGGAAGCTGTTATAAGTTAACAATGAAAGTCTATTAAACATGTTTTCTTTCACCTTTACCGTCGCGGGGGCCCTGGCTGACACTTCCCCTTCCGGAAAAAAGGTTTGGTGGTAGCGATGTCTGCGCATGTTCGCGGAACGGCATGACCTACACGACTCTGGCATGTCTCTTGCTAGACTGGACGGTGCGGCAAACGAGAGAGATAGAGAGTGCGCCCGGTGCGGGGAGACTCGATGGTCGAAGAGCTAGTGACAGAAAGTTTTCGAACACGAATGTTCATAGATTCTCAGTTTCCTCCTCAGTTGCAAATAGTGCAATATACGAATAAACGTATTGTGTCATATATATGGAGCTGAATTGTCAGGGTGTCATTATGGAAGTCGGATGCTTTTTATGAGAAAGTCTGAAGGGTATCTGCAACACACACACAGATATATATATATATATATATATATATATATATAATGTCGAGAAGTACGTAGATTTCCCCAGAGAATCGAGAACGTCATCGATGCGAGGGATGGGCTGATAATCAGGCACCGTCAATTCGTTCAGCTTGCGGTAGTCGATGCAGAAGCGCGTGCGTCCTTCCCCTTTTTTCTCTGCCAGAAGTGCTGGCGCAGCGTATGGGGAGGTAGATAGTCGTATGACACCTTGCTTGAGAAGCTCATTGATCTGTCTGTCCATTTCAACGCTGTCAGTTTCTGAGCATCGATAGGGAGCTCTACGAATGGGAACATTGTTGTTGAGATTAATGCGATGCATTTCGCCGTTGATGCACCCAATGTCTGTCTGCGACTTGGAAAAAATGTCATCGTACTTGTGGATAAGCTGCTTCAATGCCAATTGTTGAGTTTTATTTAGATGTAGTACATCACAAACTTCAACACCTTGCAAAGACGCGCCCTTGTTAACCGTGGTTTGGTTCTGTGTACGAGAATGGAGGATGTCTTTCCCTTGGCGTAGTGTCATAGTGTCAAGGTCCAGCGACAAGTTAAAGAGGCAAGCACTATCCAAGCCAAGAAGTAAGTTGCTCTTCATGCCTTGTAGAACATGAGCCTGAATTTCTCTTGTCACTTTTCCTATCTGTACCTTTAGATTGACGCGACCCAAAGTTTTGGTAGATGATGTGACTTGTTGAACTGAGATGCATGAATTCCTCATTATTTGCAGGTGAAGTGCCTTCAGCACTGCTTCGTTGATACAGGTAATCGTAGCTCCGGTATCAAGTGTAGCGCTGACAGGGTACCCGTTAATGAGGGCATGAAACTGAAATACATGAACTCTTGGTCTCCCTCCTTGTTTCCCTGGTTGGTGGAGAGGGCGGAAATGCTTGCGCGTCGTGGGCATTCATTATGCCAGTGCATCTGTCGGGGTAAGCCATCCATCGCGCAGTGTTTGCACTCACGCACGGGTGTTCGTACCGGGGACGCTGACTGTTTGCACTCACGCACGTGGACGCTGACTAGTTCTGTCACTTGTTACGTTAATCTGTGTATTCCGAGCTGGTGGAAAGCGATGTAACTTCATTCTCTGCATGGTTGACTCTACACGAAGTGCAGCTGTAAGCCATGCCTCTGGTGTAGACGAGGTAAGCCCAGCAAGCGCCATCTCCATATGCGCAGGAAGGCCGTCGATGAGCCCTGATATAAGGTGCGTGTCCTTTAAGTCGGCGAGGCGTCCGAGAGACATTTTTTCATTATAGTATTCCTGCAAGCTCTGGCCTGTTCGCAACCGGCAATGAATGAATTGGCGAAAAGGATCTGCGACGCCGCTCGTAAAGCGTCCCTTCATGCGTTCACATAAGCTCTCCCAAGACGCGTCTGTGTCGAATACCTCGGTGAGAAACCATCGGAAAGCCTCACCTTCAAGGTAATCGGAGAAGTAGCACAGCTTGTCTCGCTCCGTCCATGCTTCGGCCGCAGTCCTCACCTCAAAGAGTCGGAGCCACTTGTCAAAGGGGACGTCCGTAGATGCTCCAGAGTACTTCGGGATGTTGATGACTTTCTTGGATGTGGCCATGATGAAGGGCACGGTAGATCCTGTCGACTAGTGTGACGCAGGAGGCGTGATGGCTGTACGATGAACCATTTTATTTGTCTTCGTCTTCCTCCTTCTCTACCATTGCACCACACCGTTCTCGTGTGGTTCATCACATATATATATATATATATATATATATATATATATATATATATATATATATTATGAAGTCTTGGTAGTCTCGTTTGCGACAGCGTTTAATTGAGGAAAGACCTCGCAAAACGAACGGGCAGAGCCAGTACACAGACGATGACGATGATGATGACCCAGAGTGGCAATGAGGACAAATAGGCAAGCGGATGATGGTGATTGTGATCATGCAGGGATGAGGATGATGTAAGTAACAAATTCCCACACTAATTCCCCCACTTGGAAGCGGACACCCTGGCCGCCGTAAGTCAAAGTGACGGGGAACGTCGCGTGAAAGGTTTCATTCGACAAACGTGGACAATCTCTATGCTGCGGTAGCGGCGGTATGTTGGGGCGACGAGTGGTGTCACACGATAATTAACTGGCGAAGTCTGTCCTAAAACAATGCATGGCCCGATGTAGCGTGGTTGGAATTTGTCACAGAGACTAGGAGTGCGAATAGGTGTCAAAAGCAGCACCTTGTCACCAGGTTCGAAAGACACAACGCGGTGGGATTCGTCATAGATGATCTTCCGCTCGTGCTGTCTTGCTTCAGTATTGATGCGAGTCTGATGGCGAGACTGGGCCAGGCGGGAAATGTATTCTTCGCTAGAAGACTGACATGAATTCCCATGGCTGCTAAAGAAGGAGACGTCGAGAAAGGTAGTCGGAGTATATCCTTACACGAGGTAAAACGGTGAGTAACAAGTTGTTCGCTGAACGGCGGTGTTGTAAGCGAATGTCAGGAATGGTAAAAGAGTATCCCAGTTTTTGTGGTCGGGTTGGACGTAAACGGCTATCATGTCTGCAAGGGTTCGGTGAAATCTTTCTGTGAGACCATTTGTCTGAGGGTGGTAGCTTGAAGCTGTCTTGTGAGTAGTTCCAGAAGCGCGCAGTACTTCATTTACCATTTGTGACAAGAACACTTTGCCGCGATCACTAAGCAGTACCCGAGGAGCTCCATGACGCAGGATTATGGCGTGAAGAATAAAGTCTGCAACTTCCACATGCGAGCCTGTATTAACAGGAGAAGTCTCAGCGTAGCGTGTCAGGTCGTCAACGGTGGTCGCTATTCATCCTTTGCCAGCAGATGTGACGGGGAGAGGCCCGTAAAGGTCAACACCTACAACTTCGAAAGGCAGTGAAGGGCACGGAAGTCGCTGTGGTGGTCGAGCAGGTGCAAACGTGGGGAGTTTACGACGCTGGCATGGGTTGCAGGAACCGACGTACCAAGCTACACTAGAAGAAAGGTCAGGCCAGTAATAACGACATCGAATGTGGTCAAGAGTTTTTTAAAACCAAGATGAGCAGCAGTCAAGTCATCGTGGAAGGCTTCGAGCACCTGAAGTCGAAGAGAGTGTGGTAGTACAGAAACCCAGCGCTGACCGTCAGGGTGGGAGACGTGGCGGTAGAGAACCGCACTGTCCAGCTTAAAGTGCAGGAGTTCACGACGGAGTCGCGCGTTTGGTGGATAAGAAACTCCCGAAAGACGGTCTATCATGCGTCTGCAGTATGAATCGGAACGCTGGCGCGAAATAAATGTTGGCTCGTCGTCCGAAAAGGGTTGCGTTATTGATGCGAGCGTATAATCTTTGGTAGATGTGGCGGTTGAGTTCTCACCAACGCTCCTATGGGTAGTTGGAAGCGGGCAACGTGATAAAGCATCGGCGTCTCGATGTTTTCTGCCTGACTTGTAAGTTATGTCAAAGTCGTACTTCGGCAAGCGTAGTATTCACCAACCCAAGCGTCCAGACAAGTTCTTCAGTGTAGAAAGCCAGCATAAGGCATGGTGGTCCGTAACAATCGTGAAGTGACGGCCGTGGAGATAGGGACGGAACTTCTGGACCGACCAAAACACAGCCAAACACTCTTGCTCAGTTATAGTGTAGTTCTTTTCAGCAGGGGTGAGTACGCGACTGGCATATGCAACAACTTTCGCTAGGGAAGACTTGTCGCGTTGTAGAAGAACGGCTCCTATACCAAGGACGCTAGCGTCGGTATGAAGGATAGTCGGTGCGGCTTCGTCAAAGTGGCAGAGCAGAGGTTCAGACGTGAGTGCCCGCTTCAACAGCTCGAATGCCGTTTGACATTCTTGAGACCACAGAAAGGGGACGTTCGAAGCGAGTAGTTGTTGTAATGGAGCAGCAATAGAAGTGAAGTTCTGGATAAACCGGCAAAAGTAGGAGGCAAGGCCAAGGAAACTGCGAAGCTCCTTTGGTTTTTCGGGACGCGGAAAGTGAAGGACTGCAGAAGTCTTGTCAGGATCGGGCCGGATGCCATCTTTGCTAACGACATGTCCTAAGACCTTGATAGATTTGCTAACGAAACAGCATTTCTTAGTGTTTATTTGAAGCCCGGCGCCGGCAAGGCACGTCAGAACTTGATCCAGTCGTTCTAGGTGCTCAGGAAACGTTGACAAAAAGATAATAATGTCGTCCAGGTAGCAAAGGCAACTTTTACATTTCAGGCCACGCAGCACGGTATCTATCATGCGCTCAAAAGTCGCGGGTGCGTGTCAGAGCCCGAAAGGCATCACGTTGAATTCATATAGCCCGTCGGGGGTTGCAAACACCGATTTCTTCATATCGTCTTCATGCATCGGGATCTGCCAGTACCCAGAACACAAGTCGATGCTTGAAAAAAATTCCACGCCTTCTAGGGAATCAAGGGCGTCGTCAATGCGTGGCATAGGGTACACGTCCTTGCGTGTGATCTTATTGAGCGCCCGGTAGTCAACGCAAAAACGCACAGAGCCATTCTTTTTGCGGACCAAAACAGTAGGAGACGACCAAGGGCTAGATGAGGTACGGATAATTTCCCGTTTAAGCATGTCCGCAACATTTTCTTCTATAATTTTTTTTCAGCAAGAGACACGCGGTAGGGTCGGCGGTGTACGATAGATGTCCCAACAGTTTGAATTCGATGTGCTGTAGTATTAGTGCGGCTGAGCATACACGAGCGAAAATCGAAAGAAATAATTTTTTTTGCATGTTTCTGTAACAATGCGAGCAGCTGCTGCCTCTGTGAATATGCCAATTTGCTGCTGATAGCGGAGGTAAAGGCGGAGGAAGAAACATGCTCACCGAGAGAAGGTTCTTTGGATGCGATGGCCTGAAGTGGCGTGACAAATACAGGCTCGAAGTCGGCAACATGGGCCACGGAAGTTTTGTGGCAGTAAGATTTTCTCCGGTGTAGAGCTGACAGCGGTGACAAGTGCAGAGCCATTGCAAAAGCGAATGACACCGGACGGAAGAACTATTTCTTTACGAACGCAAAGTGGTGACGGTGAGACCAATACAACTTCGTGATAGATGTCATTGGACGTAATGCTGACAATTTGCTCTTGTAGTAGAGGCAGTTCAATGTCTTTCGCAGCGACCAGACGAAGTGGCTTGTGATTGTCATCATCAAGCATGTAGTCGGTGTCAGCGAGGTGAACGACGCGTTGTACACAACAAATCGCTGCGGAAGCAGATGATAGAAAATCCCACCCTAAATTAGTTGGTGATAGCAGCGGGACAGGACAGCAAACTGGACATGATGGTGGATGCCGTCGATTAAAACTGGCACAGTACAAAACGCGTAAGGGCGAATGACGTTCCCCTGGGCAGCAACTAACGTGGGGCTATCGTAAGGCGTCATTACTTTCCTTAAATGTTCACACAAATCAGCACGTATCACAGACAATGTCGCACCTTTGTCCACCAAAGCATCGACTCGCCCTCCTTCTTCCACAGAAAGCGTGTTGCACGGGCATGATGGAGGAATTTCAGTTCTAATTCCGAATGCAGTTTTTCCTCCACAAACTGCATCAGTTTCCCGAATGAACATTAGATGAGAATGAGGCGGGCCGAAGTGGAGAAGTGGAACATCGGAAGGGCGAAGGCGAGCGGCGTCTCGTGTTTCGGCTGTTTCGTGGTGCAGTAGATGCCGGAGGAGGTGGAGACCGGTGAGGGGAGACGAATAACGCCGACTTTGATAAGACGCCCCAGTGTACGGATCCCGTTCGTGCACGTCGTTCCGGCGCTCATCTTGCTGGCGCTTTTGGCAGAAACGAGATATGTGGCCGCGATAGCCACAGTAGCAGTATACAGGGCGAGACGAGCGCCACTGTGGGGAATAGAAGGCATTCGGGGCACCTGAAGATAGTGCGGTATGTGGGCCAGAGGGTCAGGGAGCACGGAATGGTAGCCCACCCGGAGAGCGGCAGCAACTGATGCGTAGGATGGACGCAGCAATGTCACGTGGGCGTCGCTGGGAGGCACGGCAGCAACTTGAAGGTACGTGGCTATAGGGTGAGAAGCAGGTGGCTGTACGGGCGCAGAGCCAGTCAGGGATGTAAGTTCCTCCCTGATGATGTCACGTAAGGGCATTCCCGAAGGCTGTGTAGGTCGCGGTGTAGGAGGTGTGAAGCCCATGGACCGCAATTCTTCGCGTATAATGTCCACTCCACGCAGATGGCCATCTGACGTGGAGTGGTGGTCGCCGATGTCTGGTTTGTGCTTTGGTCTGTGCTTTGGTGTTATCGTATGCGCCTTGACACTGTATCATCTTTTAGTATATATTTCATATTTTTTCCGAATAAACTTTCAGTTGGTAGTTAGCGCTTGTCCCTGTCTTTCCGTCTGCATCTACGTTGTGCGCTTCCATTTCATAATTATTCATAATTAGTCTGGTTGAAGGCGAACGGAGTCCAGCGCATCAAAGCGCTGGCATGTCGCCACGACCTCAGCGATGGTAGCTGGATTTTGCACAGCGAGGGCATTAAAGGCAACAGGCCCAATGCCTTTCAATATGTGGCACACTTTGTCCGATTCTGGCATGCATTGATTGACACGCTGGCACAGTGCGAGTACATCCTCGATGTATGAAGTATACGATTCACCGGGATGTTGTCGGCGACGAGTATCAAGTGTCTTCTTTGCGATGGCGCATCGAATGTCCGGGGTCCCAAAAACGTGTCGCAGCTGCTGCTGGAAGGTAGCCCAGTCGAGTAGGCCAATGACGTGGTTAAAATACCATGTCTTTGCGACTCCGGTCAGATAAAAAGGGACGTAACGCAGTTTGGCGGCCTCGTACCACTGATTAGCGACACTTACGCGGTCGTAGTCGACGAGCCAGTCTTCTATGTCTTCTCCACGAAGACCAGCGAAGAGCGGGGGTTCCCGCTGGTGTCCGTGTATGTAAATAGGAGGGGCAGCTTGCGTCGGAGCGTGGTTGATGACATCAGGCCTGGTAGGCTTGGTCTGGGACATGCTGCCTGACAGTGGGCGCAATCGGCGTCCTGAACGAAGCTCCAGCGGGTAGAGCGGGCTGCTGGAGGTAAGAGGACAGAAAATTCACCTCCACCACGTATGAAGTGTTGGTAGTCTTGGTTGCGACAGCGTTATTGAGGAAATACCTCGCAAAACGAACGGGCAGAGCCAGTACACAGCCAGACGATGACGATGATGATGACCCAGAGTGGCAATGAGGACAAATAGACAGGCGGATATGGTGATCGTGATCATGCAGGGATGAGGACAATGTAACAAATGCCCACAATATATTTATATTGTAGTGAATAAGAAAGACGTTGTTACCATCAAGTCAGCTATCATCAGCACAAGAAGAAGGCACGAGATCGGCGATCAAGCACCGTCATCTGGGTTCGCCTGCGTTCCTTTTAGAGCTACCACCCGCTTGCTCAGTCATTCAATAAACCCCCTTTACATTTGGTGGATCGTGCTGGGTAACTGCATCACCTACACCCTGGAACTCCGATCCCGCACCCTGCCGTCGACCATGCAAGTTGACGCTGCCCAACAGACAGCACCTCTCGTGGCTCCTACTTGCCCCGGCCCGGTTCACCAGCGAGACCCCCCGATCTTTTCGGGCGCCGAAGACCAGGACGTCGAGGACTGGCTGTCGTGCTACGAAAAAGTCAGTGGACCAAACAGGTGGGATGACGCTGCTAAGTTGAGCACCGTCAACTTTTACTTGGCTAATGTGGCGAAACTGTGGTATACAAACCACGAATCCGAGTTCGAGAACTGGGCCACTTTCAAGCAGGCAATATCCTCGGTTTTCGGTCGCCCTGCCGTGCGGAAGTTGCGCGCCGAACAACGCCTGCGCTCACGGGCACAAGAACCCGGCGAAACGTTTACCGCCTATATCGAAGATATACTCGATCTCTGCAAGCGCGTCGATGCCGCAATGAGCGAAAGTGCCAAGATCCATCACATTATGAAAGGTGTTGATGACGACGTCTTTCAAATGCTTCTGGCGAAGTCTCCTGGCACGGTGTCTGAAGTGGTAACTCTGTGCCAGAACTACGACGAATTGCGACGGCAACGAGCTCTCACCCGTCGTCCATTTCAGCCTAACCAACCACTCGCTGCACTGGACGTCGTACCTGACCACTCCCGCCTTCTAGCACAAATGAAAGACTTTGTGCGTGAGGAGGTCGCACGTCAGCTTTCCCTCCTGCGGTTTTGTCAGCGCCAAGAGCTCCCGCAGCAGCAGCAAGAGCAACCACCGACACCGTTAGCTCCCATGCTCCGACATGCACTTCAGGACCAGATTGCCGAGGCTATGCCAGTGCCCTTTCAGCAGCAAGTTGTCGCCGCGCCTCTTACTTATGCTGACGCAGTAAAGAGGCAGCAGCCACACCAGCCCTCGCCGTTCAATGGACTGCCGCATGTTACCGCTCCTACTCAGTCTTCCGTCGCATGGGCTCCTCCCCTCGCTACCACAGCCTCGACTCAGCCGTATGCCGCGTGGGCGGCGCCCCTTACTGCAAATGCCTGGCGAACGCGCGATAACCGGCCGATCTGTTTTGCGTGCGGCGGACCTGGCCATATCTCCCGATACTGCCGTCGTCGCGTGCCCGCCTACACAGACGTCCGACCACGAAGCAATTACATGGACCGACCACCTTTTGGTTATAAAAGTTCGGATCGTCAGTCAAACACGTCTTCCCGTGACTATCCGGCAACTTCGTCTCGTCGCTCACCTTCACCCAATCGACGCTCCTTGTCACCCATGCGTCCACGACCAGCCCCTCAAAATGAGGGAAACTAGCCGTCGCAGTTCAATGGGCAAGAACTGCGCTATCGAAATGTTCAAGTCCTCGCACCTTGCCGTCAAATATCGTCGAAGTTTTTGTAGACGGCGCCCATGCATACGCTCTTGTGGATACCGGTGCCGCTGTGTCTGTTATAGACGCCAAACTTTGCCGCAAGCTCCGAAAGGTGACCACGCCGCTTGATATGTTCTTACGTGCAGCAAATGGAGAACCTGTTCGACCTATGGCCGCCTGCACTGCCCGACTCAAAATTGCGGAGGACCACTACATTGTTGAGTTTATCGTCCTTTCCTCGTGCTCTCATGACATCATACTTGGCTGGGATTTCCTATCCCGTAATCGTGCCGTTATAGATTGTGCCCGTTCCGAACTTGAACTGCTTCCGTTCTTCGACCAGCCCTACGACCACACTAATCAAGCCGCGCACAAGCTAGTTGTCAAAGAAGACACTGACATTCCACCGACAACAGCTGTCTTGCTCCCTGTGGTCTCCGACGGCATGCGTGATGAAGTAGCATTTTTCGAGCCATCACGCCTCTTTCTAAGTCGGAAACCACTTCTGCTCCCTTATTCAGCCCTCTCAATTTCTAATGGAGCCAGTGCTCTCTGCCTTACCAATCCCTTTCCGCATACCATCAAACTGTTTAAAGGCGAGTTTCTTGGATGCGTACAGCCCATTGATAACGGACAAATTTTTACCGTGCCGCAAGAATCACTCCAAAGTGACCTCGCCGCCGTCAGTGCTCTTAACCACTCTCATCTACAGGCTTTAAAAGTGTTCGATTCGGCGATCGCAGACGGACTGTCACCATCTGAACGATCTGAACTCCTCCAACTGCTGTACCAGTACCGCGAATCTTTCGATGTTGTTCAACCTTCACTTGGCCACACTTCTACCACTCTACATTACATCGATACCGGCTCCCATGCGCCACTACGACAGCGACCATATCGTGTTTCTGCGGCAGAACGCCAAGTTATTACCGAACAGGTGAACGATATGTTGCAACGTGGCGTCATTCAACCTTCACAAAGTCCATGGGCCTCACCTGTAGTGCTCGTTAAAAAAAAGGATGGTTCCGTTCGCTTCTGCGTGGATTATCGGCGCCTAAATAAGATCACTCGAAGAGACGTGTATCCTTTACCCAGGATTGACGATGCCCTTGATACTTTACAAGGTGCCGAGTTTTTTTCATCATTAGATTTGCGCTCAGGGTACTGGCAGGTCCCCCTTGCAGATGCCGATCGACCAAAAACAGCCTTCGTGACACCGGATGGTCTGTATGAGTTTAATGTCATGCTCTTCGGCCTCTGCAATGCGCCTGCCACCTTCGAGCGCTTGATGGACTCGGTTCTTCGGGGTTTGAAATGGCAAATCTGTCTCTGCTATCTCGACGATATAGTCGTCTTTGCGCCAGACTTTAGAACACATCTCGAGCGCCTCAAACACGTCCTCACGTGCCTGAAGAATGCTCAGCTCCAACTCAACCTCAAGAAGTGTCACTTCGCTGCTCGGCAACTTACGATTCTCGGGCACGTCGTATCAAAGGACGGTATACTTCCAGACCCGGCTAAGTTACGTGCTGTCGCCGACTTCCCCAAACCAACGACTATGAAGCAGTTACGGAGCTTCGTGGGGTTATGCTCTTACTTTCGCCGGTTCGTGCGCAACTTCGCCTCTATCATTGCGCCTTTGAGCGAACTTATAGGCAGCACCACTGATATTTCGTCATGGTCTTCTGAGTGTGACCAAGCCTTCTGTACCCTTCGTCGTCTCTTCACTTCGCCACCAATACTGCGTCACTACGATCCTACGGCAGCAACTGAGGTCCACACCGACGCCAGTGGTGTCGGCCTCGGTGCGGTTCTCGCGCAACGCAAGCCTGGATTCGCCGAGTATGTCGTCGCCTACGCCAGCAGAACTCTTACCAAGGCTGAATCAAACTACAGCGTCACCGAGAAGGAATGCTTGGCGATCGTTTGGGCGCTTGTCAAGTTCCGCCCATACCTTTATGGCCGTGCTTTTGATGTAGTAACGGACCACCACGCATTATGCTGGTTATCGTCGCTTAAAGACCCATCAGGTCGTCTTGCCCGTTGGGCTCTTCGGCTTCAAGAATATGACATTCGCGTGGTATATCGTTCCGGCCACAAGCATGCTGATGCTGATGCACTGTCACGATCTCCCGTATCCCCGGACATCGCATCTGTTTCCTCGGACGACACGTTGTCAGCGCTTGACGAGGACACCATCTCTTCTGCACAACGCAATGACCCATGGATCGCTTCGCTTCTTGACGCGTTATCCGAGGCACCGACACTTCCAACCACTCGAACCCTGCGCCGCCAGGCTCCGCACTTCAGTATTCGGGATGGCCTTTTGTACCGGCGCAACTATTCAGCAGATGGTAGGAAATGGCTACTAGTCATTCCCCGAACGCTCCGCTCTACCATCTGCGCGTCGTTTCATTCCGACCCGCAATGTGCTCACGCCGGTGTTTTCAAGACCTACGAGCGCCTACGAAAAAGGTATTACTGGCGCGCAATGTTTACCTTCGTCCGCCAGTTCATTCGCGGCTGCCACGAATGTCAGCGGCGGAAAAGCCCGCCACATCCTGCAACAGGTTCATTGCAGTCACTTCCATGCCCAGACCGCCCATTCGACCGTGTAGGAATTGACCTCTACGGACCACTACCATTAACAACGGCAGGCAACCGATGGGCTATCGTGGCAGTGGATCATCTAACACGGTACGCTGAAACTGCTGCTCTCCCCACAGCTGCAGCACAAGACGTCGCAAATTTCATACTCAATCGTTTTGTGCTTCGTCATGGTCCTCCTCGAGAACTCCTCAGTGACCGAGGGCGTGTTTTCCTCTCCGATGTAATACAAGCACTTCTTCAACAGTGCCATATGGTTCACCGGAAGAGTACAGCCCACCACCCACAGACGAACGGCTTGACTGAGCGGTTTAATCGTACTCTGGGGGACATGCTCGCTACGCATGTCGCTTCTGATCAAACAAACTGGGACCTCGTTCTCCCGTTTGTGACATACGCGTATAACACCGCTACGCAAGTCACTACCGAGTTTTCCCCATTTTTTCTCCTGTATGGTCGCGAACCATCACACACCATCGACACTTTACTGCCATACTCGCCAGATCCCTCCGAATACAAGCCTGTCTCGGAAGCCGCTCGTTACGCAGAAGAGTGCCGCAAGCTAGCCAAGCGGCTTACTACATCCGACCAACAGTGCCAGAAGGATATCCGTGATGACGACCATCGTTCTGCACCAACGTTCGTTCCTGGAGCACTTGTATGGCTTCATGTACCACCCTGCGCCCCTGGTGCATCACCCAAGCTACTCTCCAATTATCATGGTCCCTACCGCGTGGTCGAGCGTAATTCACCCGTGAACTACGCCATTGAACCCCTCACGCTACCGAGCGACCGTCGTCGGCGTGGACGTGATATCGTTCACGTAAACCGTCTGAAGCCGTACTTTGACCCGCTTGTCCCCACGTGTTAGATCGCCAGGATGGCTGCAACTTTTTCGCCGGGGGTAATTGTAGTGAATAAGAAAGACGTTGTTACCATCAAGTCAGCTATCATCAGCACAAGAAGAAGGCACGAGATCGGCGATCAAGCACCGTCATCTGGGTTCGCCTGCGTTCCTTTTAGAGCTACCACCCGCTTGCTCAGTCATTCAATAAACCCCCTTTACAATATATATATATATATATATATATATATATATATATATATTGTAAGGCAACGTTTTGGCTGTAAGACACTTCTTTTACTTGCCGAGCCTCTGCCCCACAACACAGGGCAGACTGATGATGATGAGTATGTACATATAAGATGATGCGTATGAATAATGCTCGCACTTAATCCCCCCCCCCCCAACGCGTAAGCGGCCAGCCCGGACCCGACTTATACGGAAACGGAACGTCGAACGAATGGCTTCAGACGCGCTACGTGGACAATCTTCGAACCACGACAGCGACGATCCGAAGAAAGGTCGATGGGAGTGATACAATAGTTCACGGGGGCCATTTGTTCATTGATTGTATATGGTCCTATGAAGCGTGACTGAAACTTGTCACACAATTCTGGAGTACGAATAGGCACCCGAAGCAGCACTTCATCCCCCGGACTGAAGTAGACGTCGCGATGAGAGCTGTCGTAGCGTTGCTTGCGATCTTGCTGATTGACTTCTGTAGTAATTCGAGCCCGTCCCAGACATTCTTCGAGCTTTGCGATGAACTGCTCTGAGACGGTTGCCGAGGCGTCGGTTGGCACATTTAGGAAAGAGACTGTCGATGGTGTATGTCGGTGAACGGCCGTACACGAGGTAGAAAGGTGAGTAGTCAGTAGTTCTTTGAACAGAGGTGTTATGGGCAAACGTCACAAAAGGCGAAAACATATCCCAGTTGTCGTGGTTTCGTGTGATGTACATCGACAGCATGTCTGTTAGTGTCCGTTGAAATCTCTCTGTCAGCCCATTAGTTTGTGGACGGTAGGTTGACGTCGTCTTATGTACTGTGCCACAGGTTGTGAGCAGGGTGTCTATTATGGTAGACAGGAACGTCTTGCCGCGATCACTCAGGAAGACGCGAGGTGCACCGTGACGCAATAGAATAGCGTTGAGGAAGAAGTCTGCGACGTCTGAAGCAGAACGTGTGTGTAGTGCAGCAGTCTCTGCGTACCGTGTCAGGTGGTCGACAGCAGTCACAATCCAACGATTACTTGCTGGCGTGATGGGGAGAGGTCCAAATAGGTCTATGCCAACGATGGAAAATGGAGTCTCGAGACACGGAATAGGTTGCAGAAGGCCAGCAGGAGACGAAGTTGGTCGCTTCCGCCGTTGACACAGATGGCAAGATGCAACGCACTTGGCCACAAAGGTAGAGATGCCAGCCCAGAAGAAATGGTTTCTGATGCGGCTTTGTGTTTTGTGAACTCCAAAGTGTCCTGCCCATAGGTCGTCGTGAAAGGCTTCGAGGACTTGATGACGTAGACAACGTGGAAGTACTGGAACCCAGCGGTGACCATCAGTAGTGTAAACGTAACGATGGAGCACATTGTTTTCGGGCCCAAGTTGCTGTAGTCGTCGGAGCAATTTAGCATTAGGAGAAGCTGATATGCCCTACAGGCGTTGGATAATGCGATTGCAATATGGATCATCACGCTGGCGTGTGGCGAACTCGGTGTAGCGATTTGAATCCGGCGTGTCGATAACCGCAAGGTGTGATAATGTTAGAGGTGACGCAGTGCCTTGCCCACCAGATGAGCAATAAGCTGACGTACTTGATGATGAAAGTGGAAGGGGGCAGTGAGAGAGAGCATCTGCATCTCGGTGTGTTTTGCCAGACTTATAGATGACGTCAAAATTGTACTCTTGTAGGCGGATCACCCAACGACCGAGGCGACCAGACAAGTTTCTCTGTGTCGAGAGGCAGCACAAGGCGTGGTGGTCTGTAATAACCGTGAAGTGGCCTCCGTAAAGATACGGTCGAAATATTTGTTTAGCCAAAACGACAGCAAGGCACTCCTGCTCAGTTATCGAGTAATTCTGTTCAGCAGCCGTAAGAGCACGACTAGCATACGCTATAACTCTTTCCCGTGAAATGGCATCCCGCTGTAGAAGAACTGCACCAATGCCATGACCACTCGCGTCGGTGTGCAGACATGTAGGTGCGTTCTCGACGAAATGGCACAGAACAGGGTCAGACGTTAAAGCATTTTTGAGGGCTTAAAAAGCACGCTCGCAGTCGTCGTTCCAAGCTAAAGTTGATCCGGAGTCAGCAGCTTGTGCAATGGTGACGCGATGGCAGCAAAATGACTAATGACACGGCGGAAGTAGGATGCCAGGTCCAGGAAACTTCGTAGGTGTTTCTGATTTTCTGGCCGAGGGAAGCGTATCACGGCAGCAAGCTTGTCAGGATCCGAAAGAATGCCATTTTTGCTGACAAGGTGGCCCAACGCCTTGATGTTCTTGTTGGCGAAATGGCATTTTTTGTGTTTAGCTGAAGTCCAGCACTAGAAATACACGTCGAAACTTCGTCCATACTATCAATATGCTGACGAAAAGAAGAGGAGAAAATGACGATGCCATCTAGATAACAGAGACATGTTTTCCATTTTAGGCCGCGTAGAACTGTGTCCATCATGCGTTCAAACGTGGCAGGAGTGTTACATAAACCGAATGGCATGACGTTGAATTCGTACAGCCCGTCTGGTGTTGCAAAGACAGTTTTTTCTTTGTAGGCTTCGTGCATAGGTATTTGCCAATAACCAGACCGTAAATCAAGGCTGGAGAAAAATTCAGTGCCTTGCAGAGAATCAAGTGCGTCGTCGACTTGTGGCAACGGGTAGACGTCTTTGCGCGCGACCATATTAAGTGCTCGATAATCGACGCAGAATCGCACCAAACCATCCTTTTTTTCGGACTAGCACTACAGGTGATGACCACGAGCTGGACGAAGGCCAGATAACAACTTGTTTGAGCATATCAGCAACGTTGTCCTCGACGATTTTTCGCTCTGCGGACGACACTTGATATGGGCGGCGGCGTACGATTGTATTGCCTTTCGTTTCAATTCGATGCACGGTGACAGAAGTGCAACCCAGAAGATTGGAAGATACATCAAATGAAGCGCTCTGTTTTTGAAGCATACCCAAAAATTCTTGCTTTTGTGCTGACGTGAGATCGGGATTTATTGTGGCTATTAAAGCAGCCGTTGTAGCATCGTCATCAGTACTCGTAGAGAAAGATGGCGAGTCTGCGTAAAAGGGCACCAGGGAAAGTGGTTCGGTATCTGTGAAGCAAACCACGCTGGTGCCCTGAAGTAGTGCAAACGGCAATGAGGTGGGGTTAACTGCCGTAACTAATGCTCTGCCATCACGAAAGCGCACCAGACTAGGAGTGATGGTAAGTCCACCAGAGATGTAGCGTCGACACGGTGCTAGGAACACATCACTAGTACCGATCTTATCTGATGTCAGGGTCAGCATATGCTCATTACCTGGAGGAATAAAACAGTCATCAGCGGTGATAAAACGCTGGCAATGGGCATAGTTATCAGACGAAAGTGCAATATCTGACATGCGAATGACCCTCGGACGGCAAGATATCACGGCTGAAGCTGAGGAGAGAAAGTCCCATCCTAAAATGAGCGCAATGGTACATGATGACAGAACGAGGAACTGTATATGGTGATGGATGCCCTCAATAAAAACTCGTGCTGTGCAAACACCAGAAGGATGAACAAAACCGCATTAGCACAGCGATGGCAGTACGGCCATCACACAGCGAAGGCAGTATGGCACAGTACGGCCGTCATACGATGTCTTCACTTTGCGCAAACGGGAACACAAGTCCACACTAATAACTGAGAGCGATGCACCTGTGTCCACCAAGGCTTCAGTCCATATACCCTGAACACACACTGAAAGTACATTTGAGGGGCGTTCCGGAGGAGTTGATGCAGTCCGCGAAATGCAACTTTCCCTCCTGAAGCTGCACTGTTTAGTTTTCCGGGCGATGATCAGACACCGTGGTAGCCGGACGAAGTGGTGACGAAGAACGGCGCATAGGTGATGGGGAGCAACGGCACGAGGAGCGGCAGGTACTGGCTGCATCGAAGTGCTTTGGAGAGGGTGAGCGGCGTTGGTACAGTTGGTATGGGTGGCGATGTTGTGGAGAGAAGGCAAACTCATCCCTCTTGAAGTCACCATAGCCACACCTTTCGTCTTGTTGACGTCGACGACAGAACCGTGAGATGTGGCCACGTATTCCGCAATAATAGCAAATCGGTCGAGATGGACGCCAGGCTTGAAAAGTAGGAGGCGTTGCTCTTGGGGCGAGGACATCCTGTGAAGGCTGCATAGTTGACCCTTACTGCGTTAATTGCTGAGGAGGTGACGCTGCAACCACCTGAGCGTATGTCGGTTTTGGAGTGGTAGGCGAGCTCGGGACTTGCTCACACGTCATGGACGCTAGTTCCTCCCTCACAATGTTGCGAGGTTGCCTACAGAAGGCGCCATGCGGAGCTCACAAGATGACGAGGTGGTCTGGAGTTACAGCTCCTCGCGGATCATGGACCGTATCAGCGCACGGAGCTTACCGTCATGCGTTGGCCTGATATCTGCTGTTTCAGGTTATAAACGTATCAGTTGAAGGTCATCGAGTGTCTGACACATACTGATGATATCGGCGACCTAGGTCGGGTTCTTTGCCGCCAGAGCATTAAATGCGACGGCGCCTATGCCCTTGAACAAGTGGCGAACGCGGTCATGCTACGCCATCGAGCTGTCGACGCGACGGCATAGGGCGAGGACATCTTCAATATACGAAGTATAGGACTTGCCGGAGTGCTGCGCACGTTCAGCAAGCTTCCGTTTGGCGATGTCTGCACGTACAAAAGGGTTAAAAATATGTGACGGAGCTGCTGATTAAAGGTAGGTCAGTCTGGGAAATCCAGCTGATGGCCGAGAAACCATGTCTTAGCGACACCAGTCAGATAGAATGGTACGCGGGACAGCTTCACAGAATCATGCCATTAGTTAAGCGAACTCACACGGTCGTACTCATCTAACCAGTCTACAGCGTCTTCACCGCGAAGGCCGGCGTACATCGGTGGATCTTTTTGAGGGGCGGTGACAGTCCAAGAAGGCATGCCCTGGGGTGCAGGCACGGTGGATGGAGCCGTGTTGTTGTGCTCGTCTTGCGACCTGACCGTAGGCTGACTGCGCAGACGACGACCCGACCGGCGCTCCAGGGATGGTTCGTAGTTGCAGATAAGGAAAAAGCGCTGCAGGGAGAAGACCAGGGAACCGGAAGGCACTCTCCACCACTTGTGAGGCAACGTTTTGGCTGCAAGACACATTTACTTGCCGAGCCTCTGCCCTGATGATGATGCTGATGAGTATGTATATATAAGATGACTCATATGAATAATGCTTACAAAATATAGATTTATATATAGGCAGGCATGGTGGTTGAAGGACCGTAGCGTTGCAAAAAGTCAAGTAGATCCTTCGTGAGTGGTCACAACGTGGTTTATTTCGACGTTTCAGCCGAGAGTCTGGCCTTCATCAGGATTGAGGGTACAGTTTGTTGGTGCTCAGCTTTATACAATCCTAAATCCGAGGTTGAGAAAGAGAAAGAAAAAATGAAAAAAAGGAAAAGAAGAAAAAAAGGCGAATGTAAGGTGGGTTCTCCGGGGCGCCCCCTTTCACTTTTTCTTTCCCTTTCTCTTCCATCTCTCTCCCTTTTCTAATTTTCACCTTTAAGGTGTCTTTGATCTTTGTGTATCCTTCCTTTCACAAACGCATCATTTTCGACCAGATGGCGCCTCTTGGCTCTGGCTTTCGGTGTGTGTTTTGGGGGGGGGGGGAAGAGCTTTTTTAAGAAAGAAGTTTAAGCCTTTTAGCACCCCGTCGACATCTCGTCGTAGAAATAGGGGCACCGCGTATTGCCGCAAAGGCTGGCAAGCAGGTGCAATCGCAAATCTTGCCCGCTTCTGGATTACGCGTGCAATGGGGCCTGGCGACTGTGCACAGGGTTGCTGTTGGGCATGTCATGTTTGGCGCGATCGATTGAATAGGAAGGTAAAAACAGAAACAGACGACAGCTGTAGGAAGAGTAGTTACATTTGGAAATATTTTGAGTTTTCCAGTGCCCTACGCAGCTGCAGTGCCGTGAGCTCAGTTAATGTATTTATTATTGCCATAATTGTTTTAATGCTTTAATTGCCGAGAGTGTACCCGGATTCTCATTCATTCCTCTATCGAGGGTGCACTTTTCTCGGTGTTGTTTTCTGTGGTGCAGTTTCGACGGCAACGGTGGAGCGCGGACCAAAGGCGCTTCACTCCTAACACACGCTGCTCGTTTACTTGCAGGAATCTGCAACAAAGCACGTCACAGACATCGACAAGCTTCGCGACAAGGGTGTGGAAGCGCCCTCCCTATCCGTCTCTGTGGGACTCTATGGTCGCTGGCACTACGTGGACCAAAAAGCGGGCACAAAGTTAGAGGACCACAGACCGGGATCGCAGTGCCGCCCAGTGGTGAACGAAACTCAAAAAACGGGCATCTACGAGGTCTGTGTGATGAATAAGCGCGAGTGCCTGGTGAACTTAGTCGTATGTATGTGCTAACGAAGTGCCGTATTTTCAGTTGGAGGTTTCACCATAACATTGCTTTTAGTGCGTGCTGGCTAGCTGGCTAAGAAAAGGCGAAGAAGCCGTCGGTTCAGTCAGTGTGCAAATGAGATCGCATGTCACGCATTGCAGCACTGTCGCTGAAGTGATTGGTTCAGGGTACGACCCCATGCAATGCAGCCTGAATTCGCGTTCAGTGGAGCTTGGCGGCGAACGTATATTCTATACAAGTTCGCACACTTCATGCTGTTTTTCTTTCTCTTGTTTGTGCTCGTTCCCGGATTATCACCGTTTAATGAATAAACTTCTTGATGTCGGTACGCATGAGCATAAGAGGTTTCACAAGTAATGTGTCCGGACTCTCAAAAATCAGAAATGTGTGATATTTGTTCGCTGCCTTCACAACTGCAATTTCTGTGTCGCCAGGGAATTTGATATATCAAGATATCATTCCAGACAGTCTATAACTGTCTACTTACACACACAGTATATAACTGTCTATATAACTGTCTAGACAGTATATAACAGTCTAAGTGGTTAAGTGAGGCTGTGTCAAACTAGATAATTGACGTTGTTCATGCGAGGAATGCTTTGCAGCTTTGAGATACAGAAAAAGCGGCCTCTAGTAGTTATCGTCTAATTCAACCATAACAAAGTTCAACCAAATTAAATGGCGGTTCAGAAACCAAAGCACCGATGAGCCATAGTATGACGATGAGACTGATTCCGCTGCTGAAAACAACAATTACAGGGGTGTAGTTTTGCTGCATTTGTTAACGTATGCTCAATGTGGGTGCTATAATTACATGCGAATTCCACATACCCACACAATCAATCCGTTTGATGGTTTATACATGTAACGACGCTCGCGTATTCTGGACGTCTCAAAAGAACATGGCAGTTGCACTCGTTCGCGTTTTTGTTTCTGCTTGGTAGCCAACTTTGGGTGAATTTTGTTACTTTACAGCTATTACTAGAAACTGCTTTTTGAGATCTCAAACCTTCATAGAGGCTTTGCTCGAGAAACTTCTATGCTCTCGTTTCACATAAATGCCTCTGTCCACTATAGAAAACGTTAGTTATTCAAAGTACCTAAATACTGTCCGAAATATAGTGTCGAGTAATGTTAATGTGCGTAGGTGACAAAGCAAAAATAATTTTGAAGTTTTCAAACAAATTTTCGATCCTAGAACTTTTAGCGCATTTATTCTTACACACGGTATATATGGTATATATGGTCTACTTATTTTTGTTCTAGAACTGCTTGTACTGGTTATATATTATTCCAATATGAATTATATGAACGCTCTCGGCTGGATTTCGCCGACGTAAATGTTGACGTCGGCGTCGCCGTCACTCACCGCATATGTTTACGCATATATATATATATATATATATATATATATATATATATATATATATATATATATATGCAAGACATGAACAAACAGAAAAAAACTGTGGCACGCGGCCGCAAACTTGGGTCCTCTGAATCGTGAGTGCGAGGCGTTAACCACTGCGCCACCGAGGAGCACGTCCTGCAACGTTCAAATGGCAAGCTATTTATATCCGCCGCTTACCACTGCTCACGGGCATCTCGGGGAAACTATAGTGTTTTCAGTATTACCAGAAAGATGGCGCAAAGAGCGCGCGGCGGCGCGCCCTCAAATCTCTCACGCGTACTTTGCCCCTCTTAGAGAAGGGTGAGCGACGCTCTCTCACGCGCCCTTGTCTCGCTATGGAGAGGAAGAGAGGATCGTAGATCTTGTCTGGCCTCGGGACTTACCTGGCATGATTCTGTTGTTACCGGGCGCACATAGGTCTCCGTTTGCAAAAGGCGCGCGCTTTTCAGACGCAGAAAAGTAACAACTGAGACGCTTATTCGCGTGTATCTGTACCTGTGAGTAGGTTTCGTGCGTAATTTGTGCGTGAGAAACCCGGGGCACGTTTCTATCGGCTCTCCATTCTGCGCGTGATCTTCCAATTTGTTGCTATCACGCTCATTGCTTTGCCTTTGCGACAAAGCTGCATGTGACTTTTGTTTCTTCGAAGATATACCGAATTCTAGGTTGTCCGCTATGAAAGAGCAGCACATCTGACGCCATGCAGTAAGGCTTTTCTTTTGAATGTGTTTTTATGCAGCGCGAAAATCAGCCGATATGGGATTTAAAGTTGAAAGTATTGATTAGTAGAAGATTTCTTGCGGATGTCTCACTGAGCGAATAAACAAACGTAATTGAATGGGTGTATCCGCAGTGAGATAATTCTTGGCCGCATTTTTACACGTAACCCAATTCTTGAAACAGTTGGCACGTGAGGATTGCGTAAACTTACTGAAATGAATATTCGATTGAATGAAGCATATTGCAAAGCGCAAGAGGAACCAACAAGACTTTATCACAATGAGATACTGAATGTAACAATGGAAAGATACGTGACACACATGCATAAACTTCAGTATAAGTTTGAGGCTTTTAGTTTACTGCAGGGCGAACATTTCACTAGAGTTAAGTTAATATCTGCATGTAGCCGAACATGTACGAAATAAAATTGTAGAAATCAACGTAAAGATTGTCATTTTTTTCTCATAACTATTCGACCACCTTGAAGTACTCATACGAACCAAATTGCAGAACTGTATAGCAGCTTACTAAATGTAAAAAAATCACGAGTGTTTAAGATAATTTATTTCATGTCGTTTATAACTGTGGTCATATACACTGATCTTAAAAACAACTACGACGAAAAAGGCACGGAGGAAACAGCTGGTGCCCATGGAATCACTATAAAGGCTAGATCATGGCCTAAAACTACATAGAACAAACACCTAAGAGCAGTGCTGTTCTTTGTCGGTTTAGAGTGGCTTTGATTGACTGAAATTTCGGAGAGAAAGCGCTACGTTTAAAACAAATATGGCCACGCCTAATCTCCAATCTACGAGCTGCAACTGGTTAGAATAGTAGCTCACGCGTAAATTGTAATTCTAGTTCACTATAAGTCTAACCATGGGTCACCACTTTTGAAAACATCTTCGCAAATATTAGTGGAGGACAATTTATCAAAATGGACCTCTACTATGATTGTTTGAAAAACCCGCTACGTTGCCAACGTGGATACACATATCAACGCAATAGCGTTCAAGAGCTCGTTTCGCAGAAATTCTGGCGTTGGCATCGTTGGTTGTAAGAGAAAACTCACCATCTTATGCGTGACCAAAAAATGAAGACCATCGCTAATAAAATAATTGATTAAAAATATGAGCCGTAGTGGGGATCGAAGCCGGGTCGTTTGCGTGGCAAAGGGATTGTATACCAAACGGCCACGCATAATCTTGCGAACACAGTGAAAGCAACTTTCTCCGCTTGTAAATGCACTGAATGTAGCTTTTATGCTTTAAAAACACACGCGCCCTGTATACAAGCTTGAATATGCAACATGAAATATTGCATAATATAGCGTGGTACAAGCACCCATTGTTAGGGCGCGTCATAACATGTTATTATCATAATAGGCTCGTTGTTTAAAGCCGGTCAGCCACTACAAAAGGCACGAACGCTTCTGCGCCTATTTCCTTAAGGCCACGTAGTGGGTGCATAGCAAGTTAAAAAAAAAGCTTCATGCACTAAGTATATGAAGTAATAGGAACAGAATATCGCTATCGCGTTCAACTCCTAAGGCGGAGCACTAGGGTCCCCTCATTTTTTACTAATGGGACTTGCATGGCGACGTCGCTTCCTGCTCTTTCCTAGGCATAATTGACGCCAAATGAACTTTCAATTTAGTGGTATTTTTTCAACACACAGGTTTGCACTGATTCCAAATATCAAATACTCGACGACGACAAATTTCATTGCAAGTTCACTCTGGGCAAAACCTACAATCTGCAGAAGGTGATGGTTTTTGACACTACGGAAACACTTCGCTATAAGGTGCGTGAGTTATTATTCTTATAAACAAAAAATATAGAGACCTTACATGTGAAAATTTATAGTCAACGTTGCGGTGATAGTGCAGAATGTAATAGGGCCAGGGAGGACCCACCTTCTTCACTACTGTATTGCAGGTGCGGTGATAGTACAATAGCCTTATAGTATTACATATAAAACTGTTAAGAGATCGCAAAGGTCACGTTACACACCGTAGTTATCCGCCACTACCGCCACCGGTGTACGTAAGCACTACCACACAAAATAGGAAATGCTTTGAACTCCATTGCAAACCTGCCTGTGGCAGGCTCGGTGTCAGAAAAGAATTTGCGCTAGTATGATCAATCAAGTGTTTTAGAACAACAAAGGAAGAACCAGGTGTCACATATTGGGAATTGCGTAACGCGTTGGTCGTCGAATGCTCCAACGCATTACAAAAGCTTGTTCTTGATCACCTATTAACTGTGGTGGATATTGTCGCCGCTATGATATACTTAGAAAAAGGTTAATAGTTATGCCATTTCGGAAAATAGGCCTTAGATTGACGGCGGAAACGGCGCTAAGCTTTGGTGCCTTAGTTTTGGGACATTGCCACAGGGATGCTTTCAATGCCATTTGCTATTATATTCAGGCAACCAAGCGTATACCTTTGTGATCTTCAATCAAAAAAAATTATTTATTACTCCCCAGGGCAGAGTGAAGTAAACGCAGCTGAGTAGTAATCATAATACCTCAAATCTCAAAATTGCTCAACTTGATTTTTTTTCGTTTGCTCTTTTTATGTTGTTTTTATTTTTACATTAGTCTTATTATATTACCAATTCATTACACATAGTTAAAATGATCACAGAAAAACCGCACTACACTTTCTTGGCCAATCGCCCTGAGTGGGTATGAGCCAACATTCCAGGGAAACAAAACAAAACAAAAAAAAAGATAGCCCCTTCTGGCATAATTCTTTGTCGTCGTCTGCCACTGCATAAACCTTTTGCACAAAATGTCTTGATATGTGGGGTTTATTTTTTTCTCTAAACCAACATATGGTTATCAGAGACGCCCTAATGAAGGGCTCCGCAAATTTTGACCACATGGTTTTTTTATTGTGCCCTCACATCTGAGCACACGGGCCTACAACTTTCCCGCCTCCCTCGGAAATGCAGCCGCCGCAGCCGCAATTCGATCCCGCGACCTGCGGGTCAGCAGCCAAGTACTTAGCCACTTGATCAATGCGGCGGGGGGCACAAAATTCCCTGCAATTGTAAAGTGGATACCACACTTCCCCAAATAATGTCGATGGATATCATAGTGAATGCCGGCCTACTACACAAAAATTATGATTATTTATAGCGTAGTGGTTGCCCAGCAAATGTGCTTGAAGCAGTTACTCGAAAATTGCTTGGAAAAGGCTCTAAAAGGCCCATTTCTACGATTTCGCTGTGAATGTGCATGCCTGGCGGTTTTTTTATGCCTTCGCTTAGCATGACTCGAAAACGTAAAGCATCTTCTCATTTTTCTTCTAAATTTATTGTACGCAATTGTTTTCTACATAGTATAATGAGTACAAGACAAGCGAACATTTTTGTGTGTCACTCTTCTCGGGTCTGCCAGCGCCTGCTGTTAGACGTTTAGCAGGAGACAGCATGATAATAGACAATATGCGGCGTAAATTGAGAGAACCGCTTTTGCCAGGTGCGCTCTTTGCCACGGCATACCACCCCATCCATACATGCTAGGTCAGGGTGCTGCTCAGGGTGCTCAAGGTCAGGGTGCTGCTCACCTAATGTTTTTGCCCATGCTTCCAATCTGGTTTGTCGAGCCCAGAGACTGGAGAAATGCCTAATGCGCCCGAGAAGCCCCTGCAACTCCACTCGTTTGGGACTGATTCGAGAAATTTTGTGGCAATAGGTTCGTGAGGTCAATAATGAACTGCCATTTTGACGTAGTTTCATGAATACTTGCAAAATGCTTTGTGGCACTTTTAAGGTAATCTATGCTCTTGTAGAATATATATTCACTATATCCCAACTTGAACGAGATCGATCAATTGTGATATTTAAAGATGAATGTCTTTCTTGGAGACCTTCGACGCAAAACTTTTGATCTGTCTGTCTGTCTGTCTGTCTGTCTGTCTGTCTGTCTGTCTGTCTGTCTGTCTGTCTGTCTGTCTGTCTGTCTGTCTGTCTGTCTGTCTGTCTGTCTGTCTGTCTGTCTGTCTGTACAGTTGTCGGTTTGACCACCGCTTAACACGGTACCCTAAACGGCACCAAAGTGGCGAAATGATACTCCAAACGGCCGACCTTATCCACAGCGCGAACCAATGCTGCTAAAGATTCATCATTCAGACTTGTGCAATTGTCAATTAAAAGAGCACTGACATCAAATTTACCCATGCCAACATTTTTGTGTCAGCGCTTAGCTATGTACCCGTAGCCGCAGTTCGCGACCTAAAACGAAACTAAGGGATGAATAACTATCACTTTTATTATTTGTATAAGTGTGATCTAGCACGATTCAAAAACGACCGGCAATCCTGCCATTTTTACCGCTGGAAGCACCAGCAGTAGCGCTACCTCGTGGTCACCTCCAGATCCAGCCACAGCTTACCACTTCTCCGCAGAAAAGAGTGACGTCAGGCTCAGCTGCTCCGCAAACATTTCGTCTGCTAGGCGGACACATTCAGTCACAGATTCATGCTTTGTCACCTGGATCGCTGCCGTCGCCGTACAAAGTCTTGACTCGGGTTCAATACGATAGCTTGGAGCTAAGAATCCCCGTGACTCGCGACATCACGAGCTTGCTTTTCGCTTCGATCCACCTTTTGCAGAGTAGTGATTCTGAAATGCACGCCGTTCCAAACAGCACTGCAAAAGTGCCCGAAGGAGCACGCTTCAGCCATGTTCGCTCGTGTGTCTCAGTTAGCTATATGGGTGTGTTTTGGCGGGCAAAGCGTTCAAGTATAAGCAGAGGGGTCGATGCAATATAGCTATCGCGAATGAGCATCAGTGCAAAATTACAATAAGTTACCTGCTCGTCAGGTTCTTTTTTGCACCTCCAGATGGCTGCACCTATCCGGCCTCTCGCGGTTAACACAGTATTTTCACTTTTACGTGGACGCAAAGTCTTCAGATGAACTAAAATTCAACATTACCTGCATGTTACTTATTAGCGATGATATCTGACTACACGCTCTACCACTTTCGATAGCTTGTGGTCATGTTAATGTGTAACACATACGTGATGCCCTCATTGCGCTTTTTCCGTGCTTCTAACTAGACGACTGCAACTCACCTGACACTCGCAACGATTCCCCGACTGGCTGATCGACAAGCACACGTTTAATCGTGCTCTTTTCTATCACCATTCTTTTTAAGGTGGTTCTCATTTTGATAATTTTACGAAATCGTGCAAACCGGTGCGATGAAAATCAGACGCGACGAGCCACAGCCGGGCTAGACTGCACCTGCGCGCGCTAGCCCGGCCCTAGCCCTGCCGTGGACGAGCGAGTGCGTCTCTGCAGTTCGGCGCCTTTCAGCGCTACGATAAGAACACTCGTATCATACACGTCATCACTACTAGGGCATCGTCACTCAGGATGGTATTTGTGGAATGTATCACACTGAGCACGTAGCACTAGTGTCGACGTGGCAGGGCAGTCTATTTTTCGTTTGCTCTCCTTAGCTTTTCTACGCTGTTTGACATCGAATTAAAATAACTTCCACGTGACGGATGCTATTCAAATTTGCCCAAGAAGACATATGCCTACCAAGCGATCGAATGATGGGCACATCTCGATCTTGAAATTTCGTCAGCGCTCCTTAAAAGAATTGACACCGTTTCTGCATGTTACACCGCAAACGTCGTCGAAAGACGATAGTCTTGCGCCTGGAGATAGTGAACAAAACGTTTATTTGATGTCTGTGCAAGAAAATTGGAGGAATGGTATTCCAGAAGTGCTGCGTTAGAGTGCTTCGAGCGTGCCGTGGAGGCGAACGAGCGCATCAAGTCACGTCACACGGGAGACATGAGCGCTGCCTGTCAGTTATCCTGGAAAACGGGGCGCACACCGTGCGCGCCCGTCCCTCAGGTGATAAGGTGTAGAACGCAAAGCGACGAGTAGGTGCCACCACCGTGTCGTCTTAGCAAAGCGTTGGAAGCACTTGCCGCTTCGTGCAAGCGTTGCATGGTCAGCGCAGTGTTATAAAGGCTACGATCGCCCCGCCGCGGTGGTTTAGTGGCTAAGGTACTCGGCTGCTGACCCGCAGGTCGCAGGATCTATTCCCAGCTGCGGCGGCTGCATTTTCGATGGAGACGGAAATGTTTTAGGCCTGTGTGCTCAGATTTGGGAGCACGTTAAAGAACCCCAGGTGGTCTAAATTTCCGGGGCCCTCCATTACAGCGCCTCTCATTACCATGTAGTGATTTCAGGACGTTAAATCTCACATATCAATCAATCAATTAAAGGCTACAATTCTAAAAATTATTTATGTATGTGTTTTAGTAAAAAATGCAGATAAATAATACTGACGCATTGTTATGGTGTCTCAGATTTGCCCAATACTTGCTTTTCAATTGACAATCGCAAAAATATGAATGCTTAACCTTGAGCAATATTGGTGGATGCTGCGGATGGGGTTGGCCATTTCGAGTATTGTTTGGTCACTTCGGTACCGTTTAGGGTACCCTTAATTGTGGATAAACAGACAGGCAGGCAGACCAAAATTCTTTCTTTGTAGGTGCCCAAGAAAGACTATCGTTTTTAAAAGCAATGATTGCGCATATCTGAGTTGCCATAACAACACTTCAATGTTCTGTATGTGTGTCTCTTTATAGAAAAGGCATTCATATTTAATTAAAAGGACCGTAACGTTTATCACATTGCGCTGACCAGGCAACGCTTGCACAAAAATGCAAGTGTTTCCAACGGTTTGCTAAGACGACACTCGGGGGGCACCTACCCCTCACCTTGCGTTCTACACCTTATCACCTCCGAGACGTGTGCGCAGGGCGCATGCGCTTTGTTTTCCAAGATAACTACCAGATGGCGCTCATTTCTCACGTGTGACGTAAGTTGATAGACTCGTTCGCCTGCACGCTCGAGCACCCTAACGCCTCGCCTCCACTATACTATTAACCGATTTCTTGCGCACAACATCCTATAAACGTTTTGTTCATTCTCTCCAGACGCGAGACTTTCGTCTGTCGACGACATTTGCAGGGTAACATGAAGATACGGGGCCAATTTTTTATTACATCTTGTGTATAATATGCGAAAACAGGGAAGTGCTGAGAGGAGGAACGATGGTGGCACTAATAGGATCGGCTTATATAAACTTTTATTGAGTCCTCTAAAATTCAGATTACCTGCACACCACCAATGAACTTCCCGCAATATCACACAACGCTTCTGCTGCAGCGTGCCTTTTTTTGAGTACGAGACCTAACCAGCTGTATTCAGATATGCGCATTTCACTAGCAGTTTTCATCCTCAGTGCTTGCAGTAAGCATTGTCGAACTTTTAGAAGCCCCGCCGTGGTGGTCTAGTGGCTAAGGTACTCGGCTGCTGACCCGCAGGTCGCGGGATCACATCCCGGCTGCAGTGGCTGCACTTCCGATGAAGGAGGAAATGGTGTAGTCCCACTGTGTTCAGATTTGGGCGCACGTTAAAGAACCCTAGGTGGTCCAAACTTCCGGAGCCCTCTATTACGGTGTCTCTCATAATCATTTGGTGGTTTTGGAACGATAAACCCCACATGTCAATCATCGAACTTTTAGGAGGCCGCTCGTCCAGCTTATGCTGACACTACGCACAGTGTTCTACGGAGATTTGCGCATTGTTTTTCCTAACTGCCTTGACACCTTGTTGTATAGCTTTCATTAGATAGACGTTATCCTCAAAACAATAAATATTTCGAACTTAGCAGCTGAGCAGTGAAGTTACTGCAAGTAGTATTAACATGATGAAAAATGGGACAGGATGCAGTTCTAAAATACAGGCGACATGTCGCGTTACAGCATGCTCTAGCACAAGAATGCTGGGCTTTGCCTGCGTAATGTTCTTATACATGATATATCTATTTATCATGTAGTTAGTTTCCCTATTCTTCGAGAAGGCGTGCGTGTCAGTTGACCTAAAGGATTCTCACCTCACAGCGTTAGGAAGTGAAGAGCTTACACAATGTTTACCAATGACTTAAAACATTGTCCCAAAGGGAAGCTGAAATGATTTTGGATGTTTTGTCAGCATTTAGGCTACGATATCGTCAAACCATTCACGCAAGCCTTATATTTAGTGACACGCCGTTCTCCGAAGCTGTGACGGACAACTTTGTCATATTTTCCTGATCAGCCTTGCCATGCTTCGGCAACTTATTGTGCACGCTGGGATCGCTGGCGATTCCAGAGCTCCGTTCGTGCACTCACTGATTTCAGCTTCGCCAGGTGATGACTCATGACCTCCGAGAGCGCATGCTGCCAGGTTGCGCGCAATCTCGGAGAACATAACTCAGTGCATCCGGCAGCACGCATGACGTCTGGCAACAGGTAGGGCCGGATCACCGTTCACGCTAGCGGTAGGCCTGCCACAACAGCACATGCAGTGCCGTAGATCGTCGGCCGCTGGCGTTCGCGCGAGAGCTGTTCAATGTGCACGGCAAGCTTTGCCGGCGAGGCATTTCAGCCTCCTACAAACAAGGCTGCTCTTCCGAATGCAATTGTCGACATCCTCGAATCTATCAAGCGGCCGCCGTGTGCTCTCTAGTTCATTAACTCCGAACTGATGCTTCCATTCGCTTTAGACTCATGTCCTTTAGCTTCGATAACACGGTATCTGATTCGACTCGGCACCGTTTTTGAGAGCCATACTCAAATAATTGATATAGGCTTAAGCAAGCCTTCCAAAATCTCAGAGGGCATACATTACACGTTTGCCAGTTATGGCTAAGGCTGGATAGCTGGCACCACTTCTGCAAAAGCCTGCTTTAGGAGATGTCATGACGAAATGCTGTGCACTTTTTCAACTACGGGACAGGCTGAAATACTCTATTCACTGCTGGAACGTAGGCTGGGAAAAACACGTCCGACATAGCGTGAATACCGCGGAGCAAGAAGCAAGCAGCTCGAAGTGTCGCACAGTAGACGATACGAAGAGGCGAAAGCAGATGACGTGGCTCAGCCATGTCGCTCCGCCGTCGCTGATTGGCTATGTCGCCTTCGGGCAAACGGCGTAAAAATGGGTCTCAGTCCCATTTTTTGAATATCAAATAATTTTCATGGCCACTGGATGAAAGAGCGCACGTGTACGCCCCGCCGCGTGCTTCAAAATCGGCAGCGTATTTGGAATTGCTGGCCCGTCATCGCGCAAAAGAGAGAAAGAACGAGTGCGAGGAGGACGCCAGCGTCAGCATCAGGATTGCTCGCACAGTATTGGTCCCTTTCTGTAGGGGACGTGCACACCTGTAGGTGACGTGCTGTTGACGCACGCACGTGCCCGCGATGGAATGCGTGGAGTTTTTCCGGCATTTTCATCGTAGGGAAGCACCCACAATCTGCTACCACACTCTTTCTCTATCTTTCCCTTCTGCCTTTCTGCATCTCTCTTTCACTTATTCCTGTGAGCCGGACCGTGCTACCCGCAAGAGTTGTAGAAGAGTGACTTTTTTGTTTTGTTTTATTCAATCAACCACTACATCATACGTGCCACTGCTGGCATGGTCGACGCTGATGTGCGAATTAAAGTTCGAAATTACCATCTAATGTTCAATCAAATGCATCGCACTTCTGGCACACACCATGCTAGTTCCAACTGCCGTTGCAGAAACGCGATTCTGACTGTCATGGCAGACGTCCAGATGCTCACGTTTGAATAAGACGCCAACACAGCAAACGTGAAGCGTGTTTCGGTCAACGAAGCAGCTCCGAATAACATGGAAGCCTCGCGCACATTTACGTGCGACATTGACGCCAGTTGGGCCGGCCAATCTGACGTGAAGTGTCTCCTCGTCGACCTCTGCACGGATGGATGCGCACGATCGAGTGGCTCGCCAGCTACACCAAAGCAACTAATAGGAGAATGCACGTCGTATTAGTTGCATTGCTGGTGTATGTGCTGAAGGCGTCACAAAGGCACTTCACGTTGACAGTCGGAACCTCTTCGCTCATTTAAACCATCACCGTGCTATTGCCATCTTATCGAAATTCACTCGCTGGCCTCCTCGCCGCACGGTAGTGATCTATCCAAGACACCGAAGGGACGAGGGTGCTTCAGCACGATGGAACAGCCATAAACACTTCTCTGTGTTTCCGTGACTCCTCGACGACAACAGTGACAGCCGGCGTGTCTTCGGGAGATCGGCGGCGGAGCGAAAATTCGCCCCATGTCTTTGCTTCAAATGACCAGAAAGCCGGCAATCTTGGGGGAGTTAACAATGCCTTCTGTGAGGCTTCCGTGGCGTCTGAATAGGCAGCTTGAGCACCCAACTGAAGTCTTTTCTTCGCTACCTTATTGTGTAACCCAGATCCCGTCCCTCGTTACCATGGATTATGGCGGGGGCTGCACCGCTTAGCCGGAGAGGCTCTATGGCAGAGCGGGGAGCAAGACTGAAAATGAGGTGCAGGTGTGCAAGTTTAGCCGGTGTTGCTGCGCCACCAGCGCGCGCGTCACCATCACGTCACCTCCAGGGGTGAACCAATAGCGCGCGAGCAATCCTGAGGATGGCACTGGCGTCCTCCTCACACTCTTTCTTTTCCCTCTAACGTGCGATGCGGTGCCAGCAATTCCAAATACGCAAACCGGCATGGCAGGTCCAGTTCCCGAATCACCACTGCAGCGCCAGTGTGTGTGTGGGGGGGGGAGGCGCTGTAGCGGTGAGCCGGGGGCGGGGGGGGGGACAGTTTTTTCGAGAGCCCATGGAATCGCATGCTCGGCGCGCTTGCAGTAGTTACAATTGTGTGCGCGCATGTGTGTGCAATCCGCGAAATCGTTTAATATCCATCTAGCATGTGCCTACCAGGTAATTACCGATGTTGGTTTTACATAGCTGCAACTTTAGCAAACTTTCGGTATTGTCTGGCCCGAGAAGCATGGAGCCTTGCACACCGGTCAGGTCTGGCGGAAGTAAGTATTATGAGCTAATTTTACTCGGATCCTACAAGCTCACAACTAACTAATCTGGATGGCTGCACCTTTCTTAATGCATCAAAATTCATTTTAGTAAATGTGAGTATGCCGCTTCAGAAAACGTTGCTTCAGATTTAATCATTTCGTTTAGAATACGCAAACTCAGGAATTACAGTTACCACTGTTCATTTTACACAAACTAAGATGGACTTTTTACTTCCTTCAAATACGTCTATAGTATGCATACAATACAGTATTAGATGCAAAGAAAAACAAGAAATTTACATAGCATGTGTAGGATCTCAAAACAGTGCACTCGAGCCTTTTTGAAATTTCAGTGCGTGTAACTTCAGTGCTGGCAATTGAGCGAGCAGTATGAAGTGACTAATATAAAAAACTGTGAGATGAAAAGAGCGATGAAAGGCTGGAAAATGCGAACACAACTGTTCACGTTCCCGCACTTTTGAATGTTTTTGTCTATTTCCGTCACGACGTTCTTAACGATAACGCAACTCATTCAACCTTACATTCAACAGTGAACAAATAATCGGAACAAGTTGCGTGAAAATATTTTGTATATTCTCAATTTAGGGCTGATCCTGTCATTTTTAATTTTTTACTTCATTACACCTTTGCGTATTAAACCAGTTGAAGATTGCTTCAGAGCTAGGTAGGCGGTAGTTTTCAGGAGGAATATCCGAGTGAGTGCATATTAGTTGGCGACACTCACTCACACACAAAAGGTGCCCTGTTCTGCCGCCGACAAGCACATGTTTACGTTCACTCTCCCACAGCCGCTAGCTGAAAATGTTGTTGCATTTAAGAATTTTGACACCAACTTCCTGTTTTTTCTTATCCCTAGCTTTTTTTTCTAATTCTCGGCTTATCTCTAGTTTTCTTCTAACGCCTGTCTTTAAGCCCTTGGCACCTTGGTCATTAGTTCCAGTTATTTCCAAACGCTGTCGCGTTGTGGTGTCTTGCGTCTCTAGCAAGGCCACGCGAAAGTGATGTTCGTTTTCGTAAAACAGCTCGAGCACCCCTTCCAGTGAAGAAGTTCGGCTGTCTGTGGTCATTTGCGGAACAGCACGCAGACTCAAACTTACATCTTCAAAACGTGCGAAAGCAAAAATATGCCGAAAACCAGCTTCTGGGCGACAAAGTTTTATACTTGAAAAAAAATATATACATATATACTGGCAGCCGGCTCACCCGTTGAGAGCTTCCTGCCGGGAGATCGTGAGAAGGGTCGTTTTGGAAAGAGCTATGGTAGAAAAAAAAGAAGGCATAAACGATCTACTATAATTGTTTCTGTTCACTTTTCACGACATTTGCTATTGTTCTTCTGTTCTGCCTCCATCTTGTGCACCCAACTTTTGGCTAATGTGTCTATTGACAATAAAACCATCCATTCTGTATTTTCATATTAGCATCTTCACGGTGTAGCGACAAAGCTATGCCTTGACCCAGCGGGTCATTCACCACGCCGGACAAGTGCCCAAAAGGATAGTCTCGCCACGGCTGGAAAAATGAAGCAACTGGGGTCGACTACACGAGACGGCGCCCACTGATTGACAGCGGCGCCAACTGTGTGGAATGTTGCAAAAGAGGGTTTTGGAGACGCCGCTCTTTCTCCCGCCTGGGCCACGCATCACGTGGGCGCGTTAACCAGCAGATGACGACGGCGCGGGTCAAAGGCTCTCCCCAGAGGATTCCACGAATCGGCACCTCTCGAAAGGGCGCGCTAAAATCTTCCAGTGGGAACGCAGCGCGAGGCATCCGTGCGTCTTCCGCTCTCCCCCTCCCTGTTCTACGGCAGCGCTGCGAGTAGTGGCAAGGGTGTGTGTGTATGTGAAAGGCAGTGTTGTGCCTCTATGAACATACATGACAGGTGGTTTTTCACTGAGAGGAACTTCCACATCACCATTGATCCGCATTGTTTTGTGTAGTGATCCCCTACCTAGGAACCTAGAGAACGGGGGTCAACAAAAAGGGCGTGCAGCGCCTCGCCCGACTCTCTTCTCTTCTGTCTTCATCTCGACAACTCACTGTAAAGATGTAAATGAATTCGTTGAGTTTGCTCAAAGCTCTCCCCTAGTCCTTGGCTCGACGGAGCGATGGTGACCGGCCCCGCTACCCGCAGACTGCGGTCGCCACGACGCGCTACAACGGGCACTCGCGAATCATGATACCACTCCAATGCGCTTGTCTTATGGCAGTCACCGTCATGCGGTTTTGTCATCCATTGCTGTTTATTTGTTCTACTACGTATCATCGACAAATCGGCACGTGTGCTCGCTCAAACGAAGGCACGTGTACTCGACCGTCCTTCAGCAGCCATGGTTTGGTGATGTGTAAATATTAAAACGTGGTTGTAAGTTGACCCAGCCATATATATATATATATATATATATATATATATATATATATATATATATATATATATATATATATTTCAACGATCAAGGTTGCGTAAGAACACAGGTTATTATTCATGAAACGTTAGCCGCAACAAGCTGGTACAGGCAGGAACCCGGCAAGCACGAGCCACACATGGACGTCAACGTCTTCTTTCACGCTGGCACAGAACTGGCGTCACTATACTTCGGTACAATTACTCCCCGCGCAGAAAGGAGGCAACCTCGCGGCCTAGGGAAATGACACGACAAGGGGGTCATAGCACGGTTTGAGGCGTGATACTTGTACTGTTTCTCGCCCACGGCAGCGTTGGTCCGAAGGTGGATCAATGGGCTCAACTTCATATTTGACAGGAGATGTTTGTCGTACCACACGGTAGGGGCCATGGTATTTCGGCAAAAGCTTCGGGGAAAGACCGGGAGGGGTAGACGGGACCCAGAGCCAAACCCGCATTCCTGGGTTATAGTGTACACTAAACGCAGAGAAATCGTGGTCAGCTTTCTGGCGCCATTGGTCTTGTGCGGTAAAGGAGCGAGCGAGTTGACGACACCCTTCGGCATAAGCAGCTGCTTCGGAAACAGGCGTCGCTTTGGAAACATCAGGCCTGTAAGGGAGAATGGTGTCCATGGAGCATGATGGCTCACGTCCGTACAGGAGGAAGAAAGGAGAAAAGACAGTGGTTGTTTGTGGCGCAGAGTTGTACGCGTACGTGACAAAAGGGAGCACTGGGTACCAATTAGTGTGGTCGTCAGAGGCGTGCATGGCAAGCATATCTCCAAGGGTACGATTAAAGCGTTCCGTCATGCCATTGGTTTGAGGATGATATGCCGAGGTTTTCCGAAGGACAGTGCGACATGCCTTGAGCACCTCGTCGACTGCGTTCGAGAGAAACACGCGTTCATGGTCACTCAGTAATTCATGAGGTGCACCTTGTTGCAAAATGAGATGGTGAAGAAGAAAGGACTCAACGTCTTTCACAGTGGTAGCAGGCAGCGCAGATGTTTCAGCGTAGCGTGTCAAATGATCGACGGCGACAATAATCCACCGGTTGCGTCGAAGAGTGTTGTGTCGAGGACCATAAATATCAATTCCGACGCAGTCGAATGGTCTCGCCGGGCAGGTTAAGTGTTGCAAAGGCCAGCAGTGCTGTGAGAAGGCGTCTTGCGTCGTGGACACGTGGTGCATGACCGAACGTACTGGCGAACGTGCCGATACATGCCACGCCAGTAGTATCTTAGACGAAGGCGAGAGTAAGTCTTAAATACTCCAGCGTGGCCACACAGGGCGTCATCGTGAAAGGCAGCACAGATGTCCGAACGCAAATGACGAGAGATGACAAGGAGCCACCTACGGCCGTCCGTCACGTAATTGCGGCGATACAACAAGCCTTCACGGACAGCAAAGTGTCTCGCTTGACGACAGAGGGAGCGTGAAGTCGTTTGTGACGAACTGTTAGAGAGGACATCGAGCAAAGAATTGATCAACGAATACTTGCGCTATTCGGATGGCATGTCAGTGATGCTCAACGATGACGAATCGCAAATGGCTGTTGATAAGCAGGCAAGGTCAGGAGACAGGGGAGAACGGGATAGTGTATCGGCTCTGAATGTCTGCGACCTGAGCGATAAACAACACGGATATCGTATTCCTGAAGGCGTCAAGCCCAAAAATTGAGGCGGCCAGTAGGATCTTTCATGGACGCTAACCAGCATAAGGCATGGTGATCTGTGACAACATCAAACTGGTGTCCGTAAAGGTGAGTGCTCAATTTACTTATAGCCCAAATGATAGCCAAGCACTCTTTTCCGTGACGGAATAGTTGGACTCTGCTTTCGTTAGGGTACGGCTGGCATATGCGACAACGTACTAGTCGCAGCCATCCTTACGTTGAGCGAGAATGGCACCGAGGCCGACACCGCTTGCATCCATTTGAATTTCAGTGGGTGCATTTGAATTGAAATGAATTGAATTGTTTATTCACAACAACAAAGTTGCGAGGATGACCAGGCAAAAAAGCTGCATTGAGCAGCTTGAGGGGAACCTGGCCACCTCATACACTGGGCAGCTTTACAGTGGTCACACAAAAACATGGTATACATCATGAATGAACTAACCTAAAAAACACAAAAACAGTTAACATCCATGGTTGGAGAAAATAAACAAGGACAATATAAAAACATTTGAAAAAAAACATTTGGATCGAAATGGCGGAGAACTGGAGGAGACGTGAGTAGCCGGCGCTGCGCCGTGAATGCGTCATCGCATTGGGTATTTCAGTCAGAGATGTCCGCGCTACGGGAGAGAAGCTGAGTCAGGGGGGCAATTATAGGGGCAAAATTGCGAATGAAACGCCAAAAATAGGAACACAAGCCTATGAAAACTACGAAGCTCCTTTAGGGTACTAGGCTTGGGGTACTCGGCAACCGCACTCAGTTTGGCAGGGTCTGGCGATATTCCTTCTTTTGAAACGACGTGGCCGAGAATTGCGAGTTTGTGGGCGCCAAAACGACATTTCTTGAAGTTTAGTTGCAACCCGGCTGCCGTAAGGCACTGGAGAACTTGTTCCAGACGGGAAAGATGAGCTTCACAATTCATCGAGAATACGACTATGTCGTCTAAATAGCAAAGACAGATGTACCTTTAAGTCCCCTGAGGACACTGTCCATCATTCTTTGAAAAGTTGCAGGCGCATTGCAAAGACAGAGGGGCATTACATTTAATTCATATAATCGGTTAGGGGTCCCAAATGCCGTTTTCAGACGGTCTGGTTCGGCTATTCGCACTTGCCAATATCAAGAGTGCAGGTTCAGGGAAGAGAAAAACTCCGCACCTTGAAGGCAACCAAAGGCGTCATCAATGAGTGGCTGGGGATAAACATCCTTGCGTGTTATCTTGTTCAGTCGACGATAATCCACGCAAAACTTGGTGGAGCCATCTTTTTTTCGCACGAGGACCACTGGCAAAGCTCGAGGACTGTGCAAGTGTTGAATAACACCACGTTGCAGCACCTCATCGACGTGTTGAGTGATGACATCACGCTTAGCCTGCGAGACGCGGTAGGGGCACTGACGAAGTCGATTATGATCGGTGTTGATATGGTGAGCGACAACTGACGTGCGTCCCAAGGGAGGTTGTCCGTGGTCGAAGGAGGCGCGGAAACGGTCAAGTAGTTGAATGAGCTGATTGCATAGGTCTTGCGTAAGACCGGTGTCTACGCTGCGCAACATAACGTCTTCGTCAGGTAGTGAGGGCGCGGTGGCAGCTTTGACAACATCCACAGACATCGGCGTCGTAACAGAAGGGGCATCGAAAGAAAAGAAGTCATCATAAGAGTCAAGACTCCCAATACATTCGCCATGCAATAAGGAAGCAGGACAAGGGGACGGATTGCACACGTACACGGCACTGGAGCCTTCGGCAACTGTTATGACGGCAAACGGGACGACAAGGTTCTGGCGACGAGTGCATTCTTGCTACAGCATAAAGAGGGCAGTTGAATCGGCGACGGAGTTGCACAAAAGAGATACTGTGGCGACCGAAAAAGCAGAGATGACGACGTCAGCGGCAACGATCACCTTTTTGGGTGTGCAAGGAAGGTCTAAGAATGTCGTGATGATTGAAAACTAAACGATTTGAGCATGAGCGCAGTCGACAACCGCATGATTACCGGAAAGAAAGTCATACCAGGGTGATTTTATGAGACGCAAGCGGAAGGACGACAATTTCAATGATGTAAAGCCCTCCTTGAATCACAACATGAGCAGTGCATCTGGCAGAAGGTTGAACATGCTACGAACTCACTGTGCGTAAAGAAATTTCAACCAGTGGAGTCATCAATTTGTTTAATTTGCAGCATAACACTTCACTGATTACACAAATAGCGGCACCTGTGTCGACAAGAGCACTTGTGGCGAAACCATTTACAAACACGGCAATCTCGTTAAGGGGCGAAGATGAGGCCTTGCAAATTTCGTCGGTGGCGCAGCTCTTGCCTAAGGAACTGCGACTGTTCGTTTTCTTCTTCGGCGTGGTTGGAACGGTGAAGCATGAGGGAAGGAAACCGAACACGGGGTGAAGGAGATCGACGTCGGCTGAAGTGTGGTCTACGTGAGCGGGGGTCAGGTGCGTCAGGTGTCATATGCGATTCTGATTGCCGAGGTATGTTGCCGGAATGCTGAGCATCGTTTAAATAGAATCCGCGGTGACGACAGTAGCGCGCGACATGTCCGGCAATACCACAATTGTAGCAGACGGGCCAGTTATCCGGAGTACGCCAAGAGTTTACAGGTCCTCGAGGTGGTGGAAAGGGCCGATTTACCGGATAAACCGAAACTGGTGACCTGTAGTAGTTGGTGGCTGGACTGTATAAAGGGAGTGGTGGTTGAGCAGGAGGTCGGCGGACGGCTTCTGCATAAGTCAGCGGTGCAGCAACTGATATTAGGGACGCGGGTGAAAGGAGAGCCTCGGCAACTTGCGTCTGAATAGCACGGCGAAGTGAGTGGTCCAGTGTTGTGGGGGTCTCGTTGATGGTGGCGACAAGAGAGAGCTGTCGAACAACTTCCTCCCGGATGTACTGTGGAATTTGAGGCATTAACGCACTGTAGTCGGGACCACTGCTTTTGCACTCCAAAGCCGAAATATCCGCTGTTTGCGTATTACCGCGACATGTAAAAATTCGCTGCTTTCACAGCTCATCGAAACTTTGACATAGCTGAATTACGGCCATGACGGTTTGTGGGTCTTTGGACAAAGGCATATGAAAACCATCGTCATCAATGCCTTTCAATATATTATTCATTCTGTCAGCCTCCGTCATCCTCGCATCAACTCACCTACAGAGGCTGATCACATCCTCAATGTAGCTCGTGAAGCTCACACCATTTCGCTGAAATTGTCCCCGCAGGCCCAGTTCAGCACGAAGCTTGCGCATGGCTGGACGACTGAAAAATGACGTGACAGCCTCTTTGAAAACCGACCAGGTGGGGATGTCATGTTGGTGGTTGGTGAACAATAGGTTGGCCAAATCCTTTAAGTAGAAGATCATGACGTGAGTCAGCTTCGCAGGGTCATCCCACTTGTTAATCACGCTGGCATGCTCGTACTCTGCCAGCCAGTCCTCGACATCTTGATCTTCAGTGCCGTTGTATACCGGTGGGTCACGCAGACGAAGTACACCAGGACACATGACATGCGGCAGCATGGAAGAGGCTTGTGGGGGATCGACGCGCTCGGTCATCGCGGACTGAGACGGTAGCTTACGGCTGCGGAGCTCCAGGACGTTACCCAGCACGCTTCCACCAAATGCAACGAGCAAGGTTGCGTAAGAACACAGGTTATTATTCGAGAAACGTTAGCCGCAACAAGCTGGTACAGGCAGGAACCCGGAGAGCACGAGCCGCACACGGACGCCAGCGTCTTCTTTCACGCTGGCGCCACTATGCTTCGGTACAATATCTATCTATCTATCTATCTATCTATCTATATATATATATATATATATATATATATATATATATATATATATATATATATATATATATACGTCTAGTATGAGCTACCAAGAAATTTGAACGCCACTTTTGATGATGTATATGCTTTCACAGCCTCTTCAGTGAAGGTACGAGGAGAGCGTCACCATATTTGCAGAAACCTCTTTTATCCAGCGTTTGAAGCTGAATTACTTTCCATGAAAAACATGAAAAATATTCAAATCATGTTTCTTTCATTCGTTTATCAGCATATAAAATCTATGAACGTATATTACCAAGTGTACTAAAAATTAGTTGTGAAGCATTCTGGCTGAAAAAAAACGCGAGTAACTGAATAAACGTCACAAAAATCGGAATACTTTAGTTTCAAACATCTTTATAAGTAGAACAACGACGCACCATATAATTCAGCTGCGTGCTGCGTCGATTTTTCTTTCAGCTTCAAAGCTAGAAGCTGGGTCTGAAAAAAAAAACGTCAGGTGCTGAGCACGCACAAGAAAAATGAATTGAAAGTAGCGCCTACGTACTCTACTAAATACGCGATATGCCATCCCTGCGATAAATGAGATTTAAAAAACACTGATTAGAACAACTGAGTGGGTCGCTGTTGTGACAACAACCAGCTAATTTGCTGCGGCTGCTGCCCCGATAGAGCCGCCGCCGCCACTCGTTGCCGCGTCCCTCCTCTTCCGCCCTGTCACGCTGCAGCGGCCACAACTGCAACTACGGCTGACACGCGCTCTCCTATTGAAAGCCGTTCGATGCGGCGGGCCATACTGAGCGCTTTTTTATCCAGCGGCCGTGGAATGGCAGACGTGCACGAAAGAAACAGCCGTGCAGGGATGCCTGAGAACGTCATACGTCAATCGGTGAGACATGTTTGCTACCAGCGTGAACCAGCCCCCACGCGCATTCAGCCTCCCATCAGATCCTAGGTGACGATCTGATGCCTAGGTGACGTCGCGCTCCCAAAGGATGCCGTACTGTGAATGGATGGCTGCAAACGCGTTCGGCTGAGCTGCAGTGGTCAGCAGCGATTCGCAGCTGTAAATCGTTGTAATAAATTACGCAGCATACGTAGAGACCTTAAGTAAATCTGTAAAGGACCCTTATGAATCTGTCTACCCAGTGTGTTTGTACAAAATCATCAAAATTATTTCAAGGTCCCTTTAACATTGACATTTAATAGTGCGAATCATTTCATTGTAACGAATACGGCGTTTTTTTTTGCTCTCATGGAATGTATGGTGGGGCAGTTTGTAAGGGATCTTGAGAACCAAGAGCATTTCATGTGCTTCTGAAGTTAGCAATAAGCCTCTACATGCTCTCTGTTTCTGGGACAATTGTATAACTACAATCAAGTGCACGATTAGCATTCATGGAACATCGTGGTGCAGACCAAAAAGGAGCATTTTTTGGGGGGTCGTATTCATGAGTCTGCAGTTCTTTTTCAATCTCCGATAAACAGCAAAGCATGTGGTGATTGGAGTTTTCAAAACTTTTTCGTCATGTGTGTAGGTCTGCAGCTCCAAGAAGACTGCAGCAGCAGTGAAATATGGCATCACAGCGGCACAGCTAGAATACGCGGACTCCTCCGGACACTGCAAGAACGGGACGTTTCCGCTGGTGCGTGCCCTCAAGCAAATTGTGAAGTTCTTCAAGCACAACTACACGTCCGAGGCGAATTTCGAAAATTGTGTCGCACTGAGGACGTAACTTTTACTACGCCTCTATAATTACAAATACATTGTGGGTTGGATATAAGCAAAAATAAAACATAAAAGTGCTGGTTGATTCACTTATGACCCTTTTTTTTCAGTAAATATTGGTGGCGTATCCCAGGCTTCTCCTGAGCTTAGTTTTATGATTCACGAAAGACACGATAAAAGACATGGCATGATAAAATGTAAGGACCATCAAGTTTTCGCTAATATGAAAAACAAATGATCCTAACGCGAACGAGGGGCAGAGTCTTAAAATTTTTTTTGTTGGCCCCTTGGCCATTATTCAGGCTGCCTCAGTAATCATACTTCAAGAGTCAAGTTTAGCTGACACTTTCGTTTACGAGAAATTCCAGCTTAAGAAGTATACTTTCAGAAGAAGCTTTCAGTGAATCTTTGATAAAAAAAATCACCGCCCAAGCATACCGTAGAAATGGTTAACCAGTAAAATCTGAAATGAGTGGCCGCGATGTTTGTCCGTGGTTCAACCCGACGTGGAGCTGAAGCCTTTCACAATAAGTGGGTACATGTTCCTGCTTCTTGATGAGGTTAGACGCATGTTTGGCTCAATTAGGTTTACCACAGTGTTAATTTCACATGCCACGCATTGTGTCTCGCCTTATTACGCTCGTGGAGCAGTGTAATGAGCGGTTACGTGCGTTTCCCAATACGTTAATCCAAGTGGTTGTTTTCGAAGCACAGGCCGTCACAGACGTCGCAGCCGAAGCCAAAGTGCCGCTGGAGGAACTCCCGCCAAAAGCAGGCGTTCACACTGGTGAACGCTCTTCGGCAATTAACGCGCTCCCAACGTTGGAAGTGTATGACATCGCGAGCTAACCCGGCCACGTGGTTTGCAAAGTCCGGCCACCCCCGGCGCTTGCCTTAACGTTCGCGATTTAAGGCGGCTTGGAAGACTGACGGATCATCGCTACACAGTTGCTGCTGGACCTCGGCTTCCAGGGCCTGTTTTTGTGCTCAAGCTGCACCATTGCCCCGGCGAATGCGAGATATTTCGCGTTTAAACTTTCAGCGCTCTTCTAAAGTGTTCCGTGGAATACCCATGTGAAACGTTTCAGGATAAAGTGTCGCGCGCGTGCTCGGCGCCATGGCTGCAACGAAATGAAAGATGTCACTTGTAACGTAGCCAATGGCGTGCATCAGTTACATGCGATCAACGAAACTTATAACATTACTCAATGGAGAGTGCTTGTGACACCGCTGCCGGATGAAATTTTGTTTCTCCTAGCCATATGCAGCTTTCACTGTAAGAAGCAATGCAGCTCACTTCACTCCATCTCTTTAGTTCGCAGCCTTGCGTTTGATTGGAAGTAATCTACAAAATTGCTTTGGGTTGTTGGAGGCGAGGAATCGCAGAGAATTGGGGGCATTTTTCGTGCATGAGTGTAGCACCGGCGTGCTCCTCGTATATTTGGCATCCAGTGTCAAACATACGGGGTGCTTTCCTGTTGGACGTCCTTTCTACCACTGCATTTTTTTCTGCAAAGTTTGCGAGTGTACAACATGAAAATGTGCCTGCATCAACACTAATGCCGCTGGCTTCGAGGCTGCTTTTAGCTCAAGAAGCAGTCACGAGGTGACACATGCGGAATCGTGCAGTGCGAAGATGAACAAATCTCACATAACAATGTTTGCTGGACTGGTTCGACAAACAACAAGAGTAGACCTGCGCAAGCCAGGAATCACTGGGAAGAACAGATATTTAAAAAAAGCTGCAAGGCGGAGTAAAAAAAAATTAGCAGATCCCATGTACAATGGGAATCACCGATATGCGAAGCACGAATGAGGAAGCTTGATATGTACTTTAAAATCAGCACAACAATACGAGTCGGAAGTAAATAATGCCGTAGGTAACTTTCATGACAAGATAATAACGTTTGGACGTGTCATTTACCTTCGTCGTTTATTCACGTCACCTGATATCTAAATTGGTATATGTGCAGCTAGCGAAACGGCCCCGATCACGCTATGAACGTAGCATGTTGTAATGTTTTACACGACACAAACATCATGATTATCATGCTTGGACGTGTCCCATACCTTCGTCGTCCATTCACATACCGTAATACCAAACTTGGTATCTGTGAAGCTAGCGAAACGGTGGCGAGCGCACGTAACGCTAACACGCACCCACGCTGGGTGCAGCGACGCTACGCTATAGGAAAACGCAAGCACTCTATTGTCTGACACTAGGCGCGACCAGCTTCTGTCGCCGAGGTCCAGCAGCAACTGTCACGAAATTCAACATGCTGCATTTCGCGCCGACGACGTTACCTAGACAACACCGCGTCTGCATAGCGTCATGGCGGAAGGACGCCGGGTGCGCTCAAACGCGCATGCGTCATAGCAACGCACCATGGCGTGCGCCTGCGAGTAAATGCCAGGCAGATCGGCGCCTGGCGTGGTATCGCCAGCGTGACGCGACGAAACAAACGCTGGCGCGCATGCGCGCCGGGACACGTCGAAGTGTTTTGGGGCCTTGAGTGTGGCACGTAGTCATGCTCTTACATTACACGCATCTTATGATTACCACGTTTGTACCATTTACATACCATCGTCATCCATTGGCGTAACGTAATACCAAATTTGGCATATGTGAAGCTAGCGAAACGGCCGCGAGCGCATCATGAGTGTGGCATGTTGTCTTGTTACATTACACGCGTGTTATGATTATCATGTTTAGACATGTTATTTACATATTTCGACCGTTCGTGTCACGTAATACCGAATTTCGTGTTTGTAAAGTTATCAAAACGGCCGCGAGTGCATCATAATTGTGGCAGGTAGTCATGTTGTTACATGACACGCATCTCATGATTATCATGTTTGCAACAGTCACATACATTCGTCATGCATTCACGTCCCGTAATACCAAATTCGGTGTTTGTGAAGCTATAGCGAAACGACTGCAAACGTACCATGAGCGTGGCGCGTAGTCATGAATTATGACTTGCATGACATGCATATCATGCTTTCCACGTTAGGGTCTGTGACTTGTGTTCGCCATGTAGTCATGTCATACTATGCCAATTTCGTAACATGTCATATGAACGAAACCACCGCAAGAGTATGAAGACTGAAATATAAATCATGACATTATTGGCATACATATCATGATAGTCATGTTATGACTAGTTAATTATGCTCATAGTACAGTCATGTTATGCCATGCCATATTTGGTATTGATACCATTAACAAAATGGTCAGGATAGCAAAAAGCCGTAGACGGCGAGATAGATAGATACGCTCAAAGCCGCCGAAGCTCGCTAAGAAATGCTTCGAATTTAAAAGAAAAGCCCCCACCTCCCTGAATCATTAGGAAATCCGTTTGCATTGCGTAGTGTCCATTGCGTAGTGTCCACATTGCGTAGTGTCCGTAGTGTCCGCAAGTGAACTCTGCATTAGAAGAGTAATGTTTACTTCTTTTTTGTCAGCAACAGCGCGCGTGCCCGCAGCTGTTGCTGACAACTGCCGATGCGTGACATGGTAATGGCTGCGGTTGCTAGCGACACGTGCGCCCGCAGCTTTTGCTATGGGAGAGCGCGGAAGACGTATCCCGAATGAACGCCTGACATAGCCCTACTAAGAAATGCATTCGCATTTTAAAAAAGGTCTATATACCGCAATGTACAGCTCAGACATGAGATTTATGATAAGTTTGTAGCAATCTTATTTGCCAGAGATTGTCCAAAAGGCAAGAGGCACAGGTCGTCACGAACAAATGTGGCCGCATAACTAATAAAGTCAGCGTGGGGGGCCCCACCACAGTGGTCTAGTGGCTAAGGTACTCGGCTGCTGACCCGCAGGTCGCGGGATCAAATCCCGGCTGTGGCGGCTGCATTTCCGATGGAGGCGGAAATGTTGTAGGCCCGTGTACTCAGATTTGGGTGCACGTTAAAGAACCCCAGGTGGTCGAAATTTTCGGAGCCCTCCACTACGGCGTCTCTCATAATCATATAGTGGTTTTGGGACGATAAACCCCACAAATCAATCAATCAATCAGTGTGGGCCAAGCTGAATATGGGAGCGGCTCAACCTAATTATGGTTTCGGTATGTAAACACATCAGCGAGCTTGCTGGAGCGCATACCCCTGTAGCCGGTGAGCATGCACGGCGGCGGGGGAATAAACTTCCATTCATACAAAAGGTACGAACCTTAGTTCGGCTCTACGTGGGCAGTGACCCTCCGGATCCAGGCAGCAATCGCGAGCTGCCTTTTCTGGACGGTTGTTTTCTCAGGGAACGCTTTCGCCTACTCACTGAAGATTGCAGGCCCACACCGAAGAAGAAATACTTTCTGAAGGGTTGCCTGCACAGCCGGAGCGTGTGACCTTCCCCATTTATTGAGCTTTACAGAGAGAGTGGTATTATGAAATATTGTTTTCAGTGCACGTCGTTGCGACAGATGCAGACGACATAATTGTTGATCCTGTCTGCCACGTGAGGTGAATGGTGAACCGAGCGTATGTGGGATCGAATCCCATCTAGTCGAATCCAATTTTCTACAACGAGAATTTCTCCCCTTCACTTTACTTATCTATATACGTAACTAGTCTTTTCACTCATCAGAGTTATTCCATCCCATGGCGAACAAATCAGCGCATGCCTCAGATCCAGCTTTCGAGAACATAGTCGTTTATCTCGCCTGTTTTCTACCGTGTGCCACATGACGTTTATCTTTCTGAATCTTGCGTCATGTCGAAAAATGTGTTGCGGCAAGTAATAAAGCCAAAACAAAAAAAAAGTTCAAGACTTGGTTTGGGTTACTGCCGTTCGTCGTCAGCGGCGACAGGGATAAGACCGGCGAGTTGCAAAGTTGGAGGCTTGCCGTTCCTCGATTCTGCAACAACCAATCGTTCAGCGAATTAAAAAAAGACTCTGCCCGACTGCACCAGGAGTTCTGAAAAAAAAAACAGCCACACGTATTTTTTTCTTTTGTTGTCCTTGCAGCATTGGTGATATGCCCGCCGTTTGTCCGATTTGAGGCGTAGAGAAGAAGTCATGATCATGCCGGCACGGTGGCCGCGGCAAGCAAAATTAGGAACAGCTGTGCCTAGTTAAACCAACGTTACCATAGGCATGCCTTAAAAAGCCATGTTGAGCAGTGCAAAAACTCATTAGCTACGCACAACTGAGACAATGAAATCACACTGTAACAAACCCTATTAAAGCCGAGCTGAGCTTCTTGTATGCTAAATCACGCCGTGCAAGGTAACGTGCGCAGAGCTTAGTCTAATAATAGTTAAGACTGAGCCTAACGCTAGTTTTAACTCTGGTAATCAGCTAATTAAGCTTAGGCTAACATAACGTGAAGCCTTAATTACGCAAATTAGACCAATTGGTCGTTTAGAAAAATAAGGTAGTTGGTGCTGTGACTGCGAATAAATGCTAAGTGAAACCCGATCAATACTTAACCAATACTCATGAATCGCAATGTGATCACGTGAACATGAGCGCTTGGGAATGCGAGTGAAGGTGGGCTTAGCATCTTAAAAGAATATTAGCACAACAAAAACAGGGAAGGGAAAGAAAAGACAAACTGCAATGGTTCCCCGTCTTTGTTTTTGTTGTGCTATTATTCGTTAAAGACGGAAGTGCACAAACTCGCCCATTTGTGCCTTCTTATGAGCCTAGACAAACCTGGAAAAGCCAGTGCCGACTAGCCTTGCTCTGCCTCAGCTTTGTACAACTCGGCAAAAGCGGAGCAAATTTTTTACCGTGTCGGAAGATCCGCCGGTGGCAGATCTTAAAGGGTTGGCAAAGAATAAAGACTTAAAACTCGAATGGTAGCTTTAGGCAATGTTCAGTTCTAGGTTACTTAAGTTGTAGCATAGGTTAACTTGACGTGCCCATATTTATTGAGCTCCTTTATACTACTGAGCCTTCTCTGGCTGCACAGAAATCGGTTACACTCTTTATAATATTGATTTATTTTCAATACTGCTAACCGCAACGATAGGGGCTATAACAGAGAGGTACAAAACATATATCAAGATTTGTGAACACAAACAGTGAATTTAGACAATACAAATTTCAAGTGACAACATCAACGGGAAATGTCAAATGGGAATTACAAAAGAATGTAGACAACCTTGTCGTAATACAAAATAAATAAATACAATTGAAGTAAAGCTTCAAATTTGTCACAGTAAACTACCGTTACTACGCCTATATCGAGTTTATTTCACTCACTTTCAGTTCGGGGAAAAAGAATTCTTAAAACTATCATTCTTGGATTTATATGGCTTTAATGACTACGGGTGTCATTGCCTTATGAAGTAACATCTGGAAATTATATAGCCACGTGTTCGGCTTTGTTGCTTGCCCCTGACGATTTTAAAAAGAAACTTGAGGCGAGCGACTTTATTTCTATCTGTTATACAATTTAAGTCTGCTTGGTGAAGTAACAGAGTAATAGATGAGGGACCGTAACTGTTTAATATGAATCGTACTGCCTTACTCTGAACTCGTTCCAACGGAAGTGTGTTCGTCTGTGTAAACGGGTTCGAACCCAAATAACTTTTGCATACTCTAAATTCAGCAGTATTAAAGCTTTGAAAGTGGCAGGGTTACAATTGGTAGATGCACACTTGAGGGACCTCCTTAGAAATTGATATTTACACAATGCCTTATTAGAAACAACACTGATATGACTATCCCAGTGAATGTTATCCGTTACAACGAGACTTTGATATTTTTACTGATATATACAATTTAATGATTTGTGTTCTACGGTATATGTATATAAGAGTAGATTTTTACTTTTTACTTATGGCCATTACAGCGCATTTGTCGTAATTCGCAGCCCTCTGCCATATCTTGCACCAACGCATCACTTCATCCAATTAAATATTCAGTACATTTTGATCAGAAGTTGCGTTTATCTCAATATACAAATACAATCGCCGGCATATAGTCTAATTTTTATGCCACATTCATCCACAATATCATTTAAAAATAGACGAAACAGTCACATTTTCAGGACTGATCACTGGGGAACACCCGAATCGACAGGCAACTTTTCCGAAAAGGGTTCTTTAAAAACAACATACTGTTTTCTAGAAGTCGGGTATGCTTGTATTCAATTGCAAAGTGGTGGGTTTTTTAATACTTACCAAAGTTTCACAAGTAGTTCGGAATGAGAGATCTTGTCGAACACCTTCGTTAAGTCTAAAAATACAGCATTCATCTGTGGCTGGTTATTTATAGCAAGGGCGAAGTCATGGACAATATACCAATTGTGTTCCTGTGGAAAATTCACGCCTAAAAACATGCTGAGCAAGTGAGAGTACTGAGTGTGACTCGAAAAAGCAGAAAATGTTTTTACGTATCACATGTTCCACTTACTCGCAGCATGTGCAAATCAAAGCTATTGGGCGATAATTACAGAGCAGTTTTTTATCTCTAGGCTTAAATAAGGCTCAATTTTGGAGTACCTTCAATCTTCGGGCAGGAAAGCTCCGGATAATGATTCAATAAAAATTGTTAGAATTTTAGAAGACCATTCAGCATATCTTTTTAGAAAGGCTTTTGGTAAATCGTCCGGGCAAAAGATTTTCTTATATTCAAATTTATAAAAAATTCAAATACACCAGCTTCTGTGATTTTCATAATTTTGATGGAGGCAGGGCTTTAAACTTGTTAAAAGTGGGCATAATTTTGTCATCAGAAGTAAAAACTGATGTGAAGGGCTCATTATGTGCATTGGCTATTTCTGTTTCATCTGATGTAGAAACGCTATTTATAATAAACCAGTCTATATTGAATGACTTCGGCTTTATAAACTGCCAAAGAAGAGGTGGTGGTCCCTTCACCATTTTAGTTAATTTTACATCGTGAAAGTGTGTTGTTCGAACTTCATTTTTTCTTTTTGTTGTTCAGACAGCTCAGTGATTAGAGAACGTGTTTTGACGCTCTTGTGCTTTTTTTAGTGATTTCGAAGCCAATTTAATTTTCTCCTAATAAGGATTATGTCCAATGTAGTCCAGGGTTTCGATAATTAATATGTGGGGTTTAACGTCCCAAAACCACCATATGATTATGAGAGACGCCATAGTAGAGGGCTCCGGAAATTTCGACCACCCGGGATTCTTTAACGTGCGCTCAAATCTGAGCACACAAGCCTACAGCAACTCCGCCTCCATCGGAAGTGCAGCCGCAGCAGCCGGAATTAGATTTCGCGACCAGCGGGTCAGCAGCCGAGTACCTAAGCCATTAGACCACCGCGGCGGGGCACTGTTACACTTCAACCACGAAGCATTAACGTCGCTCAAACCCAGATTAACACTTTCGCAAAGTTCGTCGTAGGCTGTCTTCAATCTGCTATGATGACTGCATCGTCGGCAGAATGAAAGACTGGCACACGTGTGTATTTAAAATAATTTTTTGAACTTCAGCGAGTGAAGCTCAACGAAGACTTCCATGTGACCTGAAATACCTGTAACCACTTCATAGACAATATCTACAGAAATATTATCATTGATGAAGACAAGATCAAGAATAGATTTACTACTGTCTTGAGCACAAACGTTATCACCAACTAGCTGCGTTAAATCAAAGTAGAATGCAAAGGCAATGAGCGCTTCATCGTTGTTGGGATAAGAACTTCCTGCATTAAACGAAGACCAGTTGATGCCTAGAAGGTTGAAGTCTTCACATAAGATAAGCTTGGTAGATTGATTTCTTTTAGACGAAATGTACAGCTGTAATTTTTCTAATACTTCAGGGGTTGAGGCTGAGGTTCTATAGACAACTCCAATAGTGAAGCTTTTTTTTACATTAAAAAGCTTACAAAACAAAGCCTCAATGCCAGAAGCATCAAATATGTATCTTCTAATTATTTTTCTCCAGCAACGCAACTCCACCCCCCCCCCCCCTGGAACTACGACCGTTTCCGTACACGTTGAACCCTGCAGGCACAATTTAGCTGTCATAGACACCATTTGGAAGCCACGTGTGTGTAGTAATTGTTGTAGTAATTGTTTGTGGTTTTTTGATTTGATTGATATGTGGGGTTTAACGTCCCAAGATCACCATATGATTATGAGAGACGCCGTAGTGGAGGACTCCGGAAATTTCGACCACCTGGGGTTCTTTAACGTGCACCCAAATCTGAGCACACGGGCCTACAACATTTTCGCCTCCATCGGAAATGCAGCCGCCGCAGCCGGGATTTGAACCCGCGACCTGCGGGTCAGCAGCCGAGTACCTAGCTACTAGACCACCATGGCGGGGCGTTTGTGGTTTTTCGTCCTAAAACGCGATATAAATGGAATGGCGAAGTGTGAAGACCAGATATTTGAATGACGTGCGGCTAACGTGCTTCTAAATTGGAGCACACGAGCTTCTAGCAAATTTCGTCCATCGAAATGTAGCCGCTAGCTCAGACCCACGAACAAACACGGTGTTACCTAATATAAGGCTCAAGGTAAAAAGTACCACCGCTGTTGCCGCATTTTAAAGTGACCGTAAAGCATCCCAGTTGGTTGAAATTTTCGGAGACCTCCTCTACGCCATCTATCATATTCCTGTGGTCATTTTGTTTATATATTTATTTTATTTATTTACAGATACTGCTTTCTCATGTTTGAGACATTGCAGGAGTCGTCACAATAAACGAACAAAAACAGCAGGAAAAAGCAAACATAAAACTACATAATTAGACACCTGTTCATCAAACAATAAGTGATCAAACAAAAAGAACAACAGCAAAATTAAGAACGTAAAATTACAAAATTGCCCCGCCGCGGTGGTCTAGTGGCTAAGGCACTCGGCTGCTGACCCGCAGGGCGCGGGTTCGAATCCCGGCTGCGGCGGCTGCATTTCCGATGGAGGCGGAAATGTTGTAGGCCCGTGTGCTCAGATTTGGGTGCACGTTAAAGAACCCCAGGTGGTCTAAATTTCCGGAGCCCTCCACTACGGCGTCTCTCATAATCATAAAGTGGTTTTGGGACGTTAAACCCCACATATCAAAATTACAAAATTGGACACTTGTTCAAGAAACAGCGCATGCGGTAGTCGTTTAAAAGTAGTGTCCAGATTATTCCAAGTGTAAACTGTGCACGGAAAAAAGGAGTAGTTATAACAATCAATAAAACTTCTGAATAGCACAATGTTCAACGGATTGTATCGGCGAGTCACATGGGTAGGATGATCGGTGAACGAAATGGATGTGGCTCTGCGGACGGAATTGTGCACGATGTTACGTAGCATGGTAAGCCGATCACACATACGTCTGTGTTCTAAATGGTTTAGCGATAAAGCATGGTTGTGCTCAGGAGAGAAATCATGGTCATAACGGTTAAAAACGAATCTATTTGCTCTTCGCTGGATGGCCTCAAGTTTTTTATGTCAATTGCAAGATGTGGTGACCACACAACAGACGCATATTCAAGAAGAGGCCTGACCACTGATTTGAACGCTATAAGCTTGCATTCTTTCGTGGCGCCCTTTAGTGTTCTTCTTAAGTAACGTCATTTCTTAAGCAATTTTGCAGAAATAAGGTCGATGTGTTTGTGCCACTTCAACTTTGGAGAGAATACATAACCAAGATACTTAAATTCTTGAGCTTTCTCCAGTGTGTGATTGGAGTCACCATATCTAAATTGCAATGGCTCTTCCTAATTGTAAATGTTATTGTCATGGTTTTCTGAAAATTAAGCTCCATTTGCGAAGTTCTACTCCATTCGCAAAAAGAAGAAAGCACACCTTTCAAAAAAACTTGGTCAGTGAGATTAGGTACATTGGAATACAATACACAGTCATCGGGAATAAGTGGAGCTTAAGTGGAGTGTTAATGACAACCTGAGTGACATAGTTCATGTAAATTATGAACAAAAAGGGTCTCAAGACAGAACTTTGTAGAACACCCGAGGAAATATGAGCTTGTGATGACTGTTCGTGGTTGTAGCGAACAAACTGACTCCTCAAGTGCAAATAATCCGTAATCCAATAAAGTAATTTGTCAGCATATGGGCCTGTAAGAAGGTCACCAAGTTTGAGCAGAAGATTTTTATGTCATACCTTGTCAAAAGCTTTGCAGTACTCAATAAAATCGCATCGACTTGTTCGTGGGTATTAAGTGATGAGGCAATGTCGTGTGTAAATTCGATCGATTGTGTGACAGTGGAAAAATCGCTGCGGAAACCATGCTGATGCTCTGAAAAGATATTGTTGTCAGTTAGGTTTTGAATAATGTGTTTGTGATAGATGTGCTCAAGTTGCTTGCAGCACGTGAATAATATTAAAATTGGTGTGTAGTTTCCTTCTTACGCGATTTGAAAATAGGAACAATATTAGCGATCTTCCCAATTCGTGGGACCCGTCCTGAGTCAAGCGATTTCTGGAATACAATTATGAGGTATCGTGCACACCATTCAGAATACCTTTTCAGAAAAGCGTTAGGGATATTGTCCGGGTCTGCACTTTAAGTAAGAGCTTACAAACTCCAGAGCAACTTAACTCAATATCTGAAATAGCTACCGATACCGAGAGTGCGAGAAAAGAAGGAACATTGCCGTTATCAGTGGTAAAAACAGACTTAAAATAACTATTTAAGGCTTCCGAGATCGTCTGAGCTTCTAACATCGTCTGAGCTAGACCAGACAGACCCTATTTCGAGGAGATCAGGCAGTGTTGTATATTCAGTGTCGTTTTGGATAAAAGGTGCCACGCCACCACCTCGACCACTCGACATGTTGTTTCGAATAATCGAGTAACCAGAGGGCGCAAATTCGTTTTCAGAGATGGATTCATTAAGTCAGGTTTCAGTGACGCATATAATTGACGGACTATGACACTGTACTAGGCAACTGAAGTCAATCAAATTATTTACAAGGCTGCGGGCTTTAAAACACAGAAGCGCTAGGTTTTCTGATTCATTGTGTCTGGTGTCAGTTCATTGCTTTTTTGCCTTTTTCTGTCTTATCTCTGCTATCATGCACTGGGATTCTCTCGTCATGCGCATCATCCCAAGTGAATAGTTCTTCACCAATCTTTATTTGGTTCGAGATTAACTTGACCTTCCGACCCACCCTCTGAAGTTCCGCAGTGCTTTCCCATAGTTTCTTGCGTGCTTGCCTTGCAGTAATGGAGTAATCTTCCGATACAGAGTAGCTACTGCCCTTTAGTCTGAAGCAATGTTTTAGTATGATTAATTTCTCATGGTGATCGAACAGTTTGATAATAACCGGTCGATGCTTGTTAGGTTGATTCCAACGCAATCTGTGAATTTTTTCTGCTGAAGTAACTTTTTTACCTAATTTATCAGTGAACACTTCCTTCAACACAAGCTGCGACAGTTCTTCATACGTTTCTCTTGGTTTTTCAGCTATACCAAAAATAATTAGGTTGTTACGCCTGCTGTAATCTTCTAGGTAAACAAGCTTTCTTTCTAAAATTGCAACTCGTCTGTATATGTCATGCGTCAAATTCTCGATTTCATTTATCGCACATGTAGCTTCGTCAACTTTCTGTAATTTGACCTCAATATCCCCCAGCCTTTGTAGAATATTTTTCTGGCCCTCAAGCAGTTTAGCTAGAGCCTGCTGAGTGGTAGGCCCTGGATTAGCTCGACGTCACCACATAGCATGAGTAGCGACAAGACGAAGTCACGGGCAGTAAAGTACATTTCAGTAAGTCTACGTGAGCACGTCAGCTGGACAAGGCAAAGGTCATTGAAGTTAACTGTAGAAGCATTGTTACTAACCTGCATGAAAAACGCGAGTAGATTTTACATGGTGCTCGCTGGATGCACGCCGACGTGCCAACTGAAGAAATCTGATGGAAATGGGGCGTTTGTATCTTGGCTCGTTGTTATCGACGAGGTTTCACATGGGTGTCTCCAGTCAGCACCCAGGCTTAGGGATTCCTCTGCGCAGTCTCCATGGATTGCTCGTGGAACAGGCGTGGATACCGTGTTGGCTGTGCTGGCTTGGGTAGTCGAGGCGATCAGAGCAAGCTGCATGAAAAACAGGAGTCGATTTGACATGTTGCTCGCTGGATGCCAGCTGACGTGCCCACTCAAAATTAAACCAAGATTAAACCCCCAAATGACTATGGTAATTGAAATACAAGGTCATTATTATAGAAAATGTTGGCTCGTGGTACGCGCTAATTGGTACATATGTAGCACACATGATCACGCACGTGTTACCTGCCAATCACTTCGCAACGTTCATCAGAGTGCTGAATTAAACAAGAAACACTACCAAAATCATTCTAATTCTTGCTGGTACATACTTTTTTATTAAACAACAGGCAATAATAAAGATATCTGGGGTTCTACATGCCCCTACACGATGCGATTATGAGGTCTACTGGAGAAAACTCCGAAACTTCGACCCCATAGTGTTCTTTCAGGTGCAATGACAAGGCTCAGTTCAGGGTCATCTGCCGCTTTACCTCCATTGAAAGGTGGCCACTGCGGCCAGTGCCGAAGCTATAAGTTTCGGGTCACCAGCCACTGACCCGGTAGTGTTTCGGTTCACTCGGTGGCACGAACCTTTTTGAGGCAAAAACGCTCGGTTCACCCAATAGCCGCTTAAAACCAGCTTGACTTGGATTAAAGGGTACGAATAGGCGGCGTTAGAATGGCTGTGTTAGAAAACTTTTTTTCAGATGATTTAGGTGTTCTTTATTCTGTGGTTCAGGTAGACTTTCTCACTAGACTTTCTCACTAGCTTGTGAAACAGAGTCTGTGGCGGGTTTATCGTATTCTGGTCGTGATGTTTTTTTTGGTCCGATGTTGGTGTTGGGTTGGACTGTAATCTGTTTGAAATGGCAAGGAGCGCCTCTGCCCGTGGGGACGGGGTCGCTTTCTGTTGTTAGAAAGTGATTCATACGCAAGTCGCTGCCGCTTTTGTTAATTCTTGTGATGTCGCCGTGTTCAGGAGCTTCTCATCCGTGCTTATCGAGTAGTTAACGGCATTCGCCCGAAGTGTTTGCCACCAAATTTACAAGCAATGATAACAAGCATAAAGTAAAGGCCGTGTGGAATGCGATTTGTGAATGTTGGTCTGATCCATGTACTACGCAGATGTATGGTAGGTGCATGCGTGTTCGTGTTACTTTAGGACCGATGAAACAGCTGGTGTCACTTGGGAGGAAGTATATACTTGTGCCAACGCTTTCGTTGAAGCTTGTTCTTGCGTAAGTGTGCGAGATAGATACGGAATGCACAAGTTGGAATTAGAGAACGTTCTTGTCCGAGTGGCTTTATTAAGCGGTCGCAGATGATGGCAATATGTTTGCTGAGTAGTGTGTGCTTAGCTTGTGGTAACCAACAGTAAAGGTAGTTGTGCGTGGGTGGTGAAATTAGTTTTCTTTGTTGTGGTGCCTTCCAAACGAATCCGTTGTTTCTTCTCTTCATTGCGTCGGTCTCTTGATGTACCACTAAATTTTGCCATGTGCTCTTCGTGACACTTCCTCTCGCTGTAGAATGCTCTAGTAAAAGTTGACGTGAAAGCTCAGCTGAAGTGTTTAAAGTTCCTTGCAGCTATCCACACCAACATTTCTGTGTCTGTGTAATCAGTTGCACGCACGTTATTTGGCGTGCCTTTGGTAACACAAAACGTCTTTTTTTTTCTCGTTTACTGAACGGTCCGGAAAAAATCGGAGACATTTGTCCTGACTGGGACAGCGCGGGCAAAGTCTTCGACAACCCAGCAAAATTCGGGACCACTGGTAACACTAGTTTAGGCAAATGTATAAAAATGAAAAATATGGAATAAAATAGAAATTTCATCGCTGGGAGCATTGTCGAGCTTAAACTGCTAACCCCTAACGTCTTTTTAAAAGTTAACATTGTCACAATACAGCAGTGTCATGGGGTGAAGTGCTTGCAGTGTATTGCAGTAAAGCATACATAACGCGTGTGTGTGTAAAATGGAAGGGTAGCACTGCTATCAGGCCCAACGTGATGCGTCGTGCTTTGTCTCAATACTGGTCATGTGGCAGACGGCATCAGCACCAACTTCAACCGTTGCGAAGAGTCCATATGTTCCCCCCATATTTATTTTTTTAAATTGTGGCAAGTGATACACACTGCAGTAAACTTCTGGTATATCGCATGAATAATTTAAAATTGTTGCATGGGCCCAAATAAAGAAGTGAAAAATACCTGTGACAAACTCCTTGGTACTGAATTTTGTGCCATCAGATATGTGCTCTAAAATAAAAATGATCGTTATTATTGAAAGACATACTCAGGCAATAGGTATTGCATTGTGCATATTTCGCAAATTTCATTTTAAAAGCTTATGGTTTACTTTATCGCGTTTTCTTGAGTTATCAAGAAAAATAGCTCCGCAAGAATGGTTTAAAATTAAACACACAGTTTGTCAAGGGGCAAGTTCAGCTTAGCAAGAAAATGATTTATAAAAACCATTCTGTCGCATAACTAAGAGCAAGGTGGTTTCAGGAAACATGTTGACCTGAGATGATGGCACGTGTTCAAGCATCTCACAAAGGCTCCTTGTTGTTATAATGTGGCTGTCATTAGACAAATGCCTGTCATCACGTGTGGAGATACATCGCATCACTGATCATCGAGTTTTTCAAGAATGGATTTTGTTGATGCTAAAAATTTTTTTGAAGGGGTAAGCGTTAGAGAGCATTACTTTATTAATGTCTCCAATTTCATTAGGTAAGCACTGAAGCTTGCAGGTATGTTAAATGAGCATGGTCACTGGAGTAACACCTCAAAGGTCAATATTTATAGGGTGGACAGCACGGTATGCATGAAACAGGATTATGCAAATTGCAGAAATAGACATAATGAAGTTGTCGAGAAGACTTTATTAACAGTATAAGTAAAATCAGGTTCTCTTCTCGATGTAGAAGAAACCACTTCTCCCCACTCGGCGCCCGAAGCGCACCACCCGTGGTGGTGTAGCAAAGTGGAAGAAGAACCGTACGCCGCTATCCCAATAGCGGCTGTTGGCCTGCTGGACGCTTGACGAGGAAGCAGAAGCAACGCTGAAGAAGTTTTAGATGGCTGAGAAAAACTTGTATTTACAGATTTTACAAAACAATGGACATCTGTCTTACAAAAAAAAGGAAAAGAAAAACAACTTGGAAATGAACCGACTTCTGTAGGGCGACCCTACGGGGTTCGGCGGAGCCGATGGTGCCTAACACCGCAAGCTCGGTTCAGAACGCCCGGCGGAGCCACGGGGCCTCTTCTTATCCCTTCCTGGCGCTCCGCCCTTACCACCATCTCGGCACATAATCACTTGCTTGTCCTCTGATTGGGCAGTACATTGGGTACATTAAAAAAAACGCCACGAGGATCCCGCCTTCGTGCACGTGACACTTATGCACTCTCCCCAAACCACACAACAACCAAAACGTAAATAAAACAAAACTAGAAAAAGCATAGAGGCCAGGGCCAGCTTCGCGGCGCACAATTATTTAGACAGAGCTAGCTGTACTCGGTAGTGCGGCCATAGGGCGATTTTTCTCTACCACGTCAATTTCTTGACAACGGGGCTATAATCCTTTTGCCTCTGTGCGCCGTACGAGGAACCGCTCGCTGACCGCGCATATTTCTGCTTACGAGTTCCTTTGCCCAGATAAACGGGGATGTAGTCGAAGACATGCCTGATTCAACAATAGGAAACCCAGGCGTCGAACGGGCGACCGTCACCATTTCCCGTGTCGCGAGCCCGCTTCTGAGAGTCACTGGACCAAAGCCGGCCCGGCAGAAAAAGGTCGTCGGTGACTTCAGAGTTTTCGCAACGCGCGCTGCCGATTTTGCAGGCGCGCAAACAGTACGTGGCCGGGCCATACGCCGAACCGATGCGAGGAGTCACCGCGGTGCGCGGGGTCTCGGAAGAGGCCCGTTGATGCGCCGACTGCCAGTTCCGAGAGGCAATTAGGGGGCCGTCGCAACGACGTTTACAATCTCAACCCTTTCGTTGCCGGGTTGGTTCCCTTTTCTTTGAGTTAGTAGTAACTGGAAACGCTCGACCGTCGACAAAGCAGGGCAATATGCTGGCGCCGCGTGTCTGCGCTTGTGGCAAAACCGGTCGGTCGCGCTTCAACCGCTTGTCACTCAAGCAACGCTGACAGCCCGCGGCTGACATGCCTTCTTAAGCTTACGCCGCAAAGCAAATAAAAGCAAACAAAAATTGCCGCGCTACGAATTCTTACCGTGGTCCTACACCCCCCATCCAAGACTTCGCAACAACTTGCGTACAGTGTTGCCGAAGTAAACCCACACACAAAAAAACGGACCGCGCTCAACCAGTGGGTGTACGGTGGGTTAACAGCTACTGCCAACGGCCGGGGTGTCCCACCCACTACGCAGTGGTCACGCTGCACCTGGCCGGCAGCAGCATGCGCAAATTCTCTCCTGCAAAGAAAGCGCGCAAAGAGCCCCACTTGGTCTCGGTGCTCAAAAAAAAACACACACACACAATGAGACAAACCAATCTCCAGCGCCAGCTGACATGACAAAGCTACTTGGTGAGCTGCCCTGCTCTCTTAATTTAGAAGTGTGGCAGCTTGGGCTAGTTGGTATGGCATGACGATAGTTATTGCGCGAGAACAAAACGACGACACAGAGACAAGAAGGACACGAAAGACACGCGCTCGTGTCTTTCGTGTCCTTCTTGTCTCTGTGTCGTCGTTTTGTTCTCGCGCAATAACTATCGTCAGGCTCTCTTAATATAGCGAGCCTATTCCAAACATCATGCGGCTGAAACGCGTTATCTAGTAGCCCCGACCAAACATGCCAGAGCTGCTCGCTCCACGCGCCTTTCCACCAAACGCTTATGATGCATGCAACATCTCACATTCCCTGCCGTGGGTAATTTTTTGCACACTCTGCAAGAGTTTTCATTAACATGACACACACTGCAACACATGCCCCAGCACATTTGGGCGCTGTTGCCCCACCCAACATAATAAAAAAACGCAACAAAAAATATTGGCACGTAAAAGCAAGCAGACACCACACGCAGTTCACACCACTACACTTGGTAATTGTCACACACTGTTGTATGATGTTCAAAAGTTCCATCATCATTCTGAAGTGTTATTGCCATGTTTGCACCATAAATCCATCACTTAGTCCCGTGGCACATAACACTCGTTCCCTCTCCTTCACTGATCGCGGCTGCGGGGCTTTCAGGCTACTGCACCTCCTCCCAGTATTGGTTTGTCAGCCGGGAAAGCGCGTCTGCATTAGCATGTGCTGTACCCTTTCTGTGTTGCACTACCACGTCGTAGCGCTGCAAAGCCAATGCCCAACGTATCAATTTGGCCCCTTGTGGCGAAGCTTGAGTGAGGTACGCGAGTGGATTGTGGTCGGAGACGACAAAGATTTTGGCCCCGAATACCCAAGTGTCGAACTTTTTGAGTCCCCAAATGACACCAAACGCCTCGCGTTCTATCGTAGACCATTTCATCTGAGCAGGCGTGAAGCGATGACTGGCAAAAGCAATAGGGCACTCGGTACCGTCATCGGCCATTTGGGCCAAACAAGCTCCCACAGCGATAGCGGAAGCGTCCGTAAAAAGCCAAAACGGCTTGTGAATGTCTGGAGTGGTTAATTCAACAGCGCTGCACAGGGCACCCTTGAGTTTTGCAAATGCCTCGTCGGCCTCGGGCGTCCAAGGGATGTGGTTAGGAACATGTTTAGCCGTCAATTGGGTAAGGGGCTTGGCAATGCCAGCAAAATTGGGTATGTAACCCCGGTAATACCCGCACAGACCTAGAACACTCCTTAACTCTTTTTTATTCTGGAGTACTTGCAGCCCCTCAATAGCCGCGAGCTTGCTGGGGTCCGGACCGTGCTTTCCCGATCCCACAATATGTCCGAGGTAGCGGATAGACGCGCACGCCACCTGACATTTTTCCATGTTAGCTACTAGACCTACGGACGTTAGGGCGGAGAACACAGCGTGGAGGTGCCGGACGTGCTCCTGTAGGGACCTGCTGAAAACCGCAATGTCATCCAAGTAGGCACAAGCATACGCCTCATGGGGTGCTAACAGCTGGTTCATACTTCGCTGAAAGCTGGCTGCCGCATTCCTGAGCCCAAACGGCATTACCCTCCAAGCAAACTGGCCTAGGTGCGACACGAACGCAGTCAAGCGCTGTGACCCCTCTGCTAAGGGAACTTGCCAGTAGCCTCGTCGGAGATCAATGAGAGTTATATAACTAGCCTGACCTACATTCATAATCAGTTCTTGCGGGAATCCCATCGGGAATGCGTCTGGTTCGGTTATGGCATTTAAGCTTCGGTAATCGACACACAGGCGCACCGTGCCATCTTTCTTTGGGACGCACACAAGGGGGTGAGCAAATGGACTTTCGCACCGGTATATTAAACCAAGCTCGAGCAGTTCCGCTATCTGTTTTGAAACCTCGTCCTTCAAGGCCACTGGCATGCGGTAAGGGCGGCTACGTTTCGGCGTAGCCCCTTGCATAAGCCTTATCTTATGTTCGCCGACTTGCGCGATCCCCACTTCTCTGCTAAATAAGGCCGCATGGCGTTCAAACACCTCCCGTACTAACACTCTCTCATGGGGCTGCAAATGAGCCAAGCTACCCGCCGGTAGGATAGATGCTCTGTCGTGCGAGGAGACAGGACGCGGCACGTATTCCACCTCCCCGAACTCGTGGTCGTCATGGAATATGACACCAATGCCAGCGACCCGGCACGTGTACGGGCGCAGGTGGTTGGCATGCACTAGCATACGCTTACCCGCCGGCGTCTCTAAGTAATAGGAGTGTTGGCGGTACTTTCCTGTGATCCTGCACGGACCTACTCATTTCGGTTGCATCTTACCGGAACGGTTGCTATCAAAAACAAGCACCTGCTCCCCAAGTTGAAACTCCTTTTCTTTCGCACGAAGGTTGTATTGCGTCGCGTACGCCCTCTGTTGTTTAGTTGCGGTCACTTTAGCAGCTTCCGCGGCTATCTCCAACTGTTGCTTCAGTTTTCGCATATACTCCGCCGGCTTGTCTGCCACTGTCGCGGGCATTTCCTGTTCTCCCGTCCAAGCCCTCTGTAGGATCGCGAGCGGACTGACGGGTTTTCTGCCGTACATCATCTGGAACGGGGACACGCCCGTAGTGTCGTGAGGAACTTCTCTATATGCCCACAGTAGAAGTGGCACGAACTTGTCCCATTGTCGCCCCTGTTCAGATATCACATGGAATAGCATGCTTTTGAACACTCTGTTCCACCGTTCGACCGCCCCGTTGCTTTCCGGGTGCTCCGGTGTCGAAAACCGAGGGGAACAGCCGAGGCACGTCAGGAATTCGCGGGTCAGCGCGGCGGTGAAATTGGTCCCGCAATCTGAACATACTACCTCTGGTATACCGCTGCGGCTGAAAATTTCCAACATTGCGTCGCAGGTAGCTTTAGCTGTCAATGATTTGAGACATATGACCTCGGGCCAGTGGGTGCAGAGATCTATCATGCACAACGCGTAGCGGTGGCCGCGAGTTGTCGGCGGCTCAATTGGTCCTATGACGTCGATATTGACTTTCTGAAAGGGGTATCGGGGCCTTACGAGGGGCGCTATGGGAACTCTGTCTGTCTGCCTCCTGTCCGCCCTGATCTGGCACGAGTGACAACAATTGCAGTAGTCTCGGACGTCCTTTTCTATACCTGGCCAAAAAAAACTAAGTTTAATTCTCGCTTTCGTCTTACGAAACCCCAGGTGTCCGCCCCAATACGACTCATGCGCCAGGCTGAGCACATCAGCCCGCCGGGTGATCGGCAAAACTAACTGCTTGATCGGTTGACCCAATACATGTTCTCGGTGATACAGCAACCCATCAATCACAAGCATTCCACCTCGCCCTTCCGCGGCGTCTCTCCATGCCCGGCCCAACGTTTCGTCACTCTGTTGTTCCTCACGCAACGCCTCGAAATCGCCCCTCTCGCCACTAGCGCCACTTTGCGACACGCAACTTGCCTCGTTCTCGGCGGTGTGTGGTGTTTTCTCTCTAGCGTTACGCTCTCCTTCCGGCCCTGATTCTCCCTCCTCTACCGCCACGGCTGTAACCACTTCTTCCTCCCGTGTGCGTTCGACCTCGCTGGGCTGTAGTACGCTTACCTCCGCTGACCGCGGATAATCCGGAGTCGGTCTATTCTGCTCTACTACTCTCCCATCTAGTTTTGCAGCCGCCTCTCGCTCGTCGGAGAAGTTTTGGGGGGATAGTGTCATGTCCTGTTTGTCGTAATCACACTGGCTCTGCTGCAACGCGGTCCAATCGCTCGCCGAGAGCAGGCATTCACTCACGTTTAGTTTATCTGTGACCGCACACAAGACCGGTGTGGCCTGTGAAACTTCGGCGAACACCGGTTGCCCCTGTTTCAGCGTTAGCGGGAGCTCTACTAGTTTGGCCTCGACTCGTTCACCAAATGCTGCCCGGAGGCTTACGCGGCCATGGGCCTGGATAAATTCTTCAGGGACCACGCTTTCCTGCACTACCGTAATCTCGGCGCCCGTGTCTACTATTGCATTCCAAGTTTTATCTTTGCAATTCAGAGTTACCTTCCACAAGCGGTCGGCCGGCGTTACCTTATCTAGGCAGACTCGAGCAGTGAGTTTATCATTTCCCTCCGAAGCGCTAGGATTCGGCGCCACCCTTTCAAGATAGTGCGGGCAGTTGAGTCTAATATGTGTGTTCGATCCACACTCAAAACATCCCGTTTTCCTTGGTTGCCTAGCTGAATTATAGGAACCCTTCGGTCTTGTGTTCGAACCCTGACTCGGGCCCGATGGGCTGCTACTCTGTTGGTCGGTCGTCTTTTCTACCCCTTTGCTGCTGGCGTTACGCGGCTGTCCTTTCTGCGCTTCCGCACTGCCGTTCGCGTCTTCAAAGGTGTGCAAGAGCCTTGCAATTTCTGTGCTTTTGTACCACGCTGCCCCCTCACGTAACCTCAAGTATTTTAATGCCTCTTCAGACAACACGGTCTTCAATTGGTCCACTACCAGTAGTTCCAAAAGCTCCGTGAAGGTGGACACGTCTCTTGACGCCACATAAAAATTTAAGTAGCTGCCCAATCTTGTTGTAAAACTTTTCCACGTCTCTGTTTTTCGTTTACGTGCCCCTGTGAATTTCTTTTGGTATTCTAAGGGAGACAGCTTCAGTTCATCAAGCACTACTTCCTTCACGGTCTCATAGTCCCGATGTTGGGCGGGTGTGAGCCGAGTTGACAAATACTCTATGCGCTCAGCCACGAGTGGAAAGACTATTTGTCCCCAATAACTTCGAGGTACCTCATATGCCTCCAGAGTGTGCTCCACTGACTCGAACCAAATTGGGACCTCCGCGTCTGCGGGAAATTTCGGGAAGGCACCCACTAACAATTTGGCGTATTTGCGCCACTCAGTGTTGGAGCAGCGCTCAAATGTTCCGCCAGCATCACTCACGCTACCCGATGGGCTTGCCGGACGTAATTTAGCGAGCTCTAACTCCAACTCCATTTGCCGGCTTCGTTCGCGAGCCATCTTAAAATCATGATCTGCTTGGTCTCGTGCCGTCCAAGGGACGTCACCACTCCCATCCTCACTCGCCCCATCGCCACCCTCCATCCTGCTGAAAGTGGTGCTAGCCTGTTTGCCCCGCAACAACAATACAGCAATGAGAAAGGGAACCTCACGTTAGCTCGGTCCCGTTGTCGTGGCATCGCTCTGGCTTGTTGCTGCAGGCTTCTGGTCGATGCTCCACCTCGTCGTGGACGCGCCTTTTGGGTGTTGAGAACTCGTTCAAGGACCGCTTTGACCCAGTCACTCCCTCGATGTCTTCCGGGAACACCAGGCTATCAGCAGCTTCCAGCTGCCGCAGCTACTTGCTGCAGTGTCTGTCCGTTTGTCTGGTGCCACTTGGCGTCTTCATCTGTACTTCGTCTTTCCTCTCAGCCAGCTTTTTCCTTTTTCCACTCCGTCCACAGCAAGCCAATCCTGCTCGACTGCGCCAGTAAAATCAAGTTCTCTTCTCGATGTAGAAGAAACCACTTCTCCCCACTCGGCGCCCGAAGCGCACCAACCGTGGTGGTGTAGCAAAGTGGGAGAAGAACCGTACGCCGCTATCCCAATAGCGGCTATTGGCCTGCTGGACGCTTGACGAGGAAGCAGAAGCAACGCTAAAGAAGTTTTAGATGGCTGAGAAAAACTTGTATTTACAGATTTTACAAAACAATGGACATCTGTGTTACAAAAAAAGGAAAAGAAAAACAACTTGGAATTGAACCGACATCTGTAGGGCGACCCTACGGGGTTCGGCGGAGCCGATGGTGCCTAACACCGCAAGCTCGGTTCAGAACGCCCGGCGGAGCCACGGGGCCTCTTCTTATCCCTTCCTGGCGCTCCGCCCTTACCACCATCTCGGCACATAATCACTTGCTTGTCCTCTGATTGGGCAGTACATTGGGTACATTAAAAAAAACGCCACGAGGATCCCGCCTTCGTGCACGTGACACTTATGCACTCTCCCCAAACCACACAACAACCAAAACGTAAATAAAACAAAACTAGAAAAAGCATAGAGGCCAGGGCCAGCTTCGCGGCGCACAATTATTTAGACAGAGCTAGCTGTACTCGGTAGTGCGGCCATAGGGCGATTTTTCTCTACCACGTCAATTTCTTGACAACGGGGCTATAATCCTTTTGCCTCTGTGCGCCGTACGAGGAACCGCTCGCTGACCGCGCATATTTCTGCTTACGAGTTCCTTTGCCCAGATAAACGGGGATGTAGTCGAAGACATGCCTGATTCAACAATAGGAAACCCAGGCGTCGAACGGGCGACCGTCACCATTTCCCGTGTCGCGAGCCCGCTTCTGAGAGTCACTGGACCAAAGCCGGCCCGGCAGAAAAAGGTCGTCGGTGACTTCAGAGTTTTCGCAACGCGCGCTGCCGATTTTGCAGGCGCGCAAACAGTACGTGGCCGGGCCATACGCCGAACCGATGCGAGGAGTCACCGCGGTGCGCGGGGTCTCGGAAGAGGCCCGTTGATGCGCCGACTGCCAGTTCCGAGAGGCAATTAGGGGGCCGTCGCAACGACGTTTACAATCTCAACCCTTTCGTTGCCGGGTTGGTTCCCTTTTCTTTGAGTTAGTAGTAACTGGAAACGCTCGACCGTCGACAAAGCAGGGCAATATGCTGGCGCCGCGTGTCTGCGCTCGTGGCAAAACCGGTCGGTCGCGCTTCAACCGCTTGTCACTCAAGCAACGCTGGCAGCCCGCGGCTGACATGCCTTCTTAAGCTTACGCCGCAAAGCAAATAAAAGCAAACAAAAATTGCCGCGCTACGAATTCTTACCGCGGTCCTACAGTATATTTACAAGCTTTATGCAGAACTTGCTTTCTAGCAGGGTGAATTTACTTTTGCTGATGCTTTCGATGGCATCATTGCAGTTCATAAGCACTGGTTTTATGTACTGCGCGTGATGATCTTGTTTTCTCAAAGTTCATGTACTGGTTAAAAAGTATTGGATCAAGAAACTTACATGCATTCTTAAGGCTTAATCAGGCTCACCATAGAAGTAAGTGGTGACATTTTAGTGAGTTGTATATGGGAGGTCTGTGTACATAACATGATAGTAATCTTGCAATGCTGTAGCTTCATTTGTGTAACGAGTGAAGCTTCTTTTCCTGTTAAAAATTTCTGCCAAGCAAACAATTTCCAACAGCAGGATTGGCCCTTGGGTAAAGCAGGTGGTAGGAGTGAGCTTATTTACAAGCCCTTCAAGAGTACCCACTAAAGGAATTAGTACCTATAGGGCGAGAATTCCAGTGCACCAAGAAGGACAAGGGAGGACAGTGCAGGTTAACATTTGAGGAGGGTATCTTCTGGACATTACCCTTCTCTAGCCCCAAGCTTGTATGGCCAATGTTTAGCAGACTACTACTAACATAAGTTAGGTATAAATGTTATTTCTCTGTTGCAAGATGACACACCATGTACCTTTTGAGAGTCTTCTCACCGCAAGCCCTTGCACTAGCCTAAAACTTTTTTTCTACGGTGAACTTTTTGGTCGCAAAGAGTTGTCTCAAGCAACAATATGCACATTGTGACAGTCTAGCTGGTGACCACAGTGATGACTCTAGCCATCACCATGTATACTCCACTCAAAGTGTAAGACACTGCAAAATCTTAGTCCGGTGTGCGTGCATAGGACCTTGAACTTTTAAGCAGTGACCACTTCTCTTGTGTTCTCTGCACTGGCGCATGCTTGTCGCACACCTGTTCAAGATTGTGAGAGTGAAATTAGTTCTGGCAATGCTGTCTCAGAGGTAAGACTGTGTACACCCACAGGAACTCCATGGTGGAGCAAGCAGAGGTTTACATCAAACGTCTTTGTCTCCTATTTAATCTGAACTGACATGCCCTAACATTTGCGCACAATCAGTCAGATTTGTCCATCTACCCTTACAGCCTGTAAGTCCACGTGTAACAACACCCGCTCCACCCTTCCAGTGGTCATAGTCCATATGGGTCATTATATGATTCAGTTAGCTGTGCATTTATACTTTCATTCATTCACTTCATATTTCTTGAATATAGAGATATGTGAACCCTACAAATGCTTTGCAAAAAACAAATGAAGTAAAAGTGTAACACTTGCTATGATGGCTTAATTAAAAAAATATTTCACGATGATGGCCCAGAAGCTTTCTCTAAAAACATGTAAAACCCATATGGAGAAGTATGTGTCCCAGGGAGATTCTGAAACAGCCAAATTCGAAGGGTGTGCAAAATATTCTACGATTTCGCATACCAAATTTAATACTGTTCTATTCGATTCAGTCGCCATTATTCGTAGTACTAAATACTTTTTACTAATTTACTTATATTTAAAATGTTAAGTGCACTGAAAAAAATAGAAAATGTGTAAAAGTATCATAAATTTCATCCCTGGCAGGTTATACACATTAAATATGACAGCTTATCTAGTGCAGCTGGCTGCTTCACTCTAGGGCAGTGATTTCGCTACCTATACAATTGTCACTTACCCTTTCTTAACGCTTCTGTATTTTAAGGGCTTGATGTTTTTGCCAGTTACTCGATTCCTACTTTTAAAATTGCTAGGAGTCCTTATCATAACTGCAAAGGGAGATACAGCCAGTATTTCATGTACTTGTTTTTATACTGCAATGGAAATAATACATCAACTGGGAAATAGCAATGACACATTTTGTAATAAGATTTATTTCAAATTCATTTTACTGCACAACATGTGTACCAAACAGTGGCCGACAACCATTGGGTGTACTTGCACCACTCTCTGCGATAACGAAGCACATACATGAAACCTCAGACAGGAGCTCATGCATGCAGGTGCAATTATTATGTAGTCGTCCCTTGAAAATTCCTTGGTAATTTTAAATACTTGGCTGGACCGATGTCTGTTAGATTATTCTCGAATGTTCGCTTTTTGAATGGAGGCGGAAATGTTGTAGGCCCGTGTGCTCGAATTTGGGCGCACGTTATAGAACCCCAGGTGGTCGAAATTTCCGGAGCCCTCCACTACGGCGTCTCTCATAATCATATGGTGGTTTTGGAACGTTAAACCCCACATATCAATCAATCAATCAATCAATCAATATTCTCGAATGTTCAGGCTGAGTACAAAATGAGCAATGCTAATAATGTTCTTGGCTTGTGCCACAAATTTTCTACCACTAATTCTTTGAAAATATTTCCTTACGCTGTTGTTGTACAACCAAACAAGAATATGTACATGCTCTTTAGCATACTGTCATTCACAAACTAAAAGCAAAATTATTAAAACTCAAGATAAATAAACGTTCATATTCAATAATTACGGTGAAACTGGAGGTGAGTTACCACAACAACCAATTTCTCACTGATGTCATTATGTTTTCATTATGAATTTACTAATTTGCAAGCTTGCTTCTTTTTTACAGAGTATGCGTAATATTATACAAGACACCACAACTAACGAATTTATTGACTTCAGTATTTTATCACTTTCATTCAATTATCTTATTGCAAAGTCTTGAAACAAGTCGCTTTTAAGACCCACAAGTTTTCTTGTGCCTTTACAGTGCATCGAAGGCCCTGAAGTGTCATACAGGCCAAAAGGCCACGGTAAGGCTTCTTCATAGGCATTGGACAAATATGTTTACAAAACGTGTTGAAGGCACATGCGTGCACATGTTTTGGTTTGGTTGTACGTTAACATTATAAAAGGAAGGAGTGGTGCAACATTTCTGGCAAAAGCCAAGCATGTGGTTAGCATTGCTAACTTTATAGTTAGTACGGGAGTTCCAGATCAATTCCACCCTATTTTTATTTAGCAATATATCGATAACATGTGCTACAAATAGTCTCTGTTAGTAATTTCACAAATTACAACACCATTATCAGCAAATCATGACGGAATTTAGGTGATAGCAAGGAAGGGGCATCTGCAGTTAAAATGAGAAATAAGCTAGGCTTAGCTGAGCACAAAGTGAGTTCAATTTCATGCAAAGCATTCAAAGTTCTAAACTTGGTTAGTGTCAAGGTCCAGATTACTTAATTTTAAAGTAAATTTTTTTGACTTATTAACTCTGTGTTCCACTGTTACACTGTTCAAGGCAGTATTTATAATGTCCTTACAGCGACCTACATATTTTAACTGCATTTAATGAACTTGGATATATCAGCCAGTTTTGTGGCACACCCTACAAGACAAAAATATTTTCGTCATTTCAGGACATCCTGAGGATGTTTTGAATTTTCGAAGGAGGTACGCATTAGGGAATGACTGATGCACGGCTACCTGTTTTTCATGCAACCTTACCTTTTATCTCCAAAAGATCAGGTGATGGCAGTATGAGACAAAGCAGTTAGGCCTTTTCAGAGTAGCTTTATACCTTTCTATAAACTGCAGTGCCACGTCCTCCTCAGGCAGAGAGGTGCAAGATAATACGAGGTAAGGGAGTGCCAGCCCTTTTAAACTTCGATGCAGCACACAGCAAAATTTGGTTGTGCATATGTTCTGTGCTTTACACAAACTGTTTTTTAGTTGTTTGCATTGCTTGAAATACCCTCTGCCTTTTTGAAACGAAACTTGTACTGGCATGCAATGAACTGTAAATGTTGTCAGCATTAGATGTACAAAAAAATCATCATGAAGGCACTTGAGCCCTTATCACTTATTTGCCTTGTACCACAGGTATTCTGGAATGAAGAGAATGACCATAAAGAAGATAACAATAATAATAATAATAATAATAATAGTAAAAGAAAAGCGGCGCACAAAAAGACGGAGACAAAGAAGAGAACCACACACAGCGCTGCACTCACAACTGAAAGTTTAATCCGAGCAACAAGAATTTAAAAAGTAATAGCCGCGCATGACAAGTGAGGTACAACGAGACTAATATGAATATACACCAACTCGCCCATTTTCCTATTTTGTGATAATACTAATAATAACAATATTAGTAATAATAATAATAATAATAATAATAATGATAATATTAATAATAATAATAATAATAATATAATAATAATAATAATTCACACCAACTGCTTTCATTGTAATAAATGATTCCAGCTGATTCCATTTCCAGACCAGCTAGTTTTATTTTCAGTTTCGAGTGGTTCATGCTGGGACCAACTGGAACATGTTTCTAACCTGTTGTCTTTTACTTAGTCCCAGCTGTATACAGCCATGGTTTCAGTTAAAGTGAACTGAAACCATGGAGTATTTTCACCTGGAAAGAAAAGAATGTAGAAAGTGATGCATCGAAAGGCAGAAAAGAAAACAAAGAGGCAAGATAAAACAGAGAAAAAAGCAAAAAAAGGCATGCTAAAGAGCAAAAGAGAAGAAACAAGAGAAAGAAGGAGGCACACTCACACCGAACTTCTCTCGCCCCCATTTTAAAGGGGTCCTCGTTTTTTCCCTGTGCGTCACTTTTTTACCACTACCTGGCGCAATTTTCGCTCCTATACACAGATCGAAGGAATTGATGGCGCGCTCAGATTTAGCGTACTTGCTCGTTGTCACATCATCTCCCAAAATTCTTATGCCTGTCATGCCAAAAAACAGCTCGGCGATGCAAATCACTATCGTGCGGCTGAGGAGCTAGACCATGCACAGATCATAATGTCAGCCTGATTGCACGAAGTAACGGTAACAACTTAGTAGTATACCATGCATAACACAAGCGTTCAGTGGGCCTTTAAGTTATGTCGTGTTAACTGCAGAAGTGCAAGTTGTACTTTGCCAGCATTTTCTTCAACTATGAGCCATACACTACAGCTGTGTTTTGTGTGAATATAAAAGAGAGTACTGTTTGAAATGTTAAGTACACGGACTACACGATTAAAAATATAGTAATCGGCATTCCTAAGAGTTACATTTTTTTGTAAAATGCTGACACATACCTATGTCAAGATTCGTGCCGAAAGTACGTCTTGCCCAAGGTTATTTCCGTGCTACGTTAATTCGTTATGATGGCACTGCAGGTCCACGGACGTCCTTTAAACATAGTTTGCATGCTTAGATCGTCGGAATCGAGCAGCTGCCTGTTGGTCATGTTTTGCACATGTAGAGCCTTCCGAAATGATTTGATTAGAGTGAAATGACGCGTGCAGTGGGACTATTTGCGACTTCGGCAACTAATGATATAAGCGGGTTTTACTGTGTGTTCATTACCACAGTATATTTAAGAGGCGCCAACAGATAAGCTCACTGGTGCACAGCCCTTATGCAACAGCAGTTCTATTACTGAGAAATGCAGAATGAGCAAGGTGACAAGAACTGCTATGGAGACCAGTGAGGTTACCTCTCTTATGGGCATTATCTCTGCCATGAGTTGACAAGCATCTGGTGTAAATGTGAGTTCCCTACTGTGCATCACAGGAAACATTAATACTACTGTTACTGTTATTGTTATAAACACTGATCATATTTTATCAAACTGATTTTAGCTCATTTTATTCTCTTCATTGGAATACTGAAAGTTAGATGTCTGATATTCCTTACTTGTTTCCAAAACTAGGCAGTAATACCTGATATTTAAAGTAAAAACTCTGCAAGTCATGTATGTAATTGGATCATTATACATCGAACGTCCCAGCCATTTTGGCGACCATCTTAAATGTATTGAAAAAAAAATCTTGCTGGAGCACTGCGTTTACAACAGTGAACTGGTAGAATTTTTTTAGAGAAAATTTTGCTCACGTGGCTGCCTTCCGAGTTACCTGTAAATGTCATCTGGGTGTTGTTTGTGAAATTTTTTTAAAAAAAGTACCACTCCTTCTTTCTCTACTAAATTTGGTCTACATGTTAGGCAAAGGTGCTTGTGCATGGTATTTGAAGCTTAGTGATATTAGTGCAATTTTACTAACGCATACGCCTCCAAGATATTAGCCGAAATGTGTTATGTTTGTAGTTTTTTTATTGCTATACTGCAGTTTGCATGAATACCTGTGTAGTGAATATTTACTTTGCAAAAGGTGTATTTTCAGGAAAAAATATTGTTCGATCTCTCATGCCGATAAAATATAAAAGAAAAAACATAAATTTCACGAAATTGTCATTTTTGTCTATATTCAGATGCAACTTGCACCCTGTGGTGGTCAAATTGAATAAAACCTTAATATTTAAATCAAAAGCAAATCAGCAATTCTTTTCGAATGGCAAAGCTCATCATTAATTTTTTTTTGTTTTAAGGAAGAAAATACTTTTGAAACTTTCCTATTGACGGCAATGTGGAATTTCAAAGCGGCAGCTGTTGTATGAACAGATTGGAAAATAGGCTCCAATGGGAAAGTTCAAAAGTTACTTTCTTCCCCAAAACAAAAATGTAATTATGAAATTTGCATATAAAAATAACTGCTTATTTGCTTTTGATTTAGGTGTAAAGGGGACTTAATTATAGCACCAGAATGTTCAAATTGACTTTCATTATGGCAAAAAGGACGACTTGCAAAATTTGTGATTTTTTCTCATAAGGTTTAGCTGCTTGAGAGGTCTGAAAATATATTTTTTCTAAAAATATACCTTTTGTCGAGAAAGTATTCACTACTCAGGTATTAATACAAACTGTGGTATTGCAATAAAAAAACTGCAAACATAAGACATTTCGGCTCAATTATTGTAGGCATATGCACCGCCAGTAAAATTGCACTAATATTACTAAGCTTCAAACACCTTACACAAGCTCCTTTGCTTAACATGTAGACCAATGTTGGTATAGAAAGAAGGAGCGGTACTTTTAAAATAAACTGTTCCACAAACAACACCCAAACGACATTTTCAGGAAAGTCAGAAGGCTGCCACATGACCAAAAATTTTTTTCTCCCAAAAAAATTTTAGCACTTCACTGTTTTCAACGCAGTGAATCAGACGATTTTTTTAGAATAAATTTGAGATGTTCGCCAAAGTGGCTAGGACATTTGGCATAGAACGACCCAATAGCAATTCTTTGAAGAATTCGGCACTAGATATGCTATCTGGTGGAGGCAAAAGGTGTATTAATGCCGATATGCTGAAGAGAAAGTCAAGCTAGCCCAAGAACAGGGAAAGGACTGCTATTTATTTGGGGAAAGCGTGTAAGAATGGGTTACAAGAAATTCATGTTATGGGATGCCGTGTGACACATTACAAGAAATTAAAACTGGGGAGTCCACATAGCCCAAAAATTAAATGATGAGAATCAGAGAGATGAATCAACTTTCAATGAGCCCAACTAGGTTGTTGGTGCACACGGGCACTAGACGAGGTGGTTCACTGGTTACCGGGCCCATTTGTTCTCAGCAGATCATGGCCCTTGTTCGTCAGTGCAAGCCAAGCTGGTAGGAGGGGGCTGGATATCAAGGTCTCCCGCGCCAAAGGGGTTAGGTATTGAGGGTGTTGGAGGAAAGGGAAGGAAGGGCGGTCTAGAGTTCTGAGCAATCTGCCAAGATATGTGGCAGGAAGCCTTTTTTCTCTTTTGCGAAACGGAGTGAGCGTGGCATGTTTCGCAGGGCACATGCGGTTCATTTCATTGATTTAACCTCAGGGCGCATAAAGGCCTTAAAGAGGGGGTAGGGTTATACAAAAACAAAAAGGCAACAAACGCAACATAGCAATACAACATATTAATGAAAATACATGCTCAAACTAAGTTACCATAGGCTGAAGACGTAACCTGCTAGGGCAACCTTGAATGATGGCGCATCCTCCATTCAGGCCATAGAATGCGGAAGGTGGTTCCACTCAGTGCTCGTTTTAGGGGCGAAGCTCCTTATGGCGTGGCTCGTGCGTCCATCGCAGTACGTAACCATCAGTGGCACATACCCGAAATAGGTATAACATTTGATCTCAAAGGTGGTGCCGGTGAAAGATTTCTTCTGTGCGTTGTTTAACAACAAAAAATAGTGCTCAATGTACATGCCAATGGCTGCTAATGGGAAATGAGAGACAGGAGCATTCGGCTTTTAGTCAACGCGCACGCTGCGATTCCCATTAGCAGCCATTGGCATGTACTTTGAGCACTATCGTACAAGAAAGGGTTGCTACATTATACTCGCTGGGTATAACCTCCTTAGTTTTAGAAAGGTTTAGTGAGCGTTGAGCCGCAGGGCCATGAATACAATGAATTAGTATATACCACGAGTGAATTCGAGGTGGTTAAAGGGGGGAAGCAGATATGAAGCGCAAGCCGTAAGAAACTAAAAGCTGAATCCTCCTGTCTTTCATTCCACATTAGCAGCCACTTGGCATGTACATTGAGCACTATCTGACAGGAAAAGGTTGCTACGTTATACTCGCTGGGCGTAACCTCCTTGGTTTTAGAAAGGTTTAGCGAGCATTGGGATGCAGTGCCATTAATACAGTGAACTAGTTTGTACCATGAACTCAAGGTGGTTGAAGGTGGGAAGTAGACCCGAAGCGCAAGCCGTAAGATAGTGTGCGTGTGCCACCTCTCGTTTAGTCCTTAAAATGTCCACTGACTGGCGGTGCTTCTATATGGGGAATATATAATAAAAATATGCGAGATGTTGGGACTTGGAGTGTTGAATAGATGGACGAACGGTCACATAGACAGATGCATGGATGGACGCATGAACAGACGCAGGGGCGGATGCATGAACGAACGCAGGGATGAGCGCACGAACAGACACATGGACGGTCACACATACGGACGCATGGACAGACGAATGCTTCGCCCCACTCTCCATCATTCACTCCATTGATATGCTGCCATTTTTTGCTAAAAAGGAGTCTGAAAAAAAATAGTGCAGTAAAAAGGAATGAAAACCTTGAATAAAAAAGGAATGAAGATGCAATGATACTTATGAAGATACTTAGATAATTTCCTGTTCGAGTGAACATATATGGTAGCTGATTTTTTGAAAAAGAAACACACGAGACATTTTTCTTGGAAGTTTCAAATTTGTTATTCGAAGGTCTGATTTCGTAAGTGAAATGCTAGCTGAGTGGGAAATGACTTGAGTGTGGGAAACGTGCTGAATGTTTCTAAACTGATAACTTATAGTTGTTAATACCTTTTGACCAGATCCTAAAGATGAGCAGCATATTTCAGCTATTGTCTAATTAATGTTTTGTAGAGTTGTAATTTTAAATCACATGAAGCGTTGGAAAAACTTCTGCAAATGTACCAGAGAGACGTAGGCGTACCAGCTGGTGGGGGAGCAAGGGGGACGTGAGCCACCCCCCATTAAGAAAACTTTGGGGCTGAGCCACCCCACTTTCGACAGTGGTCACTCATGGCTGAACGCTGGTGAAACGAACAAGTAAGGTGTAATTATTTATCTCAATAGCATTTACTCAATTGTGTTTCTATAGGAGAATGAAATTGTTAAGAGGATATGTTGCAACATAGTGTAATTTTGCAACATTTCCGCTTTGATGATTTTACTTGTAGGTGCATATATATATATATATATATATATATATATATATATATATATATATATATATATATATATATATATATATATATATATATATTGCAACGAGCAAGGTACAATATATATATATATATATATATATATATATATATATATATTGCTACGGTATGAGCAGGGCTGTAGTATGTGCGGGGTAGGTAGAAGAGGAAGACGACGTTGTCTGGTGCGGGCTGAGGACTCCATTTTTACCGCCACTGCCGAACTTCATCCTCACCCTGTAAATAAATCCACCTATCCTTTTATTTAACCGTAACAGTTTTGTGGTGGATGCGGTGGGTAATCAACCAAGCAACACGACGCTTCAAGCGCCTGATCTACGACGAAGCCGCCGCCTTGCTGGACTGACCCCGTTACTACTGGCAGCTGAGGTGTCTTACGGCGAAGGAAAAGAAACCGGATCCCCGCAGCTGCAGACCTTCTACCAGTTCCAGCAGCACTGCTTGTATCAGGTTCGCGTGTGGCTGGTCCTTGGTTGCGTCAGGATCTGATAATGCCTCGCACATTCGGTGGAAAATCTGGCGAGGAAGTGGACGCCTAGCTCACACACTACCAACGGGTGAGCAAATACTACCAGTGGGACGCGGCGACCCAGCTGACCAATGTGGTATTTTTTCTAATGGACACAGCACTCGTGTGGTATGAGAACCACCAAGATGCCCTCACGTCATGGGATCGCTTCGTCTCCGAAATAAGAGCGTGCTTCGGAGACTGTAGCTAAGACAAAGCAGGCCAAACAAACGTTGCTGCGGAGAGCTCAGATCCTAGGAGAGACGTGCACGACCCATGTCGACGCAATCTTGCAAGCTCTGCAAGATTTTCTACCCTTCTATGTCAGAGGAAGACAAAGTTGGCTGCCTATTGAAGGGCATTGCCGAGGACGTGTATCAGTTCCCCGTCAGCAAAGACAGCCTTGCTACAGTAACCGACGTCATAAGCCAGTGTCAAACATTCGTGACTCTGAAGATGCGACGTATCAACCCCAAGTTTGGTCGCCTACCGAATGTAACCACCGTGGCAAGTGTTGACAAATACACGCCGCTTGATCTCGCGTCTTCAATACGCCAGATCGTTCGAGAAGAGCTCACTCGACACGCTTGCCCGACGCCGTACGAAGCTACACCCGCACCACCCTCCTCTCGCCCTCCCGTGTGAATGGCCACAGCAGGTATCGATGACTGTAACTAAAGGCCACCCTCACCACCGAAATCACAGTGCAATAACTACCCGCTGCCGAGGTACGAAGACCGCTTCAATTACCCCCATCAGCCAGCCAACACCTATTACGACCCGAAGGGAGATGTACCTGTACCACCACCACGTCAGCGCAAATGCCTTACATGAGTACAATGCATACCGCCAAGCCCCTGTGTGCTACCGTTGCGGTATCGCTGGGCATACAGTTTGGTTCTGTCGTCGACAGAGAGAACCGACATCCCCATATCATTCCCCATCAGAGTTTCCGCCAGCAGGCACTGGTCACAACAATGGTCATTAGCCCACCTATTCCAGGAGTACTTCACGGGTGGGAAATGACCGTGGCAGTTCTCCCGCTTCTGACCATAGTTTGTCGCCTCCATCTGGCCTATTGCATCGTTCCCCTTCGCCGGGACGACGCCTGTCATCACCGCTGCCGCCGGGAAACTAGCCAGCACGACCAATGAAGGTGAGGTCGCACAACAGGATTTGCCTCAGATGCTTCCGCTAGTTATAATGTTCACGAACAAGATACTTGTGTAAATAGATGGCTTTTGTACAAGTGTTTTTGTGGACACTGGTGCTACGATATCAATTATGAGTCTTTCGTTCAACAGTCGCATTAGCCGCAAAGTTATGTTTTCTTGAAGCGAATCAACAAGGTTTCGTGGTGTTGGTGGGGAAGTACTTCATACTGTCGTAGTTTGTGCCGTTAAGGTCTTATTGGCATGAAAGGTATTCCCAACAAAGTATCTTGTGCTGCAACGTTGTACACACGATGTCATTCCCGGTATTCACTCTGCCAAAGATGTGGCGCTTTCGTGGACTGTGGAAGCGGTGAACTTTCCGTCAGCGGTGACATTGTTCCTGCTTTCGTCGATGAAGCGCCACAGGCCGCGAAGGATGCTCTGATTGTTTCCGATGAGCTGACAGTGCCGCCATGGTCGATGAGGTCAGTTGCGGTGTTCGCCCCAGAATCTTCCACATCTTTTGACGCCATCGTTGAACCTGCCATCGTTCAATGTGCTACGAAAGGCATACTGGTCCCTTGGTTGCGCTGTCGATGAAGGAGCAACCTTTCTGTGGGCACTGAACTGTTCGCCAATGCCGATTGTGCTCCCTCGAGGAATGAAGCTTGGCGTCTTCGATGATTCCACTGAAGGTTCTGTAGCAGTCGTTGACAACGATGAGAGCAACAAAGGTACAGTCTCTGGCAAGCGTCTGGCAAGCGCAGTCACTCTTACAAGTCGCAGATCCTAGGCATGATTAGCACCACTTTGCGGTCACACGAGCAGCAGACGTTACGCCATCTCTTGAGGCGACATGCTTGTGTGTTTGACTTTTTCCAAGAGGAGAAGCCACTACCTTTACCATGTTCTCTCACTCACTGTAGGATTGACACCAGCACTGCCCTTCCGATCCGACAAAAGCCTTACCGAGTGTCGTTATCAGAACAAAAAGTTCTTGCCGACCAGGTTCAGGAAATGCTGAAGAAGGGTGTCATTGAAGAGTCGTGTAGCCCATGGGCAGCACCGGTCATCTTGTTTAAGAAGAAAGATGGTGCCTGGCGGTTCTGCGTTGATTACAGAAGACTCAACGCCATGACCAAAAAAGATGTATATCCGCTGCCTAGGATTGACGAGATTATTGACTGCTTACACTCGGCTTCGTACTTTTCTTCAACATACCTACAATCAGGATATTGGCAGATACCTATGCACCCTTCAGACAAGGAGAAGACCGCATTCGTGACGCCTGATGGACTGTACCAATTCAATGTGATGCTTTTTGGGCTTTGCAACGCCCCCACCACTTTTGAAATGTTTATGGACTCTGTCCTTCGTGGTCTTAAATTGGAGGTGTGCTTATGCTACTTGGATGACGTTGTCATTTTTGGGCGTACCTTCGAAGAGCACAACGTCTGTTTAAGCCTTGTTTTAGACTGTGTCGGAAAGTCTGGCTTGATTTTGAACTCTGAGAAGTGCCGGTTTGGTGAGCGACAAGCTTTATTCCTCGGTCACCTATTTGACAAAGATGGTGTCAGGCCGGATCTCCGCAAATTGAAGCAGTCGGCACATTCAAACCAACCCAGACACTGAAGGAACTTCGCAGCTTCTTGGGCCCATGTTCCTACTTTTGCCGCTTTGTGCCCCGATTCGCGGACGTAGTACACCCACTGACCAGCTTGTTGCGAAAAGACAGCCCATTCGAATGCACACCCGATTGTGATGCCGCATTTTCTAAACTGAAACTTCTACTGACATCTGAGCCTATTGTCCGTCATTTCGATCCTTCTGCTCCTTAGAAGTGCACAGTGACGCAAGCGGAATCGGCATCGGAGGTGTGCTTGTTCAGCGCCATGATAATGCAGAGCATGTTGTTGCTTATGCGAGTCGATCTCTAAGCAAGGCTGAAATGAATTATACGGTGACAGAGCAATAATGCTTAGCGGCTGTATTCGCCATTCAGAAGTTTCGATGTTACCTCTACGGTTGTCCATTCACGATTGTGACCGACCATCATTCATTATGTTGGCTTGTTACCCTCCGAGACCCTTCTGGCCGCCTTGCTCGATGGGCTTTGCGCCTTCAAGAATTTGACTACAGCATTTCGTACAGAAGAAGACGACGTCATTCGCACGCTCATTGCCTTTCTCGCCTGCCTATTACCACGACGGAGAACAGTGCAGATACCTTCGACATCTTTTTTGCTGCGGTCTCTCACACGTTTCCTGACGCTAATATCTTCAAAAAGAACAATTGAATTATTTATCTTAATACCCTTTGTTCGTTGACGCTACGAATCTCAAAGGCAGTGGTCGCTTTCGCATTCGTGATGGACTGTTGTGCAAAACAAAATACTCAGCAATCGGCGCACGTTATTTACTGGTTGTACCTCAAAGTCTTCGATGCGACGCTCTCCGTACCATGCACGATGATCCAACATCAGGACACCTTGGGTTCATTCGCACCCTGCATTGAGTGCAGCAGCGTTTTTACTGGCCTCAAATGCAAGATTTTACGAAACAATACGTTTCAAGCTGCGAGAACTGCCAGCGTCACAAACGGCCCACCAGTGCACCGCACGGCCTTCTTCACCCCGTAGAACCGCCTACTACGCCTTTTGAACAAGTGGGCATCGACCTATCGGGCCCATTTCCGCGATCTTCGAACAACTGCTGAATAATAGTGCTCGTCGACCACCTTACCAGATACGCCGAAAACGCTGCGATATCATCTTCGACAGCTGATGGCGTCGCTGCCCTTTTGTTACGCTTCGTCGTTCTTCGCCATGGTCCACCTCAAGTATTCATCAGTGACCGTGGTCGCCAATTCATCGCGGACGCTGTGGAAGAATCGCTTCGCCTTAGAACGCACCAATCGAACTCTTACTAACATGCTCGCGATGTACGTCGCATCCAATCGCAAAAACTGAGATGAGATCTTACCGTTTATAACTTACGCGTACAATACAGCGAAGCATGATACCACGGACTTCACGCCCTTCTACCTGCTCTACGCTCGATCACCACGCAGCTCCCTTGATACAATCCTCCCATTTAAGCTCTATACCGATGAGTCCGTGGCTGAAACATTGTGCCACGCTGAAGAAGCCCGCCAAATTGCTTGCTTGTGCACACTGGCATCACAAGATCGCGTTAAGCAACGATACGATCAACGCCATGATGCCATTTCATTTTGCAAAGGTGAATTCGTGTGGTTGTGGACCCCTCAACGAAAACCTGGTTTATGTCAGAAGTTTTTACCGCAGTACACAGGCCCCAACATTAATGTGGATCGCCTGACTGACTTGACATACGTTGTGGCCCGCTTGACGACACCTTCTCGTCGGTCAAATCAAACGCAGTTGGTGCACGTGACTCGCCTCAAGAAGTTTCATCCCTCCAGTGACTTAAACACGCCCAGCGGGCTTCGTCTGTGAACCGGGGATTGCTACGGTATGAGCAGGGCTGTAGTATGTGCTGGGTAGGTAGAAGAGGAAGACGACGTTGTCTGGTGCGGGCTGAGGACTCCATCTTTACCGCGACTGCCGAACTTCATTCTCACCCTGTAAATAAATCCACCTATCCTTTTATTTAACCGTAACAATATCTATATGTGACGCTATGATGACTGCGAGACGTGAGGAGGTTTCACTTGATCGCTGTTCTTGTTCGAGTAGCCGTTGTAGTTCCTGGAGTTGGTAGAGTTGCCTTTGTTGAAATTGCTCGTCTTCTTGTGAAAGTTCTACAGATGGGCCTCTTTCAGGAAGATTAGTCTGCTTTTCTTTAGATAGTGATGTGATCAGTAGATTGTCGGTAGTCGACACTGTACTGCTAGGCTTGTCTTGCGATGAAAGCAGCGTGACAGGCTGATGAGAAAGCTCCCAAGATGGCTGTGAGTCATCCTTGATTGTTAATGCTTCTGTCAGTTGACAATGCGCCGGCGCTTGTAGATTTGAAATTCCTGCAGTGCTTCGACTCACATGTGTATTATCACTTGACGATGAGAGAACAACAGACATGGCTTCAGGTGGTTCTGATGTCGTATGTTTTTCTTTTTGCAGCGTAGTTAGGCTGACAATGTCTGTCGAATGACCCTGGTCCGGAACGTCAGGGTAGGGGCTGGTATTGTGAGGATTCACTAGCTCGTCACGCGTAAATTTTGTCGCACGCTCGAAACCATCTGGGCCTTGTGTGTGACAAGAAGCATCAAGGAATTCGGATGGTTCAGTAAAATTTGAAATGTTGTGGTGCAGTGAACACGTTGAAAATGCCAATTTCATTGTTCTTGGGAAAGCCGGCTTTAGGTTTAGTCTTTTGCCGAAATGGTCTAAATTCCTTTCGGTATACGGAGGCTTTACCTTGTCTGTTGCGACGTGCAAGTTACCAGTCGGTGTTTGAATGCGTGATGTTTTTTCGGAAGAGTCATATGATGGTACAATTTTCTCTGAGGTCTCATTTGGAAAATAGGCTTACTGCAGCAAGACTTGGCGTAACTCTGATGAGCGAGTTGAAAAGCTTTCCGCTCATGAAGTATGGACAGGTCTTCATCGTATTCCTTGAAACGACTGATCATTTCTTCTTTGATCTTTTCCAAGACTGATCGTTCTCGAAGATGTGGGTGAGGTAAAACTTGAATGCCTCACCTGAGATGTAGTCAGTGAAGTTTATGATCATCTCCCGTTCCGACCAGGATGCAGCGGTGGCGTGGAGCTCGAAAAGGTTGAACCAGTCCTGTACGGGTCCGTCGTCCGCTGATCCGGTGTACTTGGGGATGTAGAGGTCAGCCGATGGTTCTGTCATGGTGCTGGTTGTTGTCCTTCTAGGCGATGATTCGGTAGCCAATGTATGGTCAGGGTGTCTTCTGGGGAACTGCGTTGATGATGAGTGACTGATGAAGGGGCAGGCAGGTCTACATCCTCTCGACTCGTGTGACGCTAAGATGACTGCAAGACGTGGCCTGGCTCATACTCCTTGTTTATTCTACTCTCACTTCTTCCTCCTCTGCTTCTTTCAACCGTCGCTACCTTCTTACGTCATATATATATATATATATATATATATTACAATGAGACGTTTTAGAGTGGCACTCTTTTATAAAACAGGAGAGCGGTCACGACACGTCAAGTGCTAATGGCGGAACCAGTCTGAGTACCAAGCCAACCAAAACGTCGTCTTCTTCACCGACTGAGTCATACCCCCTGCCCTTCTGAGTAGCATTCATCTTCTTCACTACATTTTCCTCCCCTCCGGAAAAGAGCCATCCTGGCGACTCATGGGCAGGAGGCGATAGAGGGATCGTAATACGGTTTTAGGCGGTCTATGTGGACGGTCTCACGTCCACGGCGTTGTTGATCATGGGGCTGCTCAAGCGGCTCCACGATGTAATTGACGGGTGAAGTTTGTTTAACCACACGGTAAGGTCCGTCATACTTGTACATCAGTTTCGTTGAGAGACCAGGGCTGGTTGAAGGGATGCGAAGCCAGACAAGGTCATCCGATGCATAAGAAGCCGGAGGCATCGGGCTATCGCGGTGGTGTTTCTGGCGTTGCTGTTCAGCACTTGTGAATGAGCGGGCAAGCTGACGACACTCTTCCGCGTATTTAGCAGCTTGTGACATCGTCGTCGACTCAGCAACATCCGGGTGGTAAGGAAGGATGGTGTCTAGCGTGCAAGAGGGCTCGCGACCATAAAGAAGGAAATATGGAGAGAAACCAGTGAATGTCTGGACAGCAGTATTATGCGCGTAGGTTACAAAAGGGAGAATACTGTCCCAATTGGTGTGATCGGTTGCGACGTACAATGACAGCATATCTCCTAAAGTACGGTTGAATCTTTCTGTAATGCCGTTAGTTTGAGGATGATACGCGGTGGTGGTGCGATGAATGACTTGGCATTCCTTGAGAAGCGATTCGACAGCGTCCGACAAAAACACACGCCCTCGGTCACTCAGGAGTTCACGTGGTGCACCGTGACGTAAAATGATCTGATGCACTATGAAACGACCGACGTCGCTGACTGACGCAGAAGAGAGTGCTGAAGTTTCTGCATAGCGCGTAAGGTGATCGATAGCGACGATTACCCAGTGATTTCCAGCCGGTGTAATCGGAAGAGGTCCCTACAGATCAATACCAACACGGTCAAACTGTCGGGCAGGACAAGGTAAGGGTTGTAGTGGAGCTGGAAAACTTGGAGTGGGATTCTTCCGGCGTTGACAAGCGAGACAGGAACGTACGTAACGACGGACAAAGCGATACATTCCACGCCAGTAGTAGCGGTGGGACAGGCGGGTGTAGGTTTTTAACACTCCAGCATGGGCACATTGTGGGTCGGCGTGAAAGGAGGCGCATATGTCTGAGCGGAGACGTCTGGGAACGACTAGAAGCCATTGGCGTCCTTCGGAGAGATATTGACGTCTGTATAGCAAACCATCTCTGATAACAAAGTGCTGTATTTGATGGCGCATACCTCTAGAGATTATTTGCGAGGGAGTTCGATTCAACAAGTTAATAAGTGAAGCGATCCAAGGATCTTTTCATTGCTCCTGTAGCATATCGCTGACACTAAGTGCAGATACGTCTGGAGCAGGTGAAGACGGCGACTTGTCACTACATCGTAGAGGTGATCGGGACAAAGCGTCTGCGTCGGAATGTAGATCGGTAAACGACGTGGATGTCGTACTCTTGTAGCCGAAGCGCTCAACCGGCAAGCCGGCTGGTGGGATTTTTTAATGAGGAGAGCCAACATAATGCATGATGATCTGTAACCACGCTGAATGGGCGCCCGTAAAGATATGGTCGAAACTTGCCTATGGCTCATATGATGGCTAGACACTCTTTTTCGGTGACTGAATAGTTGGCTTCTGCTTTTGTGAGTTCACGGCTGGCGTAAGAGACGACGTACTCATCAAATCCAGGTTTACGCTGGGTGAGCAGAGCACCGAAGCCAACTCCGCTAGCATCCGTGTGTATTTCCGTCGGCGCAAGAGGATCAAAAGGTCGCAGTATAGGAGGTGACGTAAGAACGTGGCGGAGTGTGGCAAATGCATCATCACAAGCTGACGACCAACTAGAAAGGTCGTTGTTGCCGGCAAGAAGGTCAGTCGAGGGCGATATGATGGAGGCGAAGTTGCGAATAAAACGACGAAAATATGAACATAAACCGAGGAAGCTGTGAAGTTCTTTTAAGGTCTTCGGCTTGGGAAATTCGGCAACGGCACGGAGTTTCGTCGGATCTGAAAGAATGCCATCTTTAGATACCACATGGCCCAAAATTAGGAGTTTTAGAGCGCCGAAGCAGCACTTCTTCAAGTTGAGCTGTAAACCGGTGGCGGTGAGGGAAATAAGCACTGTCTCGAGCCGCTCAAGATGCGTTGAAAAGTCGCTTGAAAATATCATGACGTCGTTTGAATAGCATAGACATGTCTGCCATTTCAGGCCACGGAGGATGTTGTCGATCATACGCTCGAAAGGGGCAGGTGCATTGCAGAGCCCAAATGGCATGACGTTGAATTCATATAAGCCATCAGGGGTAACAAAAGCCGTCTTGGGGCGATCAGCCTCAGCCATGGGAACCTGCCAATAACCTGAACGCAGATCTAGTGACGAGAACTCCGCGCCTTGTAAGCAGTCAAGGGCATCGTCTATGCGAGGTAGCGGGTAAACATCTTTGCGCGTGATCTTATTCAACCGGCGGTAGTCGACGCAGAATCTTATTGAGCCATCCTTTTTCTTGACTAGAACAACTGGGGAGGCCCACGGGCTGTTAGAGGGCTCAATAACACCTCGCTTCAACATGTCGTCAACTTGTTCCGCGATTATGTGACGCTCAGATGCCGATACTCGATACGGACGCTGACGTAAAGGAGCGTGAAGGCCAGTGTCGATTTCGTGAGATACTGTAGAAGCACGGCCCAAAGTCAGTTGCTGGTGGTCGAAGCTGGCGCGGAAGCGCTCAAGGAGAGCGATGATGTCGGTGCGCTGCTGGGCCGTAAGATTGGTGTCGATGCAGCGCGAAATTGCGTCGGTGAATGATGGGGAAGAGGGTGACGCGCAGCAATCAACAGCATCAATAGGTAGCGTAGTTGAGTGGTCAGGAACTACACGTGCACTCGAGGGATCAATGTCATCGGCAAAGCCCAGGCACTTTCCGCACAGTAATTTCGAAGGCGAGGGAGACGAATTTGATACAAAAATTGCACTTGATCCATCGTGAATATTCAGAACGGCGAAAGGAATCAGGAAGCACTTGCGGCGAACAGCGGTTTCAGAAGGCGTAAAAAGAACAGTTGAGCCACTAGAGACGTCACAGGAAAGCGGAACTAGGGCGGACGAGAACGGGGGTATTGAAATGTCGGTGGCCACGAAAACTTTTGTAGGTGAAAGGGACGAGTCGAGGGAAGCAGCGTCGCATAACGGCGTGAACTCCACTTCCGCGCGAGCACAGTCGATGACGGCATGATGAGTGCAGAGAAAGTCTCAGCCTAATATAATGTCATGGGAACACTGCGGGAGCACTACAAACTCGACGACATAAATATTGTCAGCAATAACGACACGTGCTGTGCATGCAGCAAAAGGGCGAATTCGTTGCTCGCTCGCACTGCTTGAAACGAAGTCGTGTAGGAGCAGTGTGACTTTTTTTAGTCGACGGCAAAGTTTTTCAGTCATTACAGACACTGCGGCGCCAGTATCGACCGATGCAAAAACACGTATACCTTCAACGGAGACAGAAACGACGTTGGACGGCAAAAAACAAGGTCTTGTGGAGTTCGAAAGATCCGCAGAGTTCTTGCCCCTGGAACTGCGGCTCCTAGTTTTCTTCAGGGACAGGGCGAGGTCGACGTAGCATAGGGAAAAGGGAACGGCGTTGAGGTGAAGGCGACCGGCGTCTGTTGAAGTTCCGACGAGGTGAAAATGTGTCCATGGTGGCAGTCTCGCCGTATACAGCCGGCTCCGGTCGTGGGGGGAAATCATAAGTGTTGGGCTTGACGTCGGCACGCAGGAAATACTCACGCCGTCGACAAAATCGTGCCACGTGACCCGCAATTCCATAGGCGAAGCATATGGGGCGGTTGTCTTGAGTGCGCCAAGGGTTATGAAAGCGTGGAGGTGGTGGTCGGGAGAAAGAACTGGCAGCCTGGTACATAGGCTCAGTCGGTACGACAAAGGGACGCGTGGACGTAGGCGTTCACGACAAAGAAACGTGGCCGTTCGCGACAGGCGGACGTCGGGTTCCGTTCAGTGCTTCGGCATAGGTCAATGGTGCAGCCACAGGTGGTGCGTGAGCTGTTGGCAGCGCCTCGGAGCTTGCTCCTGAACTACTCGCTGTATTGATGGCGCTAAAGTAGATGGGGCACCTTTGGAGGTATAAGGCACGAGGGACAACTGGCGTGCGACCTCCTCTCGTACAAATTGCTCGATCTCGAGAAGCAAAGTGGTGTGGTCTATAGAGCCAGCCGACATTAAAGCGGAGATTGTTGCACATTGTGCACTGGCACGACGAGTGGTGTCACGCTGTTTCCAGAGCTCATTATAGCTCTGACAAAGTTGGATCACTTCCGCTACCGTTTGCGGGCTTTTGGCGACAAGCATCTGAAATGCGTCGTCAGTTACGCCTTTCAAGATGTGTTTGATCTTCTCGACTTCTGTCATGGCCGAGTTGACACGCCGGCAAAGGTCGACCACATCTTCAATATAACGGGTGTAATCCACACCATTCTGCTGAGCCCTGGTACGCAAGCGCTGTTCGGCCCGTAGTTTGCGAAGCGCTGAACGGCCAAACAAGTCCGCAAACGCCGTTCAGAAGGCCGACCAGGTGGGGAGGTCTCTCTCGTGGTTACGGTACCACAGACTGGCGACGTCGGTCAAATAAAATTGGTCGACAGTAAGCTTGTGCGCATCGTCCCACTTGTTGTGCTTGCTCACGCGGTCGTATTTGTCGAGCCAGTCTTCCACGTCTTTGTCATCGGTTCCACTGAAGGTGGGTGGATCGCGTTGCCCAAAGGAGCCAAGACAGACAGGAGCTGCAGTAGTTGGAGCCGAGGCGGCCGCCTACTGATCGTCGTCCGTGGACATCGTAGCAACTGGAGGCAACGTACGGTTTCGCAATTCCACAATTAGGCATTATCCAGCACTCTCCACCACTTATAATGAGGTGTTTTAGAGTGGCACTCTTTTATAAAACAGGAGAGCGGTCACGACACGTCAAGTGCTAATGGCGGAACCAGTCTGAGTACCAAGCCAACCAAAACGTCGTCTTCTTCACCGACTGAGTCATACTCCCTGCTCTTCTGAGTAGCATTCATCTTCTTCACTACAATATATATATATATATATATATATATATATATATATATATATATATATATATATATATATATATATATATATATATATATATATATATATATATCCCGGGTGACGAGTGAGGTAGGCTTGCCCGCCCACTCACGAAAGAATTGGTACGCCACTGCAAAGAGATCTGTTAGCATTGTTAGTGATATATTCAATGTGTGCATGCTAAGAAAGGTTACTGGCAATTTGAATTTCGAGGTATTTATATCATGTTCCCTACTCGAGGTTGATGTTAGTGATGGCATAGCTGAAAAAGTTTGTCGAGTCAGGGCGATACGATGATAAATGAATGATTTAGCATTTATAGTGGGATTTAAGAACATAAGCAGTTGCGAGCAGTTGCTTTATATGTTATCCAAGTCAGAGTGAAGACTAGAGTTGTCATGCTGATTAGTGATTTCACGGCATAAAACACAGTCATCAGCGTATAGTTTAATGGGACTGTTATATATTGTAGGGAAGTCATTAGTGTAATTATAAAAATAACAATGAGCCGGGGACAGAGCCTTGAGGGACGCCTGACTTTACATCAGAACAAGGGGATGCAGCGTCAAGTGGGAAATTGAGTATGGTTATCCAGTTCAAGATGCAATGGTCAATGTTAAGAATACTAAGTTGGAGAAGCGATGAGACACCTTGTCAAAAGCTTTAGCAAAATTTATAAAATACAGTGAATAATATAGCCTTTGTCAAAAGTAGAGGAAATGTTAAGGTTAAACAATCTTAGTGTTGTTTCGCATGAGTAGTTCTTGCAAAATCCATGCCGAAATGAATAAAATAAAGAGTTTGATGAGAGCAAAGAAACGAGATTAGTAAATAGGACGCGATGCTTAAGCGATCCTGCCTGCGCTCAATGTGGGATCGTCTGCTGTTGCCTGGCCAGTTGGGGATGCGTTTCTGGCAGTTTGCATCATTCATCTTGGTGTAACCAGGTAATGTCCCGAAGGCCAGTACCCGGGTGCAGTAGCTTTCGCGGTTCTTGCTCGGGCCAGGTTAACATTTCTCAGGCATGGTAGTCAGTGATGTAGTTGCCTGCTACCTGTGAATGAACCGGAACCCACACAAGCTCTACAAAAACATGAATTCAGTAACATGATATGTGAGACACCACAAATGTCTGTGCACAGAAATTTCTGGGATTTCTTTTCAACTATTGCCACTGCTGTACAGTCGAGCCCCTTAATCTCTGTTCGTTGTCACAATTTCTTTGCAGCGAGAACTCAAAAATATGCCAATCTTGCAGTTACACAGCACAATTAAAATTTATTCAAGGTTGTTGGTGACCTTGTTCTGTTTCATATAATAACATTGCTTTGAAGGAGTTTGAGGGCTGACCGCTTAGTACGCTTTGCATAGCTTTGTCATTGTCGTAGGTGCTAAAGAATGTGTGAGCGTTGTTAAAAGCATCAACAACTTCACCCAAGCTTGTTTTGCGGCTTTCTTCACTCTTGTTGTCATCCTCATTTTTCTTTGCGCCCAGTAGGAGGTGTGCGAACACCCCTGCAACTTCGTTAAGTCACAATATATGTGGTTAAAAGCACACTTCTTCTCTTTCTCTGTTCTCGAACCTCTCCGAGGCTGGCGCCGAGTTGTTTTTGGCTAGATGCTGTCACGTGGGGCCACTAGCAGCCCTCGTTTGTTTACGGCCGCTCTCAATTGCCAACTTTGCTTTAGAAGCACGAATTCGATGGTGTACAACGCATCTGTTTTTTATATATGCACTTGTCCTTTAGTGCGCGTTCAGCTGTGAAATACCTTTCACCCTAGAATGACCTTGCTGTCGTATGCCATCGGTGCCTGTTGCACTTACTGCTGCAAGAATAAGTCGTGTCGGCCGAAAGCATTTCATGGTGCCATCTTTTAAGTATAATGAGTTGCGACAAAAGATACGGTTGCATAGAATCAGAATTAAGAGTTTCAGGCAGCCCCGCTACAATGGTCTAGTGGCTAAGATACTCAGCTGCTGACCCGCAGGTCGTGGGATCAAATCCTGGCTGCAGCGGCTGCATTTCCGATGGAGGCGGAAATGTAGGCCCGTGTGCTCGGATTTGGGTTCACGTCAAAAAACTCCAGGTGGTAGAAATTTCCGGAGCCTTCCACTACGGCATCTCTCATAATCATATGGTGGTTTTGGGACGTTAAACCTCACATATCAATAAATTGATTTAATCAAATCAGAATTTCAGACAGACATTTTCCACTCGACTTTGCGATGTAAGTTGCAAGTCTAATACTATGAGCATAGGTTATGTCAAGGCTTGCTTAACTTAAAGCCTGCTTTAACACTGCAGTCATGACCTGCTGAGTCGTTGAGAGCGTTCATCGTTTAGGAACCTCTCGTAGACGTGCAATTTCGCGTGGCGGTCTTCATGCTATTAGATGTGAAGATTTATATCCACAACTGGAGCTCTTGTGAAGGAATTGCTTATGGTGGCATGCTAGTTCATTAATTTGCTAGCTAGTTATTTCAAAGGTATATTTTGTATCTCGGACACCTCCAAAAGGCAGTCCTGCAAAGTATGGCTGGTGCATCTAACCACTTAACCACTTCTGTCGTTCGAATGTATCAGCTATAAATTATGTACACCAAAAAAACTATCATGTATGCCATCTGGTGCATTAATAATGTGAAAACCTTAGATGCCTCCCCCAAACACTAATATTGGCTGTCGGCAACATCGCCGTCGTACGTCGGCGGCATTAATGCGAGCTGTTGCTTCTACTGACAGTCATTGTGCATGCTCTGTGCACATGTTGTGTACCTTATGCGGCACTTCACAGAGCTCTCGTTGGCCGTGACACATGTTTAGATACGTTTATGGTGAGTTTGACAGCTGGTGTGCAAGCTCTCATAGCACTGCCTGGCAAGCAAGCGCTCTCTCTACGAAAGGGCGTCTGCTATGCAAGAACAAGGCAGGCGGCACCACATTCATAAGGGTAGTGTAAAGAAGACTGCGCGGGAGCACTGTGAACAGAGTGTGACACACTCTTCTTGTAATTGTTGGTTTTCAATGATAAGTAGCATCAGTTGCTGCCCAGTTATTTAACGCATGGTTTCGTAAGAATGCGTCACAGTCTGCAGTACATAATTGGGAGAAAACGTTTTGTACCCTGCTGCAATACACTATGGGGTATAAGATGTGAGAAAAAAGTTTTCTTTGTTTTGTGCAACAAAAGATGATGATCTTCTGGACAAGTGGAGGCGAGCAGTCCTCATGAACAATCAGGTCCTTCATTCAACTGATTTTGCCTGAAAAAAAAACACTTCAAGCTCGAATGCATGTGAAAAGAATGAATAACACACTACAATGAACGCGTCCTGAGGAACATTTCACAAAGGGGGACATTTTCAAGCGACGCTGTGCTAGTAAAGTTCCCTACTTGGCATACCCGACCAATGTGAGAAAACATTGCAATAAATGCCAAGCTGCTAAGTGCAGTGAAGCAATTGGTTCTGCTGAGGTTTTTAATAGAGTGTCGCTACCGCTCCTCTCTAGGTATTGCATGTATTTTACTGTCTTAGTTAACCATAGTTTTGTTTCACTGCAGTCTGTGCAGCTTATGTGATGTAACGTACTCTGCTGTGGTGCCTCATCCATGCTCACATAAGCAATGACACAATTGGCAAAGCGAGAAAATATATTTGTAACAGAAATTGCTTGAGTATGTGAGTATTGTGAGTCCAGCTAAACCACTGGTCCTGCGAGGATGTACAGGCACTATTTTACAACTCAAGACGACACAAACCACTGCATCACAGACCCTTGCAAAAGTAAGTGTGGGTACCGCAGCCTCCAGTTGTCGACGTACGTAAATAACACTTTAAGTGTTGACAGAGTACACGTCTAAGATACGGAAACTAAATTGCAATATTCAATTCAAAAACAAACGCAAAATAAAAACCAGCTTTGACTCTCCCTATAGCTTCATTGTGCTAGAGAATAAAACCATCCCTCTAGTGGTGCATACATGTTGCAGGTGCCTAATATACAAATGTGTGTGTTGATTTTTCAGGCATTTTCACGTGACTGGTGTGCGCACATAGGTATCTGTGCATGACAGCCATGCCTGTGGCGACAGCCTACATTCGTTTCTACTTTCACAACGTGAGCAAATGATCGCAAGAATTTCGACAAAAAGAAAAAAAATGTCAACAAGCTCATTTTATTGCCCTCAATGTTCAGCTGCGCTTTCCTTATATACACATATGGCAAGCCGGCGAGACCCTGGTGCACAGCTCACTACGTATTGTGCCATCTATTGCACAAAGAGCACAGTCTTATTGATTTGCTAATCAAATCTGGAGACCAGTTCATACACTTCCTACTTTTCCACTGTGGCGTGTACTTCTGATGTTGGAAACATTGCAGAACTCTTCGCATGCAATCAGGTCGCCATCAGCTCACACAAAGTCATGTAGATAAATAGCGCCGGGTGTCGCTCCATTGAAGCTGAATTGCCAAACAACTATGCACGTAAGCAAATTGTGTGAGGTCTTGGCATGCGTTTGGACAGAACCACATTATCAAGAAGTTAGGCAGTCTACAGGACATTTATCAAAATTATGGCACTTTATATGTCATGTGTTGACGTAGTTGCCAACATAAGCATTAGCAAAATGTATTTTCTGGAAGAAAAAGAAGTGATTTTGCTATCATCATTGTTCAACAACGTAAACAGCAATGGTTGCACCGTTGCCTTTTGGCAAACACCCAAGTGCTCGACTTGTAAAAAAATTGGAGCGCCGTTCATTTCACATCTGCTTTCTCACCTAGTTTAGGAGTCTAAAAAAAGTCACATATTATTTACATGTACTGTGGGAGTGCTTTTAAAATATATTTGCTGTTGAGAGAGAGCAAACACCTTGTAGTATTCGATGAATGTTCATCGTGGACATTATATTTCTTAATTGCTATGACAACTTCATTCTTCAGGGCTTCCGTTATGGAGGGGTTCAACTGTAAATGTGCTCCTCTGTGTTCCAGTTGCTGGTATGCCTGCTACGTGCAGCCATCAAGCAAGCAAGCAAGGACCTTGAGGCAAGCCACAATGGAGCATTACAGCAGCAGCCTCAGAGAGAAAAGGACCACAAGAAGCTTCGATTCCAGCGTGGTGATCAGTCAGAAGGTCTGGCACAGTATTGGAATATTGTAACTAATTTCCCAGCTCTTTCCACAGACCCTATGCTTGCTGCAGCCCCTGCATCTCCATGCAAAGAAATGTGGTCGGACGTTGCACGGAAGTCTGATTCTGCTACCATACAATGCCACAGTGCGATGTCAGTGAAACCTAAGGTCGAAGAAACAGACACTGCTCATGGGTACCCTTCACTGCCAATAACTGCAGTTGCAAGCCCCAGGGCTCCAGTTTTGACTGTTTCACTCAAGTAAAACGGCGCCCTGTGCGTGCTCCTTCACTTGTCAGTGGTGTGTGGATGCAGCACAGAGTGAAGAAGACTGGGCATACTGCCGTGCCACTGTGCTCTGCTGCTTTTGAGCAGAGCCCACCTTCTCACTGTGGGCCACCCGACGCCTGCGGTGTAACATCCACGGTGAGCCCCCAGTCAGAAGGTGTGGTTCTGCGCAGGGGCAGCAGTGTGGCTGACACCAGCGCTTCCACTTCCGTGGTGATCACCGTGTAGAAAAGGAGGTTAGAGTCGAAAATAAGAAAGGGCGCAGTAACAAGAAACTAGTTTTTGCTGCTCTTGTGCAGTGGTGCAAGTGTGCACCACAAAGTGAAGAAGACTGTGCGTACTGCCACGCCACTGCGCTCTGCAGTGCCACGCCACTGCGCTCTGTCATCTCGCGGCATGCATATCGCAGTAGTTCATGGTACAAGTGTGTATTCCCACTGGCCATCAGAACGTGTGATTATCATAATGACTTCGTTGTTTAAAGCCTGTCACGAATAACCAAAGGCACAAATGCTACTGGAGTAATCTCTTAGGACCACGTAGTGCGTGCATAACAAGTTTAAAAACAGTTCATGCACATAGTTGCTCGTTCTTTAAAGCATACTACCCAGTGCCTGTATTGCGTGGTCTATCCTGTGTCTCATCACCGCGTTCTTCGAAATAACTATGAGTACCGATCAACAAGCTCACTTAGCCACCGTTTAGAAATTAGTTACAGAGAGGGCAGCTATATGCGATACCCTTACTGGCACAAGCCAATTTAAACATTGATTACGTAGTAATTAGCTGCAGTATAAACTTTTCAAGTAATGTTATCCCGTAAAAAGTATGCACTAGGTGGTTGGAGTATGCACTAGGGATAGGATATCACTGTCGTGTTCTATTCGAACCTTAAGGGTCCCCTAATTTTTTTCACCAAACAATTGTAAGGTTCTTATATATTATGTTCCACAAGCATGGTTTTGTAAGTAATCACCCCTTTGGCTTTTACTGGAAGAGTGGAGAGGGTGCTGTTAGGAGTGGATTTACAGGCTGTTAAGAGTGGATGGACAAATCTGACGGGTTGTTGTGCAAGTATGCAAGTATTATGGCATGTCAGTTCAGATGAAATACCTGACAAAGATCACAGGCAGAGGTCCTGATAGATGTAGACTCTTGAAAGAATTTCATGCTAGGAAACAAGTGATGTGTCATTGACTCATCTGTTGAAACTTGGAAGGTCAAAAAAGTTTTTCAAGTATAGTTATGGGACGTTTCTTGACAGTACATGACTGTGACATCGCACACTTCCACACTGCACATGTGCCTGTTTCCTAACATATTTGCTAGAAAAGCCACAACAGAGTGTATATCAATAAACTTTTTTTTCAAATTTTCTGACTTTTCCAGGTTTTTCACGGCGATTAAAAGCAAACTTCATGACCATAATGTCTGCTTGGAAAACAGTGCGGTGGAAAGAACACTATAGCGGTAAAAAGAAGTAAATTATCAGGCACTCATATAAAACAAATGAACATATTTTGCACACACATTCTTAATGTTGTGAGTGTATATGGTAAATATGAAAGAAATGGGTGTATCTGGTCAAAATAAAACCTGTGACCCAGGCACTGAGGAAGTTGGCCGTTTGATTTTTGGAACAACCAGGACACAACCACACAAATAAAATCAACTGCAGCTGCAAGTTTGAAGGCGCCTGCGATAGTCCAACAGCGCAGCCAATGCTGCTAGGAAACGTAGAAGTGGTGTCATCTCGCGGCATTCATATAAAACAATGATGCGGCAACCCGGCCAGTTGGCTTAATGTAGCACATTCTAGTACATTATAATGGCTTTAGCCTGCAGGCCTTTGCGATTGGATTAAATTACCTTGACCTAGACTGCTGTATTTACTAATAATTTGCATCCCCGCCTAGTTTGTACACGTCTAAAATATACTTTTCAGCAAAAAAGAGTACTTCCGTATTTTATGCATCCTTGTCTTGACAACGACTAACAACGTCGCAAAAACGAAACCGTACAGCAAAATTTACTTTATCCTTTCTTCCACTCTCTCGCTTTTTTTACACAATGCACACGTGCTTGCTGGTGTTTTATTTCTTGGGTTCTGACACGTGAAGCACAATGAAATTCCTCAGACACCTGCTATAAAAGCTGGCGTAGCCTTTGAAGCGCTGATGTTCGAATATGGGGTGGAAAAAAGGAATCTGTCAGGCCGCAACAGATTCTCTCATTCCATTGATAAATAAAAGATGCAGAATCGTGAGTTAGGCAAATTGGTGATTGTTCACCATGGAATAATTTACAAAGGAACGGGCTAGAAGCGGTCAGAGAGGGTCGCAGCGCTGATTTCAAAACTGCAATTTATTGCGGAAAGGGAAGAACATATATAGGAAATATGGACTCATCAGAACTGTGAACATGTACACATGTGTTACAACACAGAATAATTCATGTCTTCTCTAAGAGCTAATGTTCTTCCTCCAAAAGAGTGTTACATGAAATACTTATGCACTTGTTGTTATATCCAAGGGAAATGCTTCGGCTATTTCACGCATGCGCTAATCAACATGTCAATATTTCATATTTGTTTTCTACAAGTGGGGCACACACAGGGCTGGGCAGTATCGCAATAGAATTTAGGAGATACTTTTGAGTGTCTGTATTGCTGTATCGAGGCACTTTTCAAAAATGTACTTTACTTTTGCGGCGCCCATTTGAAAAACTGGAGCTTACTGCGGAAGCCACAAACCACCCAAAGAATTCGGTGCGTGGTGCCGTGTGCTACCTACGATACTTTTTTCTGCAAAACATTTCTGAAAAACGCCAGCATGTTCAAACGGCGATTCAAAAGAGGTCTTTTTGAGTTTCTTTTCGCATTCCTTGTTTTGTCGGTTCTTAATTCTTTCTGCCTTTTATATCACGTTTGTAGAAAACACTAAACCTTCAACTGGAAGTTCGTTTGTTTATGGTTCCAGCACTTCGCTTGAACTATGCTCCTTCTAGCATAGCTAATACTGTTGCTGTTGAGTTCCGGATTTCGGTGTACAGTGCGTGTGACTGATGCTCTCATACGGCATCGTTCTTTATTGCAACTGATATCTGTAAATATGTGGTTATTAACAATTAGGTGCAGTTTAACCATCCTTTGTAATGCCCTAATGGCACTCATAGGACGGCGATAATAAAATAAATCAATTCCACTTGCAAGTTTCAATGAGCTGCACATTTTAAATATTATGCTGAACATAACAAAGGTCTGTATGGAGTATAACTGTCCCCGACATAGAGAAAAGTAGTTTAGTATCTCTATGCCGGAGTACTTTTTTGTCTTTTTGCAAAAAAGTATCTCTGAAATATTCTGTCACATCAATCACAAATTTATCTCAGTATCTGTATTTTATGCTTCCAAACCACGTATTTCGATATCTGTACACCAGAATACTTTTTCGGGCATCTCTGCCCAACCCTAAGCACACATCCACATGGCTCACAATAACCTGCCAAATGAGACGTGATTGGAGCATCTGATAGCATTAGCTCACGCTCTCTTAAGCGCACGTTTATATAACGCTCATTTCACCTACATATTCGCAGCCGCAAGACAGTGGAATCCCATAAACCACGGTAGTAGTGCAAGGAGCATATCTGTGGACATGACCGAACACAAATTTGTTCCCTTTCTCTGGCTGCTGACAAAACGCTCTATCCACCAAAGTACACACATTAGGCATTTTATTACGTGCTGAGAATGACATGTTTATGCCATAACGAGCATTAACATTTTTCAAACCGTGTACTATCCTGTGTATATATGGGATAACTGCCTGCCTCTTTTTTTGCTAATTTTTTGGGCACTAGGATCACCATGATGAAATTTCTTGAGCTTTGAAATAAGTTTTTTCGACAAGGAGCAAATAACGTAACTCGGAAAGCCAGGATTCGCAAGGCGAGCAACTTGTGCATCAAATGCATGCGCCATAAGGTGCTCGCGTAACTTCTGAAAGCGGCACCCAGCACAGTTGAAGCAATGGCTCCCTGTATGGTTTTAAGTGACCAGAATTAAAATTCAGAATTGGCTTTATGAATCTAGGTTGGTATTGCTACAGATGCGATTTTTGACGAAAGTCTGTCTTAAACCGAGAAACTGTAGCTCATCAATTTTTGGCAAATCCAAAGTGAAACGCTGATATCCCGTTTTTCTTAAAGTCTTTCTTTATATTAGCAACCAGTACAGAGAAAATGTTAATGTCCAGTAGAACTAAGAAGTCATGGACATATCAAACAGCGTGTGACGAAAACCAATTCAAATGCTTTTGCACCTGCCCGTCTACATACCCAAGAAAAATATAATTACAGGTATAATCATGATTCAATGCTGATGCCAGATTTTTAGAAAAAATTATTTCTCCTTCCAAGAAACAAAGGTAGAATTTAGGTAGCCTACATGAGCTCTAAAAACGACGCAATAGAGAATCCACACTGGCACTGAAACAACAACTCATCGTTATCTTCTCTTATGCACTGCTTTATACGTTTCAAATCTTCACACTGGGGCAAACAATAATATGAATCTTTTACGTCTATACGAAATGCGTCGCGGCACAAAGAAGGTTGTTCACTTAGTAATAAGGTGACAGATTCTGAGTTGGAAATTCTTAGAGGATCTCAAGTCTTCCAACGCTCCAAATTTTTTTGAAGATACTCTGAAACATTGATTTACCAAGTGTCTTTTCCTGAAACAACAGCTCTTAGTGGCAACATGAATCTTCACTGAAATAAAAACTGAAAGTTCTTGCCTTTTTGTTTTCCTCACACTTGCCGCTACGCATTCCCGAATAAGCGTTAGTAATAGGGCATGAACTTATTCAGTTAGTCGCCCGCTTTTTGCATTAACACTTTTTTTATTCATATATGACCTAAAGGCCCATTCAGGCATTACATAGGGGGTTTTATTTGTACAATAAATTTGCAAATCAGAACATTGCCATTAAAAATTAAAATAATAAACAAAGTAAACTACAGTTTCATAGACAAAAATGCAAAAGGGAAAAAAATTGCGACAGGAATGAATACTCGGTAAAAGAGACACAGCTATAGTGCAAAAAACTATATATACAGAAAACTGACATGAAAAAAAAATTGGCCCCTTCTCTGCATATTTGACTAAAATTGTTCTCGAAAGACTATCGTCTTTCGCCTGAAAAGAATAGAATGAGATATTTGATGTTTTGCTCGAGAAAACTGGTGAATGAGATCCTGGAGGTGGAGGGATGGATGGATGAATGGATGCATATGGCTGTACCCTTTAGATCGGGCGGTGCCTAGCGCCACCAAGCCGTAATACCTGATGGACTAAAAAGTATATTTATTTTTTTTTTCTTAAAAAGTGAGTTTGAGGATTCGTACTTTGCAGTGAAGAGTTTAATTTTCACTCGTGCCTTGACTTTAGCCACCAAGCAGATAACCTCATTCTAGTTAAGTCTACCCGCTTAAAACTTATTTTGCCCTCCCGGTCCCTAAACCCCAGTGCTTTGAAAAACTCTGCGCCATCACCCTGAACTATAGGGTGAAGCCCTTTACAGAACATTATCAAGTGTTTGGCAGTTTCTTCTTCCTCTCCACACGCACTGCATACTGTGTCTACCCCTTCGTATTTGGCCTGATATGTCTTGGTTCGCAGTACTCCCGTCCTGGCCTCAAACAGTAGAGAACTACCCCGAGTATTATCATAGATCCTTTCCTTGTCAATTTCCTGCTTAAAAGTTCGATAGATCTCTAGTGCGGACTTCTTAATCATGCCCATTCTCCACATGTCAGTCTCCGTTTCCTTCTTTTTCTTCTTAACCGATAGTTCTTTTTGGTTTGGCCACCTGCTGTTTTCTAAGTATTAACCAGTCAACTTCCTGGTTCGCTTCCTCCATTTTGTATCGACATTCTTCATGTAAAAGTAGCTGAAAACCTTCCTAGCCTAACGCTCTTCCCACATTTCTCTCAATCGTTTCTCAAATTTTTTGTTGATGCTAGCTTCCCTGCCCTCAAACGATGTCCATCCCATATCACCTTGTACTCCCTGATTTGGTGTATTCCAGTGAGCTCCTAAAGCAAGCCTACCTATTCCACGTTGCTTAATATCTAATCTTGCTTGAACTTCTGATCTCATGCACAAGACCGCATTGCCGAACGTCAGCCCAGGAACCATGACCCCTTTTCATATTCCTCTCACAACATCACACCTATTGTAATTCCACAGTGCCCTATTTTTCATGACTGCTGCATTCCTGTTACCTTTAGTCGTCACGTATATTTCGTGTTCCCTCAGATACTCGGTCCCATTGCTTATTCATACGCCCAGTTATTTGTATTTATCTGTTATCTCTAGCGTGACCTCCTGTATTCTAAGCTCACTACCTTCGTCGTCATTGAAAATCATGACTGCTGATTTTTCCTTACTGAATCTAAAATCTAACCTATCTCCCTCATTACCGCAGATGTCCATCAATCTCTGCAAATCTTCCTTGTTGTTGGCCATTAGCACTATATTATCTGCGTACACTAATGCTGGTAGTGCCTGATCAATATGTTTTCCTTGTTTGACTAAAGAGAGGTTGGAGCCCAGTCCACTTCCCTCTAATTTTGCCTCTAATCCTTGTAGGTACATCATGAAAAATAAGATGAACAGGGGGCACCCCTGCCTAAGCCCCCGTTTCACTTCTGCAGGCTTGGATACCTGTTTTTCCCTCTTTATACCTACCTTGTTACCTTTATAAATACCTTTTAAAAGATTAGTGACTACATGTTCCACGCCTAGTGTGTGCAGTATTCCCCACAATTCCTCTTGAATCACGCTATCGTACGCTCCCTGGATATCCAAAAATGCTAGCCACAGGGGCCTGTGTTCCTTTTCTGCTATTTCGATGCACTGCGTCAGTGAGAACAGATTGCCTTCCAACCTCCTGTGTTTCCGACACCCATTCTGCAGTTCCCCGAGCACCCCCTCATCCTCTATCCACGCCTGCAGTCTTTCCTTTATAATCTGCATCGCCAGCCTGTAGACCACTGATGTCACTGTTATAGGACGGTAGTTGTTTATGTCAGCTTTGTCGCCCTTTCCTTAATAGACCATGCTCATCCTGCTAAGTTTTCATTCGTCGGGGACTTCAACATCGATTATTATTTTGCTGATTGCCTCTCTCAAAGCCTGCGTAGACTTCGGACCTAAGGTCTTTATCATCATAAGTGGAATGCCATTTGGGCCTGTTGATGTACTGCTAGGAACCCTCTTCTCAGCCCTTTCCCTCTCTCGTTGTAAAAATGCAGCCACTGCGCCACTTCATTCCTCCTTGTCTATTGTGGTGCGTAAATCACTTCTTTGTTGAAATTTTTCTGTGACCCTTGTTCTTATATATTCAATAGCTTCGTCCCCTTCTAGCCTAGCACCTTGGGTTGTAGTTATAAAACTCTGCTCTAGGCTCGTCTCATTTCTTATGGAGTTTAGATGGTTCCCAAATTTCGCTGCTGCCTTTCTATCTTTTTTATGTACTTCTGCCAGCCACTGAGCTCCCTTCCTTCTAATCTTTTCATTGATCAGAAGGAATGCATTCCTTCTACAGCTTACAAAGGTTGCCCATTTTCTTTCAACATCATCTGTCGGTTCACCCCGCTGCTTAGCATGTCTGTGTTCCCTAGAGGCTTCCTGACGTTTTTCTATGGCTCTCTTAACTCCCTCATACCACCAACTTTTGGGTTTGTGTCTTCTTTTCCGGGGTGACTTGTCACGCGTCTTAGCAAGCTCTAGCTCAAAGAGTCTAATTAGATTCGTGTATGTCCACACTGTCTTATTATTCTCCGTGATTACTTTCTCAATTTGTTTAGTGGCTATTTTGATTTGCCTTTCTGGATAAAAATTTTCCTGTATTTGTTCATCTTGTCTCCTTCCCACATTCACTGCTCTTACAAAACTTAGCTTGATACGTTTCTGATCACTACCCAGACTTCTGGAGCCCCTTTCATCTATGTGCATTCCCCTGAGCTTATCCAACATTCTATGTGACATCAGTGCATAATCTATTGTCGACTGCAGCCTTCCTACCTCATGTTATTTGCCCTTCACGCTTCTCGGTACTGTTGAAAATGATCAAATCATGTCTTTCACACATATCCATGATTATTTTGCCCTCATATCCATGATTATTTTGCCACCCTCATCTATGTGCATTCCCCCGAGCTTATCATACATCTTATGTGACATCAGTGTATAATCTTTCGTCGGCTGAAGACTTCCTGCCTCCCAAGGTATTTGTCCTTCACACTTCTCGGTACTGTTGCAAATGATCAAATCAAGCCTTTCACACATGTTCATGATCATTTTGCCTGTCGGGTCGGTATACCCATCAATTTCTTCTATGTGCGCGTTCATGTCTCCTAGTATAATTATCTCGCACTCTCTTTCTAACTCCTTAATGTCCTTTGATATACACTCTTCCATTGTCTGGTTTTCCTCTCTGGCCTTTGCTCCCGTCCACAAGTACACAAAACCAAGGAGTGTCATTTGACCTGCCACTTTCCCTTTTAGCCATAAATGTTCCTTGCACTCCTGCTTGACCCTTTGCCAGTCTGTACTTTTATGAATGAATGCCCCAATACCACCCCCCTTTCTGCTGCCTTCTGCTCTATTACAATATTCCCACGCGTAGTCCGGATTGTTCGGAGGTTGTTCCATGTCTCTGAGATGTGTTTCTACAAAACCGTATACCATCGGCCTCTCTTCCCCTAGCTGTTTTTTATCCCTTCCCACTTCAGCCTGTTCCTACCACCCTGCATGTTAATATACCCTATGTCTGAATTGGCTCGGCGCTCGTGGCTACGTCTATTTATGCCCCGGACTCTACCTATCTTAGATAATGGTGCCACTTTGGAATCGTATCTGTCCATACCACCTGTCGAAGAATCTGCCTCGTTGTTTTCCTCATTACTAGCTATCCTGCACCCCGAAGGGCTCGCTTGCCCCTCAAAAAAGCTACTGCGCGTCCTGCAAGTCGCCAACCCACGTCATGACCTAGCCGCCCATCGAAGTGAATTCTGTCTCATTGAAAACCCCCTCCACCTATGCACCTCTCTGTTTATTTCCACCACCTCAAAGCCTATCACTCGACTCATCTGCCGCATCTCTTGCTTTGCGTTGACAACCGCTCTTTGCAGGTTGCTATCACGCACCGGTACCTCCGGTATCGTGCATATTACTACCTGTAACTTAGGAGAAGTGGCGCGCATGTCATCGACGCCTTTCGCCAGTGTGGCTGCTAGTCCTGCTGCAACTTCATTGAGGACATCGTTTAAACTGCCTGAAATTATCACGAGGTTTCGTCTATCAGCTGTCGTTTTGAGCTTTGCGCTCGCTTGCCTTATGACTGCTTCCAGCTTGCGTCCTGGGAACGCCCCTACTGCAACCCTCTTGTCACCTCTTACTCTCTCTTTGATGGCTTCTGTGCATCGATTTAAATCCGAGTCCCCGGCGATTATCACATGCTGTGACTTTTCAGCTGGAGCGTTCTGCACCTGGGGGCTACTTGCACCTGTGACGCCGGCTGCTTTGTTCCCTCCCTGCCCCACCACTACCTCGCTGAAGCTGGGCCTTGCGACAGTTGAACCGGCTAAACGTGTTTTTTCCAAACTTGCTTGCTTGTCCTTTTCCACCGTTCTGGTTGCCGGTTCCCTACTGTTTTCCCGGTAGGTTGCTTCTTCGTTCAGCTTCGCTAGCGCTTCCTTGGCAGACTTCAGCCTTTCTGCCATTGCCCTCGTTTTCTCTTGCTCTGTCGCCAGCGCAGGCTCGAGCTCGGCGATTCTCATCAGCAGTTCACTCTGGGCAACCATCATTTTCTCCATTTTTTCCTCGACCTCACATTGCCTACACTTTGCGTCAGCCTCTTCTCCATCCGCTTCTATGCTTGGGTCCACTTTCAAACCCACTCCACATCCTGAGCACTTTAAAGTCTTTTTAACCATGCCTTTCTGACACCAATTGTCCCTATACTCGATAGTTACTAAAGTCGAGCCCTGCACTTCGAAAAAAAAAGAAAATCTAGGCTCTACTACGAAAATTTGCGTGTTCAATGTACGCGCACCTCCCCCACGAGGTGGCAAAAGAAAAAAAAACAACAAAAAAATTTCAAACACGCACACCCGCACTAACTAATAAATACCTGGTGTCTGGCCCCCGAAAAAGCCGTACCATAAAATAAGTGCTACAAAGATTTCAACCGCTGCCTTATAATTATAAAGACAAGCTCAAAACATGCAAAAAAACTTATCTGCGCAGTCGATCCGCAGCGCTCAAAAAACACGTCCATCCACCTTGACTGCCCGAACAAAGGGTGTTGCGTGAGACATGAGCGCTATCTGGCAGTAATCTCCGTAAACGAAAGGACGGCCTTTGTTATAGCGAGCACGCAGCATGCGTGCAATCTTGGGGGCCATATTTTGTAAATTTCAAGATAGGTAGCAGCACAGTATCGTCTTAGCAAAGCGTAGAAAACTCGTTTTTCGTGCGAAGCGTCACATTGTCAGCTGCACCACATAGAATTACTTATTTATGCCTTTTCTAATATAAAGAAACACAGTGCAGAATATCGACGTGTTGATAATGTGCCTCAAATATGCTCAATATTTGCTTTTTATCGTCAATCGTACAAGTATGAACGCAGAAACTTCAACAATACTGGTGGATGTTGTGGATGTGGTCGTATTTGAGCCTTTTTTCTGACAGACAGACAAAAATTTTCGCATTGAAGTATCCCTAGCAAGACTATCGTCTTTAAGGAGAAAACATACTTACAATAAAAGAAGAGTAAAAATAAGCGCATACGTGCACTTACAAACTCACGCAGATAGGTAAGTCATATGTCCAAGAAAATACTGAAGAAGTTTACAAAAGCGTCACGATCAATGAATCAAGCAATGTCGCCCGGCAGTGTGTTCCAGTGATGTATAGCTCGAAGTAATGTTGAGTGTTGATACATAATTGTGCGTGCCAAAAAAGGCTGTATTTTGAACTGGTGATCACTATGTTTCAAAATTATATGAGGTGTGTTTGTGCGAGCTTCACGAAGGCAGACTTACTATGAAAAAATGTATTAAAATGGAACAACAGTGACGACAGTATGCGTTTTTCAAGAAGGCGTAATGAAAGTGAGTTTGTAATACCTGTAGTGTTGTAGTTGCGAGGATACTACTTGGTGATAAATCCTGCTGCTTCAGTTTATATTGATTCTAGTTAATCGATGAGATTTGATTGATGTTGGTTCTAGATGTTCGATGCATATTCTATATTTGAATGGACAAGTGTAGTGTACGCTAGGCATTCAGAGGTATAGTTCACCAAGTAAAGGTTTCTTTTAATAAATCCAAGTGCTTTTGACACCTCACTAGTTATGATATCGATGCGCTTATTCTAAGGCAGGTCAGAAGATAAATGAATTCCAAGATATTTAAACAGGGATACTTTTTCAATGGGGACAGCTGGAATTTCATATTGACTCTTTTTGTTTTATGTGCTCTTGTAAATATCATGGCCTTTGTTTTGGAAGTGTTAATTTGCATTTGCCACTGGTGACACCAAAATGCGAGCTTATTAAGGTCCAACTATAATGACTCGTTAGCTTGGGTGCTATAGATCTTTCTATAGATGATGTAGTTGTATGTAAATAATCTGATTGTCGATGATAAACCATGTCCAATGTCGTTGATATAAATGAGAAATAAAACTGGTCCCAGGATTGATCCCTGGGGAACACCAGACTTTACATGTGAAAGTGAAGATGCGTGTCCATTCACACAAATTGATTGGCTGCAGTTGCTCAGAAAATGATTTATTCAGCTTTTTTTCAACCAGTGGCTACCTTGTCATTATACATAGAGCCATCCAGAGTTAAAAAGAAGCCTTCCTTGTCAGCAATCAAAACACGCAACTTGGCTTCCAGATGCATCTCAGACAATATGAACACCGTTTTGAGAAGTGACCATGCTTTGTACAACAAAGGCAAGCTGAAAAAGCCAGTAGACTTTTTTGTGAAGCTAAGTTGCGTGTTTTGGTAACCTTCGTGCTACTTTCGTTTACATACTCTTCTATGAATGTAATGCTAAAAAATACTAATGAATTTATTAACACGATCTCAAGAAAATGAAAAAGAAATGAGAAGAGAGTGTGCTACTCTTGAAATATCTGCAATAAGTGCATAGCGGAGGACGTTTGCAGCTGCATCGCCAATCATAATAATAGCAGTAATATTATAAAAGGCAGTGTATAGCCCAGCAAGCCTCTTGCGATGGCAGTTCTAACATAAGCACCTAACTAAAAGGCCTTCAACCCAAGCCAAAATTGTGGCCACGACAAATATGCACAAATTTACCGATGTGAGAAATGCTTTGCTTGGAAAGTCAGATATGCTATTTGAGGTGTATAAGGAACATACATCAAAATAGGGCGTGTAACAACATGAAAGCTAAGGAATGCTTTAGTCAATAAGAAGAACAAGCTGCCGAACGGAAATTTCCCTAGTCTTGTTTACACTGTAGTCTGCCACAATTGGGACAAACCGTTAATATATGAGATCTATGATTTCAATGAAAGAGATAAAGACACGAATATGAAGTCACCAAATCATGGGCGGCTTTGACTGCCTCGCTGAACATGTGTAATATACAGGCTTTACAATGAACTGGTCAAGCAACGCTGTTCTGGTCGAAGAATACAAGCTTGCATCATGCCGGCACCTGGAATCTCTGCACATGCACACAGCTACACATATTCTCAATAAGCTCTATAAAACGCTGACCATATACTTTTGGTGCTTACATCACGCACATAGTCATACTTAAATACGATGTACCTTTCTCATGGCTATCGGCTATCATTCAGTACAATATCGGGTGCCCAAGCGTCAATAAACTTTGTGTTGTTTTGGTCGGTGTATTCTTTTGTTTGTACACTAAGAAGAAACAGTTATGCATTGCCTTTTTTTCAGGCCTCTTCTAGCTGTTCACTGTAGTTGCAGTTGAAGGAGGGACCTTTTGAGTATTGATCAAGGGTAATGCGTATTTTTGTGATGGTGGCACAGACTGTCGTCAGTTTCTATGAATTGGCCAGGTTTTACCAAAGTTCCCCCAGTTTTCCAGCAAGGCCCCAATGCCCCGACTTTTCCAGGTTGGTAGACACCCTGCATAAATAAAGATAGATGGCAGTTAAATTGCATCCTGTGTTTCTTGTTTTATGCGAGTGTCATTCTGCACTTTATTACTTTGGAAGTACTTGTTGCTGGGCTGGTTGGTATAACATTATTAGGGGAAATTCTAGACGATGCGAATGTGTGGTGGGTCGTAAATATTTTCTGTAGTTCAGCTGCGAGTGATGCTCTTTTCCTGTGATTTTTCAATTTTCCTGTGGTGATTAGGCATCTGGAACTTTCCCCCTTAGCTTAATTACCTCCCTGAAGCTATGTACCCTCTCACCCATTAAAAACCATTGTTAAGCTATTGTATGTGGCACTGTTGTTGCAAAATGACCTTAGAGTATATGCTAGAGCTCCTGCAGGATCTCCGGCTGAATGTGACAACCAGTTCACCATTTATAAGACACGAAGTGCTGACATTTACAATATATCTGTTGGCGCAGTGCTTTACTGGAGTCATGCAAGCTCAAAATATGGTGCTCCCACAAAGAAATTTTTCTTCCTGTGCTGTGACCAATGGGAAAACAATGTAGACAATAACGAAAAGAGATCACAGCTAGGCTTAGCGGTGCGATGTCTGCCTCAATAAATTATTGTAATGAATTATTGCAAGTGTGCTTATTTTACCACAGTGCTGCCAGTTTATTACTACGTTTGATATGAACCTCTGCTCGCTCCACCATGGTGTTCCTGGGGATATGCACAGTCTTATCTCTGAGACAGTATTGGCAGAAGTAATTTCGCTCTCGCAATCTTGAACAGGTGTGCGACAAGCATGTGCCAGTGCAGAGAACACAAGAGAAGTGGTCACTACTTACATGTTCAAGGTCCATGCACGCACAACGGACTACGATTTTACAGCGTCTTACATTTTGAGTGGAGTATACATTATGATGGCTGGAGCCGTCTCTGTGGTCACCAGCTAGACTGTCAGAATGTGCGTATTGTTGCTTCAGACAACTCTTTGGGACAAAAAAAGGGCACCGTAGAAAAAAAAATTTCAGGCTAATATAGGGGCTTGTGGTGAGGAGACTCTCAAAAGGTATATGGTGTGTCATCTTGTAACAGAGAAATAACATTTATACCTAACTGATGTTAGTAGGAGTCTGCTAAACATTCGCCATACAAGCTTGTGGCTAGAGAAGGATGATGTCCAGAAGATACCCTTCTGAAATGTTAACCTGCACCGTTCTCCTTTGCCCTTCTTGGTGCACTGGAATTTTAGCCACTAGTTCCTTCAGTGGGTGCTCTTGAAGAGCTTGTGAATAAGCTCACTCTTGCCAGCTGCTCTTCCCAAGGGCCAATCCTGCTGTTGGAACTTGTTTGCTTGGCAGAAATTTTCAACGGGAAAAGAAGCTTCAATCGTTACACAAATAAAGCTACAACATTGCAAGATTACTATGATGTTATGTACACAGGCCTCCCACATACAACTCACTAAAATGTCACCAATTACCTCTATGGTGAGACTGATTATGCCTTAAGACAGCATGTAAGTTTCTTGATCCTATACTTTTTAATCAGTACATGAACCTTGCAAAAACAAGATCGTCATGTGCAGTGCATAAAACCAGTGCTTATGAAGTGCAATGATGCCATCGGAAGCATCAGCAAAAGTAAATTCACCCTGCTAGAAAGGAAATTCTGCATGAAGCCTGTAAATGTACTGTTAACAAAGTCTTCTCAACAACTTCATTACTTCTATTTCTGTATCTTGCATAATCCTGTCTCATGCATACCTTGCTGTCAACCCAAAAATTATTGACCTCTGAGGTGTTACTCAAGTGACCATGCTCATTTAACATACCTGCGAGGCTCAGTGCTAATATAATAAAATTGAAGACTGATAAAATAATGCTCCCTGCTACTCACCCCTTAAAAAACATTTTAGCATCCCCTTCAAACCTGTTTGTTTAAAGACTCAACAGGCACAGTGGCGTGACTCATGAAAGGCATTTCCGGAGCTTGTGGAGCAACTAAAATCACTTTGGAGCAGCATAAAAGCCGCCTGAAGCTTTTAAGCTAGAGCTGTTGCACCACATGTCACACGGAACTAGTTCATGAACATACGCATACATGTTCACTTGGACTTCTGCTCAACGTAAACGTAGACGTTTTGCTTTTCTGCAGACATCCCCAATTTATATCAAGCTACCTAGCACTTTCCGGGAATTAACATGGTATTTGTAAATGACTGTGGATTTCAGTGATAGTTTAGCTAGAATATTGAAGCACGAACCAGTAAGACTTTTTACGCATTCTGTTTACTTAAAAAAAGGTCTAATTATATTAGTGCTTTTATTAGTACAACCTAATCATTCAATCTGTGGAGAAGTTGTTGCTGTCATTGTTTGTGCACAGAATTGTTAGGTTCCTGAATAATGAACGGTTCATAAAAAAGGCTTTTGTAACTGTTCCTTACTGCCCATTATTTATTATGGCTCGACAAAATTTTGAGTTATGGGGGAGTTAGTAGTTACACTTGGCAAACTCTTTGACATGTACAGTCGACGAGGTCAAGAAGCCCAGCCGAGATTTACCGCAATAGTGGAACACCATGCCTTCTAGGAGAAGTAACAGTGATTGTACAGCATGCGGTACTGCTGAGAAAGTTTGCCCACTGTATGGACTCAAAAATTAACCACCCTGTATGAAATATTTTGAAAGTAAACTGTCACAAATAGGACCAAAAATAAAAAAATATGTAAATGGTCAGTTCTAAATGCAGGTACTAAATTACTTTATTTTATTACAGTCAGTCAAGCACGACTGTTGTCCAAGCACAATTAGCTCATTATTACTTTTATCTGACGTTAACCACAGCAGTTAGAAACTATTTGACGGAAGTCATGTGGTAACTTTTGCAGTATAAGCGGGTTCAAATTGTTAAGAAAGTTTGTGCCCAGCAATTTTTTCAACCAGATCGCACGTTCATGTCCACTGTGATGACATGTCCAAATCGCAGGGGCGACATATGGATTTCAAGCGCATGCCGTGTACTTGCTCCCTGAGAGAACAAAACAACGAAGAGTGTGTGCGGACTTGACAAAAATAAGAAAATTTTTGAAAAAGATAAAGAAGGTTTTGCCTCTTGGTGCATATCCCTGCAGGCACTTACCTAATTATCACCACACTTTGCCAACAAGTAGCCCCATGTCGGGTTATAAGCAGTTTCCTCGAACCACCTTGCTCTTACTTCTGGCACGACATAAGTTTCAAAGATCTATTTCTTGCAAACTGTGCGTGTGATTGTAGAACATTCTTCAACGGTTATTTTCGTGCATACTCGATAGGAAAACATGAGCTACAAATATTCTAAGTTTCTAAAATATGAATGGTAATTGAATTGTGAATGATAATCTAAACCCAGCCTTAGTATATATTTCCTTTATAATCATTTTCAATTTGAGGCATGGCACAAATTTTAATGTACGACTGAAGCCTCTCATATGCATGTTTTGTTTATTTGAAGGTGCCATGCAACAATTTTGAATTAATCCTGCAAAAAACTAAAATCTGAATACCTTGCGAATTGCCTGCCACAAAATGTACTTTACAAGGTAAATTGTTCTGGGCTTGTTATACAAGCTGAAGATGATGACGATACTGACTACCGCATCGTCCCTGATGAGACAGAGGATAGCGCGTGTACAATTTAGGTGCACACACGAGGCTCATTGTTAGTGCAACATTTCCAATTTACACACGAGCGCGGGCAAAACGTATGCTTTACCGCAATGCACAGCGTCCATTTCAACGCAAGGCACGACTGCCTTGCGGTACTGTTCAATTATTAAGAAGACGCTTAAGGTGGCAATTTTGAGCGTTGATTTAAAGTGCTCCTAGCATATTTTTAATTTTATTTCCTTTGTTTTTTCTTTGTATACACCCACAAGAACAGACATAGCTTAGGAAACCGATTATCGTCAACGGCGACAGCATATTTAAGCCACTTGGGAAATAACGTCGTGTGGACGCCTGCTAATATTCCATCGCTTCCAACTTGTGCATTTCGTATCTGTCTCACGCAGTTACGCAAGACGAAACTTCAATGAAAATTTTGGCACAAGCCTACACTACACCCAAGCGACACATCGATCCTTGCGCAACACACGCACTTACGAGAAATACACGTACAGCATACATCCACAAGTAGCATATCACACGGTGTTCATGCTCGGCAAGTCGCTACTACACTACTTATAGACAGTATTACAGAATGAGATCACATATCCATGCACAGAGGCGGTTCTCGCGAATGCATACAGCTCCCGACCAAGCAAAGACCACAGAGAAATAACCACCGCACGGTGAAGTTCCTCAAAAGTTAGTGAGGAACCTTACGGAAGACCTTTCGTTTTCACCACCTAAACGTCCCCAAAAAATGTCCAACACAGCGATTCTGTCGCCGTCTATCCAAACTTTTTAAGCCAACTCAAGCCGATTTTAAGCGGCTATTGGGTGAACCGAGCGTTTTGGCTCTCAAAAGGTTCGTGCCACCCGGTGGCAGCAGACGCGGCCCGCTGACCTCCATAGCTGCTGTAACATCGCAGTGGTATATATCTACAGTGTCTCCACAGCCACCATGTTCCTCCATGAAAAAAAGTGAATAAAATTTTGATTAGGAACAATGTTAGGCGGGGAGCTATACATATACGATCTCTCCAATGTTATCCACCGCGTTTTTACAGAAGGTTTTCAGAGCGTTGGATTGCGAACAGCACGCGATAACAGTTAATGGAGAGTAGCTTAATGAACTTGAATTCGCTGATCACATTTGCTATATTGTGGAACTTTGGGAAACATTTGGAAATCACGATTACTTAGTTATACAGGGAATGCAAACCGTCGATCCGAAAATTAATATGCAGAAGGCTAAAGTAATGTTGAGTGGTCTTAAAAGAACAGAGTGGTTTGCGATACACATCGAGAGACTTTAAGTAGTAAAGGAGTACGTCTATTTAGGAAGGGCTCCATGATTGCTAATGCGAACCATGAAAATAAAGTAACTAGACAAATAACAGTGTTGTGGTGTAGATATTGTAACTTATTCTAAGATGTTGAATGGCAATTAACGACTGTCTTTCACGAGAAAAGGTTATAACAGCTGCATTTCACTGGCACTTACTTTTACGAAAAAAAACAAACTTGAACGTTTATGAAAAAAAAGTCACAGTTTTGCCGCAAGGGCGAAGCAACGAATGCGATAACAACAGGTTGGACTGCAACGCTGAGAAGTGCAAGCAGATAAAAACGTGCTGTGCGCTGCGCACTCATAAATGACGCACGATAACAAGATACAAGACGAGAGTGAACTCAAAACGTTTAGCGCTCGTCACTTAACGCGCTGTTTAAACAAAAACGACGAACCAAACGTAATCACAGGTACAGATGAGTGCAAACTAACATATTTCTGACTTGTTATTTCGCTGCGTTTGAAAAGTACACTCTTTTCGCAAACGGCGCCTGTCCAGCAAGCGAAGTGATCTTTGCGCGCCCGGCCACTAAACGCAATCTTTACGGTCAAAGTCAAGGGGGCGCAATTCTCCCTACTGTATGATAAGCGCGCGTGCACAAACATTAAATCCTACCCACCTAACTCGCTGGGAAAAAAACGCGGGGGAGATAGCTGCGTGTCGAGCGCGGGTGGCTTTTTTTCTTTCTTTACTTTTGATATATTATTTAGACACGTATACGTATATGGTGCATGACGCTGATACCGGCGGCAAAAAGCCAGCCGAGAGTGTCCGTATAATTGCTATCGCGATAAAACGAAGAGTGCTGAACCTGAATTCAGTGTGACGCCGTGTGCCATGAACACATTTCTGATAGGTGCAACCTTATAATGGGCAAGAAGACACAGAGTGGGCGAGAGAATAGATTAGTGTTAAGGAAACGTTAGTCAAAGTTAAGAATGCATTGAGAGGTCCAGACAACGGGTGTTTATTAAAAGGGACAGCATGAGTTCTAACAGAAGGCAAGCGCAACAACGGGAGGCAGGAAGTTGAATAGGCAGATGAAATTCTGAGTTACGAGTTTTAACGTGGCTGCAGTACACGCACACGGCCGGGCTGTTCAGAGAAGCATGGGAGTGGCATGTATCCTAAAACTAGCACAGTCATGCTGCTCGTGATGTTGATGATGACGACCACCCACTTGTGAAACGAGAATGCGCAAGTTTGACTATACAGGATTGGTACGCAATGGCATTTTTTTATTAACCGTTTCGTTAGTGCTACAAAAATGATGTCAGGAGGCCAATCATAATGTAGCCTTTGCATTTTTGAAGAGTGTAACATGGGCTTAGCTTTATTTAAATATTGATAATTAATTATAAATATTTAATTCGTTCAGTCATTACTTTCAAATTCACTCGAGCACCTTGGAATTTTAGAGGGGCGTGGAGTACATCAGTGCAACAAACAAGAACACTAACGTTTCTGGGAACCCTTTCAATAATATTTAATGGTTGGCTGCCGAATACTGTTCAATTTCAGCTCGTGAGCTGGTCTACGTGAAGAGGTAGAAGTTACTAGTAACACAAATATAGAAAAGCATATTTACCTGACTGACAAAAATTCACTACTTCTTTGTTCCTAACTGATTGAGCTATCACCACCATTTTCATTTGCAAAAATTGGCCGTGGATTTCACAAGGCGGATCTACCTGGAACGAATTTCTATGAGCCCACGAGTTTTGAGATAATTTTTGAACATCACATAGAAACGCATCGTTAATCAATATTATTTCCCAAGAAAACGCCCTTTCATGTATTGGTGCCCAAAGTTAAGTAACGACATGGTTCAACATGGTTTCGTACAGACCTAGCTTGGCCTCTCCTGTCGAAATAGTGGAAAAACAAAGAAAGAATGAAAAATAAGATGTAATTGCAAAATTTTTGCATATTTTACGGCTTGCTGAAGAAGGTCGTACGTATAGAGACATCTCTCTCCAGCCTCGTAGAGACGACGCCATGACCGCCGTTTTAATAAAAATTTCATATTTTTGTCGGTTCGTTAGACTCGGCTGCTGACCCGCAGGTTGCGGAATTGAATCCCGGCTTCGGCCGCTGTATTTTCAATGGAGGCGAAAATGCTGTAGGCCCGTGTGCTCAGATTTAGGTGCAGGTTAAAGAACCCCAGTGGGTCGAAATTTCCGGAGCCCTCCACTACGGCGTCTCTCATAAACATATGGTGAATTCGGGACGTTGAACCCCACGTATCAAATCAAATAAAACGTTGAACCTGCGCTCCGACTGCTGGTAGTCCCGATGGCTGAACTTGACCACTCGATGACAGCCTTCTTCGTACCAAATGGCTTATATGAATTTGTTGACCCACGATTTAGGCTGTGCGACGCGCATGCAACATTTCGATGCATGATCGATATAATCCTCGCAGCTTCAAGTGCCAGATGAAACTTCACTACCTTGATGCTACTGTGATCTTTTCAGACGACTTTGTGATCAAGATTTATAAAAAAGGTTGAATCTATTGTCACTAGTCCCAGCTGCAATGGCCTCGGTGCCCGAAAATTGTTTATTCTGGGCTCTGTCTTTTTCAGAGATGGCGCACTTTCGAATCGCACGATACTTCGTTCTGTTTCTGCCTTTCCTAAACTGAAAATAAATTGCGTCGCAGCTTTATGTGCCTTTGATTCTATTTTATCCGTTTCATTCACAGTTTCCCCTTGATTAAAGCAACTTTGAGAGACATCCGCAGCTGCCGCGACTTTTGAGCGTGGTCACCACATGTGGTGATGCATCCAGCGAACTCCACTTCATTATTAGGTCGCCTCCAATCTTGTGAAATGCCGACCTGCTCACGCCAAGTGAGAGAAAAAGAGAGGGATGTTTATTATGACAAGAGAACCGAGAGTGTCCCAAATGAAATAATAACGCTTATTTACGTGAATCGCAGCGCAACTGATAGCCCTTGTTGGCTCGTTCTTATACAAGCTGTATCTGTTTCACTTCATTCAAGACGTATCTGGAGGTACCGTTTTATGTGCACACCATTGAAGCCGTGACGGGTGCATGGGTTGGCTTGGCGTCAATGGTATGACGCGGCTTTGCATGACTGCAAACTTCTATGGCCGGCCATGGCATTCAAACTGCTGGAGTGGTCGTGTACTTCGATTTAAACAGACGTTAAATAATGCTCGCTTTAAAAAAATGAAAGTGCCTTAGTTGCACTGTGCTTATTGAGTTACGGCATTTTCGGCTAGTAACTTGATTCAATGATACCTAAAACAGTACTAGCAAATAAAAATGACCTGCTTGGCTCAAAATTTCGACAAATAATGTAGTATTTGCTCTTTTGCTACGTGCTCCTCTAAAGTTTAGCGCTTTATTGAAGAATGTATATAAAGGTATTTGCTATATGTTATGCATTATCAAGTCAACGTAATTAATTAGACCACAAAAACAAGACCCTAAATCTTACTTTCATTATTTTTCGAAGTTATCATTCCGAAGAGCCTTCCCCGGTGTTACTCAAAGATATTAATTTGCACGTCCACATGGCAAAGTCGCGTACGCTGTGCAACATCTCCCTCTTACAGCAGGGGAACGTAAGCGGCCGAAGACTGCAAGCAGCAGCAAGAGATTGGGACCAAAACTACTCAGTGAAGTGTAGGGGGATGCGGTCCCCAAGCCGGCACTGGTCTACTATCGTCAACTCGTCACTTGAGCTTGGCGGGTGTCCCAGACTAGATGGTTTTGGAAAATGGGACCATCCTACCTCCACTCACAAGCCTCTATACAAGAAATGTTTTTCTCTTCCTTCACGATGAGACTGTCGTAATACTCCTGTGTTCCCGTTGCGACTGTCATTCAGCCAAGCAGATAACGTGCAGTGAGCGGCGTATACGTCGGATGCTATAAATGTATTCGCTTTCCTTCACTGCATGGAATCAGCAGACGGTAAAGACGCCAACAACTTGTTTTCGCACGTCTTTTTTTTATTACACCCAGGTTTTTCATATGTTGTGCTACCTTATCTCCACCACTGCATTTACTGCACCACTACTGTCGGCGTGTCAACCGTGCTGCCATACTTGGTGTCCGGACTCCTGGTGTGCTTCGTAGATTTCGCGACAGTGGCCGGCTTCCTCTTTCCCCTTTAATGCAGCGGTCCTCCAGACTGGCACCGACAAAGACGAGCGAGCTTTCTATCGGATGCTAAAGGATCTCCTCAACCACGCTTTCCACTTCTGGCTGAAACAACAGCACCACTGGGATGATCCTGAATCGATCTGTCATTTTGACACAGGTAGGCTACAAACAGTGCGCATACTACTATTGTTCTGATTACAACGTTTTGTTGATTCGCCGTTCTTCTATTATTTAGTTCCTTTTAAATTTTACATTATTATGACCACGCACTCATGAGGTGAATATTGAGCTTAACTCAAAGCCTTACTGATAATAATAACTATTGCTCATTTGCAAATGTCTTGGCCAAGGTTTTGCAGCATTTCCTATCCGCCATTCACATGACTAACACGCAAAAACATTTAGTGATTCATGTCATGTTTTCTCATTTTAGATGCAGGTGAACGTTCTGTAGGTCGGTTGTGCTGAGCTTGGGGTGCACGTTAAAGGACCGAGGTGGACAAAATTTCCTAAACCCTTCACTACAGCGTCTCTCATAACCATATGGTGGTTTTGTAACGGTAAACCCCACATATCAGTCATCAATAATTTTGATGTTTCTTGTTTCTCTTATAAAAAAATTTCGTCCCACCAATTTTGAAATGTATTGGTGAGAGATGTAGTATAGTACACGGCTCCGATATTCAAACCTACCTAGGGTACAAGCAACTAAATATAAATACATGGGACTTCAGCATTTAGGGCCCCTTGAAAGGCGACCACCAATGCCAAGATTTGATTCCGCTACCTATGGTTCGGCAGTCGAACAACATATATCAACTCAACGACCACTTCGAGTGGTTGAGTTGTTATGTTAGCCTGTAAGTTGTTAAACTGCAGGTGACTGCAATGCCCTCTAAGGACAGAAAACTGACAAGCGAATTGAATGCAGTTGTTACGAGCGCACGTCACAGCAGAGTCACTATTGACCAACTCTCTCTCTAGGAATAGTTCATGTATTGACTGAGCTCTTTGCCTAATAAAAGCAAGAATAAAGTATCATTAGAGACGACAAATCGTTCAACGTATGCTTCAGTGCCTCTGAAGCACGCGTAGCTTCATTCAATATTTGAACTTCGCTGCTCAATGTAGTGCACAACCAGTGAATTAACCTTCGAAATAGCCAAATTGTGCACGTCTTAGATATATGTAAAAAAAATTACTGTGAAATAAGGGACAACTTGCCGCAGGCTGAGACCGAACCTGCAGCTTGCAGATAACACACCCATGCTCTGTTAATCACGCTTGTTCTCTCCTCCACTTTACATCAGGGACCGACGCACATGTATGCTTGAGAGTGTTAGTCAGCGCCGCTTGTAGCAATCGCGGACAGTGTAGAACACTCTGTGCCCGCTGGCGTCCCGTCGAAAGTGATCCTTGTACAAGCAAACAGACAAGCAATGAGCCCTCGCATATTACCTCAAGGCATCAAGTCTGCCGCAATGCGACCTTTGCCTTGAAACAATGAAAGAGGGTTATTTCGGGAGCTCGTTTGTTTGTATGGCACAAATGTAACGATAACATTTTTGACCCCTTGCACATTCAATGGAAATTGATGTGTTGCGAAAAAAGGGGGGATAAGGAGACTGGTCTGATGTGCTTATTGTGCGAAATGTTAAATTATGTCACGTTTCATAAGGTCAAGGTAAAGGACAACGTTGAACAGTCGCATACAGGTATGTCTTATATAACCATGTTTTGCCGTTTCGTAACAATACCAAAAGCAAAGCGGGTACAGAAAGCAGAAGATTAAGTCTGAAAATTACTATGCACAAAACTAATGTGCAACAGTGTCGGCCGAAAGCACTTTTGCCATAGGTGAGGACACGCTGGAAGTTGTAAAAGAATATGTCTACTTAGGACAGGTAGTAACCGCGGAGCCAAACTATGAGTGTGAAACAACTCGAAGAATAAGGATTGGGTGGATAACATTGGGCAAGCTTTTTCAAACATGAACGGTAATCTTCCACCAACTCTCAAAATGAAGGTTTGTAATAGCTGAATCTTGCCGGTACCTACTTACGGAGCAGAAACCTGAAGGCTTACAAAGAGGTTTCAGCTTATCCTTAGGACGACGCAACGAGCGATGGAAAGGAAAATGATAAGTGCAACCTTAAGCGACAAGAAGAGAGCAGAGTGGGTCAGGGAACAAACGGGGGTTAAGAATATCATACTTGCAATCAAGACGAAAAAAAATGACATGGGCCCGGCACGTAAGACGAGGGCACGATAACCACTGGTTATTGAAAGTAACTGAATGGACTGCCAGAGAAGGCAAACACACGCATGAGAGACAGAAAGTTTGGGGGGCTGACGAGATTGAAAAGTTTGCAGGTATTAACGTGGCAGCAAAAGTACAAGACCGGGTTGATTGACGGATCTAGGGAGAGGCCTTTGCCCTGCAGTGGGTGTAGTCAGGCTGACGATGGTATTGATGATCGAGCTCTGCCGAGGCTTTATTGGAGAGCTTTGTGTGCTGTAAGCGATGTGAGCTGCGTTCTCGCAGCGAGAATCGATATCATCGGGCAGGCGGCAGCAGCGCTGCCGAATAACGTGGCTTTCTACCGCGCAGTTTTCATGGTATGTCTAGTAGTGTGCCTTCTGTGTTGTGCCTAAAGATCGGAAAGGATGCCACGCACCACGATGTACCTAGGTGTCAATTCGGTTACAAGAAATTGACAAGAAGTGTTGATGTTCTGGCTGGCTAGACACGGTGAAGGGCAGAAACAGTTGAACCTCAGTATACTACGACGAGAAACTGGTGGCTTCACTTTTGATCAACCGCAAGCGCAGATGTGCCAATAGCACTTCGTTCAGATTCAGATCTTTTATATGAACCACTGGCTAATCAGAGGAGTGCTCGTGCAGTCGCCTCGCGACATTCCTAGATTTTCGCTGCACGCTGTGCCGAAGACGTTCCACGGCCTCCCGGTGTGTTTGTCTATAGGATAAAAAGGTCGAAAACCTGCCCGCCTACCAAGCGCCACCGTGAACCACCTGCCGAGCTGGAGACCGTCAAAGCTGCACCGACACTGTTCACTAGCCCCATTGACGCAGCTGCCGTGAATAACACACTGACCGCTTCTTCCTGTCTTGATGTCAATAATACAGAACTTTGATTAGTTTGATTATTCCTCGCCGTTTATTTCATACAGGCGCAAATATGAGCGAAAGTGTACAGGTGACATGCAAAGCAGACGAAGCTACATACAGCTTATTACACAGTAAAAATTTCAAGCACACATCCATTGCTTGGAACCGAGACTTCAACGCTACTAAATAAAGTTTGCCAGGCTGAAGGTGCAAGAGGGCATGTACGAAAAACTGCACCGAAATTGCAAAAGCTGTCAAAGCATGAAAAGTCGATTTTCAAACACTGCAACATAAGCAAGAGAAGGATAACTTTTGCATCAAATGTGCACGCGGTCGGCGTCAACACTTGATGAGATGCAGCCGGTGAATTTTCGCGTTTGATGAGGTATTTAGGTCTTTCACCTTAACAGTAAAAATAATACAGATGAACACATTGAGGAAATTACACAGCAGAGTAAGCAACGACTGGGAAGCTATGCTGCATGAGCAACAAAACATTAAACGCGCTGCGGCGCTGTAGTAACAAACCAATGCCAAGAAAACACCATAACTATGCAAAAGCCGTTACTGTATGCAAAAATGCTAAAACAGACCCAATTAATCATTCAAATACACTGTTGCTTTGATAAATACGAGGCTATTTTATAACAGGCTCAACAACCCCAAAATGCCTGCAATATTTCATATACACTGCAATAGTTGCAGCCACTCCACTTTACGCTTTAGGATCCTTTCATAGAGTTTCCAAAATATACACCAGAGGGAAATTCGGTGCTAGTGTCTCTGGGAGCTGCAGCGTACGGAGCTTCAGCGAGCATTAGGATGATAGGTAGTACATGAATTTGTCTAATCTTCATACTTATGGCTCCGTGTGTGTTCGTGTGGCTTAGAGCTGTTTTCTCACGGAACAAAAATAAGCAAAGGCTGAGCGGTTGCGTTTCACCGCCTCATTCTTTTAGGCTTAGCATTTTAGATCAGGTCACGAAATTCAAAATGGTTTGTACTTTCCTTCGAAACAAAACCGTAATACAGCGATAAACAAAGCCACACGTGCGATGTCCCACCCGCAAGTGCGACGACTAGGCACATCTATGTATTACCTATCATTACCATGATCGCAGAACGATCGCAACGCTAGAGTCTCCTCTAGTTAATTTTAGGAAACTCTATGGATCTGCCAGAGTCCTTGAATGAATCTGGATTGTCTACAAACTTTTACTACACGCTCCAGGAACCCAAGAAGCGTGCCTTTTTAGCAGTAGAATATCTCACAGTGGAAAAAGCGTGTCTTTGGTGCCATCGAGTTTGTAGCTTTAAGCACTTATTCAGCGCTAAATTTACCTGTAATAGAGCTTTGCCGAGTGTCTTTGAAAGTACCATCACTCTGAAAATATAATAAATTTTCACGGGTACATTTATTCAGGTTCAGAGTTCCCATCGTGCCGTACAATTGCACTATTGGGGCCGCTGCGATGCCGGCACGCGGGTAAGGACACTCTTATAGTTGTTTCTCCCCCCTATATTGAACTTTAGTTAATATGACCAGTAATCATATTAACCAGTAAACCAGTGAACATATTGAATGGTTCTGGTACTGCAAACGCCCGTAGCGCTTGGGTGATTTGTAGCGATTGTGCTTGCGGGGTTCGTAACCTGAAATAGTGCCACGTAGACCAGGTTTGATAATAATAATAATAATAATAATAATAATAATAATAATAATAAATTGGCAGATACACGTACAGTGTGAATCGATGATATGCGAAGCACGAATGAGAATTGTGGATATATAACTTTAAAATCAACACAAGGTTACGAGGTGGAGGTACATGTTGCCGGAAATGACTTCCGTGTCATAATTATCATGTTTGGATGTGTCATTTACCTTGGTCATCTATTCACGTCACATGATACCAAATTTAGTATTTGTGGAGCTAGCGAAACGGCCGCGATTGTGCTATTAGCGGGGTAAGTTGTCATTTTCTTACATTACAACCGTTTCAGGATTATCATATTTACCAGTCATATATTTTGTCATAGTTTGACGTCACGTAACGACAATGTGGAGCTAGCAAAAGGGCTGCTAGCGCATCGTGAAGGGCTCAACATACTCCAATGTAGCGTTCACGCACGCGCACGCTGGGCACAGCGTCGTAACGTTAGCAAAACGCGAGCGCTCCATAGTCTGACGCCAAGCGCGACCAGCGTCCGTTGGCGTCGACAGACGGCAACCAGAATGAAATGCGACATGCTGCATTTCGCGACGACGCGTTACCCAGACAACACTGCATCTTCCTCTTTTCGTGACAGAGGGACGCTGGACGCGCTCAAAGGCGCATGCGTCAAGCAATGCAGCGCGGCGCGCGCCTTCGAGTATGGCAGGACCGGCGCATGGTGTGGTTACGCCGGCGAGCACGTGAACCGCGTCACGTCAAAATGTATGGGCTCCTTGAGTGTAACAGGTAGTCATTTTCTTGCATGACACGCATCGCGTGATTATCAAGTTTGCACCAGTCACATACCTTCGTTTTTCATTGCCGTCACGTAATACCAAATTTCGCATATGTGAAGCTAGCGAAACGGCTGCGAGCGCATCATCAGTGTGGCATGTACTCATGTTGTTACGTGATACGCATGTCGTAATTATCATGTTTGAATGTGTCATTTACCTATCTCGTCTACTCGCATCGCGTAATACCGAGTTTGGTACATGTGAAGCTAGTGAAACAGCCGCGAGCGCATCATGAGCGTAGCATGTAGTCATGTTGTCACATGACACGCATCTCACGTTTATCGTGTTTGCGCCAGTCACATACCTTCGTCATCCATTCACGTACTGTAATACCAAGTTTGGTATATACCAAGTTTGGAAACGGCCGCGAGCGCATCATGAGTGTGGCATGTAGTCATGTTATCACGTAGTCATGTCATGATTTTCATGTTAGGGTCTGTCGCTCTTGTTCGCCATGCAATCATGCCATACCACACCAACTTCGCAACATGTCATGTGAACGAAACCACCGCAAGTGCTGTAGGATCATGCAATGTAAATCATGACTTTCATGACATACATGTCATGATTTTCATGTCATAACTAGTCAAATATGTTTTTCATACAGTCATTATTTGCCATACCAAGTTTGGTATCGAAACCATTATCGAAACGGCCAGGAGTGCTAGAAGTCGTAGGCGGCTAGATAGATAGATAGATAGATAGATAGATAGATAGATAGATAGATAGATACGCTCAAAGTGACCGAAGTTTGCTAAGAAATGCTTCGCATTTATTACTATCAGGGGTTTAATGTCTCAAACCCCCCATATGACAATGATACAGGCCACATTAGAAGGCTTCGACAATTTCGACCTCATGGAGAACATTTACGTGTACACGGAGCTCGAACATTTTCGCCTCCATCGAAAATGCAGCTGCCGCAGCCGGCATACGAACCCGTGACCTTCAGGTTAACAGAGAAGCACCATAACCACTAGACTACCACAGTAGGACACGTAAACCAGCTTCAGCGGATGGCACTTCAGACGTAAAACCCGGCGTGACTACTAGAATATATGAGTATATCGTATGATTAAAAAATTAAGATAGCCAGCCCTGTAATTACAATTGAGTGCTACCCGCTCAAACCTGATCACTTTTTTTGCTCTTAATGACGTATATAAAGCAAACGTACAGTCTGAGCAATTTAAATTAAAAGAAGAGAATAGCGAGCCCCGTAACTCTTTCTCAGGGGAGAACACCTCAACAGTCGCTCACAAGGGGTAGGGGTAAAAGAGTGATTAATACGATAGGATTAAAAGGTAAATAGATAGAGGAAGGAGAGAGGGAGGCGCAGGGACAGCGAACGACAGAAAATGACGGAACTAAAGAGAAGATAGGAAAGTCGGACACAGTCGCAGGAGTCCCAGGACGCGGCACCTTTCGGCGAGAGCTCTTGTCGGCGTCAAGCGATGGCGTAGGGCGAGCCCAATCGGCCAAAGCTGCACTGTCGTCGGAGATCGCAGGGGCACAACCGGTTGGTACGATTTCCAGAGAGCGATAGAAACGTTTTAAATGTTTCGTTTACGTGGTTCGAAAAGGGTAAGTGATCCCCGCGCTTCGCCCAATCATTATCATTCAATTCGTGGATATGCTGCAATCTTTTTTCGTTACACGGCCCCTCACCAGGCTACATTACATATTCTTGTTAGACACTGGCAGTTTTGTGTTCACAGGAGAGCATTATGGCACAAGAATGTTTAGATGCGGAGCAGCTCTTTGACTAGCCTGTGTAACGCTGTCCCTCCGTGAAGTGACGCTCCTCTCGCAATGCGCACTGACGCCACTATCTTCCTCGCCTGCCGCGGCTTGCTCGCTACCACGGTGCTCGTACACCACCGACTCCTCAGTTTACGCGCAATAAACTTGACACGCACCAAACGAACGTGTTCAAACATGTCTTTTTATATTGATATGATATAAAAAGGAGATGTTGGCGCACAACTATTGCGCCGGCTACACCTTAGCCATTGAGCGAAAGTTGAACACCTAGTTTAAAAGAAAACATACAAAGCATTTTTTGGACGTTAAAACACTAGTGCTCACATAAGCAATAACACACTTATACGCACATATCACGACACAGTGATAAGGAATTGTTCGAAAGTGAACGAATGAAGTCTCTAATAATGTCCCTCGTTAACATTCAACATAACCAGTACAAAACAGCAAAACACGTGTCTGGTCCTTATGAAAATGTATTCGCTCGTGTGTACATAAAATTGGACAGGTCATTCACTTCAGCATACAGATATGATGGGTATCATATGATACTATGGAGTATATGTACGGTATGTGAAAGTTCGTTATTTATTAACGTTATTTATTAACGTTATTTATTAACGTTATTTATTACAAACAGCATTCCTGCTGTTTTGTAAAAAAACGTTTTAAGGCTTTTTAAAGCGTGTCTCTCCAGTTAGCCACGGGCGCAGAAGTTTCCTAATACTAAACGGTCTGAAACATGCCTGTACGTGTCACTTCTATCTCTTTTCATTCTCTCCAAAGCTCGCAATGCTCGAGCGCACATTCAGTGGTAACCAGTGACCTCCATTACAAAGGCTGGGCGACGCATCCCCACTACCCCATGAGGGCGCTTGTGGAATCACCGGATGGTGCCTTAGCTGTTCCGGAAGCTGGCGTCTTCTAGTAATTTTAGACGCGTAATTCAAATATCATCTGGTGAAAGTTGTTGCTGCGCTCGTAGTTTTTGTATTTTTTATAATGTCACATGTTCGCAGTCATGCAGTCATTCAACGTTACACGAAAAATGACAGATGCCTTGGTGACAGAGTGTGCATACGGTGGAGTGCCGCAGTGTAATATACAGCAAGTGCATACAGCAAACCCTAATTAGGCATCACATGGAACACCTGCTAACGCTACACGAGAAATGACAGATGACGTAGCGACGCCGTACGCATACAGCGGTGCGCGGACATCTACTAGTGCATACAACAAACTGCGTTTATGCATCACTTCAAATGCCGACTAACGCTACGCGATAAATGACAGACGCCGTAGTGACGACGCCTTCTGAATACGGAGGAATGCAGTAATGCACTCAACAAGCGAAACGGTGGTAACAGGTGCCCTTTTATGGTTGACCATGTTAGCGCTGTTTTCAGGCGCGGCCACTAGGTGGAGAGCACTCAGTTGGAGTCGCAAATGGCTCATCGGGGTTACCGAACGATCTATTATTTTTGTTGTCTTCATGCAAGAATTGGTAAGCATCCTGATTGCGAGTTCGGGATAATGGCGATACATGTGTAGACGTCAGCAATTGTAAGTGGGTCATGTACAGAGGGGGCACCAAAAGCAACAGGCCCTATACTATAGTGAACTAGAGTATGATCTAGTGGCGCGACCGGCTGGGCCCCGGCATCAGCTTTCGCGCTGTTGCTACCAAGTGGCGCCCCTGTTACTTTTCGAGTAGTAGAGCTTAGACTATCTTTTTTTCGTAGCTCAGGGATCATATTTTGTAATTATGAAGTGAGACAAGTCATAACGATAATTGGTGTAATAGAGACATGGTTAAAAAGGCTGTAAAGTGTTCAAGATGCGGAGTGACTTTGGAAATGGACCCTAGTGCAGAAGCAAATGGGGCGGACACAAGTGCAAATGAAGAGAATCGAAGTGCAGAGCAAATGACGCGAAGTGTAGGCAATGTGAGGTCGAGGAAAAAATGGAGAAAACGATGGTTGCCCAGAGTGAGCTGCTGTTGAGAATCACCGAGCTGGAGACTGCGTTGGCGACAGCGCTAGAAAAAACGAGGGCAATGGGAAAAAGGCTGAAGTCCGTTGAGGAAGCACTAGTCAAGGTGAACAAAGGACTGGCCGACGGAGAGAACAGTAGGACACCGGCAACCAGAACGGACGAGAAGAGGAGGTAGCAAGTTTGAAAAAAAAACAGGTTCAGCCGGTTCAATTGTCGCAAGGCCCAGCTTCAGCGAAGATGTGGTGGGGCTGGGAGGAGACAAAGCAGCCGACATCAAAAGTGCAAGTAACCCCCAGGTACAGGACGCTCCAGCTGAAAAGTCACAGCATGTGGTAATCGCTGAAGACTCGAATTAAAATCGATGCACAGAAGCAATCAAAAAGGGGGTAAGAGGTGACAAGAAGGTTGCAGTAAGGATGTTCACGGGACCTAAGCTGGAAGCAGTCATGAGGCAAGCGACCGCAAAACTCAAAACTTCAGCTGATAGACGAAACCTCGTGATAATTTCCGGCGGTTGAAAGGATGTCTTAAATGAAGATATGGCACAACTAGTGACCACACTGGCGAAAGGGGTCGATGACATGCGCGACACTTCTCCTCAGGTAAGGGCAGTGATATGCACAATACCGGAGGTACTGGTGCGTGACGGCAGCCTGCAAAGAGCGATTGTCAACGCAAACCAAGATATACGGTGGTTGAGTCGAGAGAAAGGCTTTGAGGTGGTGAAAATAAACACAGAGGTGCATCGGTAGGGTGGTTTTCAACGAGACAAAATTCATTTCGATGAGCAGCTAGGTCATGAGGTGGGTTGTCGATTTGGAGGACATGTAGTAGATTTTTTGGGAGGGTATGCATGCCCTTCGTGTGCAGGATAGCTATTAACGAGGAAAACAACCAGGGAGACTCTTTAACAGGTGGTATGAACGAATAGGATTCTAAAGTGGCACCAGTGCCTAAGATAGGTAGAGTTCGATGCAGAAATAGACGTAGCTACGAGCGCCAAGCCAACTCAGACATAAGGTAGATTAACATGCAAGGTGGCAGGAACAGGCTGAAGTGGGAAGAGATAGAAGAGCAGCTAAGAGAGGAGAGGCCGATGGTATACGGTTTTGTAGAAACACATCTTGTGGACATAAAACAACGTCCTAACAATCTGGACTAAGCGTGGGAATATTGTAATGGAACAGGAGGCAGCAGAAAGGGGGGTGGTATTGGGGAATTCATTCATAAAAGTACAGACTGACAAAGGGTCAAGCAGGAGTGCAAGGAACATTTATGGCTATAAGGGTAAGTGGCAGGGCAAGTGACTCTCCTGAGTTTGGTGTAGTTGTGGATGGGAGCAAAGGCCAGAGAGGAAAACCAGGTAATGGTAGAGTGCATATCAAAAGACATTGAGGAGTTAGGAGGAGATATGATTGCGCACATAGAAGATATAGGTGGGTATACCGACCCAATAGGCAATATAATCATGGATATGTGTGAAAGACATGATTTGATTATTTTCAACAGTACCGAGAAGCGTGAAGGGCAATTAACATGAGGTAGGAAGGCTGCAGTCGACGATAGATTATGCACTGATGTCACATAGAATGTTGGATAAGCTCAGGGGAATGCACATAGATGAAGGAGGCTCCAGAAGTCTGGGTAGTTATCAGAAACGTATCAAGCTAAGTTTTGGAAGAGCAGTGAAACAGGGGAGGAGACAAGATGAGCAACTACAGGAAAATTTTTATCCAGAAAGGCAAATTGGAATGACCACTACACAAATTGAGAAAGTAATCACGCAGGATAATAAGACAGTGTGGACATACACAAATCTAAATAGACTCTTTGAGCTAGAGCTTGCTAAGACGCGTGACAAGTCACCCCGGAAAAGAAGACACAAACCCAAAAGTTGGTGAGACGAGGAAGTTAAGAGAGCCATAGCAAAACATCAGGAAGCCTCTAGGGCACACAGACAAGCTAAGCAGTGGGTGAACCGACAGATGGTGTTGAAAGAAAATGGGAAACCGTTCTAAGCTGTAGAAGGGATGCATCCCTTCTGATCAATGAAAAGATGAGAAGAAAGGGAGCTCAGTGGCTGGCAGAAGTACATAAAAAGGATAGAGAAGCAGCTGCGAAATTTTGGAACCATCTAAACTCCCCAAGAAATGAGACGAGCCTAGAGCAGAGTTTTATAGCTACAGCCCAAGGTTCTAGGCTAGAAGGGGACGAAGCTATTGAATATATAAGAACAAGGGTCACAGAAAAATTTCAACAAAGAAGTGATTTACGCACCACAATAGACAAGGATGAATGAAGTGGCGCAGTGGCTGCATTTTTACAACGAGAGAGGGAAAGGGCTGAGAAGAGGGTTCCTAGCAGTACATCAACAGGCCCAGATGGCATTCCACTTATGATGATAAAGACTTTAGGTCCGAAGTCTACGCAGGCTTTGAGAGAGGCAATCAGCAAAATAATAATCGATGTTGAAGTCCCCGATGAATGAAAACTTAGCAGGATGAGCATGGTCTATTAAGGAAAGGGCGACAAAGCTGACATAAACAACTACCGTCCTGTAACAGTGTTATCAGTTGTCTACAGGCTGGCGATGCAGATTATAAAGGGAAGGCTGCAGGCATGGATAGAGGATAAGAGGGTGCTCGGGGAACTGCAGAATGGGTTTCGGAAACGCAGGAGGTTGGAAGACAATTTGTTCTTACTGACGCAGGGCATCGAAATAGCAGAAAAGGAACACAGGCCCCTGTGGCTAGCATTTTTGGATATCAAGGGAGCGTACGATAGCGTGGTTCAAGAGAAATTGTGGGGAATACTGGACACACTAGGCGTGGAAGATGTAGTCACTAATCTTTTAAAGGATATCTATAGAGGTAAAAGGCTGTTATAAAAAGGGAAAAACATGTATGCAAGCCTACAGAAGTAAAACGGGGGCTTAGGCAGGGGTGTCCTCTGTCACCCTTGTTATACATGATGTACCTACAAGAATTAGAGGCCAAAGTAGAGGGAAGTGGGCAGGGCTTCAACCTCTCTTTTGTCAAACAAGCAAAAACTCATTGAACAGGCACTACCTGCATCTGTACGCAGATGATATAGTGCTGATAGCCGACAACGAGGAAGATCTGAACAGATTGATGGACATCTGTGGTAATAAGGGAGATAGGTTAGATTTCAGATTCAGTAAGGAAAAATCAGCGGTCATGATTTTTAATTATAATGAATGTAGTGAGCTTAGAATACAGTAGGTCACGCTAGAGATAACAGATAAATACAAATGTCTGGGCGTATGAAAAAACATTGGGGCCAAGTACCTAAGGGAACACGAAATATACATGACGGCTAAAGGTAAAAGGAATGCAGCGTTGATGAGAAACAGGGCACTGTGGAATTACAATAGGTATGAGGTTGTGAGAGCAATATGTAAAGGAGTCACGGTTCCTGGTATGGCGTTTGGCAATGTGGTCTTGTGCATGAGATCAGAACTTCAAGCAAAATTAGACAATAAGCAACGTGGAATAGGCAGGCTGGCCTTAGGAGCTATCGGGAATACACCAAATCAGGGAAAACAAGGTGATATAGGATTGACATCATTTGACTGCAGGGAAGCTAGCAGCAAGATTATATTTGAGAAGCGATTGAGAGAAATGGGGAGGGGGGGAGCGTTCACCTAGGAAGGTAGTCAGCTACTTGTACATGAAGAATGTCGATACAAAATGAAGGAAGCGAACCAGAAATTTGACTGGTAAATACTTAGAAAACAGCAGGGCGCCAAACCAAAAAGTATGAGCGGTTCAGAAGAAGGTGAAGAAAGCTCGGACTGATATGTGGAGAATGGGCATGATTAAGAAGTCCCAACTAGAGATCTCCTAAACTTTTAGGCAGGAAGTTGCCACGGAAAGGATCTATGATATTACTCGGGGTAGTTCTCTAGAGTTTGAGGCCAGTACGGGAGTATTGTGAACCAAGACATATTGGGCCAATACGAAAGGGTAGACAAGATATGCAGTGCGTGTGGAGAGGAAGAGGAAACTGCCGAACACTTGATAATTTTCTGTAAAGGTCTTTACCTAAGGATGAAGGCGCAGAGTTTTTCAAAGCACTGGGGTTTAGGGACAGGGAAGGCAAAATAGACTTTAAGCGGGTAGAAATAAATAAAAGGAGGTTATCTGTTTGGTGGCTAAAGTCAAGGCACGAGTGAAAATTAAACACTTCACTGCAAAGTACGAGTACTCAAGCACACTATGTAAAGGAAAAATTATTCTAGTTTTTGGTTCACTAAGGAATACGGCTTGGTGGCGTTAGCCACTACCCGATCTAAAGGGTACAGCCATAATAATCTATCCATCCATGCCAGCTTCGGCTGCGTTGTCGGGTCATCGCGGACTCCTGCAGAACTGCGAATGTGGTTACTTCTAACGCACGTTTTTTTCGATTTCATGCAAACGCAAAACACGAAGTTATTTACTGTGTGGGCAACCTGGCATAAGCGTTGGCTTGGCATCAAGAAACAGTGACTGTTTTCCTCAGCAAATGTGCATTTCCTTGTTGGTTATCCGTGCACATAACACGCAGTATGTAGCTTCGCTCAAAATGGTGTTCACACACCGCTAAAGTTTTGGTCAGAGGCTTGTCAGCCCTCCAGAGGTCACGCTCCCACTTTCTGCAGAGATCGTCATTCCTGGGAAATGCAAACAGCGATGCCTTCGGAGTGCCCCTGTTACCGATTGGGCAACCCGGAGCAAAGCAATGAGATCCGTTATCCGCTTTGACATGTCTTGAGCCACATTTCAGCTTGTTAGAACTGGAACAGCTTGTGAGAACTGGAACAGCTTGTTAGAAGTTGAAATGCACTAATCCAGCCTGTGAAGAGAGACTCATCGGCTCCGCTCTTTGACGCAGCCAGCCGCCCAACAAGAGCGTAGTACGCGTAGCGCAAGAACACTTGTTGAGAAGAACACACACGCACTGGACGAATAAAAAGCACCTCTCATGTGCGCTATGATTTCCTTCTGGCCGTCGCTGGCCCTCTTGTCTATACACTTGGGCTTAAACAATTTCGAACATGTGCGAATGACCACAAAGCGAGAGCATATTATGGCTCTTGTATATGATATTGGCCTTAACGCGTACTTCTAAACGTGCGCATGGTATAAAAGTGACACCGAACAAACTCTGTACTAGATGTAACACAATACAAGAAACGAGAGAAAAGCTGCATCTTTACTTTTTCAGTTTGTTGGGCAGACACTATCCCTTAGAATAGCCGGTATCTATGCCTTCCGCGCGCCTTGGTCAGTCGGAAATATAAATGCATACATTCACGGCCCAGATTCACGGTACAACACTTCCTTGGCACTGCAGCTGCTCGCAATCTGGCCACTCACCACTGAACACGAGCACAACCACAAGCAGCACACATCACAACTCCGAAGAGCCCGCCGTCAAACAGAGAACGATTCAACATTCCTTGTATCTCGTCGAAGCGCAGTTATGCAGCAGGGACTGCAACGCCGATGCCAACGCACCACTGAATGCCGGTGTCGGTTGCGTTGCCAACACATCACAGAACGCAGCCAGCGTCGACAGCCCGTTGACATATGTGGTAGAGCTTCCAGGCCTTGACGAAGTTAATTCAGGTGGTGGTGCGTTAAACTCACAGCGTTAAGCGTTAAACTCACACACATACTCACGCACACGTACTGATAGACTCCCGTGCTGCCCGCACTATCCAGCGAAGATGACGCCGGCGTGCACTCGCCTCGCGCATTAGAGATAAAAAGGCGCAGTGGCGCCGTGAGAAAGCCTAGCGGCTGTACTTGTCGTTTCGGACTACCGAGACAGCAGCCGCGGCCTGCAGATCGTGCAACTATATCATTTTCTAGTTCACTATATCCTATACCTTTCTAATTGTGGCAGGCCTTGTCCAATATTGGCTTGGACGAATTGGCATGCCGCCAGAGTGGAAGAACACCATCGATGTACGAGGTTGTTGGCAAGCCGGAAGGTCGTCTTCGTGACGGCGGACTGATGGCTGGTGTGTCAAAAACATGTCTGAGCTGCTTCTAAAATTCAGCCCAGTCAGGTAAGCCGATGACATGGTTGCAATACTTGTCTTCGCGACCCGGCCATATAGAAAAGTCCGTGACCCAATTTTGGGGCTTCTACCCACTGATTAGCGGCATTGAGGCAATCGTAGTCATTGGGCTAGTGCTGAAGTCTGTCCCACGATGACCTTCAAAGAGTGAGGCGTGACAATACTTTTCGCGTGTAACAGCAGGAGGCGCAGCTTGGAGCTGCAGAGTCAAGATTGCATCAGCGTCAGCAGGCTCGTTCTGCGACATGATGTAACAGTGGGCAACGAGAGGATAGAGAAGAGAAAATTTACCTCTATCATGTGTGCCTTTCTGTTTTAAATGACATTAGTCGGAAAATCTCGCAAGCATACACTCACCACCCCAAGTGCCTCCATAATAATAATAATAATAATAATAATATTTCACTGTTGAGGAAGAAGCACACATCAATGGCCTTACACACAAACACAATATATATATATATATATATATATATATATATATATATATATATATATTTACACATATTCAGCCGTGAGCAGGTACTGCTCACGGCTGCTTATTTTTCACCCACTTTTCTTTCTTATTTAAATTCCATTGTTTCTAATAACTTCCCCTGTACATTCCTTGACACAACTGTATGTTAGATCTCATTAATATTTTGTCAAAAACACGGAAAAACGAGCCCTTAGATATACACTTCTTTCCCATATATATATATATATATATATTGTAACGAGCGAGACAGAGAACAAGAGACAACACCCGATCCTGGGCCAGCTGTTCTTATTCTGTCTTCTTCCTCGCTCGCCCAGCATGCGCGTCTGTGCCAGAGTGCCAGTTTCGGTCTCCGTAGTCACACTCGGCCATGACTGCAAGCATTGTCGATGGGCTACACGACAATGTTCATGTGGGTGAGGCTAGCTGCAGCAGTTGACATTGCTTCAGGTGGGCGGGGTTGGTTGCATCGTCGCGGTCGGCCCCGACCACGCTGGAAGTTTGTCGAAATCGGCTCCGGCGGCCGACACTGGCGATGTCACCTGGGTCGTTCGCCATGTTGTGGTGGGGACTGGGTCCTGCTTGGTCCATTTGTTGATGATGACTCCGGGGGACGACATTGACTGTCGCTTAGCAGTCTACAGCCTCGGCCACGCTGCGACTTTTCAGAGAAAGTAGTTCGGGTCCGGTTTTTCTTTGGTGGACCGAGCAGGCATTCTCGTGGTACAAGTTTCCTGCGGTGGTGTGGTTTTCTTGAAGATGGTTCTGTCAAGCGGCCCCAACTGAATTGACATGGTCGCAGGTTGATCACAGAACGCTTTCCTTTGTCCCACCACAATTTAGAAAACAGGGCAGGAAATGGTGGATCCGGCAACGAAACGAGTAGCATCTTATGCAGCCGTCTGCGCAATTCGCTGCGAATTGAGAGATGTTTTTCGGTGCGATTAGAAATCTGCACGAATTTGGGGTGAAGTCCTCGTGCTGACCTGTGGTGCGGCTCTTGCGCCGTGACTTGCGTAGTCCGTGACTTGCGCAGCGTTGTCGCTATGGGGCTCCCGGACGCTATAAAGTCAGCGATTCTTGAAGCTACGCTGCGTACTGTCGAGAGATCGTCGACGGAAGCCGTTCCGAAAATCAGAGCCTCTACCGATTCAGGCAGTGCATGCATCGCACGCATATCCTCTTCCGTCTGGCCAGATGGAATGTTAATTGACTCAGCGGAAAGACCTGTCTCATTAGGTGGTAGATTGTTCAGTAGGATGGGGGCCGGTGCCTCCAAGTCAACCGGACGACCTGCGTTGGGGCCTCTTACGGAGCGTTGCGCAAAGCTTGCCATCGGGGATCCGCCGGACACAGCTACACCGCCGGGCCGCTGCTCCTCAGGAGCTCTAATTACGACAGCAGAAATGCCTGTGCAAGACAGAGTTACACAATCGTGATTGTTCCCTACATCTTGGTCACCGAATGACAGGTTGTTAGGGGCTCGAATCGTATCCTCTAGGTCGGGCTTTTCCCGAGTTCCGTCCTGAGAGAAGGTCGAGTTACATGGGCAGGTGGCACACGGAATCAAACCGAAAGCTGCTATGAGCTTGAAACTCCACTCCGCCCATGACTGCTGCTTCCAACCTTCATACCGGTGCCACGCCACTGCACCTTCCCGAAGACGGTCTATGGCCACATACCATTTCTGATTCTCTGTCCAGGCCGCGTGAATTGCTAGCGCGTTGACAGTTGCCACCCAGCTGTCGGCGTCGTTCCGAACCCCATCGAATTCCGGCAGATCGTAGGTGGACGGCGATGGTGGGGCGGCACGTGAAAATGCGGATATCACTGAGGCAACGCTGTCGAGCTAGTCTGAGAGCTGCAGGAGGGTGCCCCAAAGCTGCCTAAGTTGCTCTAATGGGCTTGCCTCAAGGTCGTGCGACGCAGCTACATCCAACACGGCGTTAGTGGCACGCAATTCCGGCAACATTGTAGGAGCTTGCTCGGAGATTGACGCTGTCAGTTCGTTGGTCTTGACGCGGAGTAGTGCGTTGGTACGCCGCAGGTTCGCGGCGCAGTCGTGTGTGAAGTCCGAAGAGTCGGTGATCGTGGTCTTCGAATGAGTAGCGGTTACAGCACTCACGCTGGTGAGGTTGACGAGCAGAGAAGCCTGGGCGGCGTTCCCTAGCAGCTCGCATGTTGAAAGAGTGCGGCAACGGGAATGTAGGCCATGGGAAGCGTAAGCGGCATTCCCAAAGGACAGGAGCCGGTGCGGAACTCTGCCACAAAATGGTGGCAGGGCGTCAATAAGGTCAAGCCCTACAGCCCCAGGGGAGGCCTGGGCGCCGTCCACTGGTGGTTTGAAGAGTAGCGAAGCGGCGGGTGGCACCCCATTGCCAAGGAAGCGTGAACGGCGTTCCTCGATGGAGAAACTCGTGATGCCGACGAACCACGAAGACCCGTACCGGTGGCTTCCCGCAGATGAGTCACTCGTTGAACTGCGCCATTGTAATGAGCGAGGCAGAGAACAAGAGACAACACCCGATCATGGGCCAGCTTGCTTGCTTGCTTGCTTGTTCCTTTCTTTTGTGGCTCACACCCACTAGGGGGGATTGGCCAAGAAGCCGGTGGTTAATCCAAGTCAATACCTTCAGGTTTTCTAGACAAGGGAAATAAAATTACTGTGTTTTGACTGTGAAATTATTTTGGCGCAATGAGAAAAAAAGAAAAAAAGGTGCGTGACCTATCATTCCAACAGCGCGTGTAGGCTTAATTTTAATATATTCAGTGTGGTCACGCCAGCTCAGTTTTTGATCGTACAGTACACCCAGATAATTAATACAGTTAACCTGGGGAATTATTTTTTGATGGTACTGAAGAGAAATAGTAACAGGTGTGTCCAATGGAAAAACTATTAAGGCACTTTTAGTTACGTTCATGTTCATATGAATTTTTTGAAACCAGGTTTCCAATGTTGCCAAGTAACACTGTAAAGTCGAATGTAGTAAATAAATATCGCTGTCATAGGCAAAGAACGCGATATCATCTGCATATACATATACTTGTACCTCATCACTCAGTGGTAATGAACTTAACAAAATGATAAATAGCACAGGGGATAGAACAGAGCCCTGAGGAATACCTCTCGTTTGGCTATACTTCGGTGAGGAAACACCTTGCTGGGAGCAATAAAATTTTCTGTCTTTTAAAAATTCGTATATCCAATTTGTTATGTACTGCGGGAACATAAGCTCTTTTAGGGCATTGATAAGAATAAGATGTTTAACACTGTCATATGCCTTGGCTAAATCAAGGGTTACTAGGGCCGCATATTGTCGTCTGTGCCGAGCAAGCTTTATACGAGCCTTTAAATCAACATGTGCCCACCATATAGAGTAACCTGGTCTAAATTCAATCTGGCACGCACTGATTATCGCATTATTTGTTATGAACTTCGTAACTCTAATGTAAAGTATTCTTTCTATTAACTTACCTACATGTGATGTTAAAGCGATTGGCCTAATGTTATCTATCTGCATTCCTAGTCCCTGTTTTTTAAGAAGCGGTATTATTTTTGCAAGTCTCCAGTCAGGAGGTATGCAACGTTAAGAAGGTCTTTAGGAGAGATGTCGAATAATATTTTTAACATTTCTGAAGTGACGCCATCTGGTCCTGGACCTGTGTTTAGCAGAATACGAATGACGTGCGCAAGTTCATCTCTACTTACTTTAATAAAATCGTTTCCGAATGACGGTTTTGCACACTTTATTTTGATTTGTGATAGAAACCTCTTCTCCAATGCTAATGCGATTTCAGTTAACGTATCTTCCAACTCAGTTGGAGAAAAATTAACTGAGTCAATATTTACGTGTGCTGTAATAGCTTTACGATTACGGAGAAATCTGAGTAGAGCTTTCTTGTTGCCGCTCTTGGATAGATAGCCGTATGGTTTTTCTTCATAATTGTCTTTCGCTAATGACATTGTTCTCCTAAAGGTAGCTTTGGCGAAAAAATAATTTCTTCAACTAGTCGGACATTGGTTGGTAAGGAGTTTTTTCCCTGCAGCGTTACGGCGTCTATATAGTCTGGCACAATCCACATTCCACCAGGCAGATATGAATTCTCCCTTTGTTGAAGATATAGTGAACTGTGATGTTTTATTTGTACACTTTAGGGTGGAACAAAGGCTCATAGCTTTCATATTTGCTTCCATATTGGGCAAGGAAGACAGCGTTGACTGTAAATTCTTTTTAAATTTATAGTAGTGTACAAAACTTTGCACCTGGCGATCTACCGCCACTAAAGGAATGCTAACTTCAAATACCAGGGGGCAGTGATCACTACTTGTAGCTAAGGTCCCTAGATGAAACAAGTTTCCAAGGTAGCGACACCCTCCCTTTTCCTCCTCGCTTATTTGCCTGAAGCGCCCCCTAAAAGGTTCAAAACTTTCATCCAAAAGCGAATGTTTGAAGTCTGTTGCTACGGTGAATAGATGTAAATGAAACAAAATGGAACGAAATAAGACGTAGAATAAACAGTTACCTTTATGAACATAAAAGGCACAACACAAGAGCAAGCGGGATGTGCGTTACTCAACCGGCAACGTTGTGCAGTTCTATACTTTACACCACTAGCCATGGCGTCTCGCGTAGTACATTTTAGTTCCACGGCCGCGGTATTTCGTCCAGTTCTAACTAGTCCACTTCTCCGATTGTTTTTTGTTCGTGTTGTGACACTGTGAACGTGCTTTTTGCTGGATCCTGTAAGTGGCCACAGGGCGTGACGTTGTGACAATTGATTACAACCGGCTTGTGCACACGCAAGAAAAAAAACTATGACCAGACTGGTACGAACACTCGTCCAGCAGCACTGCAATGACGTTATTTTAAATGTGCCCATTTGGACAATCGTGATGCCAAGTGATTCTGATGCGGTGCTGGGAACTTCCTGAAAAGTGAGAGTTCTACTGGTGAGGTGTCTCGAAGCAGCGCGTTTCGGCTCAAGCGGGAACTGGTCAAGAGTGAAATGTTTCTGAAGGTGCGTTCATTACAACCTACAGCTGCTCTGTATACGTGCTGACCCACATGTATTTTTACCAACTGGCATGCACTAGACACGCATCAGACGCGCGCCTGGCGTTTCAATAAAAACCGACAAGTGAACTCGCTCCGCAGATCCACGTCGACATACGTTGATGGAGTTGCACGAAAGCATTCGCGTGAAATGGTTCATAGTTGCGATTCATGGTGCGCTTTATCTCGGAAAGCACGAGGTAAGTTGAAGAGAGCGAAACCATTTTCTGTTGTTTACGGCAACGCAGCATTGCTGAAAAACGCAGATGTTGCATTAAACGAGCATGGCGAAGCAATCTCGGTCGACTTAGCGCACACCGAAATGCTCCTCCTCTTCAGTTTATGTTCTGGCTACGATTTTGTCTTCTGGTCATGGCGAGAATCCGGCTGGAGATATATGCGCATGCGTACTCGTTTTGAACCTTTCGCATAATAATAAATAACACCACCAGCCATTTGCAAGATCACTTGCAAGTAATGCACCAATTACAGACGCGGATGGCAGAGAAAAACAGGAGTAATCGAGAGAGTGAAGAGGACGGCTCGAGAACAATGAGTGACGCTACCTTGTTTCATCTAGGGACCTTACTTGTAGCGGTATCCAGAACAGTCCAAGACGATATTGTCACACTTGAGCTAGCGAATGTCAAATCTAAGATGGACCTCGAATTACATCGAACGAATGTCGGAACTCTGGAGTACCAACAAATAAGGGTATTCTGATTAGTCCAGTCCCACAACTGTTTTCCTGAAGATCAGTGCGGAATCCCCATCACACGTGATGGGAATTGAAGTCTCCCGCAAATCGTATACTGTTTTTGCAAAAACTCACAGTCACGTAAAAGGCTCTTTCATCTTGTATTCCAGCCGGAAAGTGGTTGTTGACAATAGATAGTGGCCCGCATCCGGGAAAGTGAATTTCCAGAACCAATACTTCATAATCGCGTGATATTTGTTTGTAGACTAAGTGTGCTTTATGACAAATTGCGGATGAAATGAAAAATATTAATCCTCCACCACGTGAGCCTCAGTCCAGTCGAAAGCACTGATAGTTTTTTAGATAGAAGCTTTGATCAGCAGACAGCCAAGTTTCTTGTAAAATTATGACGTCTGGAGATTGTTGAGAAATTAGGTATAATAAGTCTGTAGTTGCAGAGAGAATTGAACGGCAGCTCCACTGAAGTACTCCAAGGCACCCTATGATGATAAGCAAGCAGTAGCAACTGCTTGATCTAAGATACTGTCCTTTAAGAAGTCCACTTTAGTCCTAGGTTCCTTCACACTCTTTTTTGTTTTTAGATGAGAAGAATTATTCAGTTTGTTAGTGGGTGATCTGGTGCGTTTCAAAAGGCGAGCATCCATATCTACATCCAGATTACTTATTGATTCTTAATCAGATATAATTTCTGGCTCAGTTGTGTTAGATCCGGAATGCATTGCCTCATTATCGATAGACACAACTAACTGATGTTCGGCAGGTTCATTAATTGAGGCACTGGGAGGTTGGATACGCTTAGTTAGTCTATCAGATGCGCCCGACATCTGCAAATCCATAATATTATTGAGTGAGTCAGACAGATTGAGTAAACATTTTTCTAATACTTTTTCTACGGCCTTTTCTACCATAGAAATAATGGACTGAGAAAGTTATGCATCCATAGAAAAAGGTGGACGAGCTGCTATGCCCACATAACCCTGATTCCTGCTTTGAATTTCTGCAATTGCTTCTTTACGAGAGCATCGTCTCCTTTCAATGATTTCAATCACCCGAAGTTCCTTTGATCTTGCAGGGCAGTTAGGATCGTCTGCAGCGTGATTTGTCTTGCACAAACAGCATGTCTTATTGTCTGATTGACATTCAGCAGCACTATGACCAGCCCCGTACATGGCCTCGCATATGCGGGATCGAGTGTCTCCGATCGACAACCTTTAGTATTGTGCCCAAAGCGCCAACATTTAGCCCATTGCAGCGGACGGGGAGCCATAGCTTCGACCTTATAGATAAGCGGCCATGCCTTGATCTCCGAAGGGCGCTCTGTTCCAGCGAATGTGGCAATTACAGTTTCAATGGGAACTTTCTGTTTGTTTTTCTGTTTGGTACAGCGGTGAACAGAAATAACACCTGCTGGGGAAAAGATGTCCAAGACTTCTGCTGGGCTTAGACTTTTGTCTACCCCCCCGAACCAATCCTTGCTGGATGAGGTGGGATAAAAGAGCTCACCGGATGTGATGCAAAAGTAGTGCACTTCAGAAGGTCTTGGATGCAAGCCTTGTCTGGTGAGCAGCACAATATCCCCCCCCCCGCGTCCAAACTGACGAACCTCTATTATCAGTAGAGAGTGTGGAGTGATCGCACGAAATTCCGTTTGAATTGTCTTGGGGTTTTTCATGCGGATGAACCCACCGGTGGTCGGCACCAAAGCGACAGGAACGCTACGGGTTCCATTGTGGACAAACAACTCCAGGAGAAGATCTTGAGGGGGAACAGAGGCTGACCAGAGGGCAGGTTTCTGGCCCGGAGAAAAACAGACATGAAATAAGATGTTACACTTATCAATGCACTAATACAGTTGCGGAACAAGAGGTAGATCTAATAAAATAAAAATAACCGCCGGCTACTTGACCACAACCCTGAGGATGGAACAAGGAACGTTGGGACCGCTGACCAGCTTCTTCCAGCTCGTGAGCGCCGAACTCGATCTTGTTCTGCCCCCGACTGGGTGGGACCAGCCGTTCTTATTCTGTCTTCTTCTTCTTCCTCGCTCGCCTAGCATGCGCGTCTGTGCCAGAGTGCCAGTTTCTGTCTTCGTCGTCACAATTTATATATATATATATATATATATATATATATATATATATATATATATATATATATATATATATATATATATATATATGTATATAATATACGCCTATTACGCCTATTATGTTTATTGTTCTACCACAGTGGGAGAAAATTCATGACGCATAGTTTAATTTTCAGATTTTCAGCTCTGTGTAACTAATGCACAATATACGTCAGGACCAGAAAACTGAAGCACCAACGTAGGCCTTGTTGGGTATCGCTTCAAAATAACGACATAAGTAGGAGCAAGTTAAAATAGCGCGGTGTTGAAGCCTTCTCTACGCCTGGCGGCGTTTGGCACCTTTTTTTTCATTTCCTGTAACATTGACCTAAAGACACTCACCTGAGCAGAAACAAACGTAGCTGTGAATATGCACCGAGCTGGGTTTATTGAATCTGTTTGTGGCAAAAGTAGGAACAATTTAATTATCTGCTCACATGTAAATGCACATAAATTTGATTGTACAATTTTAAAGCAAGGACTTTATAGTAAGCAGGCACCTAAGAATTATGTGCCCCTAAAAGTTTTAAATGCGAAGCATTTCTTAGCGCACTTCGGCGACATTGAGCGTATCTATCTATCTATCTATCTATCTATCTATCTATCTATCTATCTATCTATCTATCTATCTATCTATCTAGCCGCCTACGACATTTAGCTCTCCTGGCCGCTTCGACAATGGTATCGTTACCAAACTTAGTATGGCATAACATGACTGCATGAAAAACATAATTCACAAGTCATAACAATGAAGTCATGATTTGTATGCCATGAATTTCATGATTTACATTTCATGATCCTGCAGTTCTTGCGGTAGTTTAAGTCACATGGCATGTTGCAAAGCTGGTATGCTGTGGCATGATTGCACGGTGAACACAAACGACAGATTTTACCATGAAAACCATGACATGCGTGTCATGTAACAACATGACTACAAGCCACGCTCATTATGCGCTCACGGCCGTTTCTCAAGTGTCACATATACTAAATTTGGTATTGCAGTACGCAAGTAGATGACGAAGGTATGTGACTTGTGCAAACATGATAATCATGAGATACGTGTCATGTAACAACATGTCTTCATGCCACGCTCATGATGCGCTCGCGGCCCTTTTACTAGCTTCACTTATACCAAATTCAGTATTACGGGACGTGAATTGATGACAAAGGTATGAAGGTGACGAAGATGTCGAAGGCACCGGTGCAAACATAGTAAACATGAGATGCGTGTCGTGTAACAACATTACTACATGCTACGCTCGTGATGCCCTCGCGACCGTTTCGCTAGCTTCACATTGACCAAACTCGGTATTACGTGACACATCCAAACATGAAAATCCCGACATGCGTGTCATGTAACAACATGACCACATGCCACACTAATGATGCGCTCGCGGCCATTTCGCTAGCTTAACATACGCCAAATTTGGTATTACCTGACGCCAATGGATGACGAAGGTATGTGACTGGTGCAACCGTGATCATCATGAGATGCGTGTCATGTGAAAACGTCATGCCACAGTCAAGGCACCAATACCTTTTGACGTGATGCGGTGTGCGTGCTCTCCGGCATTGATTCCGTCGCGTCACGCCGGTGTTGCCACACCAGGCGCCCGTCCAGCCATATACTCGCCGGCGCGCCCAGCGCTGCGTTGCTTTGACGATTGCGCGTTTCAGCGCGTCCAGCGTCCCTCCGCACGAAAAGAGGGACACGCAGTGCCGTAGCCGAGGACATCAAAAGATGTTCCTCGAACAATGTGTCCCTGGCAGCCTAGCCCCGGGCACAGCAACAACCGTTGGACAAATAAAGTTTATTCAACTTAACTCTGTGTTGTCAAGGTAACGCATCGGCGCGAAATGCAGCATGTCGAATTTCGCGCCGGTCGCCTTCGTGCCACGCCGACGGGCGCTAGTCGCGCCTGGCGTCATAGTACCTCGCGTTTTGCTAAGATTGCGTCGCTGTGTGCAGCGTGCGCATGCGTCAACGCTATATTGGAGTAGATTGGGCCCTTCATGAGGCGCTCATGACCATTTTACAAACATGATAATTATGACACGGAAGTCATGTACGGCATCATTTGCCTTCACCTCGTAACTTTGTGCTGATTTTAAAGTGACATATATCAACATTTCTTATTCGTATCATCGATTTCCACAGTACGTGGGATCTACCGATTTTTTTCTTTGTTCCTGGATAAGGGTAATCCAGGGTAACGTATGAAGTAGCTAAAACTACATATTACCTTATAAATTTCGCTCAGCGCGAAATGCGGTCGGTGTCTCACCGCTGTGCTCTAGTGGCTAAGGTGCTCGGCTGCGGACCCGCAGGTGACGGGATCGAATCCGCGCTGCGGCGGTTGCATTTTCGACAGACGTTAAAATGCTGTAGGCCCATGTTCTCAGATTTCGGTATACGTAAATAACCCCAGGTGGTCTGAATTTTCGAAGCCCTCCACACGGCGTATCGCATAATATCATTGTAGTTTTGGGGGGTGTTAAACCCCACATATCAATTTTCGGTGCGTGTTTACTTACATTTGTCCACCTTTTGCTTGTGCAGATGATCACAGAGGCTTGGACTCATCAGTTCTTCCCGCGTTCAATGATATACAGCACTTTTGTTCACACCCACAGCAAGAGTCTTCAAGATGTTCAAGGTGCCGCAATTAACCCTTCAAAAAAGCAAATATTACGTGAACAGAAAATACGCAACCGTTGTGATCTGGACCCTGAAGCGTTCAGTTGGTTGAAAGGTTACACTTACAGAGACCATTTAGCAGTCTTAGAGAGTGTAGAATTCCGTCAACGAACTAGCGCTAAATGTCAGCATCTTGACGTTGGTTGCGGACCAGGAAACTTTCTTTCAGACTGCTTAATTCCACGGCTGCGTCCGTTCAAACGCGTCGTAGCTATAGACATATCGCTAGAAATGCTTCGACACGCCCAACGCCACTATCAGCAGCGAGGAGTCTTCTACGAACAACATGACATTGAGAACGACGATCCATACACGTTGCGTGAGAAGTACGGCCTGTTCGATCGGGTCTTCGCTTTCCTCACTTTTCATTTTGTGTCGAATTTGGAAAAGGCATACCAGAATGTCCATCGCTTACTCCAGGACCGCGGAGAGTGCCTGACTGTTAACTTCACAAGAACTGGCATAACCGACGTGTGGCACCGGATGTACCAGAAGGAACAATGGAGGCCCTACCTACCCGTGAGTTCTGATTTTGCTCATAGATACTATTATGCTAAAATGTTCTCTCCGTGATGCTACTGAGTTCTTGATATCCAAGATATCTATCACGTTTTTAAACTACCTCTAATGGGTATCTACAGTCATGGTCTAGCGTTATACTTTACAGCAAAAGCTGTTTATGGGATCCCAACTCGGGTCACGCGCGGGGTCGTAGTTGTCCGCCACCGCCAATGTTCGTAAGCACTATCGCATGAAATAAGAGAAAAACTTTGTACCACTTATTAAAGGGCCATTCAGCAGGCCCCATACCGAATTTCAGTTAGACAGTGGAAGTTGTTGGCTGTCCGATGAGGAACACTTTGACACAAAAATATTTCTAATTGATTCACCACGAGCGGAGAAAAGAGGTTTTTTTTAAGCGGCGCGAAACGAGGATGAGAGGAGGCGAGCTCAAAACCCTTGCCGCTCCTCCGCGTAGCCTTCGTGAGCCAGATGTCTTCCCCACACTCTCCAGCATCCGACCATGAGATGACGTGTGCATGACGTGTGCACGCTATGCGCACGTGCGCACGTTTTTTGTGCGTGTTTTTCTTTCAATTTTTCCCGTGAAATGCTACGAGATGCGGGGATAATGTGCCAACGTTTCGCATGCGTTCGTGTCCCCACGGTCAGCGCTTTGAGCAGACGACCGCTGTGGAACGCCCCTACGCGTTCGCGCACTTATTGTGCTCATCTGCTCTACCGTGTCTAAGCCAGCATTTCCAAACCATCCCGCAGAAACAGGCAGAAGACCACAAAGTAACACTGGTCAACAAAGCAACGATGCTCGCGTGCTTGGGGGTTGGACTTGTTTGGGCACGTCATGCGCACGCCACCTCATGGTCGGATGCTAAAGAGGGTGGGGAAGACATTTGGCTTACGAAGGCTACGCGGAGGAGCGGCAAGGGTTTCGAGCTCGCCTCCTTTCAGCCTGGTTTCGCGCCACTTCAAAAAACCTGTTTTCTCCGCTCTTGAAGAGCCGATTCAAAAAATTTTTGTGGCAAAATGTTCCTCATCAGATACCCAATAAATTCCACTGTCTAACTGAAATTGGGTATGGGGCCTGGCGAGTGGCCCTTTAAGGACGCAGTAGGGCTCGAATTGAAGTCCGCTGCGTGCCAGCTTTACATTCTACCTCTGAGTCACGCCAGTGTTCGGCCTTTGTTCGCAAACTGGCCTTAGACAGGCTTGATGTCTGGGAAGGAGTCACGTTATTATTAGTAATAAGCGTTTTAAAACAGCAAAAGAACAACCATCACACAATGCGAATAATGAAATTAGTGAGTCGTGTAATGATACAATTCATTGCAATAGCTTGTTCTTTATCAGCTGTAACTATGGCTCCAACTCACTTCAGGCATAATTCCTCATCACCGTCAGCCACTGCGTGAACAATTGACAGAAAATTCCTTTCAAGGTATTAGCAGATACCACGGTTTTCAGAAGAATGATGAAGGACAGAATAGCAAATGTCGGCCTACTATACCCAGAAATTATTAGTAATAATGTCGTAGTGAATACCCTGCAAATGTTTTTGCAGTAGTTGCAGCAAACCAATGAGTGTTTAGAAAAGACTCTGAAAGGCAGCTCTTCTCGCTTACGCTGTGACGGTGCTGCATCTTGCGCGCAGGCCTGGCGTTTCAATGAATACTTCACACATGTTTTCTCGACATGTTCACTGAGATATTTTATTCTAATGGTCTTCTGCCAAAGACTCCCTATCGCAAAAACCAGTGGCACTGGCGCAGCAGTAATCAGGCCATACCTGATTACTGGACCAGTGTGGCGCTGACACTGGGACAGTGCGATGCTGCACAAGGCACGCTTGCACTGCACACTGGGACACATATTTTTGGCCAAAATCTGGCTTTTAAATTGTTTTTGAAAATGTTGGTCATGCGCACATCAAAATAAGGCTGAAGCACGTGCGCAGGAAAAAAATAATAAAAAACTCATTGAGCCGACGTTGAACCCCTACACAAGACAGAACCTGAGACTGACACGCTACCCACTACACAACGCCTGAAGGACGAGTATGGGTATGTTTTTTTCCTTCCTTAAAGTAATTCAAATATCGAATATTTCTTGGTCGCTAACATACGCAGTGTTTAGTCTCTTCTTGTTCGTGGTGAACTAACAGGTGGTTGTTAGCTCATTTATTGCGGGTTGCCTTGGATCACATCCATCTAGCACGTTTTACCGCAAAGCTTGTTAGAGCAGCAGCGGATGTGTTACGGCAATCGTAGTGACTCACTATGCGGTGAGTCATATTTATGTAGAAAATAGCGTTCATATGCACTGCTCACTGAACAATGTAGGTTTCGTCCTTCGATAGTTTGGAAGTGATTTATGTTCTTCTCGTGTACGTGAGGAGGCGCTGCGGTCGCCGAGGTGTGCGGACGCGCTCCTATCGCCTCCGTCGTTGTCAATGTTCTGCAGCGTTTTTCGGACCCCAACCATTGACCTAATATCATCACCGTATCGGCCTGAGCACCAAGAACCCGTGGACACCCAGTTTTCCAGGTGGGTGCCCTTTTTCATCATTTTAGGACGACTTGTCTGCCAGCGTCGTGCAGGCACCGAGCTAAGCCTGGGCGTTCGCGCCAACTGAGCGCAGGTGTTCGCGACAGCTGGGGAACGCACGGTGCGTTCCCGCTAATTGCCGTCGTGTAACCGCTTACGCCATGTCTATGCAAGTTGCGGTTGAAGGAGAGGTTTTTTCTCCCGAGGAACTTCAATCTCCTGGTTGGACCACGGCTGTTAATCGACGGAAAGTCAAAACCGTACCCGACGCTACGCATGAGGCGCCGAGAGCAAAGCCCGGCGTGGCGATGGTGTCGCAGTTTCGTTGGTTACCCACGAACGTCAAAAAGCAAGTCATAGCCTCGTCAAGCATGCCACAGCTTCCGAAAGATCATTTGCGGGTGATTGTCCGCCCACGCAATGGCCTCGACATGAGGCATGTTAGCCAAATCAAGTTTGCATTCGCCCTCGCCAGGGTGGCGAATCTGGGTGAGGAAGAAATCACCGAGGACGTAGTTTGTCCCAACGTCATGCAAAACGTTGCGGTGGCGAGCACTCCAACGGAGAAGAACGCCAGGGCTTACGCCAGCATATCCAGTGTTGCGTTAAACGGTGTGGAGTACGAAGTTAATGCATATATGGCTGCCCCGGACGACACTTGCAAAGGGGTCATACGAGGGGTAGTCCTCGACATCGACCCGGTGAAACTTCAGGCGCTGATTGTTCATGACAGGAACCCAATGGCTCTTGAAGCAAAGCGAATCAAAAACTCGAAAGCGGTGGTGATTCTGTTCGATGGACTCAAAGTTCCCAATCATGTTATTTGTGGTGCGAGCATGTTTCGCTGCACATTGTTCAGAAGGCAGACCGATCTTGGCTACACATGTGGCAAGGTCGGACATCGCGCTGACGTATGTCCTACGCCAGATGAAGTCATATGCAGCGGATGCGGCGAGAAATCCCCATCGGAGGAACACGAGTGCAAGCCGATGAGCAAACTTTGTGGAGGAGCACACGTAACAGCAGACAGAAAATGCAAGCAGTGCTTCCAGATCCCTAGGTTGTGCGTCACAGGAGAAAAGAAAGACAGAGGCAAGACTTCAACTTGGGTTTTCAGCGAGGCTACGCCGCGGATGAAGACTTCCCACCACTGCACACGGACAAGCCAGGGGGTGCCAGTGAAACACAGCACGGTCGCTCCCGAACCAAGGGCCACCGATCACGATCCAGAGGGCGATCAGCCTCCAGGGCAAGATCCCTACCTAGGGCTTTTTCGGTTCGCATCACAACACCAGGGGCTGACAAGGAACCGTGGGCCACCTAGGCCAAGCAGACGTCACAGTCGCAGGTAAAGGGGGGTGATGACTCAGAGCATGTTAGCTTCCAGCTAGTTAGTAGTATCCAAAAGGAGAATGCTTCTCACAGAAGCATTGTCGAAGAGCTAAAGGCTGAAATAGCAGAAATCAAGGGAGCTAAGGTGGTGAATGCCGCTCCTCCATCGTGGCCGAACAGGCCCGTGGAGAATATAGGGGAGTCGCCAATAGCTGAGGTTCCAATGGACACCCATTCTGAGGTTAGGCCGGCAAAGAGAAAGGCCACTACTGAGCATATGAGGAACGAAGAGCTCGATTTTCAGGTGCAAATTCCAGATTCTTCGGCGGAGATTGAGGAGAGTCTTAAGCAAATGACTGAGTCGATGGCATCTCTTGGTGCTAGGACTTCCAAGCTTGAGAAGGGCTGAGCAAACTGAGAGCCGAGAAGGGTGTGAAGTCGCTGGTTAAGAGTAGGGCTACTTCCTTGGGGGCGACCTAAGGTAGCTTCCAGGCTGGATCAGCCGACACCACTAATGATGGCTGCGAGTAACGGCATATTGAACTTCACCATCTGGCAATCTATAGAACTGTTGGGGCTTCTCTCAAAAAAGGGCGGCCTTACAACAGTTCCTCAGATCGACAGCCTCGCGAACGCAGATTATCTTATTACAAGAGGTATTAACGAATACAGTGTCTCTGTCGGGCTACACATCATACGTCAACAAACGGCCGGAAGGCATGGGGGTCTCCACCGTGATCTCTAACAAACACACTTTTATCGAGCATGACACAAAGATGGGTAAGTGCAAAATTGAGTACCTTTTTGGCGAGGTTATCCCGAGTGGCGAGCTCAAAAATAGCACATTCATCCTCAACGTGTACAGTTCCCCTAGAGGGCGGCAGCATCGCTTCACTTCGTTGTTGGCCAAGGCAGTTTCTGTACCAGGCAGGGTCAGGGCCCCCGGAGACTTTAATGCCCACCATTAGGCTTAGGGTTATTCGCACACCACACGCAAAGGCGCGAATCTCTGGCAGGCAGCGGCAGACCTCGGACTCGCATTAATAACAGATTCCAACTTTTCCACTAGGATTGGCAACTCTGTGTCACAGGATTCGCCTCCCGATCTCACATTCGTGGGGTTGGCAGGGGAATTTTCCTGGGCTAACTTGGGAGTAGAATTAGGGAGTCATCACTATATTGTCCGCACAGAGTTGCAGGTAGGCAGGAAGCCTCCCAGGACATTCAAATACATATACTGGGACCACTTCCAAAAGATCCGAGAGGAAAGAGGAATGAATCATCGGAGAACTTCCAAGATTGGATGGCTAGTGTCAGAGGGGACATAGAAGAAGCGACCAAGTTGATACACATCAAGCTCGAGGTTAATCAGATGGGTAGCAGATTAGCACACTTACTAGAGGCCAAGGATTCTCGACTGTCTCAATGGAAAACGCAGAAGCTCAATCGCAGGCTTAGAAAGAGGCTAGCCGTGCTAAACAAAAAATTATGACACATTGCCAAGTACTTGAGAGACAGAAATGACAGGAAGTGTGTAACATGGTGGATGGACAGATGAGAATAGGTGGGAAATAGAACCTACTCAAACACCTGCTCCATGGAAATAAGACGAAAACTAGCCAAAATCGGGTGGTGGATAGAATTCTACATGCGGAAAGGCAGCACCACGCAGATGACGAAATCGCCACGCGCTTAGCATGGAGGTATCTTCTTCTGGCGAGCGATGCTGGATCTCCGGGGCTGGCCTGGTCACGATATGAGAGCAAACCAGCCGTGCGCCTTGACAGACCGTTCCAAGAGGTGGTTGTTCGCGAAACACTACAAAAGCTCAATGGCCGGTCAGCCCCGGGACCCGATGGCGTAACTAACAAACTGCTGCGCAATTTAGACGACAGGTCGATAAAGCTCATAATGGCAGAAATCAACCGTATATGGGTATCGGGTGTCTTTCCAGGTGAGTGGAAGGTTGCGTCCGTGATTCTTATTCCCAAGCCTGGGCGCAGCCCCGGGGCTGAAAACCTCCGGCCAATCTCTCTCACGTCTTGCTTGGGCAAGGTAGTGGAGCATATGATAAATGATCGGTTGTCTAAGCACATTGAGGACGGGGATCTTTTTCCTAACAACATGATAGGCTTCAGGCCTCAACTCTCTGCGCAGGACGCTATGCTACTCATCAAGCATGATATGCTAGATAGAGACACCCGAGACACGCGGGCCATTCTCAGTCTCGATCTGGAAAAGGCCTTCGACAAACTGTCACATTGGCATATTCTAGACTCGATCTCCCGCCTTCACCTGGGAGAAAAGTTTTACAGATTTGTGCAGACCTTTCTCGGAGGTAGGAAGGCCACGATAAAATTGGGTGACCTAACATCAAAGGCTTACGATCTCGGGCAACGGGGTACGCCACAAGGGTCGGTTATTTCGCCGCTCTTGTTTAACGTAGCGATGCAGGGCTTGACAGTCGAACTTGAGCAAACGGAGAGTGTTGGCTCCGCACTCAATGCGGACGACATCGCTCTCTGGTGCTCTGGCGGGTCGGACGGCAGCGTTGAAGAAGCACTGCAAGCGACACTGCATTGCGTCGAGAAACACGTTAGTCAGATGGGCCTCCATCTCTCACCTTCTAAATCAGAGTTGCTCCTATATCGTTCCACTAGAAGGGGACCGAAGCCTAAAGAGTGGAGGCCTCCCGAGGAGACCGATATTAAGTTACGAACTTCATCCGGGTGCGAGATCTCCAGGATTCGTTCTCTCCGGGTTCTAGGCATGATTATTGTAGCTAACGGTCAGCACGGGCGTACTATCGATAAGCTTACAGGACATGCTGAAGGAGTACTCAGACTCATTGCAAGGGTTTCCAATATAAAAGGGGGGCTTAGTGAAGATAATCTACTCAGGCTATTTCATGCGTTCCTCATAAGCCATGTGAATTATGTCACTTCCATGCACAGATGGCAAAAACACGAGATTAACAAGCTGAACACGCCAATCAGGAAGTGTAAAAAGAGAGTTCTCCAACTCCCAATGCACACACGCACAGAAAACCTAGCAAGACTTGGCATACACAACACATTGGAAGAAGTGATTGAAGCTCAGCAGAACACACATATTTCCAGACTCTCGTCTAAGACGGCTGGAAGGGGAATCCTGACTAAGGTCGGGCTCAGTCCGACGATTTTAAAGGATAGGACCACTCAGCTTTCGGATAGTGTGCGACAGGCTATTACAGTCTGCCCTATTCCAAGGAACGTGCGTCCAACTTTCAACGCTGGCAGGAGGACGGCTCGTGCCTCCACGCTTCTGCGGTACGCGCTTCTGCGGTACGCGCATGCGCATGGGGCAGAGTCGTGTTTTGTAGACGCTGCCCAGTACGAAGGTGACTCCAATCGCTTTGTTGCTAACGTTGTGGACCTAAAGGGACGCGTATTATCAGCCGCGTCAATCAGCACGTCTTCGGCTTGTAAGGCAGAGCAACTGGCCATTGCACTGGCAATTCTCAGGTTGGACAAAGAAGAGAGATTTACAGTCTCGAGATCAGCCCTTCGCGCTTTCTCAACTGGGGCTGTTTGTGAAGAAGTAGCTAGGGCACTTGAGGGTAAAGTGCTGACTCACCACATCATTACATGGTTCCCGGCGCGCGAAGGCGCCAAGGTAGGGGGGTTGGCCAACGTCAATGAGTTGGCCCATGCCCAGGCGCGAGGTCTTGCCGGCCGCGCCGGGCACTGGGAAGCCAGTGTGCCAAGTGGGACCAGTGACGGGCTTGGTCCGACCCTTTCGCAAGCTGACCCACCCCGCTTCAGGGACATTCTCTACAACTTTAACGAGATTACTAGCCACTACCAGATGAGCCGCAGGGCTTTCCCATTGCCACATCGAAATCTCAGGAGGCCCCAGGCCGTGACTCTCAGGCTTTTGCAGACAAAGTCGTATCCCACACTCTTCGTCTTCAGTATGTACAGAGAAGCCTCCCCTCTGTGTCCCGACTGTTGGGCGGTTAGCGACTTAAGCACATGCTCTGGGCGTGCCCCTCTTTGCAACACCACACAATTCACGGCTTGACGGATGAAGCCTTCTCTGCTTTTCTCACGAGCCACGACTGGTTTGACCAACTCCGGGCTGTCCAGAAGGCCCATGATGCGGCGGTGAGGCTCGGCCTCCCTGTCCCAACGTGGGAGCGTCCTGCAGTCTTGCCCCTATAAAATGGGGTGAAGATTCTTCCGGACCCGAATATAGTTAACTATCTATCTATCTATCTATCTATCTATCTCGTGTATGTTTCGAGTACGACAGCCGCAGAAGTTCACTCTAGCCGAAACGACCATTAGGCTTTGGGCCCTACTTCTTGTACCACGGTTGCTGTGAAGTTCATAGATAGTCAGGTAAAAAGAGCCTAATAACCGTTAAACAGTAGTTTTATACATAACTGGCCCATAAATGGTCATGTTTTCACCATCGAAAACTCAAATCAGAAGCTAAAACACCAAGATCGGGCATTTCAGCGGAGGACTGCTGCCGGGAACGTGCGGCTTTCTACGGTAAGAGCCACGACGACTCACTGCTAGAGTAGCTTGGTCTTGACTATCAGACTGATACTACTACCATACTGTGTTGCGAATTATTAGTTCTATCAATGCCGTTTATGAAATACATTGACAGAACACGATCAAGCGTCAAGAAAATTGCACCCGTCCCATGGGTGGGCTGGAGCATTTTTTCCCTCCCTCCCCCACGAGCAAACGTAGTTAAAACACGACGCATAAGTCCTGTGCCTCCCTGCCTTCTTGCAGGAACACAATTGTCGTTCTTCTCCTCAGCGAATTCCTGGTGGCGGCCCAGACCCACGCGATCGACACAATAATAGTTTAGCGTACTCGCATTCATTGCCTAACAAAAACTGAAGCTATATGAGTAGTACATGAATTAGAATACCATCATATTCGGTAAAATTTACGCTCGACATCTCGCAATTCAATATGATGTCTTACAGAAAGTGCGCCGAACGCGCCTAGTTTCTTTCAATGTGCCGCCAACATTATCAGTGTGCGGTAGAGACTGCACTGCGTAACCAGTGCCTCTCAGCGCACTTTAAGACCCAGTGCGTTTCAGCGATACTGGCCACGCTGTACACTGTGTCCCAGTGCTTCGCAGCGCACTGCAGTACACTGGGACACACTGTACAGCGTTTCCAGTGTCACCCAGCGTGCTGAAACGAACTGGGAGACACTGGAAGTGCTGTTTTTTCAATAGGGATGAGCTTCATGTTTAGCTCCTTATTAGCAATGACGATGTGGTAACACTTACTTATTCTAAAAGTGTCAGCGAATTTCCGCAGTGTGAAGTCCCTTGCCAATGAACCTTTCCAGACATTGCCACGCGCCCCCTGTGGCCGCTGCAGAGCATTATGGGAAGCCGGAGCGCTGGCGAAGTGTCGTCTGCTCACGGAAGCGATGACTCTCCTCGCTGCCCGCCGCGCGTGGGCGTAGGAACGCATCGTCGCGAGAATATCACGCGTAATAACCCTGCTTCAATCGGCACTTACAGAAAAGGCACCAGCCAGAGCAATGTGTAGCCAGGAAAATCTACTATGCTTGACCTAATAATGACCCGGGAAAATGGTCGAGTAACCGCGAACAGGCCCAGTGAATTCGAAACTTTTCTCGCTTTTTGTGGCTAGTCCCCTGTGCTTCATTGATAGTATGTACACGTAGTGGAAGCTTTTTTCGTTTGTTTTATTGTCATCATGACCGTTCATCTTCATTATTAGTACTTCATGTCGCGCACTATCACTCGCAATATGCGTCCGCGTGATATTCAGTGCAAGAGTCAAATGGATGTCGGAATACCACCTTTCTAAATGGGTTCGAGCCACACTATGCTGTGTATATTTGAATACTAATTGCCTCTTTCAAATGCTGCGCATGAGAAACTTTGCACTCGGGATGCTGAGAGCAGTGAATACCATGTAAGAGCACATCTATAGAGCGAATACTTCGTATGCAGTACTTGTGTTCAAACAGCGTAAAACATGCTGTATCTGCGTATAGTTCCTTTGTCCACGACTGCGAGTTGGAAATTAATTCACTGACTTCGCAAAATGTCGTGACTTGTAGACCATTGGAAGAAACATATAACGTATTAATCGTTACGATGCATAATTCGCACAAAACTCTGTTTTACTGTTTTATCTCCCGTGATCTCTTGTTTTGTTAGAGTTTATGATGATGCTAATTTCGCAATTTGTCGTTTGAAAAGATACTTCTTCAAGCTGCCAAAAACATACAACGTTTCCTGTCAGCTTTGCTAAAGGATCCATGGACAAAACATCTGAAGGACTCGTTAAAGGCGTATTTAGAAGGAAACATTCTGCAGCACGGACATTCTTACGCTGCTAATAAGCACTCAGTATCTAGGCACAGAAGGTTTATTATATTGATTAGTAATGCTAAGACATTGATAAGTAATGCTGTGTAAGGCTGTAAATGAAGAGACTGACATTAAGAACAATAGTGAAAGCCTTATTAAGTGTGGGAAAGATATAGCTGGTCACAGCAGCGCTCACATCAGCTGACAATATGAAAAAAACTGACGGCAAGTGTAGCTTTTGTATCAATAATAATGAAACTACCACGAGCGCCCGTTTTCTTGACACACACAAAAAAACAAAAAAATGAGATTCACAAAGCCAAAATAGGAGACGCCTCTATGTTTGTAGTGAAAAACAAGCACATTCGATTGAACCTAAGCATGCAATAAACAGCAAAATGAATGCTATGTAGCCGCGCAATAATAATAAAAAACAGACTCTCAGGGTTTCTTATGCATTTACCCAAGGCGACCTGAAGGCGACAGCCGTCTGCTTCCTTTTGTTCAGTCAATTTATTGGTCCTTCCCACTGCCACAGCTTCCCTGCCCTATATGTTCTAAATGCGAAGCATTTCTTAGCAAACGTCGGTGACTTTGAGCGTATCTATCTATCCATCCATCTATCTATCTATCTATCTATCTATCTATCTATCTATCTATCTATCTATCTATCTATCTATCTAGCCAGTTACGTTTGAGTGCTCTCGTGGTCACCCCCTTTAACTTGGCGTGAACCAAAATTAGCATGGGAAGGTGAAATGGTTTCACGAAAACGACGCGCTTATCAAGACATGAATAATGTCACAATCCCGTCGCGTACGTCGTCAAACACTTCCAGTCAGACAGTGGCACATACTCATGGGTGGGTGTGTGCCGTTGGTAAGCAGGTTTGTGCCACAAGTGATAGACACTTAGTATCTACCCAGGAACGACGAGAATACAGATGGGCAATTTTAACGCGTGACCGTTAAGCAATACCAGACATCGGTAGCGTTGACCCAACGAAGGCGTAGAATAAATTTTAGTGTTAAAGAATAACCTGACATAGGCAGCGTTGGCCACCTGACGAATGCAAATAATACATTTCATGGTCCCAGGCTGGAATCGAACCCCAGCATTCTGCGTGGCAGTCGAGCGGTTTAACATAGAGCTACGCCAGGTCACGGAACTACTCTTCAAATAGACGGTAACCTTCGTGAAACGTCAATAGTGGTTGCAGTGCTGCCTACCCAATTTTACAAACATTTCATATGTACTCCATTCTTACAGCCATCACGCCGGGTTAACGTCAAATGTGGTGAGGTGCCATGTGCTGAAATTGATTTAAGTAGGAGTGTCAAGGGCCAGTATCTTCGCGAGCATCAGCACCTAATAGCAGCTTCTGGTGTTACTAGAACACATTTCCAGCCGACATCACTGTGCAAGTGGAAAACTGGTTATATAAACATCTGCAGCTCTTAATGATGATGATGTGTGGTGTTTTATGGCGCAAGGGCCAATGGATGGCCAAAGAGCGCCATTTCAATGAGTATAGAAATGCGGACAATGTTATGTTGCGTGGCAGTATAGGGGCCTTAAAATTCCTCGCGATAATGCGGGTAAAAACGTAAGTATTAAAGACATGACAGTGGCGTGATATGCATATTAAAAAGGGTGACAAAGGTTTTGATAATAAAAACATGTAAAAATATTTGGCACTAGCACACTTGCCTCATCAGTGCCCTTGTGTCCAAGGGCTGCGAGGCAAGTGCTTTTAAATGTAATCACAGCAGCAGCGACCTCTCTTGAGAGGTCACGCTACGCAATGCCTGGGTATAATACATGGTAAAAATTAACATCTCTTAAAAAAGCTAACAATGATTTATGGGTGAAAAGTGGTTCCCTACCGACAAACATTGCAGGGTGTAAAGGTATATGTTGTCGGTAGGGTAATGGGAAGTGTTGTCTTCTTAGAGTGTCTAACTGTTTACATTGGATTAAAACGTGAAGAACTGTGAAAGCCTCACCACATTTATCACACAATGGTGGATCACCACCGGATAAAAGATGTGTGTGTGTCGTGTATGTGTGCCCTATCCTGAGTCTTGTTAGTGTTACCTCTGTTAGACGTGATTTTGATACTGGTGGCCAATGGCCAAGGTGTGGCTTGATAACGTGTAGTTTGTTTTGTGTGTGTGTATCCCACTTGCTCTGCCAGTAGTCTCTGAGGTTTAGTTTGAGAGACGGCTTAAGATCAAGGGCCGGGATTGATATGGATGTAATGGCGGTGCTCTCATGGACGGATGCAGCGAGCTGATCCGCCCTAACGTTGCCTTGAATCTCACGGTGCCCTGGCACCCAGCACACTACAACATGTTGTTTGTGCGTGTAGAGTGTGCACAAAATGGAGTAAAGTGAGACAAGGACTAGGTTTTTTTGTTTTTTAAGAGTGTGCAGAGCCGTTACCACACTGAGGGAGTCTGTATAAATTACTGCTTTTTGTAATTGTAATTGTTTGATGTGTTTAGCTGCCACCAGTATCGCGTAAGCTTCCGCTGTGAAGATACTTGTGCGTGGATGTAGAGGGCCAGCATCCGAAAAGGATGGGCCGAGAGCAGCGTAGGACACAGAGGAATTAGTCTTGAAAGCATCTGTGAAGAACTCAGGACATGTGTATTTGTGTTGAAGTTCCAGAAAGTATGTTCGGATATGGGCAATGGGTGCATGTTTTGTAACCTCTAGGAAAGACACATCGCAGTCTATAGTCTGCCACTGCCACGGTGGCGGGTATGCTACAGGAGCCATTAAACTGTGTTCAAGTGACACTTCAGTTTCTTCAGCTAGACACTTCAGGCGAATTGAGAAGGGCTGCCTCATCGAAGGCCTGTTTTGAAACAGAGTTGAGCTCGACAAATCATTAGTTGTAGAGTATGAGGGGTGCTTCTTGTCTGCTTTCACCTTAAGGAAATAAACAAAGGACATGTAAGTTCTCTGCAGATGAAGCGACCACTCATTTGACTCAACATAAAGGCTTTCTACAGGGCTGGTGCGAAAAGCAACCGTAGAAAGGCGGATGCCCAAATTATGCACGGGGTCAAGCATCTTCAAGGCACTTTGAGTGGCAGATTGATAGACAACGGCCCCATAATCTAAGCGGGTACGAATAAGGCTTCTATAGAGGTTCATGAGGCATTGCCTATCACTACCCCACGTAGTACGTGACAACACTTTTATAACATTCATGGCATTTAAACATTTTGTTTTTAAATACTTGATGTGCGGTACGAAGGTCAACTTGTTGTCCAAGATTAAGTCTAAGAATTTATGCTCGGCTTTGACGGACAGACGTTGCCCGTTCAGCCGAATGTCAGGTTCCGAGTGCATGCCTCTCTTTCGAGAGAACAAGACACACGTGCTTTTTTGTGGGTTAAGTCGAAATCCGTTTTCGTCTGCCCATTTGGAGACCTTATTTAAACCCATCTGAACCTGCCGCTCACACATGGCTAAGTTGCATAACTTCAAGCTAAGCTGAACGTCGTCGACATATGTACAATAGAACATCATGCGGGGAATGGACAAGTGCAAAGAATTCATTTTGATGATAAAAAGTGTGCAACTAAGCACACCACCTTGTGGCACGCCTGTTTCCTGGACAAATGTTTGGGAGAGCACACTGCCTAGACGGACACGGAATGTCCGGTTTGACAGGTAACTTTCGATTATATGAAACATTCTTCCGCGCACACCAAGGTGGGACAGGTCTCTTAAAATTCCGAAACGCCATGTTGTATCATACGCCTTTTCGATATCGAGGAACACAGAAAGAAAATACTGTTTATGGACGAAGGCGTCTCTTATCTGTGCCTCGATACGAACGAGGTGGTCTGTGGTGGATCTACTTTCTCGAAACCCGCACTGAAATGGGTCGAGCAAATTGTCTGTTTCAAGAATATGTAGAAGTCGGCAGTTTATCATTTTTTTCGAATACTTTGCACAAGCAGCTTGTAAGTGCAATAGGCCTATAACTTGAAGCTAAAGAAGGGTCCTTGCCCTCTTTCAAAATGGGAATAATAATAGCCTCTTTCCAGGAGGTAGGGATAGTGCCAGAAAACCAGATAGCATTGTATAAACAAAGTAAGGTTTTTCGTGTTTCGGCTGGTAGGTTTTTTAACATTTTATACACCACACGGTCAGAACCTGGGGCAGAAGTACTGCAGGAGTTTAGAGATGTTCGGAGCTCAGCTAGACTGAAAGCTTGGTTATATGCTTCGTATCTAGTGAATTTATGTTCTAGTTTCTGCTTTTCTATTCTTGTTCTGTATTTTTGGAAAGTGTCAGTATAGTGGGACGAGCTGGATACCCGTTCAAAGTGTGCACCGAGGAAGTTTGCCTGATCTTCCAAGGTATCACCCTGAGTGTTTACGAGTGGAAGTGTGTGTACTTGTTTTCCTGCTATCCTACCGACCATGTTCCAGACTTTAGCCTCCTGTGTGTATGAAGTGATCCCTGACAAAAACTTCTGCCAGCTTTCTCTTCTGGCCTGCCGACGCGTTCTCCTGCCTTGAGACTTTATTTTCTGAAAGCTCTCAAGGTTTTGCGCTGTCGGCGAGTTGCGCAGCAACCTCCATGCCCTGTTCTGTTCCTTTCGCGCATTACGACACTCTGTGTTCCACCATGGGACGTGTCGCTTGCCGGGCTATCCAGATGTTTGTGGGATGCATTTGGCTGCTGTGTTAATAAGGAGAGCTGTGAAGTACTGCACAGCTTCATCTATGCTTAGCGTACATATGTCAGTCCAAGATAAGTGAGCTTTGTTATGAAACTGTTCCCAGTCGGCTTTGTGTATAAGCCATTTGGGAACTCGTGGAGGATATTCGTATGATGTTTGTGTACTCAAAATGACAGGAAAATGGTCGCTTCCATAGGGATTATTTAGAACTTTCCATTGGAGTAATGGTACAAGTGATGGAGATGCGATGCTGAGATCTATGGAAGAGTAGGTTTTGTTGGCAAGGTTATAATATGTTGCCTCTTTCCTATTCAACAGACAGGCGCCGGAGGAAAAAAGGAACTGTTCAATGAGACGACCTCGTGCGTCGCAGCGAGAATCACTCCATAGACTGCTATGAGCATTCAGGTCACCAAGGACCAGATAAGGTTCGAGTAGTTGGTCTATTAAGGACTCGAATTCTCGTTTTCGAAGACGGTGGTGTAGGGGTATGTACAGAGAGCAGATGGTGACGAGCTTGTTGAAAAGAACTGCTCGAACAGCCACTGCCTCTAGTGTTGTTTGCACTGGTAAATGTGTGCATGCTACTTTTTGATTAACAATAACGGCTACACCGCCGGATGATGCCGCAGCATCATCTCTGTCCTTTCGGAAGAGAACATACCGACGCAAAAAATTCGTGTTTTTAGATTTTAAATGAGTTTCCTGTACACACAGCACTTTCGGCGAATGTTTGCAAAAGAGCTCTTGAACATCATCGAGGTTTCTGAGGAGTCCTCTGACGTTCCAATGTATTATTTCTGTTGTCATATTGGAGGTAACGTAGTGCTGTGTGTAAGGAACAATGGGTGTGTCTGCTTCTTAAGCTAAGCGTTAAGACTCAAAGAACAGGGCCGTCGCCGGGCCCCGTTATTGGCTTTTTATTTCGTTTGGCGCGCTCCAGGGAGCTACGCCGATCTTTCTGCACCAGGGGTGCCGTGGTGTCCATTGCCTCCTCAGAGGCACTGCATGCCCGCATTTGCTAGCTGATGTTTTGGGCTTGGGACCTCGCCTTGTGAGACGAGGCCTTCATATCGGCCGACCCTGGGGTCTCCTTCACCTCGGGGGGCGAAACCGTCGGTCCTCTTGGGCTAGAGGTCGAAGGAACCTCCTTTGGTGCTGGGATACCCTGGCCGCTGCAAGAGCTATCAATCCTGGTTGTCGAATATCAATCCTGGTTGTCGCCGTGGGGACGAGTGGCAGGGCAGCCTTGGCTGTTCCCGCCGTGGGTGGGGGCATTGGCGACCGCCTGGGCACACTGTGCCTGGCATGGGCAGTTGCCGCAGCCCGTTGTAGTGCTGCCCCCTGTTGCACTACATCGGAAAACGATGGTTTGTTTGTGAAAAGCCCAGATACTTGTTGACGGGCTTCTCGGAAAGTAATGTTTTGTGTGATTTTGATTGTAACAATTTCTTTTTCCTTTTTCCGTGTTGGACAGGTTCTGGAGTATGCGGGATGGGCACCATCGCAGTTTGCGCAGTGGGCCCCATCCTCCACCTTACACTCGTCTGTAGCGTGTCCTGTGGTGGCACACTTTCCACAGGTGAGTTGGCCGCGGCAACTCTGAGAGCCGTGACCAAAACGCTGGCATTTGAAGCAACGTCGTGGGTTGGGAATGTAAGGTCTCACATTCAACTACATGCTGGTGCAAAATGTCACAATAATGTGTTTTGTTGGGATTTCCTTCTTATCACGCCTAATTTTGATTCTTTGTACTTGTGTCACCTGCTGGTCCTTCCAGCCCTCGAGGAGCTCACCTTCAGTCAGGTCAAGCAAGTCTTGATCAGATACAACGCCTCGGGAAGCGTTGAGTGAGCGGTGTGGTGTAATTGAGATAGGTATGCTTCCAAACGATTCTAGTTTTGAGAGGTTTTCGTACTGGCTCTGACTTTTTACCTCGAGGAGGAGATCCCCACTGGCCATTCTTGTAGCCTGGTAACCTGGTCCAAGTGTAGTAGTGAGGCATTTGGAAACAACGAAAGGCGAAATAGTTCTGGCGTTCTTTTCAGCGGTTTCACAATGGATTACATGGTAGCGGGGAAAGGTTTCTTTCGGTTTGCTGAAATACTTGCAAAAGTCTTCGGTGCGCCCTCTCTTCGGGAGAGGACGATCATGCAATAGAGGGAGAGAAGAAAAAGCCATAAACTAAATGTGAGTTCGGCAGCCATGCCAGCCGCCCACCATGGAGCCCAACACGGGGACGTGACAAGTCCTAAATATATATGAGGCATGTCAACGTCAGCTGTACACAGCCGCTATAACCAAATGTATTGTGCCCAAGACAGAGCACATACACAAGGTTAACCCTTGCCGCCAGGAAAAGTCGGAAGTAAAGGGAAGAGAGAAGAAGACAGGATAGATTTAAAGACGAGAAAAGACTAAGATATAGAGAGAGAGAGAAATATGAAAAGGCGACTACCGATTTCCCCTGGGTGGGTCAGCCCAGGGGTGCCGTCTACGTGAAGCCGGGGCCAAAGGGGTGTGTTGCCTCTGCCGGGGGGCCTTAAAGGTCCAATCACCCAGCGTCAGCTCAACCCCCAGGATCCCCTTTTCCCCGGACACGGCAAAGCCACGCACGGCTAGGCGTGGGAGGGAGTAGAAACTCCCCCGTTAGCTCGGGTCCGTGGTGTCGCTACACACCATCTGCAGCTCTTCAACATATGTCTCTGCGTGCAACATTTGTACATATATTTAGCGTCATTTGATGGCGTGTCACTCACAAAAAAAAACGCAACATGGTCACCATCCCTCCGCGTGCTTCGCATTCCGAAGTACGTGGGATCTGCCGACATTTTGCGCACCTCAAGTGACTTTTCACTCGTTCTGATTCGAATGGAGGCATTACAAACTTTCAGCACATCACCTAGTTCTGCTCGGCCTCAGTGTTTGGTGAGCCGATCACAGAGCAGTTTGAAGTGACGATGTCGTCTGATGACGTGATCATGGGACCACCATGATCACCTTGCATATTCTGGTGATCCGTGCTGCCACGGTGACGTCCTATAGTGATCCCATCACGCGATAATTTTTGCATCACTCTTTTTGACGCCGCCAACGGTGGTAAATTTTTGTGTTTTAGGCGAGAACCTTAGATGCATCATCGAACATGAAGCTTGACCGTTTGCATTCAGCGTCGGCAGCGTCAAGTGATCGAAAGATCCATGACGTAATGACGACAAATATGACGTCAAACAATGCCAGAATAGTGACGTCATCAAAGCGTCACGTGACTTCACGTGAATCACGCCATCGCATGACATCCGAGCTTGGTTCAATGTGGTCTGATCATGGAGACAATGCAGAATCAGTTTCGCACTGCCTCTGATTTTGGAGGCAGTGAAAACCTCGCTAGGTACAGCAAGGTTTGAAAGGGTGGTGCGAATGTTGGTGGGCAGGAGCGTCCGCCGGGTGGTGGGAAAGGGGCACTGGCCCCCTTCAAGCCATACCAGCACTTGCCAATGTCCAAGTTACACCAATTATCTACCCCTCACCCAGCCACAATGCTACCCGGGTTCGCTCCCACGTAAAAATCCTGCTGACAGTCATAGAATGACGAGGTAGGATCAGTGCATCGAATCAGAAAAAAAATAAAATGGCTTTCGCCATCGCATCATTTTACGTGGATGAGTAGGGGACCTTCTCAGTTTTCAACGAGGTACCTAAGCCTCTCACCTTAATAAATTCGCGTATACTTAATTGCATGGTACGCTGCCGGTGTAAAAGCCCAGCCTCATAATCACAGTGAGGACACATATATCTTAAGAAAGGTCCAACTCTGTTGCAGCATCACAAAAATCGATGCCGCAAATGAGCGCTAAGCACTGAACGAATAATATAACATACTTGCTGTGGTTGAACGTTCCAAATCCACTATATGATTATAAGAGACGCCGTAGTGAAGGGCTGCGGCAATTTCGGCCGCTTGGGATTCTTTAACGTGCACCTGAATCTAAGCAAACGAGACTCGTGTATTTACGCCTTCATCGAATGTGCTGCCGCCGCCGCCGGGATTCGATTCCGTGACCTGCGGGTCAGCAGCCGAGTGCCTTAGCCACTAGACCACCATGGCGGGTTAGAATTGAACAAAACGCCCGGTGACTTGGTGTAATATCGCAGTAAGAGCCGAGCAAGTGTGTCCACCGCTTTTTTTTCTTATTCGGCATGTTCAGTGATGCTTACGGTTGTTTGTGACGAAGAACGCAGTCGAGTACGCGTGAATGAAAGTCCGAGTGGTCATAAGTAGCGTTTTTTCACAATAGCATGCAGCTCCTTACTCCAGCCGACACCACTCACGGCGCGTGATGAAAGTATGCGAAAGCGGGAAAGCGTCGTCTGCTCTGACCGCGGGTGCTCCTCTCTCCCATAATGCCCCAGCGCCGATCCAGATTTCTGGAAAAGTTTATTGACTGTCCGCATTATTATGTATCGTATGTAGACCTGAGCTTGCACTATCACGTTTTTATTTTGAAGATGGCTTGGTCTTTGATTATTCATCAATTTTCATTTGACTGATATGCACCAAGTTACGGTATATTCAGGATATCAATCCTTATGAGCGATCCACTAGGATTACGATCGTGCACTTTGGGCATGGTCGTGTTGTATGAAAAGGTTGCGTATAGAATGATGGCATCCGACGTCAGTGTTCAAAGTCGACGTACATGGCCAGCATGACCGCGTTTGTCTTACTTTGGAACTCGGTAAAGCCATTGGTCCATGGTTGGCAGGTTCTGAAAAAAAAAGAACATGCAAGGAAAACAAGGAAATACTAGGCCACGTCGTAGCAATATTAACAAATTCTATAACAATAACCACAAATGTAGTCGAAATGAAATAAGAAGGCACCGGTATACGAGCCGACTCTACGACCTTCGGATAACACGCACAGGGGCGATCAATGCCCGCTCATTTCATTGGGTATTTATGTGCCTGTAATTCGGAAAGGATCAGCCAGCGGTTCAGCAGTAATCGTCTTATTCGAAAGTTATTTGATAAGGCGTAATTTGTTTCTTCAACAGCTTTAATAAATTTTCATTTCTATGACGAACGGTACCCTCAAAATAAACGATTGAATCCCGGCCGCGGTGGCTGTATCTTTGATGTAGGTGAAAATGCTGTTAGCCCATGTGCTCCGAGTTAGGTGCTCATGAAAAAACCCCAAGCGGTCGAAATTTCCGGCGCCCCCCACTGCGGCGTCTCTCGTAATCATATGATGGTTTTGGGTTCTTAAACCTCACATATGAATCATCATTATCAATCAATGCCAAGTTAAAGGACTGAAAACAACACGCACCTTTCTGAGCTTTATCATTGACCGAATCAATTACCCTATATGAGAAGTACCAGTCTCAAAGGCAGAATGAGCAGTTAACCAGTCGTTTACAAGGCTGAAATAGCAGCTGGCATAGGATACGCAAAAAAGCACAAAACAACACGCGTGACCAAGGCGATAAACTAATGCAGTATATAAAACTCAGGTCAAGGATTAGTAAACAACATTGCCAATATTCGATTCAACACTTTCAAAAAAACTCTGTATTGGAATCAAGAAAACATTCAGAGATATATGTATTCCGCCTTTTCCTTGTCCTCCAAGACCAGCACTACAGCCACGACTGAGTGGAGGATAAATCGCGTGAGCGGCGGCGTTTCTTTCATTTGTTCTCTAAAGACGCTCCTCGCATTCATTCTCGTGTTGTGATTTCGATTTATGTTCGTGCCTTCTTGTGTTCGTTTATATGTTTGTGTGATATGCCAGTTGCCTCCACTTATTTGCTACCCGAAACAGGCGTCTGTGGCACTACACACAAAGCCTGCCCCCTGAACCTATTTCGTAACATAAAAGTCTTAAATAATAAGAGTCGTTAAGGCGAGTTCCTCATGTGCATCATCAGATGTTTGTCTTGAAAATGTGGATGTGTCAGAAAATGACGGCATATTCTCAAAGAAAAAACGCCAGGCCGGCGCGGCAGGCGCTGCACAGTCACAGCGAAAGCTAGAACAGCGGCGTTTTAGGACGTTTTCTTAACACTCATTGGGTAACTGTTGCAAGCATACTTGCTTGATACTCACTGCGGCATTGTTAATAAAAATTTTTGGGTTGTAGGCCGGTATGCGCTGTGCTATTTTTTGTCCTTCTTTTGAGAAGCATGGTATCCGCTATGCAAGGGATTTTGAGGCAATTGTTTATGCAAAGGCTGACGATGATGAGGAATTAAGCCTCAAGTGAGTATTTGCCACAGCTAACAGGTGAACAAGAACAAGCCTTTGTAAGGAATCGGGGCATAGGACGACCGACTCGTTACGATATTCGCACCATGCGATGTCTGATTTTTTTTTCGCTGTTTTGAAACGCTTTGTAAGTCGAATTCACCGGATTGCTTTCCCGAAATGAAGCCTGTCCAAGGCAAGTTTGCCAACAAAACCGAACCACCGGAGGGGCTTGGTAGTAGAATACTGTGCTGGCAACCGACGGACTCGGCTTCGAGCCCTATTGTGTCACTATTGCTACTAGGTTTTTTTGTGCGATGTGGTTACGGACACCGGCGGCAGTGGCGGACAACTACGGTGCGCGTTGACCCAAATTTTGATCTCATAGTAGCTTTCGCTGTGTTGAGTCTATTAACGCAAAGGCTTTCCCGACATCAAGCCTGCCTAAGGCATGTTTGCCAACAAATCCCAACCACTGGCGTGATTCAGTGGTAGAAAACTAGACTGGCACCCAGCGGATCTGATTTCGAGCCCCACTGTGTCTTCGGTACTGTTTTTATTTTCTCTAATTCTGTGCGATGTGCCTACCGGCACTGGCGGAGGTGGCGGCGAACAACTACGGCACCACGCGTGACCCGAGTTCTAACAGCTTTCACTCTAAAATATTCAGAATCATGATGCACTGCAGAACTAGTACCAGATATTCCTGTGAGGCAGTCAAATAATCTTTCCTGGAGCCACACTAGTGCTTGAAACTGTTTTTGAAAGTGACCTTGTGCCTTTATTACGTCGGGAAAAAGTAGCGCTAACAAGTGTAACGCCGTGTGGCTCTACAATACAATCGCACTGTCACTCGCACCTTGTAAACTACATCAATAGGGGCCACTTGAAAGTTTCCAACCCATCGGATGGACGTGGCCGTATATACCACTACTACGACGACTACATATGTCACGTACGTACGACTCACGGCATAGGGAGCTTGGCCCCCAAAATCACTACCGAAAGTGACAACTCATCATCATCCTCCTCCTTGTTTGAGAGAGGGAATGCGGGGTATACATTATTATATCATTGCTAATGAAAAACCACATAACAACTCCGCCGCCCCCCTTGTTGACAACCTTATACAACATGCACGGAGACTCTGCTGGACCACCCTCAAAGAAAGAGAGGGGGAAATGAAGGATAAACGCAAGAAGGCTAACCAAGCTGGCACAGTTGGCTACACTACACGAGTGGAGGGGTAAAGGAGGACTGGTAAAAGTAAAAAGAAAAGAGGAAGAAAAGAAAATGAACAGTTAGCGAGTCCACACTGAGCAACTACACGCGCTGGTGGTTCCGATTGCCTTGAGTTAGCTCAGTACGGCTTTCGGACCCTTGCACATCCGAACCATGGGCTAGCAATCACCAACAGGAATGAGAAAGTGTGTAATTACGTAACATAACACAATAAAGCATAAAATTCAGGGCAAGCAAAAGGAGATGGGAGGTAACGGAATGAAAAATCAGGGGACCTTAGAGCTCCGCCATTCGGAGTAGAACGTGATAATGACATCCTGTTCTTAGTGGTTACTCCATACACCTAATGCATGAAATCTTTTCGAATTCGCTGTACACCCTCTAAATGGCCTTAAGGAAACAGACAAAGTATCGTGTGTACCTACTGTAGTGGGTTATTGGCTTTCAACTATGGAGCCATTATAACAATCGCATATTCTGACAACCGTTGTCAATCGACGCGTGTACCACACATTACTACTGCAGTGTTTTATGTTGAATTGTGAAGCATGTATGCAGTACGGGTGTGTTTGTGAAGCATGGAAGCTACTTTGACTGCATTTCCGAGCAGAGGAACATATTTTCACAGTTTTCATACGCAGAGGCGTGGCAATGTGGTAGAGCTTCTGCTTGAAACGAAGGCGACCTGGGTTCAATGTTCACTTCAACCCGAAGAATCCTGGTTCAGTCCCCACTCTGTTCTAGAAGTTTTTATCATTTATTTGTTTTATTTGCATCGTCCTAGGTTTATTGGTCACACGATGCGATGATTTTTCGCTCACAACCAATGACGCCAACGCCGTCATCGACGCCGACGTTGGAATTTCTGCGAATCGAGCTCTTTAACGTTAGTAAATACTCCTTCTAGCGAGGCGTGGGGAGGAAGGAATTAGCCCCTGTCCCATCCCACCATGCATCGTATAATATGCTTGTACCTCTGTTTACGGGTAGTGCCTCAGGTGACAGGGACCCAAGTGACAACAAAATTTATAGGGACGAAGCTTCATAAGGCATGGGTCATGCGTCTCCGTTGTGTAGTAGCCACCCCTTGTTTTATTCCTTGCAATGTCTGCTGGATTGCGGTACTTGTATATGATGAGTAAATGATGAAACGATGCGAGGTGGAGGCACTTAGAGTGTTTACTATATGGATGGACGGACGAATGGATGGACGGACAGACATGCGGACAGACAGAAGAACGGACGGACAAACAAACAGACAAGAGACATGCAGACAGACAGACGGATGGCCGACAGGCAGACGGACGGATGGACGGATGGACAGATGGATAGACATACCCACAGACCGACAGATTTACTAACGTACGGATGGACGAATGGACGTGGCAAGCGGATTATTCATGGTTTGCCGATAAAACCCTTCGAAGCTTCGCCACACTTATCATCGATAACTTCGTGGATATACAGTGCTTTTTTTTTCCGGAAAAGAATAGCAAGCCATGGAAACTCAACGCAGTTTATGCTCAAAACGCTGCGCACATGGCTGTAAAATCACTTATTAAGACAGTTTTGAAGAATTAAAATGCTAATTGTACAATTTATGATGCGATATTAACACTGCACGGCTCTATATTGTAAGGAATGAAAGAAAAAAATCACTGCACATTGTCGGTAAACCTACAAGTTATTATTCATGACTTTTTATTTGGCGAGGATTCTGTTGTGCCGAAGCATTCTTTTGCTGAGCAGAATGTGGTGCAGATGAACATACGTTGAGCCACCTGGTTCACCAAAGCAACGCTCTGGAACATCTGAGAGCAGAAAATAATACAGTGCGAACCTGAACACTCACTTAAGCGCCCCTCAGCGTTGGCTGGCAAGAGACAATTACCGCGTGACCCGATAGAACCTATTGGCTCTCAATAATGCCTATGAGTGATAGTTGTGTAATGATCGCCAGTGACGTACCAACTCTTTCGCGAGTGGGTGGGCAAGTGTACCTCACTTGCAGCCGATATATATATATATGTATATATATATATATATATATATATATACATATATATATATATATATATATATATATATATATATATATATATATATATATATATATATATATATATATATATATATATATATATATATATATATATATATAGGCAGGCATGGTGATTGAGTGGCCGTAGCGTTGCAAGTAGTCAAGTAGATCCTCCAGGAGCGGTCACAACGCGGTTTATTTCGACGTTTCAGGTACAGTTTGTTGTTGCTCAGCTTTAGAGAATCTTGAATCAGAAAGGGAGAAAGAGAAATAGGAACAAAACGAAAGAAAAAAGAGAAGAAAAGAAAAAGAAGAATGAAAAAGGAAAAAGAAAAAAAAGGAGAATATAAGGTTGACTCCCCCCGGGCACCCCTTTCACTCTTCCTTCTCCTTCCCCTCCATCTCTCATCCTGTTCTCCTTTTCACTTTTAGGATGTCTGCGGTCTGTGTACCCTTCCTTTCACTAACGCATTGTTCCCGACCAGACGGCACCTCCTGGCTCTGGCGGTTCGGTGTGGGGGAAAAAGAGCTTCTATAAGAAGTTTAAGCCTTTAACTACTCAGCGCCGCGTCGACATCTTGTCGTAGAAAGAGGGGCGCCGCGTATTGCTGCAGAGGCTGGCAAGCGGGTGCATTTGCCCTCTTCTGGAGTACGCGTGCAGTAGGGGCTTCCCGACTGTGCACAGGGTTGCTGTTGGACATGTCATGTTTGGCGCAATTGATTGGATCGTGAGTTAAAAACAGAAACAGACGACAGCTGTACTTAGGAAGAGTAGTTACATTTGGAAATATTTTTAGTTGTCCTGTTCCCTTCACAGCTGCAGTGCCGTGCACTCAGTCATTTTTTCATGATTGCTGGTATTGTTTTCTTGTGCTTTAGTTGCTGCAAGTGTACCCGGATTCTCATTTATATTTTCATCAAGGGCGTTTAATTGGTGGATAAGGTAAGACTCTCGTTGTTAATTTTCTCGGTTTGAATTAAATCCTGTTTCTAAGACCGTTACTGATTGTTTGTCGAATGCAAGGTCAAGAAGATTCGGAAGTTTTGATAGGGGTAGATTTGGGGCTGATTTCGCATGGGCCGTGTGATTATTAAAGCGAATCCTAAATGTTGTTTCTGTTTGTCCGATGTACTGCGTACTGAACACGTTGCATTCGAGTAGGTATACCACATTGGAGGAATGGCATGTTGGGTTTCTTCGTACGTTTTGTCCACCAAACTAGAAGCTAAAAATGCACTGAAATTACTATTTCTTGCTGCCACTCCAAACAATGCACTAATGTTAACAATATAAGTTGCATGTATTTCGTTTACATAATACTTTATAGGATTGCTCTATAATATTAGCAAGGTTTGGGAGCTTCAATACGTTTTGTGACCTGTCACGATTCCTTCCTTGCAAAACATATCTGCTCTTGTATACATTATTTACGTCGTAATAATTGCAACTTATTGTTTCAAACGTAATAATTGCAACTTAATATTGCTAAGAAAATTTGTACAAGTTAAATTACACGAATGCATGCATAGTTGCAACTATCACGTACACAAAGCTGAACTAAAATTTTGTTTGTTTTTTTGCATGGCAGAAAAAAGTAGATGTAATTATTACTCTTGTTGTTGTATAAAATGATCACGTCACCTTTGTGTACGAATTGTCACATATGACAATTCGCATAAAAGTTGGTTATCATGGTGCTATATATATACTTGGTTCATCCCATATAAGGGAGCACTTCCACATGTAAGTCTCCACTTGATATGTTATATATGGTGTGGCTGTGCCTTATAAGGCCGGAGATCGCTCCTTATATGGGCCAACCACGCCATATATGGCTGCATATTGACACGTGCATATTGACACGTGCGGCTTAACGTCATCCCAACGACGCCGTGCACGACCCGAAGTCGTACACGTGGTGCGACTTAAACCTTATTACGCGCGCTGATTATCTGTGACGCATTGTTAATGTAATTTATTGCATGTACTCTCTCTTATGTTCTGTCCTTAGCATCGGGACGATGCTTTTTCAGAGGGGGGTAGTGACACGTGCGGTTCTTTTGGTTTACGAAGAAAGCCGCTATCACTTTCTGTTAAGCCCAACGCAGGCCGCGTTTATCTTGTATGCCACTCTGGAACGCGTTATGACGCGTGTATAAAAGACTGACACGTGCGGTTCTTTTGGTTTACGAAGAAAGCCGCTATCACTTTCTGTTAAGCGCAACGCAGGCCGCGTTTATCTTGTATGCCACTCTGGAACGCGTTAAGACGCGTGTATAAAAGCCGGCGCAGTGCGCCACTGGTCGGTCTTTTTTTTTCCGTCGGCCGACGACTGTTCACGCCGCTGCTGCTGTGAGTTGTGTTTGGTCTTGTTTTGCTGGGCACAAGTTCGCCCAATAAACAGTTCGCCTGACACTGCCCTGACTCCTGCGTGCTTCCTCTCAAGTGCTGCGTGTGTCACAACCTCGTGACAATATAACCCCATATATGAATCGAAAGTAGAAATATCAGCCGTCATGCAAACACTGCGGAATCAGGGCGTAGATGAAGTATATATAAACATTCTGGAAGAAATCTACAGGGGATCAACTGCTACCATAGTGCTTCATAAAGAAAGCAACAGAATACCAATCAAGAAGGGTGTAAGGCAGGGGGACACAATTTCCCCAATGCTATTTACCGCGTGCTTACAGGAGGTTTTCAGAAGCCTAGAATGGGAACAGTTAGGGATAAGAGTCAATGGAGAATACCTTAGTAACCTGCCTTCGCCGATGACATTGCATTGCTGAGTAACTCGGGGGACGAATTGCAACTCCTGATTACGGAGTTAGAAAAGGAGAGCAGAAAGGTGGGTCTTAAAATTAATCTGCAGAAAACGAAAGTAATGTACAACAACCTCGGCAAGGAGCAGCGCTTCGAGATAGGTAATAGTGCACTTGAAGTTGTAAAAGACTATGTCTACTTAGGGCAGATAATAACCGCAGAGCCGAACCACGAGATTGAAGTAACTAGAAGAATAAGAATGGGGTGGAGCACATTCGGCAAGCACTCTCAAATTATGACAGGTAGATTGCCACTATCCCTCAAAAGGAAGGTATATAACACCTGTATCTTGCCGGTATTTAGCTACAGAGCAGAAACCTGGAGACTTACAAAGAGGGTTCAGCTTAAATTGAGGACGACGCAGCGAGCAATGGAAAGAAAAATGGTAGGTGTATCCTTAAGAGGCAAGAAGAGAGCAGAGTGGATTAGGGAACAAAAGGGGGTTAAGGATATCATAGCTGAAATCAAGAAGAAGAAATGGACATGGGCAGGGCATGTAGCGCGTAGACAGGATAACCGCTGGTCAATAAGGGTAACTGACTGGATTCTCAGAGAAGGGAAGCGGGTTAGGGGGAGGCAGAAGGTTAGGTGGGCAGATGAGATTAAGAAGTTTGCGGGTTTAAATTGGCAGCAGCAAGCACAGGACCGGGTTAACTGGTGGAACATGGGAGAGGCCTTTGTCCTGCAGTGGACGTAGTCAGGCTGATGATGATGATGATGATGATGATGATGATGATGATGATGATGATGAATCGACCACGCTAGATATGCATGCATATATGGTAAGCGGAAGCCACATATGCTGACATATATGCTTATATGTGGCCACATAACTAATATAAGTGCCATATAGGGAATTTCTGTAAGGGGTATCGATGATTAGGACGATTTAGAAGAACCGCACGAGTAGCCTCACAAACGTATATTACATGGGTTGTGAAACGAAACCTTTCCCGACATAGTCCAGCAAGTGTGCCTGTGTGTCGCCATGTGGCGTTCGAGCGAAGATTCGTAATCCGCCAGTCGTGACAAGCCGTACTCCACCGCCACCCCCACTTCTATTGCTTCTAGAATGACTGCCGTGGCCTCACTAGCCGTATCTACACGACGAACAATGTGACTGAGTACTGTTTGTGTCATGGCGGGCCAGCGAGCCTTACAGCTTCTGCTGAACCATTGTGCTATAGTGGTGTCATCAAAGTAGGCAGTGAGAACGCGGGCGCATCTGTGCCAATAAGGTCTTCACGGTCGCAGTGGCGATGGGGTAAGCTGCGTCGTACCATCCTGCGTATGTCGCTAGGCTTCCTAATGAGTGTAAGCAGAAGCGCCAGTGCAAACGCGCAAAGTTGACTGCGATAGCGGTATCCTGTCCCTAGTGCGTACTGAGCTCAAAATGGCTTGCGCCTGTGAAGCTTTCGCATACGGCTGTATTCTGTGTAATTGGTAGGATGCTTTAAACCACGCGCAATTGGGTGCGTGAAATCTTTTCGATCTTGCCATGTGTGCACCACGCGGCCTTAAAGGGCCACTCACCAGGTACCATACGAAATTTTAGTTAGACAGTGGATGTTGTTGGGTGTCCGATGAGGAACATTCTGTCACAAAAATTTTATGAATCGGTTCATCACGAGCGGAGAAAACGGGTTTTTTTAAGCGGCGCGAAACAAGGATGAGAGGAGGTGAGCTCCAAACCCTTGCCGCTCTTCCGCGTAGCCTTCGCAAGCCTCATTTTTTCCCCGTCCTCTCAAGCATCCATCCAAGAGGTCACGTGCGCATGACGTGCCCAATCAAGTCCAACCCCCGAGCACGTGAGCGGCGTTGTTTTGCTGGCCAGCGTTATTTAGTGGTCTTCAGCCTGTTTTGCGGGATGTTTTGGCCACGCTGCCATAAGGCTGTTTCACATGCCGCGATTGCAGCGAAAAAAAATTGTCGTGTTCGCTCCAATCGCTCTGTTCGCAACCGTCGCTAATGGCGGTTTTGTTTCACACGGACCGCGAACGGTCCGCTATTGTCGCTCTATGACTGGAGCGGCGAGTTCTCGTCACCGCTCATTGTAACAGACACGAATATAATGTAATAATATGTGCATTATGATATCATGAAGTTATCGTAAACGGTAACGAAGGGCCCGCTTGAGTCGTCATTTAAGAACACTTCCCAGCCTGCATTCATTTCAAAATGCACAGCACCGCCCATTACCAAAACAAACACGTTGACTTTATTTCGACGGCTTGGCCGGACGAGCCCTATTTCGACGGTTCCAGACCAAAAATCGCACCTGCCACCGCGATCAGAGCCAAAATTTTCTACATGTTGGAAGCTCGCCGCGGACCGCTGCCGCGGGAGCGAACTGCCCTTTCTTTCGCTGCGAGCGAATTCGGAGCCTGAAAATCGCCACTTTTTAGGCGCGAGACTCCTTATAGCGCCACCTGTTTGTCCCTCGTAGCTATTGTAGTGTGTAAAAAGTATAACATTTTCACCTTCAAGGTGGTGCCGGTGAGAGATTTCTTCTGTGCAATGTTGAACAATTAAAAATAGTGCTCAATGTACATGCCATTGGCTGCTTATGGGGAATGAGCGACAGGAGCATTCGGCTTTTAGTTAACGCGCACGCTGCGATCCCCATTAGCAGCCATTGGCATGTAGATTGAGCACTATCTGACAACAAAGGGTTGCTACGTTATACTCGCTGGGTGTAACCTCCTTAGTTTTAGAAAGGTTTAGCAAGCGTTGATCCGCAGTGCCATGAATACAATGAACTAGTATATACCATGAACTCGAGGTGGTTAAAGGTGGGAAGTAGATACGAAGCGCAAGCCCTAAGAAAATAAAAGCTAAATTCTCCTGTCTCTCATTTCATATTAGCAGCCATTGGCATGTACATTGAGCACTATCTGACAGGAAAAGGTTGCTACGTTATACTCACTGGGCGTAACCTCGTTGGTTTTAGAAAGGTCTAGTGAGCGTTGGGCCGCAGTGTCATGAATACAGTGAACTTGTATATACCATGAGCTCGAGGTGGTTAAAGGTGAAAAGTAGACCCGAAGCGCAAGCCGCAAGGAAGTGTGCGTGTGCCACTTCTCGTTTAGTCCTTGGAATGTCCGCTGGATGGCGGTGCTTCTATATGGGGAATATAGAAGGTCGGACGTGTTTTGGAGAGGTCGGACGTGTTTTTGGAGAGCTCCGGAATGACAGCTACAGATAAGTGTTTTTGCATGTTTCCAGCTTGCCTCTGTCTGTAGCGTTATGAGAACGTAAGGCGCTAGCGTAAAGCTTGATTAGGTCTATTACGGTGTACGTTTTTTTTTAGTATTTTGTACTGTGTCTTTTTTTTTCTCCATCCACCACGTGGCTGAGGTCTGCGCGTAGACCGACCACGTGCATGCGCAGGTGCTGTGAAGTGTAGCGTATTTATTTATTATTGTGGTTCTTTTTGGCTTAGACCAGTGTATTTTAGTACAGTTTTCTAACACGTGGGCATCGGTAAACTGAGCTAGCCATGGTCAAAAAGACCGTAAAGTGTTCAGAGTGCGGGGTAGGTTGGAAGGTGGAAGTTAGTGCGGAGGAGAAAGCAGAAGATGACGCCAAGTGTAGACAGTGCGAGTTCGAGGAGAAAATGAAAAATATGATGGCGGTCCAGAGTGGGCTCATGGAGAAAATCGCAGAGCTGGAGAATGCATTGGCGAAGGAGCGAGAGAAAACGTCAGCCATGGAAGAAAGGCTCCGGTCAGCCGAGAAGGGCCTATTGAAGGTCGTGAAAGGGAACGAAGACGCAGGTGACGGCGGAAGCATTATGGCGACGACCCCCCGTGCGGGAGAGATGAAGGAAACAGGCATGACAAAGGCAGATACATTGGCCACAGGGCCCAGCTACCGGGAAGTAGTTTTGAGGGAGGGAGGGAGCAAACCAGCAGCCGTGACTCACGCTAGTCACCTAGTCAGCAGCCAGGTGCAGGTTTCAGAAGGAATGTCTGAACAGGTCATCATCGCCGGTGACTCAAATTTAGTCCGATGCGCAGCGGCAATCAAAGAAAGGGTGAAAGGCGACAAGAGAGTTGCGATAGGGACGTTCCCAGGACAAACGCTGGGGACAGTAATGAGTCAAGCGGGTGAACAACTCGCAGCTAAAGCTAACAATCGTAACCTCGTTGTAATTGCGGGAGGGCTAAATGACGTCCTGAAAAAAGAATCGTCAGGACTAGCGACGACCTTGGCGAAAGGGGTGGATGACATGCGCGCCGTGTCCCCCCAGGTGCAAATTGTAGTATGCACAGTACCGGAAGTACCAGTACGCAACGTCAACCTGCAAAGAGCGGTTGTCGACGCAAACAAAGAGATATGGCGAATTAGTCGAGAGAAGGGTTTCGAGGTAGTGGATTTAAACAGGGAAGTGCACAGGTGGGGTGGATTCCAAAGAGACAAGATTCATTTCGATAAGAGGCTTGGACACGAGGTGGGCTGGCGACTGGCAGGACGCGCAGTAGCTTTTTTGGGGGGCTCACGGGCCCTTCGGAGTCCGGGGTAGCTCGTAACAGGGAAAACAACCAGGAGGACGCTTTGACAGGTAGAATTGCGAAAAACCAGAAAAAAGGTAAAAGAAAAAGGAAAAAGGCGCGTGTTGCAATTAGTTACATAAACATGCAGGGTGGCAGAAAGAAGGCAAAATGGTTAGAGATTGAGGAGCAGTTAAACAAAGAACAGATAGGCGTGTATGCGGTTACAGAAACACACCTTAGAGACTTGGAAGAGACACCACATATTGAAAATTATGTTTGGGAAGGGTGTAACAGGACCATATCGGAAAGGAAAGGTGGGGGTGTAGGAATGCTAATTCATCGCGGAGCCAAATGGGTTAGAGTGAAACAGACGTGTTCAGAGCACCTCTGGGTTCTGGGCACAGTAGGTGGAAAGGAAACGTGGCTAGGGGTAGCCTACTTGTGGACGGGGAATAACTGCAGAGAAAAGAATCAGGAGATAGTGGATTGCATGAGTGCGGATATTAAGGAATTTGGTAATGGGGCCGAAATCATCCTTCTAGGGGACATGAATGCCCACATACATGACCTTGACGGATATTCAGACACCAATGGGAAGTTATTACTAGATCTTTGCGAGCAACATAGTCTGGAGATAGTTAACACGGGGCCTAAATGTGACGGCCAGATCACATGGGAAGTCGGAAACAAGCAATCAAGTATTGATTATTGTCTCATGACTGAAGGAATTTACCACAAACTGACAGAAATGAGGATAGACGAGGAAGGCATTAACAGCTTGGGTAGTGATCATAAACGAATAACATTACAAATGGGATACGAAACTGAAAATATGAGCATGGAATCAAAGTCTGGCAGCTCGTATTTAAATGACAAACAAATAATAAATATAGCCACAAGAGTCGAGGAAGAAGTAGGCGAAATACCAGGCAAGGACTGGGAGTATAGTGAGCTGTTACATCTAATGACGAAGGAGATAGGGAAAGAGAAGAAAACTGTTTGCTGGAAAGGAAAAAGGAAGCCAAAAAGTTGGTGGAACAAGGAAATCCGGGAGGCGATCGAGAAGCGACGCGAAGCATCACGGGAGCATAGAAAGGCAAAAAAAGGAGAAGCGGCCGCAGGACGAAGTCAAAAAAATATGGGAAATATATTTAGAGAAAAAATCCCTTGTACAGAAATTGGTAGAGGCAAAAATTAAAGGTGAAAGTGAACGCTGGATGACAGAGATACACGAAAAAAAGGAGGCCGCGCCTAGGATTTTTTGGAGCCACATAAAGGCGCTAGGTAGGAAGTCTGTCACAACGCAACAACATATTCTAGATGAAGGAGGAAATCAATTGGAAGGGTACGAAGCGCTAGGTTACATCCAAAAGGTAACAGCCGATTCGTTTCAAAAGAGCGTCCAGGGGATCTCCCCGGTGAGTAAAAGTGTGGCGGAGAAAGCAACAGAGGAAGAGCTAGTACTTGATAATTTCAACTGGAAAAAGGCCGAAGGAAAAATTCCAAAGCGCACTGCCGCGGGTTTAGATGGGATTCCCGTTAGCCTCATTAACGAACTAGGACATAACACTAAAGAAGCATTGTTAAAAGCAGTAGAAAAAAGCTTAAAGGACGGACAAATACCGGACAGTTGGCGACAAAGTAGAATGAACTTAATCTATAAAGGCAAGGGAGAAAAGGACAAGATTCGCTCGTATAGACCACTAACCATTACATCGGTACTATACAGGTTGGCGATGCAAGCAGTAAAAATGAAAATAGAAACATGGGCCGAACATAACGATATTTTGGGAGAACTTCAGAACGGATTTCGAGTCGACAGGCGGTTAGACAATAACCTGTTTGTTCTCACTCAGTGTATAGAAATATCTAAAATAGAGAATAGGCCCTTGTACGTGGCTTTTCTAGACATCACTGGGGCATACGACAACGTTAATCAGGAAATTTTGTGGGATATATTGAAAGGAATGGGCATGGGCGACGACTGTATACAGCTTTTGAGGGAGATATACCGAGAAAATACAGTTTGCATAGAGTGGGAAGGAATGCGTAGCAAAGAGAACGTTAAGGTTAGCAAGGGTCTGAGACAGGGATGTCCTTTGTCCCCGCTGTTATTCATGCTGTACATGGTGAGTATGGAAAAAGCGCTAGAAGGTAGCAACATCGGTTTTAATCTGTCACACAAACAGGGCGGCATGATGATTGAGCAGAAGCTTCCAGGTTTATTTTATGCGGACGATATCGTCTTATTTGCGGACAGTCGAGATGATATACAGCAGCTGGCGAATATATGCGGAAGGGAAGGTGAAGCTCTTGGACTAGGATTCAGTGTAACGAAGTGTGGATTGATGGTATTCAATGATCCCTGTGATCAGACGGTGTCCATACAAGGCCAAGAAATACCGAGGGTAAGTGAATACAAGTACCTTGGAGTATGGATAAATGAGAGTGATAGATACATGGAGGTACAGGAAAAAGCCTCGGCAGCAAAAGGAAAGAGGAATGCGGCAATAATGAAGCACAGAGCGTTGTGGGGATACAATAGGTATGAGGTGCTTCGAGGTCTGTGGAAGGGTGTAATGGTTCCAGGGCTTACTTTTGGGAACTCAGTGGTGTGCATGAGGGCAGAGGTGCAATCGGGAATGGATGTAAATCAAAGGACTGTGGGACGCCTCGCGTTGGGTGCTCACGGGAAGACGACAAACGAGGCTGTAAAGGGCGATATGGGGTGGGCAGGTTTTGAGGCGAGGGAAGCGCAGAGCAAAATAAGGTTCGAAGAAAGGCTAAGAAATATGAAGGAGAGTAGATGGGCAGAGAAGGTGTTCCGTTATTTGTATAGGAAGAGCGTGGACACACAGTGGAGAAAAAGAACTAGAAGACTCACTAGTAAATATACGGCTGGTATTGTAAGCCATATGTCAACAAAGAGCGTTAAGGGAAAAGTCAGGGAGGCGGAGAGGATTTACTGGATGGCAGCTATGGAGAAAAAACCGGCTTTGAGTAACTACCGAAAGGGCAAAAATGAAATAAGGAGGGAGGCATTTTACGATATTTCAAGGGGAAGCGCTTTACTGTTTGAAGCGAGATCGGGTTGCCTTAGAACGCGTAGTTATAAAGCAAGATTCAGTAAAGAAGAAGAACAATGCACATGCTGCGGGAAAGATAAGGAAACGGCGGAGCATGTTCTGATTGAATGTGGAGATATCCACCCAGGTGTACGTTTGGGCACGAGCCTACAGGAAGCCTTGGGTTTTAGGGACAACAATGGAAAGCTGAACACACCCGCGATTGAAATAAGTAAGAGACGGTTAGAGTATTGGTGGCAGAAAATTAGAGAGAAAGGACAAAAATAAATATTGGAAAAATAAAATATGGACAGTGTGCCGTAAATGGCAGAGAACTTAAGCTGAAAATTTACCTTTTTTTCCATTAAGATAGAATTTATCGAAGTAGAGGCATTAGGCCAACATCAAAAAAGAAAAAAAAGTTTTTTTTGTCGAGCCTGGTGGCATACTTGTCACCACCCCGTTATAAAGGGGACGCTCATAGCATCCATCCGAATATATGATGAAAAGATGCGAGATGGTGGTACTTGGAGTGTTGAATAGATGGACGAACGGACACACAGACAGATGAATGGATGGACGCATGAACAGACGCAGGGACGGAGTCACGAACAGACGCACGCACGGACGGGCGGATGGACGCATGGATGGTCACACAGATGGACGCATGGACGAAGGGGAGCAAGAACGAATGGACAAACGAATTTCCCGCCCCACTCTCCATCATTCACTCCGTGGATATGCTGCCATTTTTTGTGTCATGTGAAACGAGCTTTAGACGTGGTAGAATATATGATCACAGTGAGTGCGTGAACGCGTAGGAGCGTTCCACGGTGGTCGTCTGCTCGATGCGCTGACCGCGGGTACACGAACGCATGCGAAACGCCGACACATTAGCTTCGCATCTCGTTGCAATTGACGGGAGAAAAATGGAAAAAGGCGCTGACAGTCTCTTATTGCGTCGCTTTATTTATCTAGAGCTTTATTGATCTCTTCAAGCATTGAATTACGTAAACTACGCATGCCGTGTTAAATAAGTTTTGCCATGTCACGTGCCACTGTTTGCAACGCCAGAGCAGAGTCGTCTATGTAGAGGACCAACATCACTCCATTGCCATGTACATAGGGCCGTTCATACGCGCACGTAATGCCTCCATTCTCTGGGCGAGCGCTAGCAGAAGGGAGGGGTAGCAGCGTTCATCTTGAAATTAGACCCGTTTCCGTGGCTCGTTGCTTTCTAAATTTTGGCAGACGGGATCATGAACGCCTCGTCCACGCATTGCGCTTGTCAGCTCCAAATTGTCAAACCTGGTGAGTGGCCCATTAAGGGAAAAGGCGAAGTAACATGTGTCGCTTTAATAGTGGGTGGACTGCTTTGAAACTTGAAGCCATGATAATCACATGATCTGACACTTGATCGCAATGTACGCTTGTACCACGTGTTATTACTTCAGTAGTATGTGTTACGATGTGAAGAATGTATACAAGACGCATGCGTTCGTAAAGCATGCAAATTACTTTCACTGGAATTCCAAGCAGAGGAAGTCATTTTCATGCATTCCGAACTAGACGCGTGGCTAGAACACACAAGTGGGTAGAACACCCACTTGCCGCCCAAGTGACGAGGGTTCAATTCCACTCAGACCCAGATATTTTGTTTCTTCATTTGCATCGTTCCCCATTTTGCGGTCACGCAGAGATGATGAATTTTTGCTCCCAACCAGTGATGCCGACACGGATCCTGGAATTTCTGCAAAACGACCTTTTTAATGCTATCGCGTTAATAACATTCAGAGTTTATCGTTTCAAAAGCACGAAATGTTGATGTGAGAGGCTGTAGTGGAGAGCTTTGGAAATTTAGGCCAATTGGTTTCCTTTAACGCCCACAAAAATCTTCGTACAAAGGCCTCAAAATTTTTTTACCTCGATAGAAATTGCCACTTCCGCAGGCGTGATTGGATTCCCCGACCTACGGGTTAGCAGACGAGAGCCACAACCACTAGACCACCACGGCTGGGCTTGTCTGACATTCAAGTGAGCTAAACATCACAAAAATAATGCTAAAAGACGACAGCGACTGTTTCACGGGTGGAAATGTACGCCTTGCTTTCATGTGCAGCGATAGCTGCGTAAACTGAAAAAAAGATTACGTTACTGACTTCTATCTATACCAGGGTCATTCATACACCATTTCAGTGTTTATTCATTAGATGCATGAATTATGTAGGCGAGTGCCTTGGCCTGCCCCCACGCACTCTTCCAAGAATTTTTTTTGATTTTAGTATCTAATGCTTTAATGTCTTCCAAGAAAAATGACCTTACTCGTCTGGGAGCATTCAGAACTGGTTTTCAATTGTGTTACGTTAAACGGTATGAAAAATAATAGCACCGATTACGTGAGATATTGGTGCCAAATTTTATTGACACCGTGGTAGAAAAAGGTAAATATAGGCTAACGAACTCATCAGTTGACGCTTTCAGACTCACTCAGACCATGATTAAGCCATGAATCTGAGTATGATTGAGTACGGGTGAGCAATGTTTTGGGCAGTCCGACCCGAGTGTGTCCGGTTGAAGGACATTTTCGGCAGTGTTAGTCAGACTGCGTCTGTTTCAGGTAAACTCTCGCGATCCTGAGTTCGAGTTAGTCTAAAGCTCAAAATATATTTTATGAGTGAGTCTGAGTGAGCTCCGCAAGTTTTGCCGACCTATGGTAGTGAGTGCACCCAGTACGGAACATCCGACTAGCCACATCGTTCAGTCAGCAAGCTCTTGCTCGGCAACAGTGGCAAACATGTCTAACCAAGTGAATAAACTTTCTCTTACATAACCGGACCTAGCCGAAGTAAGCTGGAATCATTTCGGAGGCTTCTGACGTTATGTATCGCTAATGGATATATCCAGCTATCATTGCGCTTTGCCCCGACAGAAATAGGCATGACATTGATGAAAAGATGAAAGTGAGAAAAAATGTCAAGAACAAATGTTCATATAAACCAAGCGACTATGCTACAATACGTTAGTCCTGATTTATTAATCCAATGCAACTTGCGATCACCACACATGCTATACCATCGAGCGCTCAATTTCCTGTCCAAAGCAAGTGTTTTTCTTTCACTTTGCAAGAGTAAGGGTCTTTGCGAACAATGTTTTGTTCTCAGAAGACAGGTGATCATTCGCATGTTGAGAAAGCCCTGTGAGAGCTACCACAGAAGCCTACATAGGATGTGTTCATGCTTGCCCTACGCACTTTGCGGATGAAGTCTTTACTGCAGATGTGGCTACAAACCACGCGATCACGTTATATTTGTGTTGTTTTAGTCAGCTGTGAGATACATTATATTTGCGTCGCTAGGCGTTAAAGAACACTGAATAGTTTCAGCATGTGTGGCGTATAATCACCCCATGGTCTCGCTGAGTTACCCATGGCCCTTGAGTGCGAGACCATTTAGCCGCTACTACTGCTTTTTTTGGTGGGGGGGGGGGCAGTCTGATTAGTTTATTCATTAGCGCCTCATTCTGTGCAGCCCGTTCTCTCTCACATAGTGTCAATATGCTCTGCTTCGTCCTTGCAGACTCAAAATGCACCCACGAAAAATTTTTGCTCACATTGGGACGCACACCCGGGTTTCTAGCTTATTTACTTACTTAGGTTTTCAGCTTTAAGCAAAAAAATTGCCCGCAGCTTCCCTCGGGGGAACACTGAGGAGGATGCGGAGCATATAATTGGTTAACGGGGTGTTAAAGTGCGACTTACTTGGGTCGATGGCTAAATTGGTTAACGTGGTTGTGAAATGGGGTGTTAAATTGCGACTTACTTGGGTCGATGGCTAAATTGGTTAACGTGGTTGTAGGAGGGGGTGTTAAATGAGTGAACACGTACACACGTATGCGAAAGGACGGCGCTGGTCGAAGGGACGTCGATCATTGTGTTTGTGGATTCGTTGGAATTCATTTCACCGCGACCTTGGACGTCGACGCGCCGTACAAACGAACCGACGAGCGGCAACTGAGCGAGCGAGCGCCGACCTTGAGTATATATATATACAGCGCGACGGCGCATGCACTGTCAGCTGTTAAATGTTCTCGAAGGAGAAGCGCGCGCGGCACAGATGGCGACGGCGCGACGGCGCATGCGCTGTCAGCTGTCGAATGTTCTCGAAGGAGAAGCGCGCGCGGCACAGATGGTGGGCGACGGCGCGACGGCGCATGCGCGCGCGTCAGCTGTCGAATGTTCGAGAAGCGGTGCGGATGGCGCGGACGGCGCGGACGGCGCACTACAAGGCGCGAGTATAAGATGCTTCCGCATCTAAAAGTCGAGACTGAATTGCTGGAACTACTCAAATTATTTTCCCCATCTTTGCATTTTGATTCGATAGTCACGTGCTCTGTATTTTGATAGGCGCGTGTCGTAAACATCACCTCAGGTATCCACAAAATATTCATTAAGGTATTCTTCACAGTGGTATTTGTTGTGAAATGATTCAGTATATATGCCCGAAGTCGTGATAATTATCGAATTCAGCTCCTCACGGCTATACAGGAATATTTGTTCTTGATTCATATGTGAGGTTTAACGTACCAAAACGACCATATGATTATGAGAGACGCCGTAGTGGAAGGCTCCGGAAATTTAGACCAACTGGGGTTCTTTACGTGCGCCCAAATGTCAACACGTGGGCCTACAACATTTCCGTCTCCATCGGAAATGCAGCTGCCACAGCCGGGATTTGATCCCGCAACCGGCGGGTCAGCAGCCGAGTACCTTAGCCACTAGACCACTATGGCGGGGCAGTAATACTTCTTCTTAGAAAAAAAAAACGTCTTGCCAGCGTTTTTCAAAGGGTATCCTACTAAGCCTGGAATTACCGCGAGCTTTCTTCACTATTTTTTAGACCAGTCAAGGCGATCATCAAAGGATTAGCTCGACAGCATGGCCTCCAATGGTTCTTTTGTGCTGTTAACGCTGTGATGCTGTTCATATTTTAGTGTACACTCCCACCTAACGTCAAACAAAGCTGTGGTAGGCCGGCAACAATATGTTTTGCATTTCGTAAGGTAGAACAAATGAAGCCTGAAAAAGTTTTATATAATAGTCTGAAATCCACGTAGCGCCGTAGACAGACTGCATTGCCCTGAGATTATAGTGTAGGGCTGGTTATATTCTCCTAATGCCATTGTGAAATAGAAGAATCGTTGCGCAATTAGGACCTAAAAGCTACCACTGATGATAAACTGTCTGCTTTATTTTGGTGTTCAGTATGCGCATTCGAGTACAAGTCATGGTCGCGACGTGCTGGGCAACTGCAACTGCAATGATTGAATAAATTGTGCTAGCAGCATATCCGCTGATCAAGGAATAGCTGTCCTTCACTTACTTTTTTTCTCTTCTTATTGCATACTCTCCATTCAAGGTGTACTTGGTATTTGCGCCTACCATTTCTGCTACAATGTTCTATCCAAATTGCGCAGGACTTGACAGCAGCATTCGCAGAAAGGTTCTGCTTCGACAGTCCAGTGGATGAAGAGGAGTTGATGGAACATGAGAAAAAGGCTTTGACTTACGCTGGGCTGAATTTAATATCCTGCAGAGCTTACAGAAGCCAATGGATTCTCCCAAGTGTGAATGCATGTGTTGGTGAGTTTTCAGGATTCGCATATTTGACATATTGTCTAATATATCGCCGTCCACGAGAGAGCTGAACCAATTCAACGGGAGGAACATTAGAGTTACAATACGTGTAGCATGAAAATGACCCGTGGTACACCATGCATGGTCTCATGAGGCATGTCTCTACATGAAAACGCCGTTAGCGAGTGATTGTTTTACGAGTGACAGTTATTGCGTAAAAAAACATACTAAATTTGAAAGACCTGACATTGAAGTTTCTAATTTGAAGTATCCAGTTTTGAATGTGAGGCCCAACAGTAAAAGCCGGTTGTCTTAGGTCTTGCACTGAACAAATTATTTTTTAGACAGCAGGTCTGTATGTGCTGCTTTACGACATCGTGCTGCTTGAACCAAAATTTGGACGACACTGCTCTTGCCACACCGCGTTAGGCGATGATTGTTTGATCGATGCAGCGTGATGTAAATAAGCACAGAGCACAAGCCTTTTATACAAGAAGCGTTGCGCTTGCTTTGATACTGCACGAGCTGTTGGAGAGGTGAAGGCAGAATTTTTAGGGGCGAAGATCCTTAAGGCGTGGGTCAGTCCATCCTCTGTTGTTGCCATACGTAGCCACAGGTGGCACATACCCGCTATAGTACGGGTATGTGCCACAGGGGATGTGAGATGGGAGATGGCGGTACATGAAGTGTTTACTAGATAGACGCTTGGACGGGCTCATGAACGAACGCACACACTATCAGATGAATGGAAGAATGGATGGACGCGTGAAGCGGGTTTGTGCCACAGGGGATGCGAGATGCGAGATGATGGTAATTGGAGTGTTCACTAGATGGACGCACGGACGGAAAGACTAAAAGGACAACGGACGCGTGCATGTACGGACGGATGGACGCATGGACAGATGAACGGATGCATGGATGGACGCGCGGATGGTGACGCGGACGGACGGAAGCACGAATGGACTGATAAGCGCTTCACCCCACTCATCATCATTCACTCCATGGATATGCTGTGATTTCTTTTTAGGAAAAAAAGTGTACTTCTGTGACGTTAAGCGGGACTGAGCGAGCAAATAGTCATTTAGCGCTCTGTATTCCATGGCGAAAAACATTTTGGTGGGAGAGGGGATGCATGGGCCCAGTGTACTGCCCCCTGTCAACTCCACAGAGCTGCAAGATTTGGTGACTGCTGTGGCTTCCTCGGTTTATGGTCGCACAGAAAACACATAGGTGGCGCCGCAGCTTCAACTTTTGAACTACACAATGTAGTTTCACACTCGCAACTCAATCAAAATGCTTGAGAGTCTTGTGAAGTCCATCCATCTTTTCTCCATCTAGCTTTCTGAAATGTTCGGCTTCGCAATACCTGAGCACAAGTATGCGTCAAGGTAATCACAGACTGGTCTCTTTATGGTGTAATAAAGACTTACAGACCGTTCCCAGATAACAAGGAGTTCGGTATGCGCAGAGGTACCACACGGAAATGGCAGCTATAGGCCCCTGTGCCGATTTGCAAACCTATGCTCTAAAGGTTTCAATAATTGTTTTCGAAAATCCTCAAAATTGCCAACAATTAATATTAGCTCCCTACCTAATTACTTTTACAGCGAAAGCTGTTATGAGACCACAACTCGGGTGACGCGCAGTTCTCCGCCGCCGCCGCCGGTGTCCACAACCACCTCACGCGATATCAGAAAACAAACCTAGCACCAGTGACACAGTGGGGCTAGAACCAGGGTTCGCTAGTTGTCAGCCCAGTATTCTACCACTGAGTTACGCCGGTGCTTGTAACTTTTCATCAAACTTACCTTAGGTAGGCTTGATGTCGGGAAAGCATTCGCGTTCACACGACCTATAAAGCGTTTTAAAGCAGCGAAAGAACAACCAGTCGTCGCATTATGCGAATAGCGTAACGAGTGGGCCTTCCAATGCTCCAACCCACCACAAAAGCTTGTTCTTGTTACCTTATTACCTGTGGCGCCATAATTTCTTCAGCCCTAATTTCTCATCGTCGTCAGCGACTGCATGAACCATTGGCACAAGATTCCTTGCCAGTGTTTATTGGATACCACGCTTGCGAGGAGAATGACGAAAAATAGCATAGTGAATGCCGGCCTACAACCCAAGTAAATTTATTATTATTGACCTAGTAGGTACCAAGCAAGTGTGCTTGTAGTATTTACCCAATGAGTGTTTAGAAAAGGCTCTGAAAAGCCGCTTTTCTTGTTTTTGTTGTGATTGTGCTAGGGCTTCCGCTCAGGTCTGGTGTTTTTTTTTTTCTAGTGGTAGACGCCTAATATGATCGTAGTTAGAACAATGATCAAAAAAATTATGGGTTAACTTTCTAACCGGTCGTTACAGGCAGTGGTGTCACAACAAAATAAATGAAGTTCTTCCTTCAGAGAGTTCACGAACATATTTAGATTTCGGTCAAACGACCTCTGGTATCTGTTCAGCAGTAAAGAATTCAGAAGAAAACTCACCCGCGAAGCAGACACCGATCTGCCGACGAGCGCAAGTAGCAGAGTATCAGAAAGACGTCAGTGTTCATGACAACGTTTACATTGTTGTTAGTTGTTCAGCATTCGTGAAGCCGATCGGAAGTTGAAGTCCTGGCTCATTGAATGTGGACGAATTGCAAGATATTTTGGTACCACCTTCCACGCTTTCGTTTCTTTTTCGATGGCAGAATATTGATATTCAGGCTATGGGCTAATATGAACAGCTCTCACTTTTAGACATTTAAAATAGACGGGAAAGGCCTTCCATTTGACTTAGCCATCGATATCCGCTCAGCGAAACATTAAAATTTGTTCACTTTCTTCTATAACTGATTATATCTAGTGATTTCAAGACGTCTACCATCCCTCGAAAAATTGGTTAAGAAAACAACGAGCTGACATTGTGCTCAGCTTATTTTTCACAATCTGCGGAAATATTTGTTAAACAGCATGCCTTAGTCTGATTCATTCTTCGCGTTGTTACTCCTGCGATCCTGGATAGAGTCCATAACCAGATTAAGGGCAGAAGTGTTTCGGACGAATGCATTGGTGGATCAATACTGAAGATAAATTTTTAGTCAAGAACTTGAAGCCATTAATGTCGTAGAAAAGTCATGGTTGACCTGCTGCTGAAATCGGCAAGGCTGAACGTATATTGAGGAAGCGCCATTTGTGAATGCAGCGACTTTTTTCTTCATTGTAATTTCCAGCAAATAAACTGATGGAGAGATAAAAAAAGGGAATCCTCAAGCTTTGCAGTAGACCAAATCTCGGCTTTCCAGCGAGCCAGAGCTATCGCCGAGGAGATCACACGACGCTCCGGGGACGACGGCTCCTCACGGCCTAGACCGGGCCAGTGATTCGTCGTTGGATCCTTAATAAAGTTTATTGCCTACCTACTTTAAGCTTTGCCTTTAAGAATTGAATCAATGTCTAATCGCACTCAAAAAATTTAGATCTCCATTACCAATTTATGTTTCTCCGAGCACTGTCCTAGAGTCCGCAAGCCACAAATCATATCTGTAGAAACATTACTCGACTCCCTAAATGTACAAATTTGTGATGGGCATCCTTTAACGATGAATCATGAATTCATAGACACTGTCTACCACGATATTTTTCCCAACCATCCCAAATTATTTCCTCATAGAATTTTAAACCAACTCTTAAACAGCATCTAAATAATCTGCCAATGAATGGGGTTATTGCAGTGGATTCATCGCAAACTGAGGAAAAACTGGCATAAAAATGCCCTCAACTGCCCATCTGCCATCAACTTGAGTGGTCTTTTTCTGTACGACTGCCTGATTTTATCCCAGTTTTTATAGTAGAATTTATGGCCAGAATATTATATCTCTAAAATATAGGCAGTTCAATTAGAGTAGTAGCAATCATCACTGACTCTATCTATGTGTTGTTCTCTCTCCACATCTCACAAAACGCCTCTACTAAAGCTTTTCAGAATACTAGTTCTCGCGCACCTTCAATGTCTTCACATAAATGGGGTACCAGAACATAAGGATTTGTTTTGAAACGAAAGCACTGATTCTTTAGCAAAGGTGGTGCTTTTGGTGCCAATCATTCGGGTTTTCCTATTGACAGCATACATTAAAATTGCACGATTAGGCACGTTAAAACTAAAAAATGCTTATTAGACCCTGTCTGACAGCTTCTACAGAATACAAGCACCTCTAATTTCCTCGGATCAGTGAGTTATCACGGTCGAAAATTGTGGAAGTGGCTATAACCAAACTTCGTTGCTGCGTTACATCCCTCAACTTTTACCTTCATAGAGCAAGTCGAGTGGTGTTTCCTCTCTGTCTTTTTGTAAGAAGGAGAAAACAATTAGTCATTACTTTTTATCCTATCACCGGTATACGTCATTGAGAAGAAGATTCGTAGCACTAACTCTTCGAAACTTGGGTCTGAAAGTATCCGATTAGTTGTTCTATCACTTGGCGCTTCTACTCTGGGCTACAGTCAGATAGAGGTTTACTACGCCATAGATGAATTTATCAGTCAGTCTTTAAAAATATGGAGCTAAGGTCGTCAACTTTTCAAACATTTTAATACTAATATCCCGCAATTAAGTTTGCTGTAATAACTTTTCCTAGCTTATAAAGGAGTATTATGAAGAAACAGTGAAAAAACAGCACTTAATTCTCTGCGAATCCCCTCAATTGGGTATGAGTCATGAGAAGAGGAGAAGAAGAAGGAGAGTTTAACGTAATAGCGATTTCCTGTCTCTACTTGGTACCTAAAGCCTCCAGTCCATGAAAGCTCTTCGAACTTGCTTTGCACCCTTCATGTGGGATAAGTGCAGTAACGTGTGTGTTTTTTGTCGTGAGTGACCGGCTTTCAACTATGACATCATTAAGACGATCACACATTCTGGTGCCCGATGACAATGTAGGCTTCTAGCAAGTATTATTATTGAAATATTTCATGTTGTGTTGGGACGCGTGTGTTTGTAAAGCACGAAAGTTTCTTTCACTGCATTTCAAAGGTGGGAAATGTATTTTTTTCCTTCATTCACAGCATACGTATGGCAGTTTGGTAGAACACCCGCTTGCCACGAAAAAAGGCCCGGGTTCGATGCACACTCGAACCCAAAATTTTTTATTACTTACTTCATGTTAATCTTTCTCTATTTCTCTGTTGCACACAAGATGTTGAGTTTTCACTCACAACCAACGACGTCTTCATCGGCGCCGACACCAATGCCGACGCCTGAGTTTCTCCGAAGCCAGCTCTTTCACGCTACCCAGTTAAAATGGATTTGGCCTTTGAGTCATCTCAGGTGATTACCGTAAACACCCTGTGAGTCCTATGTCCTTCTGGCGCCATCCTTGTGCAGGATTCACTATTGGATATATGGCGTCCAGGCGTATATGTTAACTACTGCTACTACGCCAAAGCTTTACTCCTGATCTTTCCTCTTTTGGTCAGTATGTAAAGGTGCCACCGGCATTAAGTGGTGCTCAAAAGTCATTTTCAATGCTCTCCCCATATTCATGTTCAATAAATAATGACCAACTTGACTGAACACGCGTTTCTATTTCGAATGGCACCGATTTATATGACATAGATATCTTCTCCCTCATACTAGGTGTCTTTTAATCTACCCATGCTGCTGCAAAAGATTCGGAAGAAAATGCTCATTATAAGAAATTGATTTCTTGCTAAACTCTACTAATGTTTTTGAAAGTTTTTGCTGGTTGTTAGGTCGATGTAACGATGGCCGATGGCTATTCTCTCTGCTACTTTTAGGTATTTATTCCTGAGATATCAGAAGCAAGATCTCAAGCAAGATCTCGGCAAGAGTAATCAATTATTTACACTGGCTCACACCAAAGACGTGCGAACCCGCGTCGTTGTCACACGAGGCTGGTTATTCTATCTAGTTTCCATTTACTCGCATATCATTTAGACTATAAAACAATAGACAGTGGGCGGGTTGGCCTTACTTTATTCAAAATAGAATATATGTTATCAGGTTTTCCTTTCATGTATTGCCTAATTTCTTGGCGTGATCTTTATCTTCGACAAAGAACACAAAACGTTTGGCGTAGAGCTGATTACTTTTGTGTTTCAGGGGCTTCCTTAAAAACTTGATATTTCTTTAGTACAAGTACAGGAGGTCCTACTGGAGCCTGTCGCTGTGGGCCACCTTTGGTATATTGCGTTGTTGTGTGACAATTCTAAGATTGAATTAATGATTGTTTTGTTTTGCTACTTATTAGTGCTCACTCTGTTCATTAGATGCTCGCAACGCATGACTCTGCTTTGTTTACTTTTTTCTGCAGATTTGTACGTGCCCTTGTTCAAAATGAATGCCAAGGTTCCTGAAGAAAAGCAAAATGATTTTGTTGACGCCTTCAAATCCACGATTTACGAGGTATCGGGCACAACAGCTGGACGCGTTGCGTTCAATTATGACATCATTGTCACACACTCTCAGAAAACATGCCCCACTAGCTTGCTGTTTATGCAGAAATCCGTAACACGAGGAAACAAGAGGAGCCTTTGAAAAAGTGAAAGACACGCTCGTGGATTGTGTGCATGTTGTAGTGGGACTCCCAGACAAAAAGCAACCGTACTGTACGCATACACCAGTCAAATCCCCGCTGAGTGTAAAGGAAATGAGAAGTCTAACAAAGTTGTCTCCAGCTCCAAATATTTCAAACCCTCACGCAATTGTTCTTCAGTGATGAGAAAATCTAACGTAAGCAGCGCCTGTAGGCGTTTTTGGTGATTTATTAGTTTTCAAGCAAGGTTCAAATACACTTAATAAATGTAGTCCTTGGCAATAGATAAAGGTAGGTGTCCTTGTGGATCGGTTCAAATTTCTATCACCGGCTTACTGTGCCAAAATTTGAAAAGAAGCCGCCACCTATATCCAACTTTTTTCCAGGATAACATTCTCACTCCCGCTAATTAAGTGGGTAAAAAGCGCGTAGTGCCCCATAATCATCTTGCATTCTTTGTATAGTGGCCGAAAGTCATAAACCATCAGAGCTCTGTCTGTTTGCAGTGTTGACGCTTCGAACAGGCCCCTGGAGTTGTGTGTGCTAGAAAAATTGCTACTCGGTATCTATTGTCAAGGCCAGCGACAAGCACCTGCGAAATTCAATGCGTGTGTGTCGATGAACAATAACTGTATGATATTGTCACGAAGACACAGGCACGCTGGTACAAAATAGGGCGTTTACTTTCGTAACCCCAAGGGCCAGAAACGCGAACACCAGAGCACGCGCACGCAGAACTACTTCGTTGTCCTCTTCAGAGGCTGGCTACTATAGTTACCAGCCTACCTTGCGTCAATTCCCCCCTTTCAAGAGCGACCGTCCCGGTCGATTGACTGAGATGCTAGAGGTGGCCATGAAAGAAAAAAAATGATCACATCAATGAAAAAAAGCCCACGCTGTTGTGGGTAATAAGGAAAAAGTTCAAAGTGTTCATAACTCGCGGCCTTGGTACGGTTTCATCCGTACTACATGGACTACTTCTGGACGTGGACGTCTTCGGTTTAAACTGGTGTCGGAGCTTTGGGGAACTACCTCGTAATTCACGTCACTGAGACAGCGCACAACTTCGCAAGGGCCAAAGTAGCACCGCAATAGCTTCTCCGAAAGCCCACGATGTCTAACTGGTGTCCACACCCATACATAGTCACCTGGTTGATAGTGCACGCTCCTTCGGCCTTGGTTGTAACGGCAAGCGTCGATATCTTGCTGCGCGCGAATGCGGTTCCGTGCAAGCTGGCGGGCTCCCTCGGCTTTCTCAATGAAGTCGTCAACGCTGTCATTTCCGCTGTTGTCCTGGTCTACGGGGAGCATAGCGTCTAACGGTGTTGTGACGCGACGGCCATAAACAAGCTCGAATGGTGTTAGGTCTGTGGTCTCTTGCACAGCGGTGTTATAAGCAAACGTGACGTACGGCAAAATATCATCCCACGTTTTGTGCTCTACATCAACATACATAGATAGCATGTCGGCCAATGTTTTGTTTAACCTCTCCGTCAAGCCGTTCGTTTGGGGATGATAAGCTGTTGTTTTCCGGTGGTTGGTGTGCGTCAGCTTGGGGACTTGTTGCAATAATTCTGCCGTAAATGCTGCTCTGCGATCGGTTATGAGAACAGCAGGTGCACGATGGCGCAAAACAATGTCGTGGACAAAGAATCTGGTGACTTCAACTGCAGTTTCCTTAGGCACAGCGTTGGTTTCTGCATAGTGAGCCAGGTAGTCGGTGGCGACAATTATCCACTTATTTTCTGAGGATGACGTAGAGAAGGGACCAAGAAGATCTATCCCTACTTGCTGAAATGGTGCTCGAGGTGGATCTAAAGGTTGGAGGAAACCGGCGGGCTTTACCGGTGGAACTTTACGCCTCTGAGAGTCACGGCAGGTGCGGACATAGCGCTGAACGGACGAATACAGCTGTGGCCAGTAGTACTTCTGTCGGATGCGCGCTAATGTCCTAGCAAAGCCTAAGTGACCAGCCGAAGGATCGTCGTGGCACGCCTGCAAAACTTCCTCACGCAGTGCCATTGGAACGGCGAGGAGGAAAGTTTCCTGGCTGCTCTCAAGATTTCTTTTGTAGAGAACATTGTTCCGCAGGCAATACGTAGTCAAACCACGCGAGAGTCGGCGTGGGACGATAACGTCTTCTCCTTGAAGATGCTGGATGACAGGAAGTAGATCAGTGTCCTCACGTTGAAGCTCAACCATCCGCACCACATCGACGATGCCAAGAAACGGTAAATCTTGTTATCAGATGACGTCGGGGAAATAGGAGCACGAGACAGGCAGTCAGCATCCGTATGCTTATGTCCTGATCGGTAAACCACCGTTATGTCGTACTCTTGAAGGCGGAGGCTCCAGTGGGCGTGGCGGCCTGATGGATCCCGTAGATTGGCAAGCCAACAGAGCGAATGGTGGTCACTCACCACTCGAAATGGCCGGCCGTATAGGTAGGGTCGAAACTTGCTAATGGCCCAAACGACTGCTAGGCACTATTTTTCGGTGGTAGAGTAATTAGCGTCTGCTTTTGTGAGACTGCGGCTCGCGTTAGCGATCACACGCTCTGCGCCGTTCTGCCATTGAACTAGAATGGCTCCGATTCACACGTTGCTGGCGTCTGTGTGGATCTCGGTGTCGGCAGTGTCGTCGAAATGTGCCAGCACTGGAGCTGTCTGCAGTCGATTGCGCAGCTCTACGAAGGCTTGTTGTTGTTCTTCCGTCCATACGAAAGGTACATCTGACCGTGTCAGTCTTGTAAGAGGTTCCGCAATTTTCGAAAATCCTACGACAAAACGGCGGTAGTACGCACAGAGTCCGAGGAATCGCTGAACAGCCTTTTTGTCTCCAGGACGAGGGAAATCAGCAATGGCAGCCAACTTCTCCGGATCTGGTCGAACACCCCCCGGGCTAACCACGTGGTCGAGAAACTTGAGTTCCTGATAGCCGAAGTAGCACTTTTCGGGCTTGATGGTAAGGTTCGCTCTCCTTATTGAAATGAGGACACTTTTAAGCCTTGAAAGATGCTCGTCAAATGTGGTTGAAAACACAACATCATCCAAGTATACAAGACACGTCTGCCACTTTAGTCCAGCTATTACAGTATCCATCTTGCGTTGAAACGTGGCGGGAGCGCAACAGAGACCGAAAGGCAGCACTTTAAATTCGTAGAGCCCGTCAGGCGTCACGAACGCGGTTTTCTCACGGTCGCCCTCGTCAACTTCAATTTGCCAGTACCCTGACTTGAGATCTAGTGATGTGAAGAACTGGGCGTGGCGTAGACGGTCTAAGGCGTCATCAATCCGTGGCAGGGGGTGAACGTCGCGTTTCGTGAATTTGTTAAGCCGTTGATAGTCGACGCAGAAGCGTAGTGTGTTGTCTTTTTTCTTTACTAAGATAACAGGTGACGCCCACAGACTTGTCGAGGGTTAGATGACGTCATCATTCGGCATTTCTTGAACTTGACGCTTAATCACCTCTCTTTCGTTCGGGGACACAGGGTATGGATGTTGGCGAAAAGGCCGTGCCGACACCTCGGTAATATAGCGGTGTTTTGTAGCGGTGGTACGCTGAACTTTCGATGCTGTGGAGAAGCAGTCCGAGAATTCCCTCACAAGGTTTAGCAGCCACTCTTTTCGTGGATCTGGCAAGTCTGGATTAACGTGAATGCGGCTTCCCAGGTCAGCACAAGCTTTTGCATGCGGTGAAGTCGTATCCAATGTGCCGATATCGATAAAGTCGGCGATTTCACGGAGGAAAGCGACAGTAGCCCCTCTAGAAACGTGCTGAAACTCATTGCTGAAGTTGGTCAGTAGAACTCGAGAGCGTTTATTCTCTAACCGAACAAGGCATCGGGCTATGCATACGTTTTGTTTGAGCAGCAGCGCGATATTTGCCTCAGCAATACCTTCATAGTCGTTGAATTCGTCAAAAACGTCGCAGGCTACCAAGGTGAATACGCTACTCTTCGGCGGTAACGTGACGTCATCGTCAACAATTCTCAAAGCATTGACGTAACTGCCGTGAGGGTTGCGCGCTAATGGGTGTGCCGTAGAAAACGTCACTTGCGACTGTTGCAAATCAATCACGGCTCCATTATCACGCAGAAAGTCCAGTCCGAGAATTAGGTTCCTCGAGCAACTCGGCAGTATTACAAAATCTCCAAGATACGTAAATCCGTGAATACTGACTCGCGCTGTGCACCGCCCCACCGGAGTAAGAAGATGGCCTCCTGCCGTACGTATCTGTGACCCAACCCACTAGGTAGAAACCTTCTTCAGCCTGCCGGCAAGACCCATGCTCATAACGGAAGTGTCTGTTCCAGTGTCAATTAGCGCCATTACTTCTTCGTCGTCCACAGTTACCGCAATGTTTGATGTCACCACTCTTCGCATCACGTTTGACTGCGTCTGTACATTTTTTTGCTGCTGTCGCTGTCGTCGTAGTAAAGGATCTTCCGTAGAGTAAGCGTCAGTGGCCTCACCTTCGGAGGTCGCTGAACTCAGTTTTCCCGACTTGCAGGACTGGGTGAACGGCGTCTTGGAGCGCCGCGTGAATAGGCTGGGCTCGGTGACTTGTAGCGAGCAGGCGACGACGAGCAAGGCTCTTGTGACCGATGTTCGATACTGCGGCGATTCGAGATGAAACTCTCTATTTCCTGTGGTCACCCGCCAGGTCGTGGACGAGGGGCATGAGGCGAAAATCTACGGAGACCCACACGACGGTATGGACATGTTTGGTAGACGTGTCCGGCTTCCCCGCAGTGGAAACAAAGGGGCCTGTGGTCGGGTGTACGCCAGATGTCACTCTTTTTCGGTCTTGCTTCGGCGATCAACGGTGAGCTGCGAGGGCGGAAGCCCACCTCCATTTGCTGAGCGTGTCGCTCATTGGGGTAAAATACGCTGGTTGAACTGCACGATGGAGGACGTCGCACTGCTTCCGCGTAGCTCATCTCGACGCAGTGCCTCTGTTGTCGCGCCTCGGATGGTTGGAGAGCGTGAACGGCTTGCCGTAGCTCGGCGCGTACCATCTCCGCAATGGAGAGCGGCTCTGCAGGTGAAGCAGTCACCTGCATCTTTTGTAGCTCTTCCTTAATGAGAGCTCTGATAAGCTCTCGCAACGCGCTGATGTCATTGTCGAGAGTGACAGAAGTGACCTCACTTGGGTTTACACCACGGTTATACTGCCTGGCACGCTGTTGAAGGGCCCTCTCCATGGCAGTGGCTTCCTCATGGAACTCCGCAAGTGTCGCAGGCGGGTTTCGAATCAGGCCGGCAAAAATCTTTTCTTTAACACCACGCATTAGGTGGCGAACTTTCTTGGATTCGGACATAGAGGGCTCCGCACGCCTGAAAAGCCGATCCATGTCCTCTACGTAGGTCGTCACCCTTTCGTTAGGGCCTTGAACCCGTGCCTCTATAGCACGCTCCGCTGTCTCTTTCCTGTCCTCTCGGGCAAATGCCCTGAGGAACTGCCATTGAAACTCATCCCATGACGTAAGCGCTGCTTCATGGTTCTCAAACCACGTTTTCGCGGAGTCCTCCAGGAAGCAGTACACATAGCGTAGCTTACGCTCTGAGGTCCAATCGTTGATGACGGCGACCGGGTTGAAATGCTCGAGCCAGTCGTCGGCATCTTCAAAAGCAGCTCCGTGAAATGTCTTCGGCGTCTTGGGCTGGTTGATAACCAGGTGCGCTGGTGCTGGCGCGGTGACGTTAGGCAGTGTTTGATTCATAGTCCTCTGACGTTCAGGCAGCAAACCGTGCTGTGGCTCGAGTCCCTGGAGACGACGGCTGGAACGTACGTGCACAGGGGTAAGCTCGGCTGAGATACTCGATGGGATTGTGTCAGGGGTGCTCCCAGGGGACCGTATCATCTACCGTACCCAGCACTTCCACCAGAAAATGTCACGAAGACACAGGCACGCAGGTACAAAATAGGGCGTTTACTTTCGTAACCCCAAGGGCCAAAACGCGAACACCAGAGCACGCGCACGCAGACCTACTTCGTTGTCCTCTTCAGAGGCTGGCTACTATAGTTGCCAGCCTACCTTGCGTCAATATTGTAAGCGTTGCTGTCCTCAGGCGCTCTGAATACCGAAAAAAAAAGCCTGTGAAGAACACAAAAACGTCGGGAAGTTGAGAAGCATTGAAAATGTGAAAAAAATTTGGTTGTTGTTTAAACTACTTTTTATGGGTGGTCAGCTTCCTCAACCGTTGGTCAGAATAGCTGATCAGAATAATCAAACTATTATTAATATACGTTAATAAAAAGTTCGTTTCTAACATTTTGTATTCATAAGAACCTTTTCCTCACCTTAATCAACGGCAATATGTGCACGTCATAGCTAACATTTTATTTGTAGGCGTCATCTGTTTTTGTAAATATATTGCTTGGCTTCATTAACTCTAGTTTGTTGAGCAAACGTTTTTATTGTAATAGCTTGTCTCTGTAGCGCAATGTTGCCTCTATAGGTATGTTAATTAAATAAACTAATAACTAAGGGGTGATCTGCCGGACAGCCCAAGATTGGCGAAGCTCGCATTTTTTTCGAGCTCTGGCCTTTTCAATGCACCAACAATTTTAAAAACTAAAATTCACCCGTCGGCGTGCTGCGTTCCATTTGTTATGAGAGAACACAGCGCCTCATCAAGAGCGGTTGAGAAAGTTCGGTGGTGTCTCCTAACTAGAGACATCTTCGATTTGTTTGTCGTTCTACTTAGCGCGGAAGTGCACTCATGAAAAAAAGTTTCTGAAAGTGTTACTAACGATAACTTTTAGAAGCATGGGCGTTTAAATTGATCCCTTTTCTCCTCGCCTATCTTCATGAAGCGCCCCCTAAAAGTTTCAAAACTTTCATCAAAAAGCGAATGTTTCGGTTCAGTTGCTACGGTGAATACATGTAAATGAAACAAAATAGTCGAAATGAAATGAGTCCTAGATTAATCAGTTACCTTTGAGAACATCAACGGTACAACACAAGAGCAAGTGAGATGTGTGTTACTTAACTGGCAACGTTGTGCCGTTCAATATTTTACACCACTAGCCATGGCGTCTAGCGTCGTGCATCGTAGTCCGTCGAGTTATAACTTGTCCAGTTCTCTGAATATGTTTTGATAGTGCTGAGACACAGTGAACGTGCTTCTCACTGGATCCTGTCAGTAACTACAGGGCGTGACGTTATGACGAGTGAATACAGCCTGCTTGTGCACATGCAAGAATAAACCATGGCCAGACTGGTACGAAGCTTGATTAGCAGCAATGCGATGATGTTTTTTTTTATTGTGCTCATTTTGACAATCGTGATGCCTGTCGATTCTGGTGCGGTGCGCGGATTTTCTTGAGAAGTGAGAGTTCTACTGGTGAGGTGTGCTGAAGCAGCGCGTTTCAGCTCTGTTATGTCGCGTTTTCGTCAACTGGTCAAGCATGAGATGTTCGTGAAGGCTCGTTGATTACTCGTTTCAGCTGTTGTGCCTGTATACGTGCATACGCACAAAACTTTGTCTCAACTGGCATGCACTAGATGCGCATTAGACGCGCTCCTGGCGTTTCAATAAAAGCTGACAGATAAACTGGCTTTGCAGATGCGCGTCGACGTACGTTGACGGAGTTGCACGAAAGCGTTCGCGTGAAATGTTTCATAGGTACACTTCACGGCATGCTTTATTTCAGATAGCACAAGGCAAGTTGAAGGGAATGAACCCGTTTTTTGTTGTTTTACCGCAACCCAGAATTAAAAAAAAAACTCGGATATTACATTGCGCGAGCCCGTGAAACAATGTTGGCCGACTGGGCCAACATTGTTCAGCCTATGTCCTGGCTGCGATTTTGTCTTTGATCACGATAAGAATCTGGCTTGAGCAATATGCGCATGCGTACTTGTTTTAAACCTTTTGCATAATAATAAATAACACCACCAGCCATTTGCTAGATTACGTGCAAGGAATGGACCAATTACAGACGCGGATGGCAGAGAAAAGGAGATGTAAGCGAGAATGAGGAGGACGGCATCGATAACACTGAGTGACGCTACCTTGGAAGCTTGTTTCGTTCATCTAGGGACCTTATTTTGGGCCGCCTCAGCAATGTTGGTACCATCCGCCAGGAAGACCAAAAAAAAAAAACTCTTTCTGAACGCATTGAGGCATTGAAGTGTCAGTGCCCTTTTTGGTACGCTTTAAAAGAAGGCTTTCTGGGCACTCACATAATCAGCCGTGACCCCCCCCCCCTGCTCATAACTAAAGGAAATAATACGCATGGGCAAGTCCGGTTTTGCTGCGTCTACTCGCTAGGCTATAGGCACTGGAAGACTCGGTTTTGCTGCGCCTACTCGCTAGGCTGTGTGTTCTGCCGCTACTATCAAATCTCGTAAACTACATTGCCAGATGCCTATAGCAAAAGCGGTAGGGTGATACGTAGCGTTTGTGGTTGCGATGATTGGAGCACGGGCCATTTCTACGGAGAAACACCAGTACTTGGTGCTTACGTCAACAAGTGACATTGACCCGGCGTAACGCTTGTATCGTAGGAGTTCATATGTGATGTTTACATAAATTAAATAGCCAGTACCGCAACCACAAAAGACACTTCACCAACAGTACGCCTGAATATAGTATATTTACAACAGAGTTCGCAAACCTGGCGCCACTCTGTGGTAGAATACTTTACTGCCACGCACCATTCTTGGTCTCGATTCCTCATGAAGCCCTGAGATTCGTTGTTTGAGTTCGTCGGGTCATAGAGGCTGCGATCGGGTGAACGCTGCCACTGCGAATTTTCGCTTGGTTGGAGCCGACGGATTGACTGGGGGGCCTTTCAGCACCTCTTTCTTTATCCTCGAACCTCAATAAAGTTCATACTCACTCACTTAACGCGTCTGCATTTAAAAACAAATAGGTCTGTTCTCACCATTCTTCAATATATATACAGTGCCACTCACTTGTGGCTCATACCCGCATCCCGCGACCATGTGTAGGAAAGCATTTCATGACTTACGTGATGGGATTTTCACGTTACCCATAATATGACCAGCGAAACACTTTCGTTATGTCCTCTCACCCTCCTTTTCGAATTTGCTCTGCAACAACTTAAAATAAGCGACGAATTGTAAGAAGTGAATTCTTTTTCAAAAGGTCCTTTTTTGGTTTTGGTTACGTCAAATGCGCAATTCATCGCCCATCATTTTGCTGCATAAAGCTTTCCTGTATGCCGTCTTTTTCAAAATACAAGCAAAAAAAAACCACCCTTCCACTACGGAACCGAAACTTCAAGTGCTAGTTTTGTGAGCATCATAAAGTTAGCCTGGTGTGTAGTATTTTGTTGGTTATTTAGATATCATATGGAGTGAAAATATGTCATAATGCTTTAAAATCATCATGAACACATCGTTTTCAATCACAAAGTCATAAACTTCTCACTATAGGTGAACGCGTCAAGTGGTACATGTTTTCTTTACGCTCGAGGAGACGTACGAAGCCACGCCGCGCAGTTCTAGTGGCTGAGGTACTCGGTGCAGGTCGCGGGATAGAACCTCTGCGTCGGCGGCTGCATTTTCAATAGACGCGAAAATGTTGTAGGTCTGTGTGCTCAGATTTCGGTGCGCGTTGAAGAACCCCAGACAATAGAAATTTCTGGAGCCCTTCTCTACGGCGTTTTCATAGTCATATGGTGGATTTGGGACGTTAAACCCTACATATCAGGACACAAAGGTGAGCCTATAAATAATCAAATTAGCTTTTTTTAACGTTGTGAAGCATTTCATTATTGGAAACAGAAGCCCATTTCGTGTTCTTTGGCTAACTTGGATCGACCCTGGTCCTAGCACCGGAAAAGCGTTCATCACCAATGATCCCCACTGCAGCACGAAAGTGTCGCGTTATGGCACTGATGCTACAAAACAAGCAAGAAAAAAATATTATGATTTGCCGCTTCTGAAAAGGCACATAGTAGTAAGGTCACAATTGAAGTAGCAACGATTATTCAGAATTTGAGTCTTCCTAATGATCTAGTCTGTGCGCTACACAAGTGTGAAATATTTTTTGTTGATTTTTAGGAACCTCTATTTGTGGTATTTTTTCGTACGGTAGCATTTATAACTTGTTTTCCAAATAATATTTCTTGTTAAGTCTTGACAATTTCTCTTATCACTCTAGCGGTCGTGTGATGAACCTCAATAAAAAAATTGTGCCCCAGAATTTAATATGGCTGCCTGTATTACGGATGTCCTCTTGATGCGAGTTCATACGCTTTGTTCATTTTTTACTTTTTTTTATTACGCATCACATCTCACCTGTGTGGTCTCATTGCGCAGGCCAGTATATTCATGATCTTCCCGAAAAAAAATAATAAAGTGCCAGGCCTGCGCAGAAGGCGCAGCACAGTCACAGCGAAAGCACAGTCACAGCGGTTTTTCAGAGCATTATCTAAACACTCATTGGATAACTGCTGCAAGCATGCACACTTGCTTGCTGCCCACTATGGCATTATAAAGAATTTGGGGTAGTAAGCCAGCATTCGCTTTGCTAATTTTCGTCATTCTTCTTAGAAGCGTGGTATCCTCTAAATACTTACAAGGAATTTTGTGCCTATTGTTCTTGGAGTGGCTGATGACAATGAGAAATTGGGCCTGAAGTGGGTATGTGCCACAGTTATAGCTGAACAAAAACAAGCTTTTGTAAGGGGTTTCAGCATTGGACGACCCACGCGTTTTGCTATTCGCACTGGGCGATGACTTCTTCTTCTGTCGCTGTTTTGAATGTTCACATGCGCCTTAACAGTCAGACAGACAAAGAATTTGTTGTGGTCCTTGGGAATTTCGTGGTGATGCCCTCTTCAGGAGAATCCGTAGCAGTCGCGGGCCACTCCCACGTAGGAACCGCAAGACCTCCGCCTTCTCACATGCCCTCTGGACAGCTCGAAGTTGAACTGAGGTCAGCGCTGTTCAGGTCAATGTTACTAGTACCCAGTTGCTAAAACCAACGTTACGAGAACTCAGTAACATTGGTTCAGATCGCAGAACAGGGACCCAGATCGTTTGCTAGCTTACCGTTTTAACTGCAGAAGGGATCAAAAAAGCACATCGCTATTCCTTCGATCCTTATGTACCCCTTCCTAGCTATCACGCTAACTTGAAGTCATGCGAAGAAACAAACGAGGAGGCCCTGAAGGGTAACGTTATGAGCTGGCGTGTCCCGCGACCACCTTATACTTGTATGAGCCAGGAGAGTAAGCAGTCGCACTTTTGAAAAAATGAAATAATGATCAAGAACATATCGACTTGCTTATTTATACATTTTTAAATTTATGTTTGTACATTTTACGACCACCGCTGCAACAAGTGCTAATCTCACCGCGCCGTGGTGGTCCAGTGGCTAAGGTACTCGGCTGCTGACCCGCATGTCGCGAGTTCGAATCCCAGCTGCGGCGGCTGCATTTCTGATGGAGGCGGAAATGTTGTAGGCCCATGTGCTCAGATTTGAGTGCACGTTAAAGAACCCCAAGTGGTCGAAATTTCTAGAGCCCTCCACTACGGCATCTCTCATAATCATACGGTGGTTTTGGGACGTTAAACCCCACATATCTATCTAACCAGCAAGTGCTAATCTCGGAGGCTGTGCATATTAGCTGCTCAGAAAATACTCCAGACGACGCTGACAGGTGGCGACACAGTAGTACGGTGTGCTGCGGCAGCGCTGGCCTTCATCGAAGAAAGAGCCACGTTCGGGGCGCCAAATGACACACTGCCCCATATGGTTCATCATAGCGAGATCACACCTTCCAGTCTAGCTAAGGCCTCACCAATACTTGGTGACGTAACTACTCTACGACGTGCGCGGAGTACTCAGCAATGCACAATCAACGCGCTCGTTAATGAATATTATGTGTTGAAAATTCGTTTACAAATACTGTCAGTCGTATCTCAGAAGTCCTGACGAAGCAGCTTCATCTAAGTGTAGTGACGTAGGCGCCGGGAGAGGAGGGTATGAAGAGGCATCAGCTATAGTCTAGAAGGTGTTGAGCAAGGCATCATGTACACCGACCTAGTCACAAAGGCTGTCCCCCGCCATGAGAAAAGAGAAAATAAAATTGAAATAAAAGTGAGTGAGAGACAAAATACAAGTAGAAGTTTATAGGAAGGACGAATGCAAGCAACAAATTTTATTGAATACTCCAACAGTTCGCTTCTGTCATCAAGCATGCACGAAAGTACTTGCAATCGTATCAGACAAATTATTCTAGGCCCTTTATATACCCTAAAATTTGAGTCCTTTTCCATGTAGATAAACTACGTTTACTAACACCCTTATTTTGACCAAGCCTCATGGTCCAAGTTGCTCCCAATATTTCCGCTGTCTTTCATTTTCTGGCACGTCCCGGCACGTTTTCTTGCTCAATGAATGCCTTGCAATTAGCGAAAAAAAACACAATATACCACCTAGAGTTGGCCAATTACTGAACTTATCACATGTGAATGCTGCAACAGGTGCTTATTCAAGCGTATTCCTGTTTGGCCTACAAAAGACCTGCCAGCTTTTACGAGAAATTTCTATAATCTTCCCCTGAAAGTATTATTTTCTGCGTGGGCATATACCTAAGCATTATAAAAAAGCTGTCTATTAGAAAGTGAAACAGAAAATAAACCATGTGGCCAGCATACGATTCAATGACCTTTGGGTCAGTAGTGGAGCGTAACACCCACTATGCCACCGTAGCGGAGCAGCTGAGCCTGAGTGAAACAAGACCGTTTTGAAGTGACAAAAGCGAGGTGCTTTTGTATAAAAGTGTCCACGAAAATACTACTACATGAGGCGCTGGCGTAGCTACCACGAGGCTCTGCGGCGGGAAAATAGGTGGATGATGGTGACGATGATGATGATGATGATGATGATGATGATGATGATGATAACGACGACTCCACTATGGCCATTGCCCACTCAGGGGGATTGTCCAAGTATTGAGGGTATAAATTTAAGGCCTTTCAAACGATACGTAATCCCAACTGAAGGTGGATAAAGCACATGTAAATACAGAGAGTGCAATAATTTTAGGCCATTTCAACTAGACAGAAAAATATATATCTCCCATTGAAATCACAGTAATTTTGAACACGATTAAAAGTGATGTTTAGAATTTGCTTAATAGTACTATAATCAAAAATATGCAAATAGGAATTTTGAGGCGCATTTGTTTTGTTTCACGAAGATAACTGCAAACGGCATCATAGATATTAATGTGGCTGTAGCCCAGAACCGAAGCACCAAAGGAGCGTATATTCTCAATGGTGAAGATCAGCCCAAGGTTAGCAAATGGGATGACAAGGAGACGTTTTTTTAATAGTCTGTAACGGCGATAGAACAAAAAATAATGCTCTATTGATTCTAGATCTGTACAAAAGCAGCACAGGGGAGATATTCCCAGACCAGCCCTATGAGAATATAAATTTAAATGGGGCCCACAATATCGTAATCTTGTTAGCATGACTTCCAGTGGTCTAGTATGACACTAGTCAGATTTCCATCGATATTTCAAATATTTCAAATCAGTGCATGGTGTTACTGATTCTATGGCATCAGCGCTGAGTAAAAAAATTTTGATACCTTATCGTCGTTATACAGGACAGCACCGGAAGAACAGAAAGTATTGGGTCATTTATTGCCATTCGAGCTAACAAGTCGGCCCTTTCCTTTCACTCTAACCTACAATGACCAGGTATTCATAATAATTTTAAGAGCTTCAGCTGTGGAGGAATTAGCGTAAGGAATGTCCTGAAGGCATCTGATAAATATGAAGCCGTCAGTGCCGCACATATCAACATGGAGTCTGTAGTTATTATAGTAGTGTGAGAGTGCAAAGCTAGTTTTTGTAGTTCTAGAATAATTGCCAAAATTTCAGCTTCAAAAATAGGTGTGAAGTCTGGTAGACTTACTCAAAACGACCGGTCAAATGAAGGGGAGTTATTACCTAATTCTGCCTCTTCATCCATTACCGAAGCATGAGTAGCTATTACATTGTTTGTTTCCACTTGTGCAAGGTAATCTTCCAGGGGGCTATTTAGCACCCTGCGTGATTGAAATTTAGGCTTATAGGAAAAATCTCAGCATATATTATGATAAGAGTTTAATTTGGCAAGTTTGCTGCTGGTATATCTCGAATTTTCATGTTTATTCTGTCTAGTTGCTTCTGAACAAAATTAATTTGTGTCGTATGAAAACGTAGCCAATGAGCAAGAAAACAAGAGTCTGGGTCAATGATGAATAGATATTTTGATCGTCTTAACGAATAGCTATAAAATTTTAGATAACCCTGAACTGTCAGGATACGAAAATGACAAGGCAAGGTTGGTAAACGCGCCTCCTGATAGAAACGATTCTTCACAACAAACTTAGGGAGCCCTAGGCATAGTCGCAGGGACTCATGCTCCAAAAGAATCAAAGGCTTAAGTTTATAAGCAGAGCCACCTGAGAATAACACACATCCAAATTTTAGTATGGGACGCATATAAATTTTTTGAAATCATAACTAGAGTGTCCCTGCGTAAACCATCGCGTCTGCTGGTCAATCTGCGAATAATGCCTAAGGCACGTTTCGCCCTACATGCCACACTCTATATGTGAGGAGTCCAGTTTATTTATCATTAAAAATGATTCCTAAATATTTAAGCGACTCAACTTGCGGAATAGGCTCTTCTTTAAAACAAAAAACTATTGAGATAGAATTTGGTAATGGAAATATCAACATTGAACTTTTGTTTTTATTTAGTGGTATTCATATAGTCTTTAGTCACCCCTCTAGCAAATTCATATACCTCTGCACTTAATCCGAATGACGCCCTCCTTGGTAGGAAATAGCGCCACTGGAACATACGATACGCCGTTGTGCAAGAAAACATTTCAGCGGAGGAATGGACGCAGAGGAAAGTCCCTGGTCCCGGCAAAGAATAAGGCATTCTGTCTGGTCCAAGCTGCACAAAAATGCTTCTCAGCCAAATATTGCACTCTAAAAAACTATGAAAGCCCTATAAATTAAAGCACTACTCAATCCTTGGCGAAGACCCCTCGTGAAAGCAAGAGCTTCTACGGCTGCCGACTTGCTACTTCTTCTTTTCTCCGCGTGCCTTTTCTGCTTCCGGTGAAGTACCGTACGCTATAAATCATATGGCTTCCTGGCGGTGCTATTGATATATTCATGAAAGTGAATAAAACAATGGAGAATACAACTTTCCACAGCCGTAGCCCGAGCGTGAGGTACATAGGGCCAAGCTCCTTCCCCCCAAACTTTTTCAATTTTGCACGTGTACACTCACGTGCACGCACACACACTCCCTCAGTGCACCCAAAATATGCCTAATTAATTCTGGTTTAACACCTTTTCTAGCTAAAACATTTCTGGCTTCGCCATTGTAGTTTACTGCTTAGTTTTGCCTACATTTTTTCCCAAAGTGTTTATAGCGTTGACACGAATACGGAGGGGTGCAACTTATTGCGCGACCTCCGCGTGCTTGGAGGTACGCACGCTTGTCTTTTTTTTTTTTTTGACAAAGGTCGTCGTGAAGTGGCACTGTAGGGTGACGCATGGCGCAATTTCACGCGTGGTTGTCACGTTTTCATAGCGACGCGCGCCTCATTTTGACAGAAAAAATCGCAATACCACACCACCAGGTGGGAAAAAAAGACGCCTGACGGGGCGCGTCATCCGATTATCCGATGACCTAAAAGATGATGGTACGCGTTGCAACACGTACCGTCATAAAGAGAGAGGAAGCTATGTGCCATGGAGGAAGAAAAAACTCCGTGGGAGAGGGTATGCCGAGCCATCGTGCTACATGAAAAGCACGTAGGAAGGGAAGATTTCCTCTATGGTGAAAAGCATGAGGGAAGGTGAAAAGTGTGGAGGAACTGAATTCATGGCGGTAATATTCTCTGGGCACAATCGTGGCATTTGTATGGTTACGTGCTGCGCAGTGTAGCTAGTCAGGCCTCGGAAACTCTCAAGTTCAAGTTATTACCTGTAGGGGGTGAAAAAATCAACCGGCAATGCGGCCTTGTGCATGAGATCAGAAGTTCAAGCAAGATTACAAATTAAGCAACGTGGAATAGGTAGGCTTGCCTTAGGAGCTCACAGGAATACTCAAAATCAGGGAGTACAAGCTTATATGGGATGGACATCATTTGTGGGCAAGGAAGCTAGCAGCAAGATAAAATTTGAGAAGTGACTGAGTGAAATGGCGGAGGAGCGTTCAGCTAGGAAGGCATCCAGCTACTTGTACATCAAGAATGACGATACAAAATAGCGGAAGCGAACCAGAAAATTGACTGGTGAATACTTGGAAAACAGAAGGGGGCCAACCCGAAAAGAATTATCGATTAAGAAGAAGGTGAATGAAGCTGATACTGATATGTGGAGAATCGGCATGATTAAGAAGTCCGCACTAGAGATCTATCGAACTTTTAAGCAGGAAATCGCCAAGAAAAGGATCTATGATAATACTCGGGGTAGTTTTCTACTGTTTAAGGCCAGGATGGAAGTATTGCAAACCAAGACAGATTGGGCCAAATACGAAGGGGTAGACATGGTATGCAGTGCGTGTGGAGAGGAAGAAGAAACTGCCGAACACTTAATAATGTTCTGTAAAGGACTTCACTCTATAGTTCAGGATGATGGCGCAGAGTTTTTCAAAGCAAGGGAGGGCAAAATAGACTTTGAGCGGGTAGAATTAACTAGAAGGAGGTTATCTGATTAGTGGCTAAAGTCAAGGCACGAGTGAAAGTTAAACCCTTCACTGCAAAGTACGAATCTTCAACCTCACTACTTAAGGGGGAAAACAATAAATCTAGTTTTTGGTTCATTAAGTATTACGGCTTGGTGGCGGTAGCCACCGCCCGATCTAAAAGGGTACAGCCATATCCATTCAAGCGTTTCTGCTTCAAACACCCAGAGTAGATCTACTAACCTCTCTCGCCACTCACGCTATTGCACTTTTTTTGTAGGGGCGCCCTCGTCGAGGCCAAGTTTCAATTCTAAAATGATCAAATAGTAAATCTTTGTGTACCTTTACACATAAAAACAACTTGATTTTATTAGCAAGTAGTTTTTTAACGTTTGCTGCGTAATCAATTTCGTAATAGTTTTTGCTCCAGCTGACTCATAGTCAGCACCAGCTTATCTACATCATCATCCGCATTTCAAAATATACGGCGGCCAAAGATAGTGACGGCAGGTAACGGCTCACGATACGTTCGGATGTGTCTCGCACTGTTTTTTTTTTTTTTTGGTGTAAATAGTTCGAGCCAATGCTGGCCGACACACTCTCTTTCGTTCTGTTTATATTGACTCGTTCAAATGCTTTCGTGAAGGGATTTCAAGCGATTTCATGTGAACGAAGCGACCGTTCGAGCCAATGCTGGCCGACACACTCTCTTTCGTTCGGTTTATATTGACTCGTTCAAATGCTTTCGTGAAGGGATTCAAGCGATTTCAGGTGAACGAAGCGACCGTTGAAGCTTCTTCGGATGAACAACCGTTGCAAAGCCGAAGAATTACGGGCGGTGAGTAGAAACCACTTCGCTTCTTTGAGGAAGGTTGCTTGCTGGGCTTGTTGGTTCATTCACATATATGTAGTTTTTTTTTTTACCAATGACTGCGTAGGCGTAACGTGGCGGCAGCGCACTGTAATATTAAATTTTAAATGTCTTTAACGTCTCGACCTCTCAATGGAAGCACGTGCGTTACTTGCGGCTTGGCTTCAAGTAGGAGCAAGCCGTTCACTCAATAGTGAATTCTGAAATTTTATCGCCAGGAGGCACAAACCAGGCCTTTGCGATGAAAGAAGGTAAACACATCACTGTCGCTTACCTGTGTGTTCGTAGCTAGCCCATTTAAAGTGTAAAAACCCCATGAGTTAATAGTTGATCGCAGTCGCATTTGAGAAAGAATCTATAAGTATGGGTGCGGTTTTGCGTTAGTGTAACAAAGAAAGTGTCACATAAATCAGAATACTTCTTTTTCTGCCACAGCCTCCTGGCCTACCTGACATAAAAGCAGCTGTGTACAATGGGCAAGGAACCTGCTACATGGCATGCCTTGTGGAAAAGCAGCCCCGAGTGATGCATGTGTTATGAGGTACCAATATATATATAAAATACTGCTGTTTACTAGTTAACTGAGTTTATTTGTTTACTTCGGAAAATTTTGTGCATAAACTTCATGCATTGATATCTTGTGATGTTACTTGTTTTTCCAGACAGCCATGCAACGACATGATGACTACTCCCGAATGTCTACTCTGCAAGCACGTTGAAACATCTGACTGTCCACTACAACAGGTCATCTTGAACCTGACACACGCAATGCTTTATTTGTGAATGTTTTACCACGAATATCATAGAGGGGTGCTTTAGATTGGCCACAAGCATTGGCTGTCAACCGTGGCATATAATCTACACTTCAATCACGTAGAGACTGTAAGACTATTAGTCAGATTGTGTGGCATTGCTGAGCTCAACAACACAGGTTTAATCCCAGCCACAGTGGCCATATTTCGATGGGAATGAAATGCTAAGACGCTTGTGTGCTTAAGGGTTTGTTGGATTCACCTGCACCACATGATATATTTAACAAAGTGCTGCACCCCGCCATTAATTTCAGTGGTGCAGCAATGACATCTTCTAACCATACCATTCATTTCAAAAAGTGCAAGAGAGGTACAGCACTGAAACCAGTTTACGATATTCCTGTACCTCCTACTCTGATGGCGCTGGTTTGGTGCAGCCGCACGCACAGCATAACAAACAGCATAGCATTATACGTAGGCGCCGTACCAGCCTCTACAAACGTGGCGTGTTTCGCCAAGATTTTCGCACCTCATTAAATTAAGCGAAGAAAAATAAGGATTCCACCTTGCCGGCACCTTGTCATTCGCTTGTGATGCCACACTGCTGAACTCGTGCTGCACAAGCTATGAACTTCTCGTGCACAGCTACCAGTTCCTACTGATGCAGGTGTACTAAACTGACTCTTAAAAGATGGAAGCTTGAAAATATAAAATATCTGTGAACACGAGGAGTCAGATAGAATGTTTCGACAAGCAGCCTTGTCTCCTGCGAGGCTACAAGGCTACAATGTCATTTGTTTTAACCCTTCGAAGCCAGAATCAATCTAAATTTGCCCCCTACTGTACGTCTCATGATCACTTAAAAGTTGGCATTTGAATTGTCAGATATTATTTATTGCATCACAAAGTGAACACTCCCGCAGTGAGGGGCATCAACAGGCTTTCCGACATTCAGTGGTGCTTTGTGACAGTTTATGAACTAAACCCAAAACTGTGTTGTCTTAATTAACCGTGTTTAGCTCATACAAGTTTACGAAAAAATGCGTCAAAGCTCATAAGACTGCACTAGATTGCTTTAGCTTGGCACAAATGTTCAATGGGCTCCTAAAATAATAAATCATAGACGCAATGAGCACTTGCAGCAGAACTTCCTCAAACACGTGAATGTTGTAGGGATGAGCAAGATTGTGCTCATTAATTGTGGCACTGTTTTTTTAATATAGCAGAGAAACGTCCCAGATTTCTTTAAGCACATCAGCTTCTCATTAAATTAAGTTGTTATAGCTCTAGTGTCTACCATTATGAAGTGAAATTCTGTGCACAATAGTCATGAAAATATCTAAGAAATCACACAGGTAGTTGAAACATACATGATCTTCATTTATCCACAGCCACGCCACAAGATAGTACGTATTTCAAAACCTAACTTCTAGAAACAGCAGGAAGAAAACAACTTCAGCGTTCATACACAAGTATACTGAAAAAGTAAACACAATAACATGTGTGTAATAAATGTGACCTTTATTGATCCAGTTTTTGGACAGACTCACATCATGTACCATCATTTGATTTCAGGAGTGCTTGCTTACAAGAGAGTGCTCAAGTTCTATCGATATGTCTCTGCAAAAAAAAATTCAGAGATGAGTAGATAGTGTACTGTAAGAGCACCAACCAAGATGTACAAGCAACAAAATGTACAGTGCATGCCTAAAGCTTATTTACCTAGAATTGGGCCTTTTCGATATGTAAGCACACACCTCATAACTCTGTTCTGTTAGCATACATGTTCCCTGCATACTCAGCAGACGGGGCATTTCTTGCGACGAGAAATTCTAGCTGTAGTAACTATGACATAACTCTAACAATAAATGTAGCAATCCCGAAATATTTTTAAGCTCATCACCTAAATACATATTACCTACAATGTGGGCTCACGGCTGAGAATTAAAACTATTACGTACCCAGCCGACACGACGCGACATTGCACAATTGTGAAGTACTCAATGTAGTATTCAGAGTAACAAAGATTTAGAACTGCACACATCTGCAATTGTTTATTTAATAAATTCAGCAAAACTACATTGCTCTCACTGCGCGAGCTATCTATCGGCAACGTGCAAGTTTCCTTCCCGATTCCACATCATGCATTCACTTCACTTCAAGATCAACACTACAGGGAAAGCACCGCATCTGACAGCAGAATCGGACCCTTCTCCTGAAGCCACGCTATTACACTCAAATGCCGCAACACAATGAGGGCGACGTTCATTCAGCGGTATCGATGTTCAGTTATATGCATATGCTTGTAAGCTTTCAAAAATCTCTATATATGAGCGGAAAGCTTTCAATACATATGAGTGATTTGTTTTGTTCGAACCTTACCGGCTTGTACCGGTCAGGTTCGAACAGGCTTGGACACTTGAAATAAATGATGCAAACCTTACTTGAATGACGTTGTTTTTTCCCGTCAATGCCAGTTAGGTCACCTGGCGATAATTACACACTTGACCCACGATTGACAAACGAGAAAAAAACAAAAACCAGAGAAAGCGAGCAGCGCGAACCGTCAGCGAGTCCCCCACCTGTAGCAAAAAATGCGTCTGTTTATTGATGACGATACTACTACCAACGCCATCTCACCTCGCGCTATTGCAGTTCAGTACGCCACCGCTACGCATTTGTATGTTATTTTGATACAATAGCCCAAAGGTACAGTTCCCGTTCTCTAAACTGGTAGGTGTTCTGTGAGTCTAGCAGAGAGCGACCGCAGCTGGCGGTGGCATGTGTGCCTCGACAGGTCCCGTGCTGAGCCGCGGCAGACAATATACGTGCTCTGCGCCGCGTTATTGGTTTAGCAGTGTCTTCCTGGCAGTTACTGTACTCTTAGCAACGTGTACAAAACCTTTCGTCCGCCATGGGGCCTGAACAGTGCGTAGAACGAGTGCATATTTAAGTGTCATGCGGTGTATGACGCGGATGACGCATTTGAAGTGTTCAGTGAAATTGCGTTGGGACCCATCACGAAGCGGAACGACGATGAACGTCTTGCAGGTCAGTGACGATTTGGCAGTGCTCCTGCTTTTCGCAACGAACGAAACTGTTGTACCCAGCAAGACGCAACGAGGACCATGTGCACATACGTATTTTCGTCTTCGGTGTGTGCAGAGTAACAACTTGCATGAGCGTAATAGAACGCCTTTTCCGTCCCGCTTGTTATACTCGCCCCCAGCATTGTAATCTCAACGTTAAAACAACCGCGTTCAAGTGTCACTTGCACCGTCCTCAAAGTCACCCCGGTCGCAGAATGCTGACGCCGGTGAGTTTCACGCGGAACACGGGCACACTGGCCGGGCGCTATGTCGGCCTCCTGTCTTAATGCAACCGTAAAAGAAGGCGCACGACTGATCGTAATGTCTGTACAGTTGCTGAATTATTGACGTGAAAACAATCGTCGTTATCAGTGCATCTAGAGCGCATTCTCTTGTATTTGCTTCGTTGTCGGCGAACTGTTACTCGCTGGTAATACTCGGATGAAATTATTTTGCTGAAGGTGTCACGCTGGTCTAGAGTGTTGAACCCCGTTCCATTAGTTTAAGATCATCACGACACGCACGCCGCGCAGCCCACGTGCTTTCCGAACCAAAAGAAAGTCACGCAAGTCACGCCTTCTGCTTTACATTCGGATGTAAACAAGCGAGGAGAATTGGCCCAGTCAATATGGCCTACTTCCGGCTTCACCACGGCTTCACAATGAGTGACGTCAGGGCGTCTCCTAAGTTTTTTTCCTTTCTCTTTGACCTTCCTATCTTTCCTTCCTCGGTGACATGTGCCCGGTCTCTGGGATCCGAAGCTCAAGTTGGCGGAGCGACTACAGAGCCGCGCCTCGCCTTGGCGGTGAGGTCCGATAAAATACGTGTAAATATTTTAGTATGCCCTGAAAAGCTAAATTATGAAAACATTTCGTGGTGTAGGGTGTTCACATTCCCTTCCTCGCCCTTCTACTTACGGCCTCCTGGTTCTGCGTGCGTTTTACACGGTATTTTTTATCCTGCAGGTTTCTGAGCGCAGCTAACTTCCAATAAGTCAACTCAGTTATTCTTAATATTGTAGACGCCTGCTCAACGAAGAAAGAGTTGAGAGAAGAAATCAGAATAAGACACGCCCTTTCGAAATACTTTTCGACTCTACCTCAAAGAAGTGGGAGAGGTCCCTTAGGAGCTCATTTCTCGCCGACTAACAACGGGCCCTCCAGCAGGCCCACGAAGCGGCCCCTAGGTACTCCCTGTCGGTCCCTACGTGGGAGACGCCCGCTACGCGCTATGCGCAAACAAAGTTTTAACATTCCATTCCATCTCTCACAAAACTTTCAGGGAGCTCAAATTCAGTAGATTGGCGTGTCACACTTCAAGGGTTATGACATCACGTTCTAGACATGAATGATGAGCAGGCACGAAGAAATCTGCATCAAAAAAGCGCACCGCAGAAGCTGGAGCGCATAGCAGCTTCGGCGCGCGGCGAGTGGCTCTGTCAGTATTATTCGATTGCAGCGCCGCCGCTACGGGCAACACGGAAGGCATCAGGCGGCAAGGCGTGGTCACGCCACTCAACACTTCTAGTACACTCTACCGAGGGTGCAACTTTGCCTGTTTGTCTGGGGCGGCGACTACCAGTGGTACACTATGATGACTCGCCACTTTGATTCTGGTTGTTTGAAACCTTATGAATATAAGGTACCACCTCCGGCCGTTCTTTATCCTTTCGTGCTTCAGCCAGGCTTTTTTTACCTTCTGCAGAAGGCACTCCGCAATCGCTGATTGATTGATTGATTGATTGATATGTGGGGTTTAACGTCCCAAAACCACTATATGATTATGAGAGACGCCGTAGTGGAGGGCTCCGGAAATTTAGACCACCCGGGGTTCTTTAACGTGCACCCAAATCTGAGCACACGGGCCTACAACATTTCCGCCTCCATCGGAAATGCAGCCGCCGCAGCCGGGATTCGAACCCGCGCCCTGCGGGTCAGCAGCCGAGTACCATAGCCACTAGACCACCGCGGCGGGGCACTCCGCAATCGCATACAATATAGCCACAGAGTGAGTTCTGCTAATAATGACATGCGTGTCATGTAAAACATCATTACAAGCTACGCCCATAGCGCACCCGCAGCCATTTCACTTGCTCCGCATGTACCGTATCACGTGGCGTGAATACAGGATGAAGGTAAATCCCACCTTTTAACATGATAATCATGGCATAGAAGTCAGTAATTGCCTAATTCATGTCCATCTCGTAACGTTGTGCTGATTTTAGAGTGACTTATCAACCTTCCTTATTCATGCTTCGCATATCATCGATTCCCACTTTACATGGGATCAGACAATTTTCGTTTCTGCCTCGTCTTCCAGTGATCACCCCCTTCTTCATATGCTATCGCTGGCTCGCCTCATCACGCTTCACACCCATACATGCACCGACTGAAGGAATATATCTCATGGTAACTTGTTTTCGCACGTCGTTTCGTTTCTTTTACTTCGTGCAATCGATTTGCTTTTCGTAGGCCCGTGTGCTCAAACTTGGGTGCACGTTAAAGAACCCCAGGTGGTTGAAATTTCCTAAGCCCTCAACTACGGTGTCACTCATAATCATATGGTAGTTTTGGAACGTTAAACACCACAAATAAATCAATCAATCGATTTGCTTTTTATCGTTCCTCGCTCTGCTGTTTCAAACAATTTCGTGGGAAGCGTAAAGTCTCGGTCAGCATGGTTGTTGTACAAAAAGTAAAAAATAACTCACGCAACTCTCGCGTCTTGTTCAACTGGAAAGGTAGATGACATTCCTAACTTGATGCGATTGTAATTTTCGTAACAACTGATGGCAATAATATGGTGTGTGGAGCGCAAACATTCTACTGACAGTAATAATGCTCAGGATCCTTGGTCTGCTGATTTCTCTCCACCAGTGATTGAAAATGTGGTGATGAGCAACGCCAATAACAAGATGTTGGACTTCCCTACACGATTTGGAGCAATCACTGCATTGTTAAATTACACACACACAAAAAAAGAAAAACTCACAAGGTCCCTTTTGCATTCACCTAACACGATATGACAACGAAAGCCACGTACTTGTTTGTCTTTCTCGTCCCTCTCTTCATTTCTCCAAAAACTTTCTGTACCTAATTTGGTACCAAACTGCAGCCATGATCGAATGCGTTGCAAAGCTTATGCATGTCACCTGGTTTTACATGGCTTCCGAGATCGGGCCACGAAGGCAACGCAGCCTCACGATGTCAGGTGATGTGCGTCATCATACGACACACTCTGAGTAACGACATGATGTGACAAACTTTATCGATCTGTGACGTCATTAGGCGATGATTTTTGCATCACTTGTGTTGATAACATGGGGCGCCGGCGGTTCATTCCCGGGTTTGATGAGGTAGCTAAGGCGAAAGCCTTAGTTTGAGGCCTTAAGCGTCACACTAAGGCTTTACGCCTGACTTCATGTTAGGACCTGTCAATCACCCGGAAACAAACGTGATAACTAGCTACATGACCGTGCTACTCAGAGGCAGATTTACCCATCACTGCATCTCTTTATATTTATTGAAGAAAAGACAGATAGCCTGCATTAGTTATTGGGAAATTTTTTAGATGCGTCGCAGTAGCATAGATTGTCAGCAAAAAAAGTAGTGTGCGCTATATTGGGCTCATCACATAAAAGCAGTGAATTGCAGCTCGACGTCATGTTGACGCACACTCAATTGTTGCGGGGAAAATTACATGTGATGTAGTTATTCCTCGTATGTAAGTTCTTGTAATATCTCTGAGCCGTGCCAACGTTCACCATCAAGAACCTTCTAGACATCTGAAGTTAAAACGTAGGTTTTTGAAACTCCTTTCATTTCGTTTGGTAAATGCACGATTCTCGCGAAAATGTTTCACACTGATTTCCAGCGATTACTGTAGATAAAAACCGGATGCATGAGTAACCATAGCTGGCTCCCAAACCTTTAAGGACGAAGCTCCTCAAAGCGTGGGTTGTGTGTCTCCTTTATGTAGTAGCCACCTCTCGTTTGAGTTCTTGGAATGCCCGCTGGATGGCCGTCCTTGTATACTATAATATATAATAAAAACGCGAAATGGTGGTACTTGGATCATTCACTAGGTAGACGGACAGACGGATGAATGGACATACAGGCAGACAAACATGCCGACAAACATGCATGGCCAGAGAATGATTCATGGTTTTCTGTTTTTCTCTCTCCAATCTCTCTCTCTCTTATATATATATATATATATATATATATATATATATATATATATATATATATATATATATATATATATATACATTATTTGTCACGTGATTACAGAAAGACCACAAGGTCTGTTCACAGGAGCAGCAACACTGGACGTTGAGCCGAACCGAACGTTGGACCACGAGCACAACAAACAGTTCTCTTCTTTTTCACAAAATGGCGCATACTCGCATTGGCATGATTGATGATTGATGTGTGGGGTTTAACGTCCCAAAACCACCATTTGATTATGAGAGACGCCGTAGTGCAGGGCTCCGGAAATTTTGACCACCTGGGGTTCTTTAACGTGCACCCAAATCTGAGTACACGGGCCTACAACATTTCCGCCTCCATCGGGAATGCAGCCGCCGCAACATTGGCATGGCTCAACCTCGTTCCATGCCTGTGGCATTACGCCGCTTCAAAAAAAAAGTACTGCCCTGCTGCTCAATGCCGATCAAAAGTTAAAGTTATCGCGTACACGCACAAAGACGTATGATGAAGCAGTGCCAGGTGGCTCGTGGGTAGTGTGGCTTCATCCGTGACCCATGAACAATGTCCGCCTGCTGGGAACATCGAGATCACTGAGCTGTGTCTTCAAGCAGGATTTCGTAGTTGACATCCGTGAGGCGCCATAGTACTCTATAGGGACCGAAGTAGCAGTGAAGTAACTTTTCCGAGCAGCCTCTTTGGCGAACGGGGATCCACAGCCACACGAGATCATCGGGTTGGTAAATAACATGGCGATGACGGAAGTTGTACCTCTGCGAGTCGATGCGTTGTTGTTTTCGGATCCTCTCGAATGCAAGCTAGCGGGCCGCGTCGGCGAGCCGGATAAAGTCGTTCACATCAGTAGGAATATCGGTCATGTCAGGCAAAAACATGGCGTCCAGCATCGTAATTGTTTCTCGGCCGTGAAGCAACCGGAAAGCAGTGAAACCCGTAGTCTCTTGAACCGCAGTGTTGTAAGCGAACGTTACGTATGGCAAAATTTCATCCCAGTTTTTGTGATCGTTATCAACGTACATAGATAGCATGTCAGCGAGCGTCTTGTTTAATCTCTCCGTCAGATCATTGGTTTGTAGATGGTATGTGGTCGTTTTGCGATGAGCTGTTCCACTAAGTCTCATTACGTCTTGCACCAATTGGGCTGTAAAGGCTGTTCCACGGTCAGTGGTAAGAACTGTTGGCGCTCCATGGTGGACGACGATGTTGTTGATGAAAAAATACGCAATCTCATTGGCGGTGCCCCATTGTAGGGCTTTTGTTTTGCAGTACCTTGTTGAATAGTCAGTAGCGACTACGATCCAGTGGTTGCCATCATGTGACTTCGGGATTGGCCCAGTAAGTTCATGCGAATTCGTTTAAACGGTTGTGACGGGGTTGCGATTGACAGGCTGCAATGAACCAACAGGGCGCACAGGTGGGGCTTTACGGTGCTGGCAATGATTGCACGTTTTATCGTAATGCTTGACATCCTGGGTGAGCTTTGGCCAGTAGTACCGAGTTCGAATCCGGGCAAGGGTACGTGTGAATCCTTGGTGGCCGGAGAAAGGCTCGTCGTGGCAGGCAGATAAAATGTCAGCACGTAGCCCTGGTGGAACGACGAGGATGTATTCAGTCGCATAAGGTTCGAAGTTCTTTTTGTAGACGGTGTCGTTGCAGAGACAAAATGACCCTCAACGTGCGAGTGCCGATGATGGACTCGAGCTGTGACCTTGAAGGTATTTGATATGTTGTCGGATCCCTGAATCATTCCGTTGTTGTTGGACCAAGTCAGATTTGCTGACTGCACGAAGAAAATGGCCATCGGTATCATCATCACTCGATGTCGTCACGAGGGGAGCGCGTGAAAGGCAATTAGCATCAGTGTGCCTGCGGCCCGACTTGTAGGCGATTGAAACCTCAAATTCTAGAAGGCGCAAACTCCACCTCGCGAGGCACCCTGAGGGGTCCTTGAGATTAGCCAGCCAACAGAGCGCATGATGGTTCGTAACGACTCTGAATGGACGGCCATACAGATAGGGTGGGAACTTGGATATCGCCCAAATAACAGCAAGGTATTCCTTCTCCGTGTTCCAGTAGTTACTTTCCGCAGATGACAGAATGCGACAAGCATAAGCGATGGGACGTGCGGCGCCGTCTTGCCACTGGACGAGCACTGCACCAAGGCCGATGTTGCTTGTGTCAGTGTGAAGTTCATTGGCGGCATCTTCATCAAACTGCCCTAGTAAGGGTTCACTCCGAAGGCGTAGTTGAAACTTGGAAAAAGCGGCTTTCTGCTTTGGATTCCATACAGAAGGAGTATCCTCCTTCGTTAAGCGAATAAGGGGTTCAGCGATGTTAGCAAAGCTCTGCACAAAGCGCCTGTAGTAGGCGCATAGACCTAAAAATCAGCGCCAATCCCGTTTGTTCGAAGGTGGAGGAAATGCAGCAATGACCATGGTCTTTTCTGGGTCTGGTCGAATGTGATCATGACTGACAAGGTAACCGAGGAACTTTAGTTCTTCGTAGCCGAAATAACACTTCTCCGGTTTTAGCGATAGGCCTGCGGATCGAATAGCGACGAAGACGGGCTGAAGTCGTTGTAAATGTAGCTCAAATGTTTTGGAAAAAACAACGACGTCGTCTAAATAGACGAGACAAGATTCCCACTTCAGACCGGACAGGACGGTGTCTATCATCCTTTGGAACGTTGCCGGTGCAGAGCACAATTCAAATGGTAACACTTTGAATTCGTAGAGGCCATCGGGAGTTATAACCTTTGTTTTTTCCCTGTCGCATCCAATGACCTCCATCTGCCAATAGCCGCTGCGTAAATCCACTGATGAAAATATCGGGCATGTCGAAGCCGATCCTGTGAGTCATTTATGCGTGGGAGGGGGTAGACGTGTCTCTTCGTCGCTTTGTTGAGCTTCCGGTAATCGACGCAAAATTGAAGAGTGCCGTCCTTCTTTTTAACAAGTACGTTGGGTGACGACCATGGACTGTTCGAAGGTTGGATGATGTCGTCGTCGAGCATCTGTTTCACCTAAAAACGTATTGCCTCTTGTTTTTGCGACACGCGGTAGGCGTGCTGTCGTACAGGGCGTTCGGTAGGGTTCGTTATAATGCGGTGCTTCATGGTTGGGGTCTGTTGATTTCGGAGGTGGACGTAAAGCAGTCACAATGCGTTCGTAAAATTGCCAGCGCAGAGGATCGCTGGCAATTTACGTCATCTGTACTGGCTATTGCAGTGTCAGCTTCGGCAGCAGTGGCAATTGCAGCGATAGTGGAACATTCTTCGTCATCAATGGCTTCTAAGTTTGCGATCGCTGTTCGCTTTCCCAAGTGTTGGTACTTGCCGCCGAAATTCGTGATCAGAAGCTGAGTGCTCCGATGTTTCAGTTGGAAGATAGTGCGCGCGACACAAATCTCTCGAGCCAAAAGCACCAAGAGGTTAGTTTCCGCGATGCCACTACTCTTGTTGTCACAATCACTCTCCACAGTTACCAATATACTGGCTCGCGGCGGAAGTGCGATGCTGTCATCAGCAATTTGAAGTGTTGTGGTCCGCGCAACTGCATCCTTTTGTCTGGCTGTATAGTCGTTAGAGAACGTTATGAACAGGTCGCAAAGGTTAATAACGGCTCCTTGCTCGTGGAGGAAATTCATTCCGAGCATTAAACTTAGGTTGCATTCGCGCATTACGACGAAGTAAGCAATGTATGTCACCTCACGAATTCGGAGCCGGGCAGTGCATATTTCCAGCGGTGTCAATAGGCGACCCCCCGCCGTCCGGAGGTTGGTTCCATGTCCCCAAGGTGTCGTTACCTTTCTTAGCTGTGCAGCGAGATCAGCGCTTATAACGGAATAATTGGCACCCGTATCTACCAGAGCGGTTATCGGGTGGTTGTCGACAAGAACAGAGATGCGAGCAGAGACGCGTTTGTCTTCGATGGCACACGTCGGTGAAAGGATGTCGTCGGATGTCAGCAGGCAGTTCAGGAAGGGTCTTGTAACGGTCGATCAACAGTGGCCTCACACCCAGAGGTCGCTGTTCTTAGTTTCCTTTGTGCGGGCTCGTGGATCTAGGTGATCTTCCTGCAAAGACGTCCGCAAAGGTCGATTGTGGGCCAGGTGACGTGGAGCGCCGTCGAGATGGTGAGCGGGATTGGCGACGCAGAAGGGTTGGTGACTGCTAGCTTGCCAAGTATTCGGCAATAGCACGGGGCCACTCACCATCTCTGGGTCTACGGGCATCCGGACGGAAGTCCGGAAGACCAACGTGCCAGTATGGGTACTCATGGTCGATGCGACCTGGTTCACCACAATGGTAACAGAGAGGCCGCTTGTCGGGAGCACGCCATACACTGGATTTCCGTGTGAGGGTGGGTCACCGTACTGCTTGTGGTCTTGAGTAGAATTATATCGTATCGCGCCTCACTCGTGCGCTACACACGATAAGCTCAAGGGGCTTCGCCCGATATTGATGTTATCGCGTGTTGATCAAAGGGGCATTGCCCAGAGTGTATTATAAATGTGACGGACTGAATAAACGGAGCAGCACTAGCTGCCTGACGCACGCACCTGCGCACACGCTGATCCCTGGTCTGGTCCCATACATGTAGTCAGAAGTGGTATTAGGTAGAATCCTGAATTGACGTCTAGTCGCGTGAACGCCTTAGCCCCTGCGAGCTCCGACTCGATATCTTCTCTCCTTGGCATTTCGAAGTGTTCCCGCTTTATGGCCTCATAATTTTACGCGGATCCATGCACACGCGCTGTTTCCCATCCTTGCTTCTGACACCATGTATGGGACCAGGGATCAGCGTGACAGCTGGTGCATGCGTCAGGCAGCTAGTGCTGCTCCGTTTATTCAGTCCGAATGACGGCGCTGTCTGCAGGGTGGACGGACGGGACAGATAGCCAACAGCCGGTGTAGAAGTACGTAACGCTTCCGCGCACGTTAATAGCGGTGCTTCGGGTGGACGTGGGGCTGTCATGGGTTGGACCTCAGCTGGACGCAGAGTCGTCGTGGGGTGCACCAGCTGCCGGACCTCTTCACGGACGACATCCGTTAGAGCAGCAACATGGGGCTGGGAAGACACCACGTACAGCTTTTGCAGCTCTTCGCGCACAATACTGCGCACGAGCTCCGTCAGGTCTCTTATAAATGACGCCGGGTGTTGGCAGGGCCGATGACACTGAAGAAAGTCTGCCAGGATGCTCATAAAGATACGAACGCTGCCATAGCATTCTCTCCATCGTCATGGCTTCGCGGAGGAAATCCTCTACAGTGCTGGGAGGGTTGAGCACTAGTCCAGCGAACAACTGCTCTTTCAATCCCCGCATTAGGAGGCGCACCTTCTTCTCTTCCGTCATTGAGGAGTCAGCTCACCTGAACAGCCGCGACATGTCCTCAACGAACATGGCAACACTCTCGTTTGGACGCGGATTTCGGGAATTGAGGAGCTGTTCCGCTTGCTCCTTTTGGTCAGAGCTCCGAAAGGTATTCCACAACTGATCGCAAAACTCTGGCCAGGTTGTCATAGCTGCTCCATGGTTTTCGAACCAACTGCGTGCAGAGTCCTTGAGGTAAAAGTAGACATACCGAAGCTTTCGCTGCTCGTTCCACTTGTTGCGTCTGGCGCAACGGTTGTAGTCATCAAGCCAGTCGTCGACGTCCTCGTAAGTGTCACCGTGGACTGGCTTCGGGGTTCGCGGAGCGTTGAAGAATCATGGAGAAGGCAGCATTGATGTCTTTTGGGTTTGCGTCCCTGCAGTAGCCATAGTACGTCCGAGTTGTGGAAGCAGTCCGAATTCAGGTGGTAAGCCTAGTTGTCGCCTGCAACGCCGTAGGTCACCTGGTTCTTCCTAGTCACGACTAGTGTCGGGATCTTGCTGCTGATCGCAGTGCATACAACATTACCCAGCACCTCCACCAGAATATGTCACGTGATTACAGAAAGACCACAACGTCTGTTCACAGGAGCAGCAGCACTGGACGTCGAGCCGAACCGAATTTTAGACCACGAGCACAACAAACAGTCCTCTTGTTTTTCACAAAACGGCACATACTTGCATTGGCATGGCTCAGCCTCGTTCCATGCCTGTGACAATATATATATATATATATATATATATATATATATATATATATATATAGTGAAGTAGATCCCCCGTGAGTGGTCACAACGTGGTTTATTTCGACATTTCGGCCTATAGTCTGGCCTTCATCAGGATTGAAGGTACAGTTTGTTGGTGTTCCGCTTTATACAATCTTGAATCATAGGGTGAGAGAGAGAAAGAGAAAAAAACGATAAAAGAAAGAAAAAAGAAGAAAAAAGTAAAAAAAGGAGAATATAAGGTGGACTTTCCCCGGGCACCCCTTTTCACTCTTCCTTCTCGTTCCCCTCCATTTCTCTGCCCTTTCTTCCTTTCACCTTTAGGAAGTCTGAGAGCTGTGTGTCCTTCCTTTTACTAACGCATTGTTCCCGACCAGACGGCGCCTCCTGGGTCGGACGGTTCAGTGTGGAGGAAAAACAGCTTCCTTTTAAGAAGTTTAAGCCTTTATCTACTCAGCGCCTTGTCGACATCTCGTTATAAAAAGAGGGGTGCCGCGTATTGCCGGAGAGGCTGGCAAGCGTGTGCAATGCCAATTCTCGCCCGCTTCTGCATTACGCGTGCAGTAGAACCTCCGGACTGTGCACAGGGTTGTTGTTGGGCATGTCATGTTTGGCACAATTGATTGTATAGTGAGGTGAAAACAGAAACAGATGACAGCTGTACCTAGGAAGAGTAGTTACACTTGGAATTATTTTGAGTTGTCCAGTGCCCTTCGCAGCTGCACTGCCATGCACTCAGTTATTTTTTCATAATTGCCATTTTTGTTTTCTAATGGTTTAATTGCTGCAAGTGCACCACGGTTCTCAATTATTCCTCTATCGAGGGTGATAAATCAGTGGATAAGGTACGATTCTCGTTGTTCACATTCTCGTTTTGATTTGAATTCCGTCTCTAAGAGTGTTACTGATAGTTTGTCGAATGCATGGTGGGGAAGATTGAGATGTTTTGATAGGGGTAGATTTGGGGCTAATTTCGCATGGGCTCTGTCATTGAAGCGAACCCTAAATGGTGTTTCGGTTTGTCCGATGTACTGCATACTGCACACGTTCCATTCGAGTAGGTATACAACATTAGAGGAATGGCATGTTAGGTTTCCTCGTATGTTGATCGAAAACTTGGATTGTGTGCTGGTTGCTTTGTGTGTTTCTCACATCGCTTTACATACAAGACAACGTGACTTTCAATAACGTCGGCTTTAATTATTAGGGGATGAGGTATAGCTTTGAGAGTGGACAAGTGTGTCTTTCAAAAGGTTGCGTGGTGGTCGGTAAATGACCCCAGGAGCGGATAGGAATGCGCGTTTCAGACGTTCACTTTGTTCCAGATTGTTGTAATGTCGTTTAAGAATTTTGTTTACATTGGGGAAATTTGTGCTGTAAGTTAAGCAGAGGTTTGTTTGCTGTGGGTCTTCTTGCGGTGGTCGCTTCATAAGTAAGTCATCACGCTTCAGTTTTCTCGCTTTTGAACGGCGTCATCACTTACTTGTGAGGGATATTTTTGTTTATCCAGCATAAGTTTTAGCCTCTGTGAGCTCGAGTCAAAATCAGTGCCTCTTGAGAATATTCGCTTAATTCAGTGAGCCTGGCTGTATGGAATACTGTTTTTACATTGGTGTGGGTGATCGCTTTTGTAATGTAATATTGTTGTCGATCCGTTGGTTTGCGATATATGGTTGTAGAAAGCTTGTCTTCTTCTATCGTTATGGTAACATTTTTCATGTTGCCATAGCGATAGAAGAAGACAAGCTTGTACGGCTAATGATTGTATGTATGTATGTTTTTATGTATGTATGTATGTATGTATGTATGTATGTAAGTATGTATGTATGTATGTATGTATGTATGTATGTATGTATGCATGTATGTATGTATGTATGTATGTATGTATGTATGTATGTATGTATGTATGTATGTATGTATGTATGTTATGGCTGTGCCCTTTAGATTGGATAGCGGCTCACGCCACATAGCCATAAAGTTAGGTACTATCACTATGTGTTGAAGGATTGAATTGCATTCGCACCTTGATTGTAGCCTCCTCCTTGTTATTTCTACCCCTTTGAAGTATATTTCGCCTTCACCGTTACTAAGCTACAATGCTTCTAAAAATTCCGCGCCTTTGTCTTAGAATGCAGGGTGGTGCCCTTTACGAAATATTATCAAATGTTCAGCCGTTTCCTCCTCCTCTCTGCACGCACTACATAACGTGACTCTGGCTTCGTGTTTCGCTCAGTACGTCTCGGTCTGCAATACTCCCGTTCTGGCCTCGAAAAGCAGAGAACAACCCCAAAAATATCGTAGATCTTTTCTTTTTGCCATTTCCTGCTTGTAAGTTCGGTAGGGTTTCAGTGCTGATTTCGGGAGCATTCTAATCATCCACATGGCCCTCTCTGTTTCATTCCCCTTTTTCTTAGCCGATGTTTTCTTTAGGCCTAATTGGTATTCTTCTGTTGTCTAAATATTTATTATTTGCTTGACAAACATTTATGCCACATTTGGACCGATGCAGACAATATTGGTCTGGTGCAGCCGCGGCGCGTCAAAGGCAGTTCACGGCAAAAGGCCCACGAGGGAGCCGGCGCTTTAGGTACTGCCCAATTTATCGTTGCGTCGACACTTCCACAGCGCATGCAGGTTACCTCTTTTCTCTTCTGTTTTATGCTCTCTCTCTTTGCTCTTAGAATCATCTCTTGTACGGAGTGGCACGAACAACAGGTAGTGTGAAAGCTCCATATTCCACTGGGGGCCCCACGCTCGTTCCGCTGTGCAAAATCAGGAGCGTGCGCGCATCAACTGTCCTGCGCAACGCCGCATGAGCGCCAGCGTCAACGCTGCCGGCAGCATTAAGTTTCCTGAAATCAATTAGAGGGAGCTTTGGCATTTCTGCTGTTCACCAGCCATGATCAATAAACGGATTTGCCTTGTCTTTGTAGTTGGGGGCAACGAATCGCACGTGGGGCTTCGTTGGTTGCTGTGCTTCGGTTCTGTTTCGAAGAAAACAACGAACCCTTTTGAACATCATCACCATATTTCAAATGGTAAGCCTAAAAAGTGAAGGACGTCAAGAACATTTGCCGATTGTTGTTTCATGACAAAGCAGCTTCAAGCCACACGAAGTTAAAATGAAAATAAAGTACGAAGACAATGCAAATGCGTTTACTACCCATAATTACGATGCTCACTCAAAAACTATGCTTTGCAACTACGATATACACCAGCGCCAGAGTTCCCTCCAGCGTGAATATAGGAAGCACTCTGGACGCCTGTGCCAGGGCAGGCTCTTAATAAAGTACAGTCTCTCGCTCAGTCGAACCATCTCCCCAATACTTTGCATTCACACATAGTTACCTGTGAGAATGCAAAGTTACAAGTTACAAGTGAGAGTGCATTCAAGTGAGAATGCAGTTACAAGTGAGAGTTACAAGTGCATTCACACATAGTTACAAGTGAGAGATGGTGCATTTTTTTCATTTTGTTTTACGTGCGAATGCACTTGCGCCAGCGGTGACGCTGGTGCTGTCGACGCGTCCAAATTTTTGGTCGCAAAAAACGTGTCATGCAAAGGTCTCCTATAAAAGGCCACTTTTATGCATTACTACGTGTAGCAAACCAAGAAAAGAAAAAGTTACTTCGGCTTCACACTAGTGCTGTCATGGCCGAAGGAAGAACCTAGCTGGGCAGCCTTCCTTGCTTCACATTACTTGTCTTCTTTTATTTTGAATACGGTAGTCTTTCTTGGGGACCTTCGACGCAAAAATTTTGGTCTGTCTGTCTGTCTGTCTGTCTGTCTGTCTGTCTGTCTGTCTGTCTGTCTGTCTGTCTGTCTGTCTGTCTGTCTGTCTGTCTGTCTGTCTGTCTGTCTGTCTGCAGATTTGTCTGTTTGTTCACTCTTAACGGCACCGGGTACTTGAAACGGCCAACCCCATCTGCAGCACCCACAAATGTTGCTCAAGATTTAGTGTTCATACTTGTGCAATTGTCCATTAAAAAGCATATATTGCGCATGTATGGGGCACCATAACAACACGTATATATTTTGCATGTGCGTCTTTTACTACAAAAGGCTTAAATAAGTAATTTTAAGGACCGTAGGGCTTATCACTTTGCTAAGACGAGACGGTGGTGGCACCTACCCGTCGCCTTGCGTTCTACACCTAATCACCTGTAAAATGGACGCCCACACCCATCTCAGAGCCACGCGTTTAGTTTTTTAAAAAAACTGCCAGGTGTTGCTCAAGTCTCACGTGTGACGTGACTTGATGCACTCGTTCGCCTCCGCTGCACGCTTGTGGCACTCTAACGCAGCGCCTCCAGAATACCATTCACCGATTTTCTTGTGCAGAACATCAAATTAAAGTTTGTTCACTCTCTCCACACGCAAGACTATCGTCTTTCGACGACATTTGCATATTGAAATGTAGATACGGGGCCAATTTTTTCTCTCTTTTTCCTGATTCTGTGCCTTTCTATTTTTTTCATTCTCTTTCTATTTATATTGAGCTTCTTTATCAATTTTAACTCTCTGTTATTTTTCGTTTCTTTGGTTCTTTTTATTTTCTTCTTTTCGTCTTGTTCACTGTTAATTATTACCAATTTTTTGGAATTTATCGCTTTCTATTTCGCTCTCTATTTCGCATTGCTGCTTCTTTTTATCGCTTTGTCTGTCTCTACTCTTTAGTCTCTCTATCAATTTTTTTGTCTCTATCATTCACTTGTTTTACGTCACAACCAACTGTACTCATGACCTGCCAGGATGGCGGGGTGACTGTGGAAACGCGTGTCCCCGATCTCTTTCGATCGCTCGCCGTCGATGGCGCTACTTATAAGCAGCTTGTCTGCTACTCCACGACTGTTTGGACGGCAATGGAGTAGAAATGCTGCATTTTTTCATAAAGTGCCCGCATATATATAAGACTACTTCTTCACTTAAAAGGCTGTTCAAGTAAGCTGTTCGCTGCGGTCAAGTATGTATTGCACACAAGTCGACAAACGTGGGAATCCGTAAACACATAGTGTAAGACAGCTTATGCCGCGTTGCGTCTATTTATTTGCCAACAGTTTCTGAATGACTCTCAGTATAATTATTTCAAACTTATTTTTTATTTCTGCATAACATTTACGCACAACGAGCGATGAGTGCTCTGTTGGCCGAAATATTACCACAAACGCTGAGAGTGACATGAACGAACATGTGTGATAGCACCACGTCAATCCCGGGTTTTGGTTCTAGCGGAAGAAAGTAGAAACTAGACATGGTCGCTGGAGATGGCCTATCTGGGAAGGTCGGGAGTACAGTAGGTCATGTTTCTTGTGCCCCAATATGCCGAACAGGATTTTCGTTGAACATTCGCACCTGCTGTACTCGGTAGTGGGGCTTCCGCGATTCATTGTGGTGCATAACAGCCCGTGATCTTCAACGGACACCAAGTATTTGCATCTGGCCTAAACAGATCCTCGCTTATTAGTTTCAACGTGAAGCAGGCATACAAAGACCCTCGCCAAATATGCACATACGCCTAGTGCGTCCATGTCTGCAGCCCCATCCTCTCAAAGAAATGTCCCAGTTCACTCTTTCCCCGTAATGTGTATTGGCCAACGTAACTTCGAGAACAAAACGAACCTTTCCCAAAATACGAAGATGCAAAGTGCTACTGTTGGAATTTATTCCTAATCTGAAATAGTCACTAAAGTTCGCTACCGTATTACTGTGTTTTTTACCATTCCTGTACTGCAGGCCTGGGTGGTTCGTCATCCCGAGCCCATTTATTGAACTAGCCCGTTTACCCGCTCCCTTGTTTTGAGCTATCGTCGGAATGAATTCTTGCCGTGGCTTGTTTATTGAATATGAGCTCAAACTTCTTGGTGAGTTAGGTTGGAGTGTTCCCTTGGTACCTGAAAAAAACAGATGATAATCATGCTACGTGTGCCAGTATTATCATCATCACTGTACTCCGTTCATATTGCAACGCATAGAGAAGATAGAGAAGAAGTTGCATCTACCTGCTACCTTGCAGCGAGCTCGCGGTGCATCCTGCTCCAACGGTGAATAATGGGTACCAAGGAAGGCATCATTACAATCCTATCCTTCTGCTGCGTAAGTATTCAGCACTTCGTCTACACGAGTGTTTGTTGCTGCCCTTTGAGAAGAAAAATTTCGGTATCTGCGCTACGCTAGAGTGACTGTACTGAGCTCTCTACTGTAAAATCGGTAGACAGTCGTTCAGAGATCGCCAAGTCCTGATTACTCTCTTCTGAACATCCTATCAAAGCCCCCCTGCTTTAGGATTTCTCTTGCTTCGCCCTACCCTGCTCACATGGTTACATTGTTGAAGGAACACTGAAACAAGCAATAAATCTGCTTAAATTCGTAAAGGACACTCTAAAATCTAGTGGCTTGAAACTTCCCACCATATATACACAGGTTGTGTGAGGACTCTGCAACGTAGACAAGGCGACAATATAATGAAAATGACTTTATTAAGCAGCGGCTACGGCATAAACACAGCCACGGTGCACGCGCGCCTGAGGACAACTACGAGATGACGTCGCGACTAGATCAACATGTAGCCCAAGGTTGCCAGATTACGTGCCATCTCATATCCGACTCCTCTTTTTTGTAAAATGCTCAAGTGGCTTTATATATCACAACCCACACCGTTTTTTTTGTTTCATATTCTTGCAGTCACCAAAACATCTTTATTTTCCGCGAATCCTGGAACAATGTGGTTTTTAAAAGGACAGTCTTTCTTGGAAACCTTCGACGCAAAAATTTTGGTCTGTCTGCCTGTTTATCTGTCTGTACCTTTGCCTGCTTCTCCACTCTTAATGGCACCGGGTAATTGAAACGGTCGACTCCATCCGCAGCGCCAACCAATGTTGCTCAAGGTTGGGCGTTCTTACTTGTGCAATTGTCAATAAAAAGCAATTAGTGCACATGTCTTGGGCACCATAACAACGCGCATATATTCTACATGTGCTTATATTACTAGAATAGACATACATAAATAATTTTAAGCACTGTAGCACTCATCACTCTGTGCTGACTGTGCAATGCTTGCATAAAAAGGCGAGTGTTTGAAACGCTTTGCTAAGAGGAGACGGTGGTGGCACCTACCCGTCGCCTTGCGTTCTACACCTTATCACTTACCCGTCGCCTCGCGTTCTACACCTTATGACCTCTCAGACGGGCGCGCACACCATTATCAGAGCCACGCGCTTCATTTTCCATGAAAACTGCCAGATGGCGCCTATGTCTCACGTGTGACGTGACTTGATGGGCTCGTTCGCCTCCGCTGCACGCTCGAGGCACTCTAACGCAGCGCCTCCAGAATACCATTCACCGATTTTCTTGCGCAGAACATCACATAAATGTTTTGATCACTCTCTCCACACGCAAGACTATCGTCTTTCGACGAAATTTGCAGATCAACATGCAGATACGGGGCCAATTTTTATTACCAAGGATCTTCATCTTGATCTAAAGTTTGGGCAGTTGGCGTGCCTTGATGTTGTCCCGAAGTTTCCGGTTGCTTGATGTTCTCACTGCTTGAATCCCACTTCTTGCGCCTCTTCTGCTCCTGCTTCTCACAGACTTTAGCGGTGCCTTCCTCAAAATATGGCCACCTGGGCTCTTGATTTGTTCTTTCTTGTCCAGAGCCCATTGACACTTTTGCTTCTTTTGATGCCCTTTCGCACAGTACAGTTCACATTCTTTAAGGTGCTTCCCTTTTTTCCGCCTTCATCTCTTGTTGCCGGACAACCTCCTTCTCCTTTTCAATCTTAGGCCGTGGATCTGTACTAGTGGATGAGTCAGTCAATTCAAACTTACTGTAGACAACGTAGATGTCACGGTGCAAGGCAGTTACACCCAGTGGTGCCTTTCCCACTTTCTCGTTGCTCGAAGCGGCAAAGTTTTCTCTACTCCGCTTGTGTTGCTTATACTGGGTTGGCTTAGTAGCTGAATTGGTGGCTTGTTGTTGTTTTTGCGTTTACGTTTTGCAGATCTTTCACCTCGGAGAGCCTCAATCGTATGGCGGAGACGCTGTCGATGCTCATCCAGAGAACTGACAAGGTGCCATGCCACTGTGTGAATACTTGCCTTGGCGTCTCGTCGTTTTTTTTTGTTCCTTGGCCTGCAGCAGCAGGCTTGCTGTCTGGTACAGTCCTTGTTCTAGGCTGTGCAGTTTTGTTGACCGAGCCTTGACCAGGAAACAATCGACGTTGGCGCACCATAAAATCGCGATTCCTTTTGCCACAACTACATGGTTGATATGCATATGTTGATGCATCTGGCAAAAGGTCGATGGAATGCTCGCTCTCTTCGCAGAGCCTTAAAGCATCAGTATTTGTGGTGAACATGTCAATAGGCTGATGAGAGACGTTGTTAACTTCTATCACTTCTTGCTGCTGTGGGCCTATCCGGGCACAACGTAGCCATGCCATGTCCAACATAGCATCCCTCAAGCAAAATGCTGCGTCCTTCGGATCATGTGGCTTCAGCTCAGGCAACTCTTCATTCTGGTCGATGGGTAAGCATGGTGTTTGGGTGTTTTCCGGCAACGTCGAAAACAACAAACAGGCAGTAGAAGACGTTGCCTGTGTAAAATAGGCGTAGAGCTTGGACAGCACAACAGCATAAGACGTTCTTGGCAGTGGCTTCTCCAGGCATAGCATAACAACACAAGTGCTGGGATGGCGAATTTTTGTTGGATGAGGTGGCCAGACACTCAGCGCGAGTGGGTTCAAACCAGTCCTCTCGCAGGATCAAATGCAAGAGGTTTCTCGCCAGAAGAAGAACCTCAAGCACTGCAGAAATAGGCCCCACATTGATGCGAGGACATAAAGTAGCAACTTGCATGACTGCACCACCACCTGCAACAGATATGGGTGGCTTGTACCATGGTAACAGGTTCGAAGATCCAACAACACTCAGCGAGAGCATTGTGTGTTTAGAACCACTGCCTGGAAACGCATCAACAGGGCTGACAAGTGGAATGCATGCTTGAATTACGACCCGTTACACAAATGGTTCTTTGAGTGCACTGTAGCTCGAAAGCAGGCCATGGAAGGTTGACTCGTTTGCTGGCTCTGAGCTTTGCATCTGGATCGAGGGCACTTGGATGCAAGATGGCCAGTCCGTCGACAACGATAGCATGCTTGAGGCCTTGCTTAGGTCGTCCCAAGGGTGATAAGTAAGTTGACAATTTCTAGAGCTGAGTGCAGAGTAACGATGTCTTGCTCCTTCAATGCTAATGAGAAAATTCTATACAAGACTGCTGACTGAGTCGGATTGATTGGTGATGAAGAGCTGTCTTTCACATTACCAAACTGCTGCACAGCCATAAAAGGCACTCATTACGTTCATGCTCCTGGTGGCTGACTCGGAAAAGCAGGGGCATGCTCTAAATTTTGATGGAGTCGAGTGACGTTGGCACGAAAGGCATTCACAGTTGGTGGTCGTTGTGCGGCGATAGTTGTTGCTAAGTGTACGACGCACACACAATGTAGTGCATATTCAATGCACTTAAGATCTGTCAGCTGGACGGGATATTTTGAAATTGCGCGCAGTTCCGTTACAAAGTAGCCAGCGAGGCTCTCACTGGCTGACTGGACGCGTCTGGTGACTATGTGCTGCCACTGCGAGAGCATAAGCTTCTCCCGAAACTGGTTCGAGAACGCAGTTTTAAAACTCTCCCGCGTGTCCAACTGGTTTCCTGCAACGCTTTCCCAATCTACAGCAAGGCTACGGAGCTTACCAAGCGTTACGGCGTGGAGAGTAGATCGTGTCCATAACGGCAAGCCGTGAGTACGCTCGAGTTCTTCAAGCCGCTGGTGAGTTGAAATGCTACCATCGCCACTAAAGGTTGGCAGCGAGGCCGAAAGGTCGGGCAACGTAGTGACTTGAACTGAAAACGTCGGCCGTTGTGACAAAATCAAAAACTGCTGTAGTAGGTCACTCAGCACTTGGGTACTCAAAACCGACTGCTCACCTGTTGAGTCAGGCCCACCAGATGGTTGATGGTTCCACTTGATATCATGAAGCAAGCGTTCAATCATCTTTTTGTTCGAGCCAGTCGTCTCGAGGTTACGGCGCGAAAGCTTATAGCGTATAAAGTGCGCTGTAAACCAGTGGAGGTTTTCCACAGTGTCCTCATACAGGGGCCTCATTCCAGTTTATAAGCGGCATTGCAATCGATGAACGGGTGGGCAAGATTGAAGAAGGCGTATAGAACAGACAAAGGCAGTAAGGCGGGCAGTTGGCACAAAACAGCAACTCACACGAGACGGAGGTGTGGCTCAAGTTTTCTCGACATGGTTCGTCGACGACTGCGCCTAATGTGAGGACTCGGCAACGTGGACAAGGCAATAATATAAGAAAAATGACTTTAATAAGTGGCAGCTATATCAACAGAGTCATGGTGCACGCGGGTGCCAAGAAACAAATACGAAATGGCATCGCGACTTGATCAAAAGTATCAAAAGGTTGCCAGAGTGCGTGCGGTCTCACAGTTAACTATTAAAGAAGACAATCAAGGTAAATTATTCAGTTTTAGTTACCCGCCAAAATCTGTGCCCACGAGGTAAATAATTTCGCAGTCTCATGTTTCATATTTCGGTGGCATTGGCTTAACTATAATTTCTACTACATTAAGCCTAGGGCTCTTTCAGAATAGATTATGTTTTATCTTTATTATAAACAGTGTTGTATGATCGTGCAGAGGACATAAAAATGTGTGACGTCATAGTGATCGCTGCGGGAGTTTTAAGGTTGCGTCACCAGATTTTACTTTTGGCGCATTTTCTCAATCGCCAAGCGTCTTCTCGCAGCGAGCTCAGTGACCTTGATCTTGTGAAAAGTAACATATACAATTACGACTATTTGATTTATATCCCCTTCAAATATTAGTTCATAATCATAAATGAACTAACTGATATCCAGAGAAAATAAAGCATGATTTCAATGTGAGATTCGCCCCACCGCGATGGTCTAGTGGCTAAGGTACTCGGCTGCTGACCCGCAGGTCGCGGGTTCAAATCCCGGCTGCGGCGGCTGCATTTCCGATGGAGGCGGAAACGTCGTAAACCCGTGTGCTCAGATTTGGGTGCACGTTAAAGAACCCCAGGTGGTCAAAATTTTCGGAATCCTCCACTACGGCGTCTCTCATAATCATATGGTGGTTTTGGGACGTTAAACCCCACAAATCAATCAATGTGAGGTATGGCCGATCTTTAAAACGCCATAATTATCGCCAGTGTTGTCAAAAAAGCCCAACAGTTATTGACTATGTTTACAATATTGCATAAAAGCAAGATATTCCGTGTCTTTCTGCCTGAAAACAGTTGCTTCCTTGTAGATATGAAATACATTTAGCTTGATTTGTTTCCTTCAGGTCGTCAACTCGATCAACATTACCGTCTACGTCTTCGGCAGCTACCGAAACATAAACAGTAAGTTCTTCCTTATCGAGTGTTTTCTGCATTATCTAGTGACCAAGGCCTATTTGAAATACTTCAAGGAACTTTGGGACACAGGTGGAAGCATTGTTAATACTGTTGTGCATGATGTCACATGCCTTCTCGCTCAGCGATGAGAAATCCCTGAGGCCCATGGTAGGTAAAATGTGGCTTCATGAGTACTTTTTCAATATTTAATCGCGCACTAGGTACTTTGAGGGTATCTATCTATCTATCTATCTATCTATCTATCTATCTATCTATCTATCTAGCTGTCTATATATCTATCTCTCTATCTATCAACGAACACTTCTTGTGTGCAGGCAAAGGAGCTGCCTACGATGTCGCCTTCGGCGTTGAGACGTCGCTCAACCTGATCTCTGACTTCAAGATGATTGGCTCTCTACATAGAGACGTACGTTGCAGCAACTAATACGATCGAACTTTTTTTCAATTCAGCTTGAGTGTATTTCTATTTATATATTTATTTGTTATTTCAAATATTCTCGTAGTACATACGTACATTGAGGATGGGAGGGGCAAAAAGCTAGCATGTAAAAATCCCCTAATGGTTATAGGTACAAAATACAAAAATAAAATATCACTATGGCACTTTAAAAAATATGACTTACGAGAACAAAGGCCAATGTACGCCAAGTGAATAACACAGCGTTGAAACGCTTGAAGGTCCCAGAGGATTGAGAAAATTTTATCAATGTATACACTGCCAAGGAACATATAATGGAAAAACTTAATGAACGAAGACTAACTAATAGTAAAACGAAGTTACGAGAAACATAGCGAGAAAAAGAACATACAGAACAATCAAAGGTTTGAGAACAAACACTGAGAGATGTTAACTTGAAATAAAACTCTCACGTGCGACTTTGATATTATTGGTATGAGTTGTGCTTGCGAGGGATGCAGACAGATTGTTTCAGTCTCTTGTCGTTGTGGGCAGAATCGAATGTGAAAATCTAACGGTGTTGCCGTGTCTAATTTTTACCTTTTCGCGATGGTCGATGCGAGAGTAAATTTATGATGGCGGCTGACTAGTATGTAATGCAAATATGAGTTTTTGTAGTAGATTTTAAGGAAAGGATAGAGTAGAGATAGTTTTCGGTGGTGTGATGGGAATGCAAGGTGTAAAATGTCTTCCGTGTAAGCAACACTCGCAGTTCCTTGGTAAGTGTTAAAAATGAGACGTGCAGCGATTTTGTGCATGATTGTAGAAAGGTGTATTTGACTGGTGACTGATGGCGTTAGCAAAGCTCAGTTGAGGTACGACGTCAATATGCTTCGCCCAGCGACGCGTTCGAGGAAAAAAGAAAGAGGAAGGAAAAAGCCGGAGCAGAAAATAAATTATTTTTCAGCGAGGTGGGTTACAGACTTGGGCGCCCATTGTCCGAAGGAAATTGACCGTCGTTATTAGTCGACTACCTCGGCAAGCTCTAGCAGAATAAACTTTATAGAAACCATACTGGTGCGTTGCTCATGGCGATAGAAGTAGAAAAGGGTAGGAAAAAAAAGAATGATCAAGAGGAATAATAAAATTAACACAAGCGTCTTGACGAAGCAGGATTTATACTCGTGTATCCAACTTCAGTAGGAGAGCGTTGTAACAACTCGGCTGAACAGTCATGTTGGCCAAACTACGATATATGTGGTTGCATGCGATCGCGTTGCAGTGGGTGAAAAATTGAGAAAACACTAAAGAGAAAGAGTAACTGAGAGAAAGAAAAAGCACGAAAACGTGGACAGACAAATAAGCAAAAATGAAGAAATAACTTGAGAGCAAAAGTCTTAGCTGTGCTCTCCCAAACACAGGTTGACTTTCCTATTATAGCGTTTTCTAAAATGAACTGGAGTCTACTGTGGATCTGTAACATGAGTTTGCCTAGTCTTCGTGCACACGAGTGGCGAATTCACTTGTGACTTCGTTTATTGCTGTGTTTTGGTTTTGCTTGGAATGTAAGAACAAACCGTTTTTTTTTACTTCACGACCTTATTTGAAGTGGTAAGTCTAAAAGATGAAGTTGATGAAGCTAACTGCCGAACATGTGCCGATTGTTGTTTCGTGTGAAAGCAGCTCCAAGCCACGCGAACCCAGAAAGAACGTGAAAACTAGTAAAACCCATGTCATACCCATATTTCCCACGCTCGCTGAAGCACTATGCGTTGCAGCTCCCATAGACACTATAGCACGGAAGTTTCCTTAAGTGTGTATTTTCGAAACTCGATGATTCGTATGCTGAACTGTCCCTCTATTCTCATGTCGTTATATCTGGGCTTAACTGTCTATCTTTAGGCTTAGCTGGTACGATGAGAATGTATGCCTATGCTAACCGCTATGCTGGAAGCGCCGCTCCGTTGTTCGTTCGGGCTTAGTATCAAAACGTCAGCTCGTCACAACCTCCGTTTACGTATGTTTTCAATAGACTATGAATATTACTCTATTTCATCTTCTAATAGTAATTGTTCTAAAAGTGCGAGAAGAAAGCTTTTGAGATTCACTATCTCACCACTGTTAGCATAGCTCTCACGGGAGATTGTGCCCAAATACGCATCACAACTTGGCTGGTGACGTAATAAGGCGTTTCGTATTCGGCCTCAACATTTTCCGAGGTTCACACAGCCTTTTTTTATGAATCACAAAGCCAGTTTGGCGTAGTATCTTTTACTGAAATTGGGAAGCATAGCTGATGACCTTGCGGTACACAGTCGTATACAAAAGAAATGACTAGTTTGCTCTCAAATACGCGAATCACACAATACTGAGGAAATTTTCACAAAAGAAGCACCTCGATACTTCCCTTGAAGAATAACCAACGTCAATTGAGCACTGAAAGCGACTGTCACTGCAAGCCAACTATTGCGCTTTGTACAACCTGCACATGCTGTACTCATGGGATGCCACCTGAAACGAAAGTGTGCACTAAATGTTTTATGTATTTTCATTTATTATTCACAACAACAAGAATGTTGTGGGACACCTAGGTAAAAAAGCTGATACAATCAGCTTGAGGGTATCCTGGCCACCCTACACGTGTTACAGCGGAAACGCTGGCAACGAACAAAAACAGAAAATGAAATGTACACATATTATACTGCACAAGAGTATAACCATACAAAATAAAAAAACGTACTTTCATAGATATTATGAAGTAACATAAAAATATGTCCCTTGAGAAACGAAAAAAAAAAAGACAGAGATGACGTTAGTATATTGTGGTGAAAACTCTCCGTGGTTCTTAAAATGGGGCTTCCGTAATATTAAGAAAACTACTCTTTACCGATTCCATTTAGCATTGCAGGTAGCGTGAATTGAAGCCTTTGTTTACCGTAGTTGGTGCTGGTGCAACATTTATTCCCACTGGGGGCGGGAATGTGCCAGGTCTCTCTCCTTTCAGCATGGTTGCTTGTTCTTTCCGCGATGATGCTTGCAAAAGACACAAATCGACACGAAAATATTTTTTGGTAATGCTCATATATGGAGAACTAAATATTGAAGGTCGCTGGCACTATCATTTCAACGAGGATACGTCTTTGAGAAGCCCGTGCAATAAAATGTTGTTGTCATGAAGACAAGTACTTCTATCAAACCAACTGCGACCGCTACTTTCTTGTTACTTTTACTCCCATCAAGCGTTTTGTCCATCTTTCATCAAACTTCTGTCCTGTTTGAGCTAGTTCGATATTCACAAATTTGGAACGGACGGCGTCTTTTTTCATGCCCTTCATTTTAAATGCCCACCATGGTTGCTCAGAAGTTAAGGCCTTGCACTGCTGAAATGGACGAAAATTTCTGGTTACAGCTCCTGTATTTTGGTGGGCTTTAAACAGACAAAAACACCCGATTACTGCACTTGACGAGCGTGCTTACGGAAGCGCGCAGGTTCAATTTAACTCCGGAGCCCAGAAACATTCCTTACGTTACTTTTATATGATGCATTCTTTTGGCGCATGAAGCCATTCACCTATTTTACTCACTTCGACTATACTCTACGAAACTGCAATTAGTAGCCCTCATTCTTGGTTAGCCAAACACATTTTGCCTTAAATGTCGTGCTGAATATTGAAGCCTTCAAAATCAAGTTTACGTACGTTACCTAAAGTAACTGACCATCGTACATGTTGCTTAGAATTGTATTTAGCGTGACCATTTCATTGAGCGACACCTGACAACTATGGGCCAGCATAACTTATTAACCGTATGAAAACCATGAGATTTTGCATAGGTGCCATCAAAGATGTTTTTTTTTTGCTTTGAAGCCCCCCCCCCCCCCCATCGCCTGGTTTTCGTGTTTCTTCCAGCATGGACACACTGCTGGCATATTCCTTATTGCATCAAGCAAAAACGCTACTAAGCGCTTTTAGAAGCTGTGAAATCTTGCACGTAATACTTTCTTTCGTTTATTTTCATCTTACATATTTTCAGATAACATTGTAAAACCTGGTGAATCTTATTCAATGCTGCCATCAAATCGAATATGCCCATTTCTTTCACTTTGCTATACACAGGTCGTCCCAGTCAACAATGCTATACCCACCGTAAGTGCATGAAAACGAATTATTAGCCGTGGTAGGAGTGCACGTGTGTTCTGTCATTGACTTTCTTCCGAATAAAAAGCATTTTGAACGAACACCAACTACTTGGAGTATCTATCTATCTATCTATCTATTTATCTATCATCTATCTATCTATCTATCTGTCTATCTATATATCTATCTATCTATCTATCTATCCGCCCACGACTTTAGCTTTACTGTCCATTTCCATAATTGTATCTATACCAAATGACATACCATGATTGTCTGACGAGCATAAGTGATAACATGAAAATCGTGATATGTATGTCCTGAAAGTCATGATTTACATGTAATGATGTTGCTGCTCTTGCGATGGTTTTGTTTACAAGGCATATTGCAAATCTAGTATGGCATGACGTGACTGCATGGCAAACATAACTGGCATGCCTTTACCTGAAAATCGACATGCATGTCATATAAGTCAAGAATACACGCTACCCTTATGGTGCGCTCGTGGTCACCTCGCTAGCTTCACAAATACCAAAATTGGTATTACCTGACGTGAATCAATGACAAAGGTATATGATTGGTGGAAACATAATAATCACGACATGCGTGTTATGTAGGAGCATGAATACAACCAACGGTCATGATGCGCTCGCGGTCGTTTCGCTAGCTTCGCATATACCAAATATGGTACTATGTGATGTGAATAGACTACGCAGGTATATGACACGTCCAAAAATGATAGTCATGACATGCATGCCATGCAAATCATGACTACAAGCTACGCTGCTAGTGCGCTCGAGGCTGTTTCGCTAGTTATACGTAAACCAATCTAGGTGTTGCGTGACGTGAATAGATGGCGAAGGTATATGACGGGTGCACACATTATAATCAAGACATGCGTGTCATGTAAATTGTGTCTTCATGCTACACTCATAGTGCGCTCGCGGCCGTTTCGCTAGCTTCCCATATACAAAGTTGGTTATTACATAACGTTAATGGACGACGAACACAAATTGAAGGCGCAAACATGATCATCATGACATGGAAGTTATATCTGGCATAATTTACGTCCGCCTAGAGATGTCGTGCTGATTTCAAGGTGAAATATCAACCTTCCTCAATCGTGCTTCGCATATCTTCTATTTGCATTGTACGTGGGATCTGCCAATTTTTAATTGTCGTAACTTTGCTCTCACTTTGACATAAAAGTCGTACTGAAGACGGCTTCGCAGCACTAACAGCAACCGCCAAACTATGGGCCCCGTCGATTCATGTATGAGTGCAGCACTTATTTGCTATCTCGAAATGTTTATGATGAACAACCGATGCGAATGACTCTCCTTCGTGCGCAGGAAACAATGGTGAAAACACTCAACGCCTTCCTCATTTTGAACACAGGAACGACCCTGTTCTGCTACGTTGGACATATTGCTGCTTGCAAGTTCGCGTCAAAATACGTAAGTATTCAGCATAGCTAGCGCCAGCCTGCTTCTAGAAAACTAGAGTATAGTCAACTTTCAAAGGAAACATCAGATGATTACTTGCTGATTTCAGCGGTGGTGCAATCAGCCTCCCCAGAGAATTGTCAATTGCGTTTTCATACAACACTAAATAAAAACATGGTAGCTATACACTTGCGTGGGTACAGTGTCGGTGAACCGAGAGCCACGCACTATTGTTTGTTCACCTGCGGAACTTAGGGATTCAACCCTAAACTTTCTTAAAATTTCTGTTTCATGCAAACGAGAAACTTCTGCTTGTGACAAAAAACGTATAATTGCTCTTAGGCACTAAAATAACATTTGAACTTAATTTCTTCACTGTAAGTCTCCGACTCTGAATAACAACTTGTAGTTAAGAACTCGACTTGCGGCCAAGAAGCTCTTAGGCCAAAATTCTGCGTCCGCAGGGGGTGCACAATGTCATCTTGCCTCCTCAAGCTTCACCAGCGATCACCCCCCTCTCCCAAGCACGACCAGCACTCCTCCCCCCACCTCAATGGAACATGGCTTTGAACCGCTAAGACACAATCCTGGTGCTAACATGTGATTGCCTAATCCTGGTGCCTAACATAATATTGGTCGTAAAAAAATGTTTAAGCAAATGGACATATAATTAATGGAGGGGATGTCAATGCCAGGAGCATTTACAAAAGAAAGAATTCATGAATTGGGCCCTGGATCAATTCAAACCATTTGTGAACGTCAATGCATATCTTAAGCGCATGTATACTTTTACCGCACAAGTTCTCAAGGCTAAAGACAGTCCGGTAACAATGAGAGAACACTTCATTTACATAAGTAAAAAAATTGGAAAGAAACAATCATTATGGACTATCTCTCCAAATAGAACCTTGATAGGGCGCGAAGCAGCAGTGGTGCGCACTGCGTTGAACCGGTTGAAACAGGCGTCGACGCGGGTGCTGAATTGATGGTTTGAAGAGAAATTCGGTGAAACGTTTACTCCAGTACACATTTGTTTGAGACGCAATGACACGGGAGGTAGTTTGGGTATTGGTAAAAGTTTTACGCAGATAAACGAGCTGAAAGAATAGACAGATTTAGTTTCGCTTCCGCAGCTGCCGTACAGACGCAGCTTCCTATTGCGAATTGCTCTCAGGTTACGTCCCTTCGGCTGCTGCGGACGCTCAGCTAAATCTGTCTAGTGTGTCCACTGGACGTGCAGTCGATCGTTGCTGGTGGTGGAGAGGGTCAAGAGAGAGAGAAGTGTATTGCGAGTGAGCGGAGGGGCTGACAGCTGCTGAGAACAAGGGAGAGAGTGACGTCAACGCTCAGCTTTGACTTGATCCCTTTGGCACCGCTGCAACACCTGAGTACACGCTGCAAGAATACTTTAGGTGAGTCAACTCCAGGAATATCCACTGCCCGGTAATGCTCTGCTTCGCAAGGACACGAGAGATAGCGCTATGAGCTTTTCCCCGGCTCTTCCCCCCCCCCCCCCCATTTTCGCTGTAGAGAAGCCCCGTGATGTAGGTAAGTAGTGGCGCTCATTTATCGTTGCCACAATGCACTCGCCTCGCAGTCAGCCTCCTCCCTAATCACGCCCTCTTTCGCGGAGCCGCTCTATGCATTTCGCGGGGTTGATATCGCGCGATAACCCGGTTTTCTCGTATTTGGAAACCGTCGCCTACGTGCCTGATGGGCTTTGTCGAATTTGCCAGCAGCCCGTCACAGTCCTCGGTCCAGCGAGCCATCTATCGGCCTGCCGTAAACGAGAACATAAGGAGTCCGTCCCCGCCAAACGCTCGCTATGTCGCATTCGCTCACCTAAAGTATTCTTGCACCGTGCCCGAGTGTAAGCACATTATTTTTTTAGGTTCGAAGCAGCTTTGTCGTGCACTGTTTCTTTTGTTCATTTTGGGAGCCGTGTTTCTTTTGAATAAATACGTAACAACCCGCTCAGCTAGTTTTCTGCCATTTTAAGCTGTTCCACTGTTAACCTCAAGACTCGCCTCGATGCTGAAAACAAACGAAAACACATTTATGCCTGCAAAATACTGCTTTGAATTGTATTTCATAAAACTAAACGAACAGGTATATACGAAATTTTGATATTTCAGATCTGCTTACAAGAACTGTCTCACATGGGGGGGGGGGGGGCAGAGAAATTTGAAGCTGCTACGACTAATCTTTCATGACCTTCAAATTCAACGTGGCTACTTTTACAGTTGTGAAGTCTTCAGCGTTCTACAATTCTAAGGTCAAAGACAAAACATATATTGATTTCCTGCTTTCCAGCGATGTCATTAGGGTAAGGCAGCAAAAGTGTTTTGACGTCAGAGTGCGTTGAGGTGTCGTATTGCCGCAGAATTTCGCCGCTCTTTTTCGTTTGCTACGTCGGCCTACAACCTAATATATGCTAGGGTAGGGATACTCTGACATGCAAATATTATGGCCACACAGTAACAGTAAAAATAAATTTTAAAGAGAGTTTGGGACATTATTCGCAATGCTGTCGCACCGCCTAGTGGAATTCGGGAGAGCCCTCTCGAGGATGATCAGTAGTAGGCAGTCGGTCCCTTTTTCGGCTGTGTTATAGCCTTTTTTGTTAAAGCGTTAGCAAAAAGCAAACACAAACCACTTTGTATGCTTCATGCATTAATGAATATAGCGGGCCCTTCGTTAAGCAATAAGTCTGATTCGTTCATGCGAGACGCGAAGTTTTCGTGAATATACGTGGCGACTCACCCGTTCGATTATAGCCCACATAGTTCACATATCAGCGTCGCAAAATTTTCTGCAGCCACGTTGAATAATTGAACGTTATCTTCTGGCATGTGCAGTTGAAACCCACCTTGTTTTACGTGCGTATAGTATTCGTCAGTGCTTTTGTAGTTTATGGATCCCATAACATTCACTGTACGCGGGTATTATCGCAGGCCCCCAATTTTCTCTTCCAAAACTTGGCCAACTCCGTGCCGCTTAATTTTTGCGTTCGTTGATAGACGGCAGCACACTGCAAGCGACTTGCTTTTGCTGGGTGTCAGAGCGAATTGTTCTCCGCGCCCAGACAAACGTGGTGAGTAATGCAGTGTTGGTGTGCGTGGTGAGTGAAGCGTGGTTGGTGTTATCGACGCTGACCGGCGTGCAGAATTCGCCAGACTTTTTTAAACAGTGGTGTTTACAGAAACCGTCTTTACGTTGAGGATTTTTTCACAGGACGTAGAACGCACCGAGAGTGACAGCAACAATGAACGATCAGCTGCTATTTCACGGGCACCGAGTTGCACTTCACGTCCCCTCGTGCGTTAATGCTTTTTCACGCTTGTAAGTTACTTTGATTTTATCTGTTTTATAATATCTTTCAGCGAGCTCAAAATAGAAAGCACACTTTTTCTTGTTCATTATGTGACACCAAATTACAGTGGATATTACGAAGCGCCGCATGCCACCAACGTGCTCGAGCAAGACCAGCGAAGCGAAATGGTTAGAGCAATGAAACATTAAGTTACGACTACTGTTCACGTCTCTCTTAACTTATCCTGCACTTTACCGGTACCGTGGGAACGACGTTGTTGTTCGACGAAGTTTCACAATTTCAGCGTTGCGAAAAGCGTACGCGTGTCTCGCTTCAATATCCTTGTTGCGATCGCGCTGAAGGAACCTGCAATATCCGAGTGCAGTGAACTGCGCACTGTTGAGTGTCTGACAGTGGCTGTGACACAAGCGTTATTTAACGGGAAACTGAATGCCTGTGTTTCGTTAAAAAAGGAACATCATGATGATTGTAGCGCAAGTAATGACGGCGGCGTAATATAATTTGAAATTATGGATGTGTTAAACATTCGGTCCTGTGCAGCCGCAACGGCGGGCTAGTCACTAATGGCTAACAACTGCAGCAAATCAGTCACTCAGGCTCGGCACAAATTATCTCGTTGTGCCGTACAGTTCATACGTCTATTCGAGTTAGTGCAGTTTTCTGTAACACTCACAGAATGACGCAAGCCATCGTTGAAGCACGGTCGATCACCTGACACCACCACCCTTCGCTACCTTTCTTGCCGCAGTGCGAAAGGTGGTGGTGTCAGGTGATGGACCGTGCTTCAACGATGGCTTGCGTAATTCTGTGCGTGTTACAGAAAACTGCACTAACTCGAATAGACGTATGAACTGCTCGGCACAACGAGATAATTTGTGCCAAGCTTGAGTGACTGATTCGCTGCAGTTGTTAGCCATTAGTGACTAGCCCGCCGTTGCGGCTGCACAGGACCGAATGTTTAACACACCCATAATTTCAAAACATATTACGCCGTCGTCATTACTTGCGCTACAATCATCATAATGTTCCTTTTTTAACGAAACACAGGCATTCAGTTTCCCGTTAAATAACGCTTGTGTCACAGCCCCTGTCAGACTCTCAACAGTGCGCCGTTCACTGCACTCGGATATTGCAGGTTCCTTCAGCGTGATCGCAACAAGGATATTGAAGCGAGACACGCGTACGCTTTTCGCAACGCTGAAATTGTGAAACTTCGTCGAACAACAACGTCGTCCCCATGGCACCGGTAAAGTGCAGGATGAGTTAGCAGAGAACAGTTCACGTCGCTTAGAAAACTACTCTGGTCCTATATACATTCATTCGACGGATAAGAGTTAGTTGGGAGATGAGCGGCGTGGGGCGTACATCCATGCGTCCCATATTTTCCTATGAGAGTTCACGGGTTCATCATTCTCCCACAGCCATCTTGAATTGCACGGCGCGCCATCTTTAGCGCGTAGGCATTGCGAACTTTTTGGTTATTTTGCATCTGCGAGCACCTAACTTGCTTCAGCTCACCTTCGCGGGCAATTCTTCACGCTGTTGATGCTATAGGAGTAAGCAAATGTCCGAAAACTTCGTATTGTGAATAGAACTCTGCTTTATTCAATTCATTACTACAATAACACAGTGCATAATTGAAAGATCGAATATTTTCGAGTACTCTTTCCTTATCATACGCGATGATAAATCCTCGAAGGAACTGATCATTGAAACATGGCTGGGTTAATTTTCTTGTTGTAGTTATTGACATTTTGGCCTGACTTGAAGGCGAAGCATTTACGGCATCACAGTGACGCATAATGAAAAGTGTCAAACTATATGGTTTTCTGAAATTGGCCATCTTGTAGTGAGAAGTTCAACCGTTCCGCGATTGGAATGCAAGACGGAAGTTTGCGATGTCCAGAATGACACCTTAGATAAAGTTGCCCTTACTTAACCCCAGTGCTTCTATGCTGTAAATGCACTTTGATCACCCTCTTCAGATTCTACATGATGGTTTATAAAAGATTGCTTGATTACTTCAGGTTTACCTACACGCTGTCAACGTAGCATCTTGAATGCTTCTGTAACTGTTCCTCTTCAAGGCAAAGTTGCTAAATGTATCGAAGGGATGAGTCGCTGCTGTTTGCGATCGCACTGAAGTTTACGCAGTTGCTACTTGGGTATATTGTTTCTTCTAACTACCTATCTAAATGTAAATAGAAAATTATAAGGCTGTTTAAAACTCATTGCTTTATTTCGAAAACTGTTCAAATAGTGTTTAATTTTTGTGTAATGTATTCAGTTTCATAACAATTCGGGTCATGTGCGATTCAGTTCGAATGAGGATTCAGTAGAATTCCTCATTCGCGCAAGCCCTATTCAACCAATATTTTTTACCTATATTACGTATTCGTATACAAAACGTTCAGACTGATGATCCCTTCGCTGTTGAGGTAGATTTCACATGAATTTTTGCCCTTTAGTTCTCTGTGCATTATATGCATTTCATCATTTGCCGAGAGTATTTAATAGTATTTACTCCGAAGAACAACCCCACTGCAATCTTACGAGAAAGCGGAAATGCTCGATGTATTATGCTCTCTTCCTGCTACTCCTGCATACGTTTGGTGAACTCTGTTACCGTGTTGACTTTGTGACAGGTATTTTCGCCCACTTTGTAAGTGTGTCATTAAAAACTTTGAAACTACAGGATAAGTTCAGGAGCTTTCAAGGTGAATATAATGGGGATAAATATCAAATGATGTTATTTGTCTAACGAACTAAGTGCGCGTGCGTTTTCTACGGGATGCCTCGTGTGCGTACAATGCTCGTATGTTGAATGACCTACCACATAAAACTTCATGATCAACTTGCGTTCAAACGCCCCGTGAAAATATGCCGATACGTGAACTGGTTCTTCTTCCTGCCAAGCTCCTGCACTCGTGGAACTTTCAGTCAAAGTTTGGTGGCCTATCATTCACTTTTGAGTAGATGGACACTGGTGCTTTTTAGACCTCTGACGTCCCCTTCGACACCAATGCATTTGCTGGGCCTATTCTCCTCGGTCATTTATGAAATTGTAGCCCATTATTTTCGCCTATTCGAGAACAGTTAAATGCGCTGTTGCACTCGGAGCAATACCGAACGTCCTCTTCTGCAACTGTCTAGTACCTACACAAAACAGACTGTAGCTTCGATACTTGTATTAGGTGCTTGGGATTCCAATTGATATGTGGGGTTTAACGTCCCAAAACCACTATATGATTATGAGAGACGCCGTAGTGGAGGGCTCCGGAAATTTAGACTACCTGGGGTTCTTTAACGCGCACCCAAATCTGAGCACACGGGCCTACAACATTTCCGCCTCCATCGGAAATGCAGCCACCGCAGCCGGGATTCGAACCCGCGCCCTGCGGGTCAGCAGCCGAGTACCTTAGCCACTAGACCACCGCGGCGGGGGCTTGGGATTCCAAAAACACTTTCTTTTTACTTTCACTTTAGTCTTAGTGCGAGGAATGAGATGAACCGAAGAAAAAGAAAGCTTTGACTTGGCATGTCTAAATTACTGGTCATTCCCTAGGTTCATGCAGTATCGCATAAGATAAGAAAAGCCGCTGGTAGAGCAGGTGCGTGTGTGTGCGCGCTCTGTTTTCTGCCCTAAGTAAGCTATCTTATTTGAGCAAGTGTAATAACGCTAAATTCCAATCTCTTCAAATCATGCAAAAAACAAACCATGCTCCACCCTATGTCCAGTGAGAAAACGAGATTGTTTATGAAATTTCTATAACATGCGGCGAAAAATATATCAGCCAGCCGGCGCGATCTATCAACGATCGGCTACGAAAGCACGCAAAGAAAGTCAAAAACAAGCACGATAGCAGTGTAGCTATTCATCGCGCAGTCTATGGGTGCTCTCAACTGCTGAAAAAGCAGAAGTGTGGCACGCGAAATTTCTCAAACGTACAGAATCATGTGGAAGGGTGCCAAATGAGTCAGAGTGCTCGTTCACTCACTCGGAGAAGGAGCCACGATATCTTGCACAGTAGTCGGAAGCACCGATAGTTTAATGTCATTGTCACACCCATCTGCATAACTCCTCTTTCTCTGGCTCCTCCTTTACTTTTTACCGCCCTCTCTACATATGTTAACGCTCAATAAACCAAACGTTGGCAGTTGGCGCACGTCCTCGTTCATGTATTGTGCGCTTTTGTCGACTTTAAGCGCTGTGTATTGTAATGAACGAGGCAATCAAAAATGTTTTGCATTGATATGCGTAACGCGTTTAAAATAAATTTTGCAGTGACTTACAGCCCACTTCTACAAACTTGATTGATTTGAGTGATATGTGGGGTTTAGCGTCCTAAAACTGGCACATGAATATGAGAAACGCCGTTGTGGACGGCTCCAGAAATGTCGACCACCTCGGGTTCTTTAACATGCACACAAATCTGAGCACACGGGCCTACAGCATTTTCGCCTCCATCGAAAATGCAGCCGCCGCAGCCGGGATTTCATCTCGCCACTTGCGGGTCAGCAGCCGAGTACCTTAGCCACTGGACCACATTGGTGGGACACTAATAAAAAAATTCAGTCGACGAAACCTCTCTTGGCGGGGTTAACATAAAGTTGCACGTGCGTTTACTACCTTTAATTGTAGTTATTTGTGTGCGACTCACAAGGTGTCTTGAAGCTAGTTAAATCAACCTTTAGAATTTAGGTTTATGATTACCTCAAATACACTAAGATTAGCATTCAAAAGAGCCGTCTAAAAATATATAGTGCCCAGTATTTTACAAGCGTGGGCACTTGGGCTAGCTAGTGCGGGGTCATATTAGTAAGTTTGCTTTATCTGTGTGCGCGAAGATACTAAAAAAGGTCAAATCAGGCAGAAAGAGCGCTGACTTTCAGCTAACCTTATTTGGCAGGTAGGCAGTACGTATAGGTCGAAATTAATGATTACAAAAAATGAAGATGAAATGCAAGATCAAATACTGTATCAGTGTGACGTGTCTTGGGTTTCTCTGAAGACCAGCCAGGTAAACTGACATTATAACTGTGATAATATAACTGATGGGGAGCCTACGCAGTTTTCACCTAGTGAGTGGATTTTTACGCTTCGATAAGTTCGTGGGCAAGCCAGGTAAGCTTAGTTGAATCATGACGCGTTTAGTTTTCCGAAGCTTTTATTGTACAATACGAATACAACTATGTGGCACCTAATGAAGCTCGCTGGGCTTGTTACCTACAGGAAGTTTTCGATACCACTGGCTCTGATGTTGATGAAGAGTCCTATCGCGTAAGTATTCAAATGTCTTCAGCAGTGCAGGCGCAAGTAGGCGTCCGAAAAATTACGCCTCAAAGTCTAGCATCAGCTATCACCAATTTGACCATTTCAGCGACTATAGGTGGTGCAACGGTACGTCGAAATGGCGGGCGAGACGTTGATGTCGCGAGCGTGCACGTCAGCGTCGCAGAGCGTGAAGACACGCTCATTGGTTCGTGGCAACTGAGAGACCAAACTGCGTCACTGGCTGCGTTGCAGATTATCACTGTGTGACAGCTTCGGTGCACGGCTGCATGGCACCGCTTTTATCGCTGCAATGACCGAATGGGGCAGATCATTAAACCTCCTAGGGCCGCTCAACAGGCTCCGGCTTTTTTTACACCCCCCAAACAAGCTCGCGCATCTTTCCTACGCTTGACCAATCTCCCTCCACGTGCAGCGACGTCAACTCTGCGACCGGTGATGTGACGAAGCACACAGCTTGCCGATTGGTTCAAACCAGGTCTCAACAAACGGTATTGAAGTCAACGTCACCGATCACCGAGTTGACGACACTGCGCGTGGAAGGAGGTTGGTCACGCGTAGGAAAGAAACGCGAACTTGTTTGTGAGGTGTAAAAAAAGCCAGAGCCAGCTGACTGGCCCTTTCAGTAACAACAGTACGCTCCGATCACTACCCTTCAAGCACCATTCGGCCTTCGGGCCTCTTTTTTTTTTTTGCTATGGAAATGATGATCAATTGTTAACATCCGCTCGAGACGCGCGACCCGTTGAGTCCACTTGGAGGCTGGATTCATATGTTCGTGGGTTTTAACGGCCCAAAACCACCATAACATTTTGAGAGACGCTACGCGAACGCTGAGAAACATTACACAGTTTTAGTTTCACGTATGCAGAGCTTTTGCGTACGTCGAGCTTCTACGTGTAAGCAGTGCGCATGCGCACAACATAGCGGCCATGCATTGGTTTCACAAACGTACGGGAGATTCTATTCATTGCGTGCATTTCTTGCACACGTAGACAGCATCGCATAGGCACTCAAACAACATAGCGTGACGAGCGCGACAACAAGATTACGTGTCGAGAATCGGTTACCGCAGTATTCGTGATTCCCAGCAGATGGAGCTACATGGTAGCTCTGACTAAGGTCCCTAGATGAAACAAGGTAGCGTCACTCATTGTTCTCGAGCCGTCCTCCTCACTCTCTCGATTACTCCTCTTTTTCTCTGCCATCCGCGTCTGTAATTGGTGCATTACTTGCACGTGATCTTGCAAATGGCTGGTGGTGTTATTTATTATTATGCAAAAGGTTCAAAACGAGTACGCATGCGCATTTGACTCCTGCCGGATTCTCGTCGTGACCAAAGACAAAATCGTAGCCAGAACATAAACTGAAGAGGAGGAGCGTTTCGGTGTGCGCTAAAACGACCAAGATTGTTTCGCCATGCTCGTTCAATGCAACATCTGCGTTTTTCAGCAATGCTCCGTTGCCGTAAACAACAGAAAATGGTTTCGCTCTCTTCAACTTACCTCGTGCTTTCCGAGATGAAGCGCGCCATGAAGTGCACCTATGAACCATTTCACGCGAATGCTTTCGTGCAACTCCGTCAGCGTATGTCGACGTGGATCTGCGGAGCGAGTTCACTTGTCGGTTTTTATTGAAACGCCAGGCGTGCGTCTAATTCGTGTCTAGTGCATGCCAGTTGGTACAAATACATGTGGGTATGCACGTATACAGAGCAGCTGTAGGTTGTAATTAACGCACCTTCAGAAACATTTCACTCTTGACCAGTTCCCGCTTGAGCCGAAACGCGCTGCTTCGAGACACCTCACACGTAGAACTCTCACTTTTCAGGAAGTTCCCAGCACCGCATCAGAATCACTTGGCATCACGATTGTCCAACTGGGCACATTAAAAAAAAACGTCATCACAGTGCTGCTGAACGAGTGTTCGTACCAGTCTGGTCGTAGTTTTTTTTCTTGCGTGTGCACAAGCCGGTTGTAATCAATCGTCACAACGTCACGCCCTGTGGCCACTTACAGGATCCAGCAAGAAGCACGTTCACTGTGTCACAGCACGAACAAAACACAATCGGAGAAGTGGACTAGTTAGAACTGGACGAAATTCCGCGGCCGTGGAACTAAAATATACTACGCGAGACGCCATGGAGTGGTGTAAAGTATAGAACTGCACAACGTTGCCGGTTGAGTAACGCACATCCCGCTTGCTCTTGTGTTGTGCCGTTTATGTTCATAAAGGTAACTGTTTATTCTACGTCTTATTTCGTTCCATTTTGTTTCATTTACATCTATTCACCGTAGCAACAGAACCCAAACATTCGCTTTCGGATGAAAGTTTTAAACCTTCTAGGGGGCGCTTCAGGCAAATAAGCGAGGAGGAAAAGGGAGGGTGTCGCTACGTTGGAAACTTGTTTCATCTAGGGACCTTAGCTCTGACCACGGGTGGCGTACGTGCAGCTAAACGTGTTTTTTATGGCGTGCACGTAAGGCACGTGGACTTCTCACATTTGCGCACGTGAAACTAAAACAAACTGTTTTGCTTCGCCCCTGCTGGGCGTAAGATTTACGCCAAGGTTATCAGTACTGCAGTTCGCTGGAGATCAGATTGCAAAGCAGACATACCTGAATTTAATGACGCTGTAGCAGCAGACTCTTAACACCGCAACAGAATTTTGACTGATAAGTGACAGTAATATACTTTAGCATAGTTTACTATACAAAGATACTGTCATGCAAGAGCCATGTTATCTCAAGGGGTCGCATGCTTGCCTGAATGAACTGTATGTGAGAATGTGGCAAATTTTAGGGTTGCTGATAATACAGTCTGCTCTCCTTTTTCATGGTTGATCAGAACCTGTACCGAGAGCCGGTTCTTTTGCTCGTTCTTTCAGAGAGCATCATTCATCAACGGCGTCATTACGTATTCAGTTATCGCGCTTATAAAGGTAAGATATTTTGGGCCCCAGTTATTTTCAAGCTCTTTACTTTTAGGACCTTTGACCCCTCATGAAATGTAAAATTCTACTGTCTGCGTCACACGGCGTCGGGGAGGAGTAGTGAAAAAAAATGCCATAACGACCCATTGACGTCACAGATCTCCAAAGTGTCACGTCACTTTGACTTCTTTTAACACCACGATACATGATGACGTCGCCATGTAGCACCACAAGTTAGTCAAACATGGCCCGATCTCGGAGTCCATGCAAGACAGGTGAGGTGCCTCCGATCTGCGAGGCTGGGCAAAACCAGGTTAGGTGTAGGAAGGATTGAAAGCGTGGCGAGGCCGGATAAGGGGTGTTATTCAGAATAACCCGAGCTTCTCAGACAGACGAACATGCTCCGAGCTCTGCGGTGGCCATGACATGGAGACAGTCAGAGCGCGTGATATCAGTGTTGAAAAAAAATAGCTTCAAGAAGGCACGTGACGTTGGAAATTCATGTGGAACACTAACTGCGGTTATAAAAAGAAAAAAAAAACGCCGTATGCGAACACTTTAGCGTCGCCACTGAGTCCACATTTCAACAGTGCACCGACGTCAGCGTGATTATCACGCTATCTTTTTGCCAAATCAACATGTGCCTTCCACAATCGTGTTTCTGGGCGTATAAATGCTTTCGAGCAGGTTCTATTGTTCCACCGGCAACATAGAAAATTCCAGTTTCGAAGGCAGCAAATTTGTGCTCTGAAAGGCTAGAAGCGAAACGCAGCACTCTCGTACTGCTCGTTTCACACTACCTAATATTGCCGAGAATTATAAGGACAGGTGGTCATCAGCGGCGCTCGCTTCATGGCGGCAAAGTGGCCATGAGTGAATGCGTCGTAACGCAGTGAAATTGAGTGCGAAGCATTGTAGAGACGTGATGACATCACTTTTACTTCAGCATGTGTGTGTGCACAGTCTGTGTAATAACGCTGAATAATCGTGCCGCTCCGCGTGAACACTGCTCCTCGGCAAGAGCAAACGTGGTGGGCGTACCCGATTTTCACCGCAGGCGTCTGTCAATCAAACTGACGCGTAAACTCGGATACAAACTCGTTGATTCTGAGAATGCCCCAGTTCAACTCGTGACTGTCATGATGCCGGGGTGACTATCAAGTGTTCATGCGGTGGATACTGAGTAGCAACTTCATTGCATATAAAATAATTGGGTCAGCTTGCCCAACTTGTGCAAGGCTGAAGTCATAGTGGAGCTTGTAATAACCTATAGCTGTTTCTTGCTTTTTAAGTCGGTCGCCTAATCATCTGCTTGGTCGGCTTCCAAGTGCAGACCGCACCAGCTATTTCTGTCTCAATTTCAATTATACACATCCACCAGGGCTTTATCACAATTACACTTAACTGTTTTTTTTTCTTCATTGATAAGGTTTCAATTAAAACACACTTGTCTCGGGCGTAATTATGAAGGTCATGATCAGTATAGATCTATTAAACGTAATCCTGATTACCACAATCCTGACCATCATCATGTTGGTAAGGGGTGATTAACAGGGTTGTACTTGACGTGCTTATGATGTACGTCACGTTAATTAGCATGATTTAGTTAGCTCACCAACTATCATGCTTTAGTTTGCCCAGTCCTAGCCAGACATGGCTTCATTAGAATGGTGTTCTGCCCCGCCACGGTGGTCTAGTGGTTAAGGTAGTCGGCTGCTGACCCGCAGGTCGCGGGTTCAATTCCCGGCTGCGGCAGCTGCATTTCCGATGGAGGCGGAAATGTTGTAGGCCTGTGAGCTCAGATTTGGGTGCACGGTAATGAACCCCAGCTAGTCGAAATTTCCGGAGCCCTCCATTACGGCGTCTCTCATAATCATATGGTGGTTTTGGGACGCTAAACCCCACATATCATGATCAGAATTGTGTTCTCAAGATCGGGCGTAATTACCTTGGCCCGTGACTTGGCGTAATTAGCTTGGTCATAGCATATCCTCGCCTATCTAGTCAAGTGTACTGACCAGCCAAATGGCTATTGAGCCAGGCGCACGTGCTGGAGTGCTAGCAGACAATGAAAACGACGAGAAAGGTGCGCACCATCCGAGCAGCAGGCTAGAGTGTGCAAGTCGACCGTGGTGATTAATACGTGGCCTTGAGTTTCTGAGGTCATGATGACATATTCTCTGCCAGAACTAATCTCAGAGGCCACCATGCTGATTATTCTAAAACAGACTTGTTGGGCGCATAAGGAGCTCAAAATTATTTCAAAATCTTTTTGCCTTTAAAAATATCATCACGAAATGTTTCTGACACTTTTATAGCATGGGTGCACTTCTGCATCCGGTGGAAACACAAACAAATGAAAGAGGATACGTGTGGTTTGAAAACACTGCCCAACTTTGTCGACTGTCCTTGACACGATCCTGGGTTCCAAGCCAACGAAACGCAGCGCTCTGAGGGGTGGGTCGTTAAGTTTTTCTGTACTGTTGGCTCATTCAAAATGGATGGTTGCCAGAGCTGCAAAAGATCCCGAGCTGATCCCCAGTTTTTTCAAGCTCGGGTGATCCAACATAGCGCCCCAGGACATGGAATTAGAGGAAAAAGGCGCTGAATTTCGGCTTCCAGTCGTGTTAAGTGAAGCCATAAGGTACGATCTGAGCTTTTTTTTTTGCGTGATAGACAGCGCGTACTCTGAAGTATGTACACAACAACACTTTTTTCCATAAAACGTTTGCTTCAGCTATTGTGCACACACGCAGACAGACCTAATAAGTGACTGATAGCGACAGCAGGCTGCGATAACTTGTTCTTTTGACGCGCGTACACAGAAGCAAGCGTAACATATTTTATTCATCATTAAATGTCGTTCTGAATCAAAAAACGTTAGCATATACTTTTATAATGTTCAGATGACTCGAACAATATTCCCCTTCGTGACATGCTCTACAATAGCGATGTATAAAATCCTTTATAGGGTCACTCCATGCAAAGCAGGGTCACTTATTGGAAGTCACAGAGAGATAAAATAACTTCCGCAAAGGCATATAGCGTTGGCGCGGATGTTTGGTGAAGCCGAGCTGGTGTCGAGACAAATTTTTACGTAACACTGCTATTGTGTGGCCATTCCGATTACTCGCTCGCAGCTGGCGAATAGGCCAGCAGACTCTCGACACGAGTTATGTAGTGATTCAGCATGCTATAATTCATCAGCTAGTTTTATAGTTGAGAGGACTTCGAGAGAGACCCGCTATCGTGGCGTTTTTGTTATGTTGCCTGACTGCTTACTGGGAGGACATGGCAATAAATCTTGATCTCGGTGGCCTCAGTGAGATGGCGCCGAAATGCTGAAGGATAGATAGATATGTGTGGTTTAATGTCCCAAAACCAATATATGATTATGAAAGACGCCATGGAGGAGGGCAGCAGAAATTTTGACCACCTGGGGTTCGGTAACGTGCACCCAAATCCGAGCACATGGGTCTACAGCATTTCCGTCTCTATCGGAAATGCAGCAACCGCAGCCAGGATTCGATCCCGCGACCTGCGAGTGTCACACCTGTCCCGTTAAATAGGGAGGCGATCGCCGGGCTAATTCCAAGAGCCGAAGTATCGGCCCCCCGAACCGCACCACGAAAGCGTGGACAATTTTGAAGTGGTCCTTTTTGGTGCGCCAGCGGACGCCGGTCGTGGCCCAAAGAACAAGTCAGAGCCGAGAGTTGATAAACAAACAATTATATTCTCAATAATGGCAGATCGAAAACAATACATAAGAATGCACACTCCACAATAGTTGCATACAATATGACACCAATCAAACCAATCAATCAACGTACTACACAACACAATCAGCCACACTTAATACAACGGACACGGACAACAATACGCACTACAATGCAGTCGCATGCATTGAACAACCAAGACACTTAAAGACTAAAGAGATAGAAAACCTATTCAGTCCAAAGTTCTTGGAACCAGAGTCTAGATGACACTTTTCCGAGAATCACTCACTCAAAGTCCAGCGTTGTTGTCGTTCCGCAGCCCTCTGAAGTTTCTCTTCCAGGAAACCTCGCCGGAGTTTCTCTTCCAGGAAAACTCCCGTCTTCAATAGGCCACTCTCCAAGCTTCAAACTTCTTCGCCGGAAATCCGTCGGCTTCACACACGCAGTTGTTGCCCGCGTCTTCGCTCGATAGCGGTAAACCCACGCTCTTGCCTGTAGCTCGAGCTGTCCCTACGGACCAAAAACTTCGCCGACTACACGGCGGAATTCCTACGCGCTCTGGCGCTCACTTCCGTCTCCTCCTGTTCTGTCACTACGGGCAGAACCTTCGCCGACTCCACGGCGGAATTCCTACGCGCTCTGGCGTTAACTTCCGTCACCTCCTGCTTTCTCGTCTCGGCCGCTCGATTAAATACCTTCCGCGCCACCTTCCAGAAATTTCTGGTCCTTTCGTCGGCGCGATACGCAGCGAAGGCTGGAGAGGGGCGAGACGGTTTGTCAGCCCTCCGCGCCGGGTGACTCAGCTCGGCGTAGCCACGCCTCCTTCGTTCTGGAAATTTCTAGCGCTTGCCCGGCCGCCGCTGTGGGGTGAGGAGGTTCGTCTGCGAAGCCGTGCTTCTGCGGGGAGAGCGCGCGCCCGGGAGCCTTGGATGTTTGCTTTCTTTTTTTTTTCTTTTTACCTCGCGGCGTTTCTACCGCCCGTTGTCGCAAGGGTTTGGCGGCGCGCTCTTTTTTTTAGCGCTCGTTCTGTGACACTGCCCCCCACTTTAAGAATATTATCTCATAATATTCAAAACCACACAAACGAGCGCGAAAAGTCACCACACACTCTCACAGACTGTAACACCATCAGTCGCTCATAACACTTCACATTCACAATAGATCACGCAATACAATCTTACATTGTAGTTCAATTACACAGCACATGAAATATAACCACAGGCACATGCCTACAACACTTCATCACACATTCCAAACAATACAAACGTACAAAGTTCTGTCTATACAACAATTATACAACACTATACATCACATCATCGCACAGAACACTGACTCGCTCGACATACACTTGAGACACAGGATAACAAGAACATTAACACAACATATGTCACTCAGCCCTGCCAAACACATTCGGATTCCACCTCAGCACCTATCCTGTGTGTTTCGAGCTGCGCTTGCGTCCTTTCTTGCGGTGCTCGCTCGATCTCTTCTTGTGTTTCCACGTTCTTTTTCGGCGAGCCCTTTCCAACGACGATATCTGAGGCGTCGTCTCAGCCATCGTTGTCTCTTCCGACACCGTTAACGCGTCATTACATTCGACGGGTCCTGTCTGTTTATTTACCCGCTTGATAATGCCTCTACATTTTGCCCGGCTGGCCAACTCCGTCTCCTTTACACTGTCGGTCGGTTGAGGTCGTGCCGACGTAAGTCCAGTTGCTCGGCACGTGAACTTATTCGACACGATCGACTTCTCACTCACTGTCTCTTGCGCCGCGGCCTCACCTTGGGCTCTAGTGAGATCCGTCACGGGATGCTCCTCCCTTGTATCTCACGGCCGCTGTGTTGGCGAGGGCTCTATCTTCGGGTCTTCTCCCAAACATTCTGGATCACTTGGCCCTCGTGCCCCGTCGATGTTTCCGATGACAAGGTCATACAGGGGGTTCGTCATGCATAAAGCAGTAACCTTCCCGCTGAAGTACGGGGTTTCCACCTCAATCTCTGCTTCGGGAAGCATCCGAGCTGTACGGTCAATTAGGCAAACCGGTTTCATTTTGCCTGTTAACTCAATTTCCCGTACCAGATTTCTCCGCACGATAACCGTGGAGCTGCCGGTATCTCTTAACACTGTAATCTTTTTGCCCGCAACTTTTCCAGGCAGCGTTGGCATTCCTTTCGTACCACCGGTTGGCTGTTTTGACATTACATCACCAACAATAGGAATTTTCTCCCCATTTTTCAATTCTACGAATCCATCAGTGACGGCATTATTATCAGATTTCGGTGCCGCTTGAACACAGGATACCTGGTGAGTTTGACTCACTCCGTTCCGACATGCATCTGCTTTGTGCCCAGTCTGGCCACACTTAAAACATTTTACTGTCGTAGGGCTCGTAAAGATTGTTCGACAGTTTTTCGCGCGATGACCCACTCGGTTGCACAGAAAACATCGCGGAATGCTCTCTGGTGCACGCTTCTTTTCTTCGGGAGCCAATTTCTTCGAATCATCGGGACACTCTTTCTTGACCTTGGCCAAATTAGTTCCACCTTGTGCTTCCAAGAATTGATCAGCCAATTCAAGCATTCCTTCAAATGACTCAGCTTTCCTCTCTTTCAAATACAGCGACAGGCTTGGGTGGCAACTAGTAAGAAATTGTTCTCTAATTAGGAGCTCTCTAAGCTCATTGTACTCCTGTGCTGTCCCTGAAAGTTCAATCCATCTGTCGAAATAATGGCAAAGTCGGGCGGCATACTGCGTAGCCGTCTCACCATCAGCGGGCTTTCCTGTCCGAAATCTGTCCCGGAATCCTTCCACAGTGAATCTAAATCGCTTCAACAAAGCAGCTTTCACCTTTGCGTAGTTGGCTGCATCGGTCGGCGTCAGCCTACCGTACACACTGAGCGCTTCACCACTCAAACAGGTACTCAAAGCAGTTGCCCATTGCTGTTCCGGCCAATTCTGGCTCCTCGCAATCGTCTCGAATCTGTGAAGGTACGCGTCAAGGTCGTCCTTCCTTTCATCAAATGCTACGAGCAACTTGCTTGGGTTCAAGCGGAAGCCATGATCCTCTCGTTCGCTGCTTTCAACTCTAGCTTGGACGGGAGTTTCACTTCGCTGTTGCAAACGGAGCCGCTCGAGTTCCATCTCGTGCTGCCGCTGCCGTTCCCTTTCAGCCATCTCCGCTTCTCTTTCTTCCTTCAGCTGCCGCTCCCTCGCTTCTCTTTCTTCTCTCGCCCTTTCGGCTGCCAACTTCTCTCTCTCCAGCTCAGCTTCTTTTTCCGCTTTGGCTCTTTCGACCGCCAACCTCTCTCGTTCCAACTCAGCTGTTTTTTCTTCCTTGGCTCTCTCAGCTGCCAACCTTTCTCTCTCCACCGCCTCTTTCTCCTTCTGGCTTACCCATTTCCGTAGTTCGGCGCCGGAAAGACCCATCTTCTCACCAAGCGCAACTAACTTTTCGAGATCCATTGTGTCTCGCAACTCGCAAATAAAACCTTGCCGCGTGCAAAAAGTATCTGCCTAAATCAGTCTATCGGAGCACTCCCCTGCACTCGTTAACGAGAACACTGAACGACACACAAAATCGTTCCGATAGCAGTATCACCAACTCGAGGCTCTTTCTTACTACTTTGGACACACTGTGCACCAAAAGGTCCTGTTTCGCGGACGCCAGATTAATTGTCACACCTGTCCCGTTAAATAGGGAGGCGATCGCCGGGCTAATTCCAAGAGCCGAAGTATCGGCCCCCCGAACCGCACCACGAAAGCGTGGACAATTTTGAAGTGGTCCTTTTTGGTGCGCCAGCGGACGCCGGTCGTGGCCCAAAGAACAAGTCAGAGCCGAGAGTTGATAAACAAACAATTATATTCTCAATAATGGCAGATCGAAAACAATACATAAGAATGCACACTCCACAATAGTTGCATACAATATGACACCAATCAAACCAATCAATCAACGTACTACACAACACAATCAGCCACACTTAATACAACGGACACGGACAACAATACGCACTACAATGCAGTCGCATGCATTGAACAACCAAGACACTTAAAGACTAAAGAGATAGAAAACCTATTCAGTCCAAAGTTCTTGGAACCAGAGTCTTGATGACACTTTTCCGAGAATCACTCACTCAAAGTCCAGCGTTGTTGTCGTTCCGCAGCCCTCTGAAGTTTCTCTTCCAGGAAACCTCGCCGGAGTTTCTCTTCCAGGAAAACTCCCGTCTTCAATAGGCCACTCTCCAAGCTTCAAACTTCTTCGCCGGAAATCCGTCGGCTTCACACACGCAGTTGTTGCCCGCGTCTTCGCTCGATAGCGGTAAACCCACGCTCTTGCCTGTAGCTCGAGCTGTCCCTACGGACCAAAAACTTCGCCGACTACACGGCGGAATTCCTACGCGCTCTGGCGCTCACTTCCGTCTCCTCCTGTTCTGTCACTACGGGCAGAACCTTCGCCGACTCCACGGCGGAATTCCTACGCGCTCTGGCGTTAACTTCCGTCACCTCCTGCTTTCTCGTCTCGGCCGCTCGATTAAATACCTTCCGCGCCACCTTCCAGAAATTTCTGGTCCTTTCGTCGGCGCGATACGCAGCGAAGGCTGGAGAGGGGCGAGACGGTTTGTCAGCCCTCCGCGCCGGGTGACTCAGCTCGGCGTAGCCACGCCTCCTTCGTTCTGGAAATTTCTAGCGCTTGCCCGGCCGCCGCTGTGGGGTGAGGAGGTTCGTCTGCGAAGCCGTGCTTCTGCGGGGAGAGCGCGCGCCCGGGAGCCTTGGATGTTTGCTTTCTTTTTTTTTTGTTTTTACCTCGCGGCGTTTCTACCGCCCGTTGTCGCAAGGATTTGGCGGCGCGCTCTTTTTTTAGCGCTCGTTCTGTGACAGCGAGTCAGCAGCCGAGTACCTTAGCCGCTAGAACGCCGCGGCGGGCCTGCTGAAGGACCGTGTAGTTAGACATACGTGGACGTTAACACTAGGGTCGAGGTTTTTGGAGCTGTTCCTTTTAACTAATCGTGGTTTAGAGCACGCTGCAAGAGTATACTTTAGGTGAGCGAATGCCGGGAGTATCCGCTGCCCGATGATGTTCTGTTTCGCTAGGAGCCTGGAAGATGGTGCTTCAAACCTTGCCCTGGCTTCCTCACCCCCCCCCCTTTTCGGTGTAGGAACGCTCCCACTTCTCGGTGTAGGAAAGCCCCGTTATGGAGGAAAGTAGCGGTGTTCATTTATCTTCGCTACAACACCCTCACCGCACCGTCACCTTCCTTCCTTATTCCCCCTCTTTCGCGGCGCCGCTCTATGCAGGTCGCGTGGTTGATATCACGCAATTACCCGGTTTTCTCAGATATGTAAATCGTCGCTCACGTGCCGGATGTGCTTTGCGAAATTCGCGAGCAGCCCGCCACGGTCCCCAGTCGAGCGAGCCATCTATCGGCACACCGCAAACGACAACATAACGTGTCCCTCCGCGCCAAGCACTCGCTTCGCCCCGTTCGCTCAACTAAAGTATTCTTGCACCATGCTTTAGAGTCGCACTATTCTCATCATTCTTATTAACCATCCACTCGCCATATCCGCCATTTTGACAAATTATATCAGTATTGAAATGTACAAGAGCAACTCAGGTGAGCACAACCCAACACTGTCTGAACCATTCTCTTTTTCTGGACAACCCCTCACGTGTCTATCACTGTGTGGGCATGATACACTGCATTCGCTACCCCCTCCCCCCAGGGGTCTCATCCAGAAGTCGAAAAGGTGTAATTACAGAAATCATGTGAGACATAAAGTTTCAGCTGGCGCACATGGGCGTCGAGAAGACGGTTTCTACTTTTTGTGCTTAGTTCGAGAATAACTTTCAGTCGGCACCACCCAAGACAATGTCAAACAGGGGAAGAAAATTCTGACGATGCTGTGGAGAACTCTGATGCGTGTAATGTGCTAGGTCTTCTGGTTTCACAGGGTAGGTTCTGGTTGGACTTCGAGCGGTATTTCACCGGGTGATGCGCTATTGCCAGGTGCGCTCTAAAATGAGCCTTCCGAAGTAGCTCCAACGTATTGGTATCTACGATGTACTGGTATCATCCAGATGGCTGTACGTCGTTGTGTCAAGCCAAAGAAGGTCTTGTGGTAGCCTTGGCGTCCTTCCATTGAAAAGCTTGAATGGAGACTCCCACGTCATTGCGTGCTTTGACGTACTGAGGTCAAAAATAGCTGCGGCGACGCATTCTTCTCGGTAGTCATGACTAGGACTCACGTATGACGACATCATGCCCATTATAGTACAGTTTGTACGTTCCACCAGGCCGTTTGTTTATGAGTGCTGAGGAGTAGCCGTGGAATGCCGAATTCGACAGGCTCCAATTCTCGCAATCTTACGAATTCTAACATTCGTGAGATTATCCGTGGGAACGATGACGAACTTCTTGCTGAGCGACGTACGTGGAAATGGTCCCACGTGATTAATGCCCACTATCTCGAAAGCTTTTTCTGGAGGAGAGACTGGCTATCTATCTATCTATCCGACACTTCCATTTAAACGGCGTACCGCAGCGCTCCCAAGCATACCGTGCGAAAAACGCCGTAGTGTTTGCCTGGGTGTATGGATGCGGTATGTTGGCGACGATGGCGGTGGTGGTGAGACATATTTACCAAACGGCATCACCATAAGTAAACTTAGCGTGAATTTTCGTATCACTATTTTTAACTGACGCGACGGAAGCATATCGTATGCACATGGAGTGTTAGGCAGAACTGCAAATATGACGCGTCTTGGTGCGCATAAGGACTGCCACAAACTATTTTAAATACAAAGCATTTCTTAGCGAACTTCAGCGACTTTGAGCGTATCTATCTATCTATCTATCTATCTATCTATCTATCTATCTATCTATCTATCTATCTATCTAGCCGCCTACAACTTTTAGCTCTCCTGACCGTTTCAATAATGGTATCAATACCAAACTTAGTATAGCATAACAATACTGTATCAAGAACATATTTGACTAATACTAACTAAAACATGAAAATTTTGGCATGTAAGACAGAATGTCTTGATTTACATTTCATGGTCCTGCAGCCCTTGCAGTGGATTCGTCCACATGACATCTTGCAAAACTGGTATGGTACGACAGGATTGCGCAGCGAACACAAGCGACAGACCTTAACATGAAAATCATGACATGCGTGTCATGTAATAAATAACATGACTACTTGCCGCGGTCACGATGCGCTCGAGGCCGTTTCGCTAGCGTCACACATACCAAATTTGGTATTCCAATAAGTAAATGAAAGATGAAGGTATGTGACTGGTGCAAGCATGATAATCAACACATGCGTGTCATGCAACAACATGACTACTTGCCACGTTCATGATGCGCTGGCGGCTGTTTCGCAGCTTCACTTATACCAAATTTGGTATTACGTGGCGCCAACGAATGACGAAGGTATAGGACTGGTGCAAACATAATACTAATGGGGAGCGTGTAATGTGAGAACATGACTACATGCCACAGTCAAGGCGCCACTACATTTCGACGTGACGCGGTGCGCGCGCTGGCCGGTGTTCATTTCGGCGCTTTACGCCGGCGTTTCCACAACATGTGCGGGTCCTGCCATATATTCGCAGGCGCTCGCCGCTCTGCGTTGCTTTGACGCATGCGCGTTTCAGCTCGTCTGGCGTCCCTCCGACAAGAAAAGAGGGAGACGCAGTGTTGTTTGGGAAACGCTTCGGCACAAAATGCAGCAAGTCGCATTTCGCGCCGGTTGCCGTCGGCCGCACAGGCGGACGCAAGTCACGCCTGGCGTCAGACAGTGAAGTTTTCGCGTTTTGCTAACGTAGCGTCTCTGTGCCCACAGTGCGCACGCATCAACGCTACGTTAGAGCATATTTGGCCCTTCATGATGTGCTCGCGGGAGTTTTGCTAGCTCCATATAACAAATTTGGTGTTACGTGATGTCAATGAATGACGAAGTATATGACTGGTGCAAACATGATAATCTTGACACGCGTGTCATGCAAAAACTTGACAACATACCACGCTTATAGCGGGCCGTTTTGCTAGCTTCACATATACTAAATTTGGTATCACGTGACCTTAATAGATGATGAAAGTAAACGACACATACAAACATGATAATCACGACACGGAAGTCATGTACGGCATCATTTACCTCCACCTCATAACGTTGTGCTGATTTTAAAGTTACATATATCAACACTTCTCATTTGTGCTTCGCATATGATCAATTCCCACTGTACTTGGGATCTGCCTTTTTTTTTTACACGTTCCTTCTGAGCCATTTGTGACACACGCTCACAACACATTCTTGCTCGCATTGCGTCTGTTGCCAATGCAGGCGTATGTGCTGTACTACATCTACAGTTTCTACGTCGAGTGCAAACATGCTGCGGCCCTTCCACCGGTCATCGCGCCGGTCGCGTTCGTCGCCAGTACTGCTGGGGGAACAGGTGAAGTCCAGGAGTCAATGGTGGTCCTCATCAGGGAATCATCGGCTACGACGATGAATCCTAGCACCGGGTGGAAGTCGGTTAGCAAAGTGCAGGAAGTCGTCCGGGTGTCCGGTGAAAAAACGGCGCTGTCCCCCAGCTCAGCGTCGACTCAGAATGAGGCCAACGGTCCCTCCCAGCCATCCGAAGTGACGACACCCGAAGTAAAAGCGCGTTCGCCTTCCGATGAGAGCTTATTCGGAGGCTCACGTCGGCAGTCTCAGCAGACCTTGGAAGTTCCTGACACCGTGTTTCCCGCACTTCGTACCGGCGACGGGGCCGTCGCGGGTCCTAGCAGGCCACGGCACGGCCCTCGCTAGGTTCATTTGCGGCATGGTTGTGACTGCGGTGAACACCAGAATTTCGGTGCTTTTCTCTATTGAATGTGAAAACAAGTAGAATTTGTTCCTGAAAAAACATTCTTTTTGGAGGTAATCAATAAATAAAATGAACCATTGTGCCGATTTCGTAACACAAAGCTGAGATTGTATGCATTTATTATATTCCTTGGTTCCCAATTTACTCCTACTTGGGAAGAATACAAACACGCTCATTTACTGTAATCTCAGATTTCAAAAACAGCAGTGAAAATCGTAATAAAAGAGCAAGAGCTGCTTAGAAAAAGACCATAATAGAATTTTCTTTGAAACTTGTGCGAGTTCGTCTACATCAAGTGTTTACATTGCATTCTGTTAAAAAACGACATCTCTAGACAACCTTTTTTGATGGTACACTTTGGGCTCAACCAAGAGCATAACGACAAGCTCACATGCAGTATATGTATAGTAGCGGAAAATTCACTTATAAACACTGCTTACTCCCTCATACAGCTAAGACCACTAAAATGGGCATACGTAAATAATAATAATACCGAATACCAAAAACATATAGCAAATGAAAGCCAAAAGAAACTCTAACTAGTCTTTAGAAAATGGGGAAACAGCCTACATTATTCGCGTCAAACGTGAAGCTCCATCTCGGTACTTCCAGATGGATTACCCTGCTGCATTCCCGAATTCTTCTGCGTTCTTTTATTTTTATTTATTTTTACATACTCCAACCCGTAAGGGCTATGGCAGGAGTGGGTAACTGGCTGGTACAAAACATGGTGTAATACTTTGCGAAGAAAAGCAAAATACAAAGTGGCAATACATGGCATCACATGGTGGCATAATGAAGACATGGTGGCAAGGAAGAGAACACAGTAAACAGTGAAACAGAAAAAGACAAACTGTCAAAGGGTATCTATGGATAACAAGAATTCATTTAAGGGCAAAGAACGTATGTCACCAGATAAGTTATTCCAAAATTCAACAGTTCGTGGAATGAAGCTAAATTTAAACGTGTTAGTACGGGCGTAGAGTGATGTCATATTTAAAGGATGGTATTGGCGTGTTAAAGAAGGTCTGGAACATGTTAAGTAGAGATCTTTTGAAAGTTTGCACGTTGAATAAATTATAGAATGTAATAACTTGAGAGACTCAATGTTCCTTCGCATTGAAAGTAGAGATAGGTTCAAAGATGGTAATGCTGACGTAGGTTAAAAAGCAGAGTCATAACGCCTGAAGATGAATCTAATGGCCTTTTTCTGTACCGATTCTATTTGTTTTATTTCGCACTGGTTGTAGGGGTTCCATACAGGTGACGCGTATTCGAGCACGGGGCGGATAAGCGTCTTGTACACAGTTAGTTTTGTATCGCTAGGGGCCGCAGATAGTGTACGCCGGAGGTAACAAAGTTTTTTTAGTGCTTTAGAAGTAATGTAATCAATATGGTGAGACCAGGACAGGTTAGGAGTGAAAAGTACGCCAAGGTATTTCTATTGGTAAACTCAAAGCAAAGACAGTCCATTAAATGAGTAGTTGAAATCTGAAAGAACTAATTTATTAGTAAAGGACATGAACACAGTTTTTTTGTAGTTAATGTTCATTTGTTAGAAACGGCACCAGTTACAGAAAGATGCAAATGAATCGTTGAGAAGAATGTGATCATTGGGCGAGTGGATTACATGATATAAAACACAATCATCAGCGTACAAAGGAATCTTACTATGAACAATATCAGGCAAGTCATTAACATAAAGCAAAAATAACAAAGGCCCGAGGATTCAGCCCTGCGGAACAACAGAAGTGATTTTGGCCGGGGAAGAAGCAACGGAATCAAAGCACACAAATTGAGAACGGTTCAAAAGAAAGCAAGAAATCCAGTGAACTAATTGTGGGTTATTGAGGATCTTATTTATTTGTGCAAAAGTTTTGAATGAATAACAGTGTCAAAGGCTTTAGAAAAATCGATAAAGATGGCATCAATCTGAGATTCTGCGTCAAGTTTCATGGAAATGTCATGTGAAAAGGCAATAAGTTGCGTCACCGTTATGAACCCGCGTCGAAACCCATGTTGAAAATTGGACAGAAGGTTATTAGACTCGAGGAAGTTCACGATATGTTTAAAGATTACGTGTTCAAGCATTTTACAAGAGTATGAGGTTAATGAAATTGGTATATAATTGGAAAAGGAGTGCTTATCGCCGGATTTGAAAAGAGAAAGAACTTTACCTATTTTCCAGGACGAGGGGACGGTACCGGTGCGGATAGATGTGTTAATAATAATTTCAAGGTACCGAGCACATCATTCGGAATACCGGAGTAGAAATGCATTGGGAATGCAATCAGGACCACTGCATTTTTTTACGTCCAGATTCAATATAAGGTTCAGAATGCCCTCTGCGGTAATTGTAATATTCCCGAAGGAGATATTAGAGAGACGATTTCGGTATCATTCGTAGACACTGAGGTGATCATTCGTAGACACTCAGGTTGTCGATAAAGACGATGATGGTGAGAAAGACACGAATTCCTGGCTATTACATTGGCTCTTCGAAAACTAAATTATCAGCAATCAAAAGCTATTATTATTTCGGATGCTTTGTCTGTATGTACACATCTAACGTCCGCAAAGAAGTCTCCTCTTCTCAGGATATTTTGGTCTCTCGTACCGCATAGCCTATCAGAAGTTCGGTTTATTTGGATCCCCGGGCATGCTGAAATTGAACTAAATGAAATTGCTGATTCGCTCGCTTCAGCATCTTTAAATTTCCCGGTGGTGCTAGTAGCTCCTCAGTTTCCTTTTATTACTGCCGAACGATTCAAACGCCTGTTAATCTTAAAAATGAACGAAACGTCGCTTCTACAATCTGAAGAATTTCGGTACTTGCAATTCACATGGAACACCGCAAAATGCCTTTCCCGTCAATGTGAGGTGACCCTCAAGAGCTTTCGCTGTAGAGTTCCTCTGTTAAATCTTTATCTCAACAATTCAGCATTTTCATTAACTAACCTATGTGTAGTTTGCAATGAACCGGAAACAATAGATCATTTTCTTCTCACATGCCGCCGCTTCGCCTCACTGCGCCGAATAGTTCTTGAAAGACCGATTGGTATGCTCGGATTGCCAGTCAATACATCCACCCTATTATCGTTTGGAGCCAGTCAGTTGGGTGTGGGCCACAATGCTATTCTGTCAGCGCTACATAAATTCATTCAGGCAACCGGAAGGATACGCTGCTAGTGGTACTGCCAGATATATCCAATTCTTTCTCCCCCTTCCTCATTCTTGTTAATTTGTTTTATATATTCTGGTTTATCGCATTCTTCTGCAATTTGTTTCACGTTTTTTCAAAGGAACATTATTATTGTTGCTATCTAAGTCCTCTTATTATTTTTAGCAAGCGTTGTAAAAAATGATTTATTATGAGGTACAGTGTGGCCAATCCCCCATGTGGGTATGAGCCAAGATCTCCTAGGAGACAAGACAAGAGAAGACAAGACATGACTACACAGCACGCCGAGCAGACGAAAGGGCAACTAAAGCTTGCGTGACCATCTTTTTGGCCGAATAATGAGATGACGCCCTTTCGAGACGTTACTGCGCGGCAACACTCTTTTTTCGGTGGCACTGCCAACGCTGCACTATGGTGGGCTTAGTACTCAATTTAGATGTGAAGCCGCTTAAGGTCGAGCTCAATCCAGTGTGCTGCATTATAGAAAATATATGTCCCCTACCCCTCTCCTACGTTCCCCTCTCTCTCGGCTCGCAACGCCAATTCATGCAGCGTCTGCTAGCGCTCCCCCATGTGTATTTACTACCCACGTCTCCCCGCGGCGTTTAGAGAAATGTAGACTTTATTAATTTCCGGCAGATTGCTGGGAAGGGCTCCCACCAAGGCGCCAATGGAGAAGCCTTGTCTCCCGGCAGCTTCCTTTTCCTGCTGGATCGCCCAAAATTGCTTGTTCAGGCCCAAACTGAGCAGCGCAGTTCGCCAACGCGCCCGAAGGTCTTTATTGGAGGCCAAAACCCAAGAATTTCTTACTAATGCTGGATATTCGCATAGGATATGGTCAAGAGTGGCTCTGGTGATACAGTGCTGGCATAGATTAGAACTACAGACGTCAGGATATATGTGGTGCTTGATGACGGCGTCATTTAGGGCTCTGGGATATTCCGACGTTTCCAACGCGTGCGCGCCCGGTGCTCGATTCATTGCGCCACGCTGCCGGCCAATGCCGCACCAGGCGCAGATCTGCCTCTTTTACTGGTCTCTTCTGAGTGCTGTCATGATGGTTTGCGTCTTTTTTCCTTTCATCAGCCCCCATCTCTGTCTAAGGAGAGCACTCTAGAACACTCCGAAAAAACCGGTCAAAGATGAATGGCAATTTGGGCTAGTTGGTTTGAATTCATGGTAATAAGGGCTGCAGTGCGAGCACGAATGTGCTAGAAGAAACAGACGAAAGTCGAGGCACGGAAAGCAGCGCTCGTGTTTTTCATCTGTTTCTTCTAGCACATTCATCTGTTTCTTCTAGCACATTCGGGCTCGCGCTGCAGCCCTTATTACCACGGTCAAAGATGGCATCACATTCGCAGGCGCGAGCCGTGCTTGCTTTAACGCATGCTCATTAGAGCACGCCGGCGTCCCTCTGTCACGAAGAGTGTGGTGGTAGTGGTTCTTGAGACGAGGAAAAAAACTCCTAAGTTCTGTCTGCCTCTTGGACGAAATGGCATGGCACCTTGTAGGGGGGGGGGGTGAGGGGAGGAGGAATAAAATAAATAGAATAAAATTAATGAAGAGAGAAAGCAAGTGACGAAAAAAGAAAGAGGTAAGAAAGCTGGGAGCCAGTCGAAGAAGTCCAAGGACAAAGCACCACTCGGCGAGAGCTTCACGGCATCAGGAGACCGCAGAGGGCGAACCAGTCGGCGGGATCGTAGGGGCACAACTGTCAGATTGAAGTACTTTGAGCAACTCCCATCACGAAGATAGGCAGACGCGATGACGTCGGAGCATTGAAGAAGAAAAATAAAGGGAGCATTACGTCACAAGAGTGAAGCCCACGATGCCCACCGAACACGTGAGCAAAACGTCGGAGCGTGCGGTACGTTTTAGTACTCTTGGCACAGTTTCGTTTTTGAACCTCCTGCGTAAGCCGACTGGTCTGGTGATTCGATTAAAAGCTTCCGGGTACCATTATACGAAGTAACGGCAAATCTAGCTGCTGGCGTGATCTTGCGTAAAAAGTCACCTGGTCAGCCGACAACGATGCCTGCAAGACGGCATGGCTTGCCGAAGCTGGCTACGTTCCGTCATGCTCCCCTTCCCCCTTCTCTTTTTTCTTCTTCTATGTGTATGAGCAACGTAGTCATTGGGAAATCCAGCGTGTCGAATAGCGTACCCCCCGAAAATCTTTTCAGGCCTGCGCCCAGCAATCTGACGTCATTTCCAGCCGGCCGACTCTCGGGGAAGCCGCAGCGGCAGCGAGCGCAGCGCGGGCGGCGGGGGTGACGGTTCGGCGGCGTGGTGTTGACGGTGTTTCACGTTTGTTGCTTTCCGTTGTTGTTTTGCGGCAATTTCGTTTCCGTGCGTGATGCTGGAGTGATGCGACAATGCCGAATAAGTGTTGTGTACCCGGATGCGCCGGCAACTACAAAACAGGAAAGAAGATACAAGTGTTTTCCTTCCCTAAAGACGCCGACGCTCTCAAACAATGGCTACACGCCATTCCTAGGAAGGACTTCGTGCCGACTTCGTGCACTAAGGTAAGAATTTGAGATGCTCCTGTTCTTAGCTTGTCGTTGCTTGTTTGGGTAGAAATCACCTATGATGGGAAATACTTGAGCGTGTGGCCGCCGGGCCTCGCGAAGCGCTGACGCCAGCAGTTGATGAGAATCGCCCAGAAAGGCACGTTCGCAGCAAGGATGGTCAGCTGCGCTTTGTTCACTAACAGTGCCGTGGTGTCGTCCATTCTTGCAAGCTCTCGGTGGAAGCGCTTCATGGAGTGCGGTGACATCACGCTCCCGTGTTTCCTTTCATGTTGCTTGTACCGCTTAGCGCAGCGCTTTTATTTAGATGCTTGCGAAACGTAGGTAGACTTTGTTTTAGCTACACGGACTGTACACACGGTCATCCAAACGGGAGCGCATTTTTTTCTTTTGAGAAGTGGCGTCTCAGACGTTCTTGAAACGTTTGTGCAGGTGTGCGCGGATCATTTCGACGCTTCATGCATCGAGAAGACGACATCGTACACGGATCCAAGGACAGGGAGAGTTATTGAAGTTGCACTCCCAGTACCACGGTTGCGTCCTGGATCTGTCCCAACGGTATTTCCCGGCTGTCCGTCCTACCTATCAGTACGAGACCAGAGCACGAGAGAAACCCCTGACGCCAAGAGGAGCCGACAAGAAGCCTCCCAACTCGCCCGTGCTGTAGAAGAGTCGCTGGTGTCATATGAAGCGGAGCAAGCACGAGACCGGTTTTCGTCCCTCGAAGAACTAAGGGCTCGCCTGCAAGGGGTGTCAGTGTCTCCGAAGTGGACTGTGATTCATAAAGAAGAGTGCTCCATGTTTTTGAACATTATCGAATATCGTGAACCTTGTTTGAATGCGTCATTGACCGTGTTTGCAAACCTTGAAGTCTTTGCGTGCTATCAAGGTTCACCAATCAAGAACCTTGGTAGCGCTGTTGTACCAGACTCAGTTCAAAAAGTAAGTTCCTTGTTAGAAATTTTGAACAACCTGTCGATGCTGTCTGAGGAGCGCTGCACTTATCGCCAGCTGGCTCAAGCAATACATTCCCTTCTGGACAAATTGGAAGCCAGCATTGACGAAGGCAAGAAAGAGACGGTGAACACTATGAAGGAGCAGCTACTACTCCTTTCTGCAAAGCGCATTCAGTATAGCGCACAGGTGATGGTATTTGCATGCATCTTGCGTACAATATCACCACGTGCCTACAAGTTTCTGAGAAGCACAGGTGCACTAACTTTGCTCCACCCAAGCACTAATAGAAATGTGTGCTCGTCTATTCAAATGTGCCCACAAGTTGATTCTTCTGACGGCACTTTCCTTCAGTATGTGTCTCAGAGATTCAAACATCTGCAGGCACATGAACACACTGTGACGCTGATGCTTGAAGAGATTCATATCAAACATTGTTTAGATTACAAAGGTGGGAACATATGTGGTGCAGCAGTTAACTCCAACGAAGCGGCCACATCGGTGCACGTGTTTATGATACAAAGTTTGCTGAGCGCATTCAAGGAGGTGGCGCACATTCTTCCGGTAAAAACCTTACAGGGTGAAGATCTTCATTGCATGCTGAAGAAGGTGATCTTGGCCTTAGAAGAAATCGGATACAGGGTCATAGCCGTTGTCTGGGACAATAACTCGCTGAACAGGAAGGCAATGAAGATGTTTCTGCCAGAACCAAAGCTTAGCCCTGTTTACCCGCATCCGGCATACCCAGATCGGCCGTTATTTTACGTGGTGGATGCTGTACATCTATTTAAATGCATAAGAAATAACTGGCTCAACCAGAAAAAAATGCTGGAACTTGCTTTTTCTACCCACGCTTCGAGCTTTTGAACAATGAAGTTCATCCCGAATGCAAGATGACTGCTTCATTTAAGCATTTGAGAGATTTACATAAAGAGGAGTCACCCCTGCTTCTGAAGTCTGGGTATGGCTTGACGTCAAAAGCTCTAAATCCAAGCAGCTTTGAACGACAGGACGTCAAACTCGTACTGCAGGTTTTTAATCCGCACGTAGCCGAAGCCCTGGCCGCTCGCAAGGGTCATACTGATTTTCAACACGCTACAGCAACCGCCGAGTTCATCAAAATAATTCTTCGTTGGTGGAGCATTGTCAATGTAAAGACACCTAGTAAGGGCTTCCATCACCGTAATGTTTACGAAGAGCCCATGTCAAACCACACAGATGACCCAAAGGCAAGCTTTCTAAGCGCTTTTATCACATGGCTCGATGTGTGGGAATTTTATAGGCACGACACCGGAGTACTTACCCAGGAGACATTGAGTGCCTTGAGGCTCTCTGCTCAATCCCTTTTGGCATTGGTGAAGTACTGCGTTAGTGAGCTTTACTTTAAGTATATTCTGCTAGGGAAAGTCCAGACAGATCCCCTCGAGAGTCGCTTTTAGATGGCTGGTGGGCAGTATCACATATCTGTTCGCCAGCTTTGCGAAACCGAGGGAAGGATTCGCCTTCAAAATGCCCTTCCAAGGATGAGCAACGATGATCTCAGAGGCATCGAAGAGACGGGCAGTGTCAGGGATGCGGGCACTTCTTTTAGTGTTCATGTTAGCGATGCTGACCTTGATGAGCTCAGAGCACAAATGCCGGTGATTGGTTATGTTGGTGGGTATTGTGCACACGCTGCAATGAAAGTTCTCAAATGTGAAAGCTGCCAGAGGCAGTTGGTCGTTACCCAAAATACGGCCGAAACAGGAGAGGACACCCATTCTTTAATCGCACAACTGGATCGGGGTGGCCTCAAATTTCCTTCTGCTCTTGTAATCACAGTAGTTATGTACATGGAGGTTGTAGTTAGAAAGCTCATGACGGAAAGTACCTCTACCCAGTTTCTCCATGGGCCGAACCAAAAGAATGTCGTTCGGCAACTTACACTGGACTCTCTGCCAAGGCTTGAGGACATAGATACGTGTGAAAACGGGCACACCTATGAGCTCCTCATCACATTGGTTGCAAACTGTGCAGCAAATATAATGCTCAACAACTTGTGCAAGCAAAGGAACGATCTTTTATGCATTGAAAAAGATCAGAAGACGAAAAATAGAAAGGCCCGAATTTTTATTGGAAAGTAATTTTCCAAGCGTCGCGTCTTTCTCTTCACATTTATTCTTGTGAAACTGCACAGAGTGTATTTGATTGCATGTCATGACTTGATTTCCTTGGTATATATTCTGCCTTAAGTAGAATGAGCCTTGTTTCCTGTTTTGTATCTCTTTACAAGTTGTTAGCTTTTAAAAGTGCTGTACTTTTTTTCTTTTTTTTAACCCGAACTGCCTCGGTGCCTACTGTAGCAGTTGTACAGTCCATTTTGGTACCTAAGCTGTGTACACTTTCCTTGTGCACTCTGTGTACAGACATGTTGTGCACTGTGATTTGTTTTTTCTTGATTTTTGTTTGATTTTTCCCTAGGACATGCACCTACCTGTGGCAGTACAATTACCTTTCTTTCTGTCATTTATCATGCTGTGGACCACAATTTAGTCACCAGTGTTCTTATGTATTGTATTTTTTGGCAAGTGTTTGAACCTGATACCTTGTGTTGCTACTGCTACTATGATAAACGAATGGTATGTTTTCCTCTAACCTACAATTTAAATGTAAGTGTGCTTTTTCTGTTCCAAAGCTCGGGGATGTTTTTGCTGTTACAATCTGTTTTGTTTTCTGAGTTTTATGTGGCAAGATATTGTGTTTTTTACTTTTGGCATATTTTCAGCATTAAGGGCAACATCTTGTGTTGCCTGTCGTCTGCCTGGACCGAGAACAATGCTCACTGTGAGATTTGTACAGACGGCGTCTGGCTGTGATAAATAAATATGCATTATTTCATTCATGGTATTCATTATTTCTTGATACCTTGATAAGTCCCCCCGCCGCGGTGGCTCAGTGGCTAAGGCGTAGCGCTGCAGAGCACTAGGGCGCGGTTTCGATACCCGGCTGCGGCGGCCGCATTTCTGATGGAGGCGAAGAGCAAAAAACGCCCGTGTGTACGAGAATTCGGCACACAATAAAGATTCCCAGGTAGTCAAACTTGATCCTGAGCCTTCCCCTACGGCGCGCTTCATCGCCTGCGTTGCGTCGGCGCCTTAAACCATACAATCAATCGATACCTTGATAAATCGTGCGGACATGGTGTCAAGGAACCTCGCCCGAGTCGGTAGGCGTGAAGGGCGCTTGCGGCTGGCGCAGCCACCCAGCGAAGGGCGGCCGGCAGGCCGGCGCGATGTGACGTCGTCGACGTCACGTCACGTGGCGCGCAGGCCTGAAAAGCTTCCGGGGGTGACGATAGCGTGCCGGCTGCCGTCAGGCCGTGCTGTCGGACGTTAATCGCGTCGGTCGCGCCTGGCTTTCGACCAGAAGACTCGAGTTTCGTTAGCGTATATATAGTGTTGGTGCGCCAAGCGTGCGCGCACGTCGAAGTTACATCGGAGTATACAGGCCCTTTACACTCCCATTGGCCATGCGCGTCTCTTCCTCCCCCTCTCTCTTCTCCTACGCTCTAACCTCTCTCGCCTCGCAACGCCAACGCAGGCAGTGTGCTTTCGAGTTTCTTGATTAAAAAAACTGACAACCCGCGCTGCAGGATCGTTTATGTCCACCCCGTAAATATAAGCACCGGATCTTGACCTCAGAAGTGGTGCTGGTGGGAAATTTCTTCTTTGCTTTGCGAAGCAAGAATAAAATCACAGCATATGCACGCGGTGAATGATGATGAGTGGGCGAAGCTCCGGAGGGAATTATCAGTAAACCGTGATTATTCCGTGCAATTCGCCCCGTCGATCATTATTTAAAGACGTGAGAAACGCTGTGTGTATGCCGTGTTGCTTGGGCCTCCCGCTCTCATACGGGAGGATTTGGCGGCAGCATCGCGCCGTTTCACGGCTCGCTTCTGCCTCGTGGGCTCGCACATTGGGGTTCTGTCTGCGAGCACTCACCGCTCTCAAGCCTTGTCCATCCGGTGACTCCGAGCACGCGCTAACAGCGAATGATTTTTTTTACAACACTCTTCATAGCGTACGTCGCTGCACTAAATTGAGCGATTGCCTTCCACCAATGACACGCGCCATATGTGGCATCATTCTTATTATAACATATTGCATCTTTCATTATCAACTACAAGTACCACCATATAGTTTTATAACATCTTACATCTTTCAATCAACGACAAGTATTGTCATCTTATGAACACTGCAAAAACTAAACTAGAGGTGGCTACCTACTACCACAACTACATACCTCAAAGTGCGTACAGACTCACACCTTAACCCCTAGAATTCCCAGACACAACTACATAGCTCAAAGTACGTTCAGACTCACGCTTTAACCCCTAGAATTCGCAGCGTACACGTTAACTAAAAGAAAACTGCGGATCTCTGCGTTCAAACGGGGTCTTCATTCTCTCATTGCCCATTAGCAGCAGCGATTGGCATGTTCCAGTAGAAAACACCGGTCCATCATTGCATGCCTCGCGCCTCCCCAACGGCGCTCCTCCGGCGCAACGCCGCGAGGAGTGCCGTTGACAATGCCGCCGAAGTGTTAGCGTCCGGTCCTCCGCATCCACACATGATTCTCTTTAGCGAGACATAGTCTATTTTTAATCACTCTTATTACGGGTCCTACAAATCAGTATTGCTTATTTCTTCGTTCCTCCTTTTGATGATCAGTACTGAATTACTGCTAAGATTTCAGTGAGTGCTCCTAGATTCAGATAACAGGACATGCGCAAAGTCGATGTCACTGCTCTTTTGAAAATTGTCGGAACCTAACGCTTCACCTCGAGTTGAACACAGTAACGATATGTTGTCTCTCGTGCGTAGTGCCTTTTAGTGGCTTGTGGTGGCCTTAAAAACGCCGCAGTAATATTTGTGCATTTTGTAATGGGTGGTCCAATTTCATGATAATCATGTTCTGACGCCTGATCACAATGTACGCTTGGTGGTGGTGGTAAAACTTTATAACTCAAAAATGGGCCCTGAATGACACTCGACTAGGCGACCAGTGCAGAGGGCATCTCCCAAGTGGGAAAAAGAGCCCGAAGCTCTACGCCACCTCTCGAGCCTCCTAGGATAGCCCGAAGCTGGTCTGATAGTAAAGCACTTTTTAGCACTTTGGCCCACTGTTTTTATTCCTTGACGTAAGTACCACTCAACGCACAAACACGCAGCATATGGTTCAACTAAACGTTCACGACACTATCCACACACATGTTGTCCGTCGTAATCTTGGTCGATATGCTTCATGCGCCAGTGGCTAAAATATGAAGAGCAAGCGTACATCGGGAAGGGGTGGGGGTGCTCTCACCAGCCTAGATAAAATTGCTTCAAGATTTTAATAAATGTCCAGTTTCAGCTTCAGTTTCAGTTTATTTAGCAATATTTTTCAGCAATCAAGTTAAAGTACAGTGATTCAATGTTTTCATACAATGGCAATTGTCAACACAAAACAAAAAGTAAATCAGATTAAAAAGTTAGAAAGATGCAGAGACAGGAATTAAAAGCTGCTAAAAAGCAGCTTGACAGGATTCCTGACTCTGAGCAAATTGGCCGCAGACTCGTGGTGATGTAAGAAAAAGAAATTAAACACGAGCAAGTAAAACAGAAAAAGTACAAGAACGCATAACACAAGCAAGTAAAATATCAAAAAATTTAGTCGCAAACTTCAACAGCAGATATAATGTAAAATCTCAAACACTGAAAGAATTGGACTTAATATGGGAGAACAAAGTGAGAAGGAATACAAAAACACATAATTTATATATATAAGGAACACTACCTTAAAACAGTATGCATAACGAAAACACAAATACATGAAATAGTTCATGTTTGTACATGTGCATATGAAAAGGCAAAAATGCAGTTCTATTCAAACGAATTATCAAATTCAATATGATACTATAAAATAATAGATAGTGAAAATGAACTCGAGAATAATTGATCACATTCCGAGACTCTCTGGGGTTGCTAATTAAATATTCTTTCCACTGCTTGTTTGTCAGCGTATCAGGCGTAATGCCTTTGTTGTTTAGGTGATTCGAAAAGTTTGGCATGATACGCTTAAGACTTTTGAAACCGTAATTCGTTCGCGAAAATGGTATTTGCCATGTGTCTCTTTTCGTTATGTTGTAAGGTTCTGCGGATGGCTCTTTGAGCTGACACAGTGTCAGAAAATTGGTTTTACTTCTCAAACCATGTTTGTATTTAGCAAGGAGATTGAAATTGTACAGTTGTTCTGCTTGGAGCACGTTATATGTTATAAATAATGTTGATGTATGAGTGTCGTATGGAACACCTGCAATATGTCGTATCGCCTTCTTCTGTAGCCTGATCAATTTTAATTTGTTCTTTTGCGTGGTGTTTCCCCAGATTAGGGTATGGTAATTGATGTGCGAGTGAAATAAAGCATTATAAATAAGGAGTTTAACTTTTGGAGAAACTATATCTTAGAATTTTGAAAGCACTCCAAATGCTTTGGCAAGCTTTTTGGCAACATCATACACATGCGAATCCCAGTTTAAGTCTTCACTGAAAGTGATTCCAAATATTTTAACGTCTTGTACAAGCCCAATATCTTTGTCACCGAGGTATAAGTCTAAGCCACAATATATTTTTATTGGTTGGTTTGAATAGAACAGCCTTTGTTTTAGCAGCATTGATAACAAGAGAATTCACTTCACTACATTTTTATAGCTTTTCTAGCGCGTCGTGAGCTAGTATACTAAGATTAGATACGTCTTCGAAATGGAGGAACAAGCTTGTGTCATCGGCGTAAACTGAAATTTCGACGTTCTCGCTAACTCTTACTATGTCGTTTACGTAGATGTTAAATAACACGAAGCCTAACACACTTCCCTGCGGAACACCTGTGTTTGTCTAATAGCGAAGAACTTTTATATTTAATGCTTACACATTGCTTTCTATTCCCTAGATAAGATTTGACTAGATTTAGGGCTACACCCTAGAAACCATAATGTTCTAGTTTAGTAAACAGAGTTTGGTGGTGTATTCTGTCAAACGCCTTAGAAAAATCAATATCAATACCCAGTGTTAGCTTCTTTTCCTCAAATCCCTTTAAGATAATTTCTTTTTGTGCTAGCAAAGCGTGCTCACTTTATAAACCTTGACGAAAACCGAATTGTTCTGACGCAATCAAGGAATGCTTATCGCAGAAAGATATATTTCGCTTACAGATAACCTTTTCTAGCCCTTTAGAAATAACAGGCAATATTGCGATTGGCGGTAATTTGAGAAGTCATTCTTATTTCCCGATTTGTACAACACGCTAACTTTAGCATGCTGCATTTTCTCGGGTAAAACTCCTGTGGCTAGACACAAGTTGAACAGAGAGGTAAGTAGAGGCACTAGAAGGTCAAGTACGTGTTTAATTGGGCCAACTTAAATGTCATCAATATCGCGCGCTTTACTATTCTTAAGGCCTATAAAAGTCGGATGTACTTCCTGTTCCGTTACTGGTTCTAAGAACGCAGATTTCATATTTGATGTGCCCATAAATTGCAAAATAGAGCATTTGTCCACACATGACGTGCTATTTGAGACCAGAGTCGTGAAATATTTGTTGAATTTATTTGCCAGTTTTTCACCGTTAAGTACTTCATTATGCACTAGGAGCTCCAGTTAATTAGTTTGGCGAGTGCCAGAGTGAATCAGACGATTTATTTCCTCCCATAAAACATCACTACGAGAACTTGCCCTCTAAAACAGGTTTATAAAATAAGCATTCTTTTTGTTACGTGAAGTTTTGTTTAACGTGTTTCTAAATTTCTTGAATTCGGACAGATGACTGCTGTCTCTAACTTTGATAGATCTATGATATAAAGCTTTCTTTTCACGAATCATTTCATGGCATTCGCTTGTTAACCACGGCTTCCAAATTTTCTTTGAGGCTCTCACAGTCTTTAGTTTCAAGAAATAGTGATATGCATGGTTGATCACTGTACTTCATGTGCAGTTTAGCGGGGGAAAACAGAGCACAGCGGTCAATGAGTCCTTGCACCACCTTGTGTGTGGTTTCGCTCAGACTCGGAACATTGCTCCCTAAGCTGGACATGTATGCCGGGAACCATACGATGGAATGATAGGTCATGTCATGTCCACCTAATATTCGCAGTGTTGTTTAGTCTACCCCACCCACGGCTAAAGCTCGTGTCACTGCACTACAGTCGCTATACATTGCTTTGAAGGCTGAGCCTGTGAGAGCTAGATCAATCGCTGTTCGGTCGGCTACATTCGGCCTTTTGGTATAAAAAAAAAGAAGTGAGTTGCACTTTCGTCCGTGTCCTTCGATTACTACTACGGAGTAGGCATGCTTTTCCAGTATGTGCGCTGCATCCACGAAAGCAGTCGGGTCGGTAAATCTCGCATTGTCTGCAGCCAGCGCCCTGGTGCGGGCGAGTCTTCTTCCATGATCATGCATCATGTATACGTGTATGTTGGGGTAAAGTGCGGCAAAAATATCATAATTGTGAATAATATATTTCATTTCTTTACGATTGCGTAACAATGCAGAAACTTTCCTTTAGGCACAAGGTATGTGCTGCATATATATGACCATGTTGCCACAATTCAAAGGGGTGTATTAGAAAGAAATAAAAAATGCACCAAATGTCCCAGTTTGCCCTATACAGAGTGTGGGTGGAAATGAGACAGTGTGACAAAATTTTATTCTTTCCGATTCTGCAGTATAAGCACCTGAAAAGCATTCTGTGGAACCCCACGCAGTCTTACTGAGCTCTTTCTCGAACTCCACGCAATGAATCCAGAAAAAACCCGGTGCTGCGTTTCTCCAAAACTCTGAGCAGATCAAACGCCCCAAGTCTTTCTTTGTGCTAATGATGCCTTGCTGAACGCTTGCACTTCATTATATTATTCAATTATTCGAGGCGAGATGTGTTGTGACGTATCTTCTCCACCTGTTCTTGCCATTCTGGTGTCCAGCGGAATGGTCTGATGCTTTGAGGCGATCTTTGTTAAGCATAGCTCGTCTTTGTGTGTACTCCCCGTCGATATGTGGCTTATGTTGTCGGAGAACGTGGAATCGTATACGCAGGGCCCATGAGCAAGGCTGAGTCTGAAGCTTTCTCGAGCTGAAGCGTTCGCCGCAGCTAAGTCAACAATACAGAAATCAGAGGAGAGTCATGTAGCCTTCTCAGTGCAGTGAGGTGAGCCCAAGGAAAAACTGATGGCTTGAACGAACAAAGTTGCAAGTTTGGATGAACGCATTGCTAAGCTTGATTCAACTTTGACGTCAAGTTCGACAACCGGTACCGGTACCACCAATAATGCCCTTCACCAAATTGTGGGTCATTTGACAGAAATGACCTCCAGGTTTAACTAAATTGAAAACAGACAGAGGCGGTCTAACCTGCTTTTTTTAAAAATAAAACATAGCCCTAATGAGTTCTGGGCAGCATCTGCAAAAAGGAATATCGAGTTATGCTCTCAAAAATGAACATTTCTCTGAAAAGCGCACAACTAGAACATGTGCGCAGGCTTCAGAAACTTCAGAGACATCAAAAAGAAACGCATCACAGCCAAGTCAACTTTTTTAAAAACAAGCAGCAAATTCTTGCGTCCAGTCCAAAACTGAAAGGGTCAGCAAATTATATCACAGTATATTCCTTTAGCTACGCAACAGGAAAGAAAAATGCCCATTGCATTCGGTAAACGGAAAAAATGGTTTAAGCTCGCAGTAGATAGGTTACGCATGTATGGCAAAATTTATAGTCGATGTAGTGTCAGCTAAACCACCGTTTCATTTAAAAGACAGCTAGCGACAAAAACATGCGCACGAGCACACCACCCAAAACAACACCACATTTCGCTACTTCTTTTTGTATCATATACTAATGTAATAGGCTTCCCTCAAATCACGCGCAGTTTTCTACCTTATTTTATCTATAATCTTGATCTATTTAAACGCGGTTCACACTTGCAGGCTTTGCAATGCATAGGCAAATGCGCCAAAGCATCCTTTATTAGATAAAATTTATGCTCCCTAACTCGTTCATTAGTACAGCGCCTGGTGCGCCTGATGTACGAGTTGCCACAAAAATGTATTTCATAAACCACGCTTTTGGCAGGTTTTTCGTAGGTCGTGCCATGTGTTTAGCTGCATCCCTGATGGCTCGCCTCCTCTCGAACATTTCTTGGTCACATGAAGCATGGCATGGCGTACGGTAAATGTGCCAAAAGCATGGTTTATAAAATTCCCTTTTCTTGTGACAGCTCATACATCGGGCACAACAGGCGCTGTATTATTAACGAAATAGGCAGCATGAATCAAATCTAACGAAGGATGGCTTGGTACATTTGCTTATGCATTGCAAAGCCTGCAAGCGCAAACCACGTTTAAAGAGATCAAGATTCTAGGTAGAAGTAAGTACAAAACGGCGCGTGACTTGAGGTAAGCCCATTACATTAAAAAGAAAGGAGAACAGTGTACAAGCGATGCTTAAGTGATGTTGTACGCATCAGAAAAAAGATTATTCGATAGCTGGAATAGCGTAGGGCTGTGTGAAGACAGTTTAAGGCGTTTTTATGTTGTATATTTAAATATAAGTTTGCGCTTAGCCTTCCGTGGTTGGAAGAACCACTTGTCCTCGTGGTTGCATGTTTCTTTATTTTGTGTTTGTGATATTTCGCGGTTATAGGATGTTATTACGCGAGTGTAACTAGACCAACAATCACTCTTGATGAAACATTGTCCTCTCGTGCAAAATGATTGCTATGGCCAAAAGATTTCGCTTTAATATCTGTAATTTTCGTTCTAAAGTGGTCTAGCTGTTCTTGTTTACACTCCTTTCTGAAGGCTCTGGCATTTTCTTATATCAATAAAAACTTCGTCGTTGTTATCAAACACGTGTGTGTGGCTAATTTTGGCTATTTTCACTACTGTTGATACATTTTGGCTACTTCCTAGCTAGTTTTTTTTTTATTTTAAGTTATTGTGTTAACAAACTGTCAACCTTGAGTATCGGCTAGTGTTTGACTATTCCTTGTGGCACTTACCTGTGTTAGTGACTACCAGCCTACGGAAATCTATTACGCCACCTAATATACACTGTTGTGGAAATATATATACAATTACACCTTAATATATATTGTTAGCAATACCTTCACTTCATAATCCAAATGAGGTAGAAGTTGGGAGAAGAATGAAACTGGGGTGCTAATCTAGACACTGTCTAATTCCACCATACTGTCAAATTTTGTATTGGCAGCATTTTAAGTTTATCACAGGGGCCGTAGCAGCTCACTTGGCCAATTAGCATCGATCACTGGCGAAATCTGACAACATGGCAGAATTCGACAATGTCCAGAATGGCACCCTTTCAAGAAAATAAAGATCCTTCGAACAAGTGGTGCCGCCAGGGCCACCGTTACGACAAGCGGACTTTTCTTTAAAGTCACAGCTGCCTGATTTAGGGCGTGCACTTTCTAAGGTGGGCGGGCGACCACTTTCTCTTGTCAAAGTTAGCATGCCGAAGTCGAGCAGCACTGTATGCACTTCGATGCGACTAAAACGTGCGTTTTTTTTTCGTCTATGCTTGAGCAATATTTGTCCGCAGTGCTCACGCAATTTGTTTTCTATGTAAGAAACGACACGTGGCGTCATGTTATTTATTGGGACTCAATACGCAACATGAAAACGACTAAAACACGCCTAGGAAGATAGCACAATAAATATGCGGCTGGGCGTATCTTGCATGCTGTGGCCCGTATCCAAACCCAAGCTCAGTTTGAACAACGCGACTGAACATACACGCCCACGCACGCACCCCCCCCCCCATTCCTTCCATGCACACACACACTTTCAACGCATATATATGCATACTCAGGCAGGAGAAAACCGAAGATAGAAAACAAAGCCCCAAACGCGCATATTTTTCCGCAAACACAGCCAGATCAAGAAATCGAATTGCCTTGTCAGGCAGTGACAAGGAAGGCATGCTGACACACTTACCATCTATTTTTTTCTATTACACAGGCTTCAATAATTTATCTTTCCTATGTACCTTTTGCCCGTTGAAAATATGCTAGTTGGATTGAAACTCGCAATACAGCCACATCATTGACACTGAATAGCCAGACGACCGAAAATTACTTTCGTGACGCTGTACTCATGCTTCTCCAACCTCTCGTTAAATAAATGGTTAGTTGAATCAATGTACACACAGTGCACAACAACGGGACCAAATAAATTATCTAACGTGGTGTTTTGGGTGAGTTGGTACGACATGATTCACTTAAGAAAACAGCGCCAATAACGAGGGACAAGAAAAGAAGGAGACAGACAGTGCCGCTGTCTGTCTCCTTTTTTTTTGTCCCCTGTTATTGGCGCTGTTTTTATGCAAATAAATTACGTCTTTAACGCAATCCACAGATGTGTCGCTATGTTTATTCGAAGAAGCGGTATCCTCAATCTTGAACACTCACTGCCTGCCAAGCCCCTGCAGTCGCACCGGCGCGAAGAATCAACGTGGTCTACACAGGACCTTCTCGCAGTCCTTTTCAGATAGCGAGATTTGGTGAGAAATTAGGACTCCACCATAACTTGTTTTGCTCAAGTGTTGCTCGAAAGCTCGTAGGAATCAACCAGTACTTTTTGCTGCGCGTTCTACTATACACCTAAAACAGTGTCGAAGGGTAACAAAGTTGCGCCGACGCTTAGCTTGGCCCCAGAAAAGTTGTTCAATCTAATGCTCACATGACACACACAGAAAATTAAGGTAAACACGACTGGATCCCAACACACTTGACTAACTTTGAAAGCGAAGCAAGCGTGGACCTTTGGAAGTGGGCGTTCAGTTCGTATTCTTTGAGGTAAAGTTTCTGGAGAGGCAAGGTTGTGATTTAACGCAAAGCCGGAGGGAGTACCGTAATCAAGACTCTATAAGGTAAACTTTAGGAACGTGAGAGCGAGAAAATTACCCGCGTGGAATTGCGCTGATGTGTACCTCGCGACTTGCTTCGATAGAGAGACAATCAAATGACCCTTTCAGAAGGTTTGCGTTCTGGATGCAGGTTGGCAGATTTCGATTCTGAATCATCAAATTGGCCCCTTAAGAATATGTTGATGATAATTGTGGACGCACTGCTACAAGAGCAGAAAAGATAGAACACGTTGATCAGCAGCAATAGAATAATGAATGAAATATTTGGTCAAAGGCTCGGGTCTTTATTCTAAGGCAATGCGTTCCTTGATGCCATTTCAGTGCGGGATTCAGCACATGCAACAACAAGGTGTATGCTTACTACCTAGGCTACCAATATGATTAAATCATGGCCTTCGGTATTGCTTATCTGGATGAGGATTTGCCAATAAGTATCATCCTGAGCACGTCCACGTCAAATGCTGTAACTGCCAAGCACCAACGGTGAATTCAAAACCTCGCATACATTAATTTCAAACGAGCAATTAGATTTACTCTTGAGGAGACATAGTTCAATTTCGTAATACACTCATTTTAATGACGGAGGGATGAACCATGTTCTTTATTATTTAAGCCTTTTGTTTGTACTATTAATGACGATGAGCCCCCAAAGCGGATGAAAAAGCTTTGTTTTAGGGGTTAAGCTTCTAACGGCCGAGCCTTGTTGTTTATCGCACTTTGCGAATGCAGAAATGTAAGTAAACACCTGCACAACGAAAAACGGAAAACATCTGTGTAAAAAACCTACTTTGTTCATCAATAGACTATGACAGCCGGACAGGGGCCCCTCATATGTTCCGCCAGTCAACTTGGTCCTGTATTTGCTGCTGCCACTAACACCCGGAAGCTTCCCAATATTATCTGCTCACCTAACTTTCTGTCTTCCCCTCACGCGCTTACCTTCTTGTAGAATCCAGTCTGTGATCCTTAACGACCAGCGGTTATTTCGCCTTCGCGCTACGTGCCCTGTCCATCACCGTTTTTTTTTTATTTCGACTATGATGTTCTTAACACCCGTGTGTTCCCTTATATACTCCGCTCTCTGGATAGGTTACACCTATTCTGTTCTTTTCCATAGCTCGCTGCGTCGTCCTAAATTTAGGTTTCAGCATCTTTATAATCCTCCAGGTTTCTGATTCACAGGTAAATACCAAAAAAATGCGGCTGTTGTAAACCTTTCTCTTGAAGGATGACGCAATCTGTCATTCATGATTCGAGAATAGTAGCCGAATATGCTCTACCCTATTCTTATTCGTCTAATTACATCAATGTCGTGTTTCGGCTCCCCAATTATTCTCTGTGCTAAGTAGAAGTACTCTTTTAAAAATTCAAGTGTACTGCTACCTATCTCGAAACGCCGTTCTCTTCCGAGGTTCATGTACATTACTGTTCTTTTCTGCAGAATATATTTAATGCCTGCCTTTCTGCTACTCCTTGTTTTATTTTGATGATCATGAAGTGCAATCGGTTCCCTTGGCTACTCAGCAATGCATTGTCATTGGCGAAACGCTGGTTATTGAGGTACTCTTTTTTTGACTCGTACCGCTAACTCTTCTCATTATAAACTTCTAAGAACCCCCTGTAAGCACGCGGTAAATGGCATTGAATTATGGCAGCACAATACATGAACACTTGTCCTCGTGGCGTTTTGGCGCTGTGCGTCTGTTTGTCTGTCCATGCATACATGCGTCTGTTCAGCCGTCTATCTGACCCTACCTGCAGCCGGCAGTCTACCTGTCTCTCTTGTATAATAGTCGGCGACTTCAACCTAGACATATAGGCATTAGGACCTACCTTCACCTACTCATCGTCATTCACTTTGTGGAGAGGCTTGCATTATTTTTATTGCGATGACAAATATATAGACACTCTCAGCTGGATGTTGTCGCCAGCACTGCTGTTGACGTCACCGTCACTCACCCTATATGCCTAAGTACTTATATATATGCAAACGCAACAGCAATAATCCAGAAAGAGACTCCGGCGCATGGAATCAAACGGGGGACCACTGAATTGTAAGTGCGAGGCGTTAACAACTGAGCCAAGAAGGAGCACCTCCTTCAACGTTCAAACGGCAAGCTAATTATATTGTTACGGGGAAGATTTATTCACCGAGAGCCGGTCTTGCTAAAGGCTTAAAGAGCGCACAGTCATGCAGGCCAACGGGAGAAGCTCGAGAGTCCAACCCACAGCAACCACGTTGTCGTCTTCTTCATTTGAGTGCCAATTCAGCTGTGTCGGGGCGACAGTTCCATACACGTATCAATATTTACGACTTACAGCCGGTGACGGGCATTTCGGGGGGAACGGTAATATTTTCAGCATGACCAGCAAAACGGCGCAACGAGTGCGCTTCGCCAAATTGTTACGACGAGTTTGTGCGAGCTCTCATCTCCTACGCGTACTTCGCTCCGCTGAGAGGGGGTAGAGTGGACACTCACGCATGCGCTTTTTTCGGGAGGGGGGGGGACAATCGGATGTCTCGCTTGCCGTGGGCTTTCACCGGAACTATTCTTTTGTAGTTACCGGGCACAGAAACGTCACTGCAATTGTTGCACAGGCTTCGTTTGCGAAAAGAACGCGCTTTTCACACGCAGTGAAGTGACAACTGAGACACTTATTCGCGTTCATCTGTAACTGTTAGTACGTTTCGTGCGTCATTTGAGCTTTACAAACACAGAGAACGTTTTGACCTGCTTGAAATTCTGCGCGTGGCCTTCAATTTGTTGCTATCGCGTTCATTGCTTCGCCTTTGTGACAAAGCTAATACCTTTAGGGGCCAAGCTCGTTAAGACGTGGGTCGTGCGTCTTCTGTATGTAGTATCCACCTCTCATTTTAGTCCTTGATATGTCCGCTGGAATGCGCTATTTGTATATGATGAATATGTGATGAAAAGATGCGAGTTGGTGGTACTTGGAGGGTTCACTAGATGAACTGACGGATGGACAGACGGACAGAGATTCAGTCAGACGGACAGACAGACAGACAGACAGACAGATAGCCTCATGCAGCCAATGGTTGATTCACGGTTTACGCATAAACCCTTCAAAGCTTCGCCCTTGTCATCATCATTCACTCCGTGGGTATCCTGTGATTTTCTCTAATAACTCTTCATGGTCATCAGTCGTTTGGATGGATATACCACCAAACCAGTAATTCTTACTTTTGCCATCTGGCTGGTTTTGCATGTTCTGTTGCGCGTATGATTTGTACGACGAGTCCAAGCAAGATGGGGCCCTTGTCATGGTCCTCGAGTGAGTTGTGTTTTGCACAGTTCCCGGAGAGGGAAGAGCTAGACTCCAAGAGTACGGCGACATCTTCATCAGAGAAGCGAACATCTCAATTGTCAGTAGGGTGATGTCTCTTTGATGGGAGTGTGTATGGGTCCTAAGCCGATATACGACCTTGTCCGCCACGCAGAAGGTCCCTAATGTTACCAGTTATTCATGTGAAAGGATTCAAAAAGCGCTTTGTGTGCAAGCGCGAAAGCAGTCGTCCTCCTCAGACAAAAAATTAGGTGAGTAACTGGAGCTCCACGTCCGCCAGAAAGACGGTGTAGCACCAGGCTTAAGTAAACAAAGTCACTTAGTGCCATGATTCTGTGGTGCACGGTTGTCGCATAATAGGGACAACAAGAGTACTCATGTGTTTCTCACAAGAGTTTGATCGGCATTCACCTATATTCTGACATTCACTTTTCTTTTATTCCTGCATATTACGCCCTAACCAAAATAATAACTATTTGCAAAAAACGCGTGTAATGGTGTAAGTTATTTTTCTCTGTTTCTACGCAAATATAAAATAAAAGAAAAACAATCAAGCTATTTTAACGTGATGACGCCAAAGAGTTCGTTTTGTAGAAATTTAGGTGTCTGTGTCGTTGTGGGCGACGTTGGTTCAAAAGCCAAAGTTCATCATCTTGTCCGTAAGCGAATGCTATAAAAAGGTGAGAACAAAAATAAATAACAATTTGTGCAGTTGCTCTCTACGTGAAATTAGCACGCAGTGCGTAGCAATGGAGCCACAGTCTTTCGGCGACAAAATTGAGAAGCGTCTGTTGAGGCACTCGTTACTATATTGTTCTCAGAATCATACGACATTGTAATGTGAACTTGGACTGTCGTTTCGACTAAACTAAAGTGAGTAGAAGTTGCTAGAACGTACTCAGCTTGTGAAACTCTCTGAAGAGCCGGTTCTCCTGTGTTCTATTTCATGCCACTTCTCCTCACTCTCAAATCACTTTTCCTTTCAATTATTATGCTATGCATAAAAGAAAAGTAAATCTAATGGTTCGTTTTTTTATTATACACAATACTAATGTGAGCGAACCGACAATGATGCGAATAAGTATATATAGGGGATGGTGATGTGAGTAAATTCAGTGCATTTGTGAAAAAATAAAGAGAGTACGAAAAGATAACTTGCATCTGGCAGGAACCAAACCTGCGACAATAGCATTGGACGCGTTATTCGGATTTTATATACAGCCCAATACATACCCAACCAGTACTGCATGACGTGGCGGTGTAGCAAACACGAACGACAAGTGGAACAATAATTACCCACTGCAAAAGGCTCAGCCATATTTAATCAGGATGAGACGCAAGAGAATCAGCAAAATAGACAGCTGCGTAGGTTTACGCTTTGCTTCACGGACATGTGGTAAGCCCTTCACTGATTGGCAAAAGGAATAATTTTAATGTAGTGGTCACTTAACAACCGTACTTACGAAGCAACCGTACATACGAAAGCCGGGATGGTTTGAAACGACCAACGTTACGTGCACAGTCGTTTGTTTTTGCACGCCAGTGTTGAGGCATGTAGCGAGAAGCAAAACAAGGCTAGAACTTCAGGCGAGTCTGAACGCGAGCACGGAATGCGAGCACTAAAACGCACAGCGCAGCTAAACAGTTCATGCCGCAATGGCATTTATCGATGACAAGGCTATGTGCAGCTGAATGATGAAAATATAGTTTAAAATCCGCAGAAAATGTATGACAATGTGAATAAAGCGAAGGAGTTCTTAATGGCGATATGCAAAAGTGTCATGAAACAGCCGAAAAATCATGTACGTGCCTGCACATATTTTAAGTGTGAATACACTTTATAAGCGACCCCAAACCATCCACCACCGTAGGCGGCGTCCGCAGTCTTCCCTCTATCTTTAAAAGAAAGAGGACTTGGCGGGCCGCAGCGCGACGCTCTGCCGAATAAGCCACGGACGCGACGCTTATATCGGTGTCAGTAACGCGCCTTATACCCCCTCCCCCTTCGCTCGCTCCTTCGCTCTCCTCGCTCGCTGCAGCTGCGCGCGCACTCCTCTCTCTCGCGTGCCCGCCTTCTCTCTCAGTCTCCCGTCGAGAGCGGGTCGTGCGATGGATGTCCCGGAGGCAACGCTACCATCAACAACGAATGCAGTACAACCGAATGCCAGCACTGTACCCGTCGTTGTAGGTGACGGTACCGCGGTGGTTTCGCCGACGTTGGAAGACAAGGCGGTGCTGCGAAGGGCTCGTGAGACCGAACGTAAGCGGGCGAAGCGTGCAGCGGATGCCGAACTACGTGCTCGCGAGGCCAAGTGCAAGCGGGCGAAGCGTGCAGCGGATGCCGAACTGCGCGCTCGCGAGGCCGAGGACAAGCGGGCGAAGCGTGCAGAGGATGCCGAACTTCGCGCTCGCGAGGCCGAGGACAAGCGGGTGAAGCGTGCAGCGGATAGTGAACTGCGCGCTCGCGAGGCCGAGATGAGGCGTCAGCATCGAGCCGCGAACACGGCCCAAGAAGTGGAACAACAACGCAAGCGTCAGGCGGAGAAGGGCGATGAAGGCCGGCGTCAAGACGCCGCTCGCTATCGTCAACGGGGAGTGGACGTTCCCGAAACCGTTCCAGCCAGTGAACGTGCCATGCGGGAGAGGGGGCGAGCCCTGGACTTTGCTCATCCGGACGCGTCGTGAAGTGTAAATAAATAATACTTCGTATATAATGTATCTGTGTACAAATGCTTCATGACAAACAACACTTACATTCATTATATACACTTTAATCATCATTATCAGTAATAAAACTCCCAATCATTTCCCTGAGGGTGAACATGGTCAAGTGCGAATGCACGGGGTGATGCTATGAGGGGGAGTAAAGTTAAAATCCGTTGGCATTCGCCAGGGAGTTAACGTAAACTCCCCCGTATGATCAAACTTCGATTCCCAGGAACCATTACACCATAAAGGCACCATAGTGTGATTAAGAAATATAATAGTGCGAATTAGTAAATACCCCTCATAGCATCACCCCGTGCATTCGCACTTAACCATGTTCACCCTCGGGGAAATGCTTGGGAATTTTTGTCCCAAAGTTGGAGACAACCGGACCATGCGAGCACACATGATATGATCATCATCATACTGACTACGTACACTGCAGGACAAAGGCTTCTCCCATGCACCGCTAGTCACTTGGGTCCTGTGCTTGCTGCTGCAGCTTTAGAACCGCAAACTTTTTAAATCTCATCTTCCCACCTAACCTTCTGTGTTCTCCTAAGCCACTTGCCTTCTCTAGGAATCCAGTTAGTTATCCCTAATGACCAGTGGTTATCCTGTTTACGCGCTACATGCCCGGGCCATGTATGTCCACTCCCTCTTCCTTATTTCAACTATGATACATTTAACTCCGGTTTCTTCCCTAATCCACTCTGCTCTCTTCTTGTCTCTTAAGGTTACACCTACCATTTTCGTTTGCAATGCTCGCTGCGTCGTTCTCAATTTAAGCTGAACCTTCTTTTTAAGTGCTGAGGTCTCAGCTGCGTAGCTAAGTACCGGTAAGATGCAGCTGCTATGAACCTTTTCCTTGAGAGATAGTGGCTATCTACGAGTCATGATTTGGGAGTGCTTGGCGAATGTGCTCCACCTCATTTTAATTCTTCTAATTACTTTGGTCTCGTGGGTCGGAACCGCGGTTATTACGTGTTCTTAGTGCACGTGGACTTTTACGATTTCAAATGCACTATTACCTATCTCAAAGCGCTGTTCTCTTCTGAGATTCTTGTACATGACTTTCGTTTTCAGCGGATTAATTTTAATAACTACATTTCTGCTCTTCTTGTTTAACTCTGTATCTATAAGTTGCGATTCGTCTCCTGAGTGACTCAGTAACGCAAAGTAATCAGCGAAGAGCAGGTTACTAACGTACTCTCCGTTAGCTCTTATCTGTATGTCTTCCCATTCTAGGCCACTGAGAACCTCCTGTAAGCACGTGATAAATAGCACTGGGGAGATTGTATCGCGTTGTCTTACACCCTTCTTGATAGATATTCTTTCTCTTTCTTTATGAAGCACTATGGTGGCAGTTAATTCTCGGTAATTTCTTCCAGGATGTATATATATGATTTGTCGGCGCCCTGATTCCGCAGTGTCTGTTAGAGTGATGATATTTCTACTCAATTAAATGCCTTCTCATAATCTATGAAAGCTATGTGTAATGGTTGGCTGTATTGTCAGCATTTCCCTATTACCTGATAACTAGTATAGCTTTGATCAGTTGTTGAGTAGCCTGTTCGAAATCCTGCTTGTTCTTTTGGCTGATTGAATTTTAACGTTGTCTTAATTCTGTTAGCAATTACTTTTGTAAATAAATTGTATACGATGGATAGCAAGGTGATCGGCCTGTAGTTTTTCAAGTCCTTGTAATCTCCTCTGCTATGTATTCAAATGATATAGTATTCTTCCAAGATTCTGGTTCCCTCCCCGTCAAAAGAGACTTCGTAAACAGGTGGTAGTTTTTCTATCACAATCTATCTTTCGTCTTTCAGCATATCTGATGGTGCTACAACCTCACAAGCACTTTGCCTGTTAGCATTCCCTCCAAGACTTTTCTGACTTTTTCTGTCATTACTTTTGTGATGTTATTTGGGTTACTGCTTGTTCTCATGTTAGGGTCGTGGTTGCTCCGGTAGTTACTTTGCCTTCCTTGTCCCTTAGTACATACATCTGGTTTTCGCCTATTCCAAGTTTACTTTTCACCGCTTTGGTGCTTCCTCCATTCTTTAGAGCGTGTTCCGTTCTCTTTAGAGTATACCTTCATACATCAGATACTTCACGCTTAATAAGGAACTTCAAAAGCTCTGCCAGTTCTATTGTATGTGTTTTGTTTGAGGCTTTCATGCTTTCCTTTTTCTGAATGAGGTTCTTCGTCTGTTTGGACAGCTTGCCAGTGTCCTGTCTAACTACCACACCTCCAACTTTCACTGCACACTCCGTAATTAGAGTCGTCAGGTTATCAGTCATCGCCTCAACGCTAAGGCTTGGTTCATCGACAAGAGGCAAGTACCTTTTCTGAAGCGAGACTCTGAAATTCTGTCAGAGTCTCTCAGTGGTAGCTCATTGTCTTCTCGTGTATCAATTTCTGTCATTACTTTCTGTAGTTCTTTCGAGACGGTATCATTCTATGATCGTTGTATCATACCTTGCCAAGCCCATCCACATCCTTAACAGTGCCTGAGTGTGCACTCAGTATAAAGTATTTCGTTCTCACTTTCGTCAGTAGGGCTCCTCCATGTCCGCTTACGGTTCTCTAGTTTTCGGTAGAAGGTATTCATGAACCGTAATTTATTGCTTTCTGTGAATTCTCCTAATACCTTCCCTCTGTAATTTCTAGTACCGATGCCATAATCTCCTACCACCTGGTCTCCAGCGTGTTACTTCCCTACCTTGGCATTGTATACCGTGTTTTTATCTAACTTATTGCTGATTCCACGTCTTCATAGAAGCTTCCAAATAACGCGTCATTATTTCTGAATTGGCGCGTAAGCCTGTACCACCTTCGTCTTGTAGTTTTTATTGATTTTAATAATGTTACCTTACACCCTGTCATTATTGCTATAGTATTCCTTTATGTTTCTGATAACATTGACTTTATGTTACCAGCTATATTTCCGTGGAACCCCACGCTGAGTTCTCTTCCGTCAGCCAAGCAACAATTGCAAAAGACGTGCCCATTTCGTAGCCCTGTATAGGCGTCATCTGTCCTCCAAACCTCGCTGAGCCCTATTACGTTCCATTTACACCCTCTAGCTTCTCGAACAGACTTGGCTAGACTTGGCTAGACTTGCCTCACTAGATAAGGTTTTAGCGCTAAGTGTTGCCGAGTTCAGGTTCCAATGGCCGCCTGTCCGGATCCAGAGATTCTCAGCACGCTCTGCGGCGCTACAGATCTGACCACCACCGTGGTCAGTTGTTCCGCAGCCGTTAAGGACGGAGGGCTATGGATTATTGGATGTATGCATGGAGGACGTATTGGCCAGATACTGCGCCAGGATGGTCAATTCTTCTCTGGTGAGGGAGTGCGTAACCGGTGGTGGTCACCGGTGACCATTGCCTATTTACACACGATATATGCGAGCATAAGTGCTAAATTAAACTACTACCCTCCCTGAACAATTTATGCCTGGAACCATCTAATGTAGCTGTGGTGCGTATTGGTGATAGCATCAGCTTCGACGCGGCGTTTTGCATATGTATGCTTGCTTGTTTCATTGTAAATAAAAGGGTCCTGTAGTATACCATGCTGAATTTTTTTTGCGGAGCACTGTAAGCTTTCGGAGTGCATATCGTCCTAAGTTGTGACGATGCTTTTGCTTGAGCGAAAAAGAGGGCGCCACCACCTCAGTGCTCGCAGTATGGTGAGAGAGAGCAAACGGCGCATTACCTAAGGAAATGCTCGTTTTCCGACTAGCGCTGCATAACCAGCTAGCAGAGAACGAGAAAGTGCCCTCGCTTGCCCTAGAAAATGCCGACGCAGGCAGATTCGGCTAGCGAGTTGCTTTATTAAAATATTGGCCCCGTATCTGCGTGCTGCACTGAAAAGAACGTTGAACTCGAGGGAGAGAATTGAATGGTTTTTTGATATTCCACACGGGACGATCAGTGAGTGCTGCGTGAGATATGGAGCCACTTAGCAGTAATGCGAAGCAACAAAATCTTTTAAGAACAGAGAGCAACTGCTAGGTGGAACCATCATGTCGTTTTAGCTAGAGTAGGAGGAAGAAGGAAAAGAAGAGTTACTGTATATGAGGCTTTTTCTTTTCAAAAAGAGTCTATTGCAGAAACCAAAGCTAGGCTAAAATTCACTGGAATGTAAACCATGCCTAAGCATCCTCAATTTCTAGAACAGTTCTACGAAAATGAGGCAAATCCTTATTGTAACGTGAGCTCAAAAAGGCCGTTTCTAATCAAAAGTGAACCATGTACTCACACTGTTTCAAGCAAAGTGAGCCATATTCAATAAACTAGAACTGCGCTAACAAACATAATCAAAACAACCAACATGCCCCCTCCCCTCCAAAAATGTTTCATTTATCTCTTAGGTGCTTTGTTATTGTGTTTGAGTTCCACAATCAGGTTTTTAGCCCGAGTTGGCACTTACTGAAGGACATGATGTTTAATGACAAAACTCCATTTTAAAGAGTAAGAGGCTGACTAGCCTACTCTTTTTTTTGGCAACTTAGTGATTCTTTCTTACTTTAGTGCAACAGTAACTTGTTCTCCGTACATTCCAACACGGTATATTTGAAATAAATAGGCCTGAAGTATAGATGTGGGGCGTCTATCTATTCCCTTTAAAAGAAAAACTGCTCAGAAATGGCATGGCATGAAACTAACTTGGAACACTTTTCAAGGCCTTCAATAGATTCCAGGAACAAGAAAACACTGATTACACCTCAGAATGGTGCACCTTTTGCCAGGAAAAACCACTCACTCTTCTAGTTTAGTAATCACTATTACGCCCATGCGTCGATGAAAGGCACCGGCAGAAGCAGAAGTATGATGTCAATTTTATCGCAAAATTGCTATACCTTGCTTTCAAATATTGCTATACCGTACATGGGTTTTACACTTATTTTAGAAGGTAATTCATGTCCAAATGAAATGTTTCACTCTATATAAACAAAAGATAAACTTTTTTTCATCACGATGATGATATTTGGCTATGTATATTTTAGCAAATATATAGATTTGCGGTATTCAAGAGACAGGAGCATACTGGCAAAAAGTTGTTTGGAGAGGCCCAACCATGTTATGAGTAGAAAAAGTGCGTTTTTCTCAGTTTAATTTAGAGTGAATCGGGCTATTTTAGAGAAAAAAAAAACGCCGCATATGCTCCTTATGGGACCAGAGTAGCGCATACGTCCGTGATCTTGCCTGGTTAGCAACAATATAGTTAAGCGGCGAAGCCGCGCCCTGGTTTTGCAGGCAATTTGCCCTGGGCTTTCGGCAATGAACATACTCCGCGTACGACGAGGCTTCTACCAGACAGCCATAATCAAAGCAATATTGAGGCTCGACACCCTACTTGCCGACTCGGCGAACCCGACTCACAGGCTCCAGGAGGTCATCGACATCATTGTGACGAAACACGCTCACCTCATCAACATCGACAAGGAGATTCAAGCTGCGCTACGCGATGAGGACCTGGAGGCAGACTTGACTACCGTCAACGAATACGAAGATCAGGTCATCTGCTCTCAAGAAAAGTTTCGCCGTGCAACCACGCCGCGACAACCGACCACACCCGCATCCCTCGCCATCACAAACACTTTACCCAGTGACCTTATCTCATGCACTTCGCATCCTCGCCGTGGTAGTCCAGTGGCTAAGGTACTCGGGTGCTGACCTGCAGGTCGCGGAATAGAATCCCGCTGCAGCGGCTGCATTTTTGATGGAGGCGAAATTGCTGTAGGCCCGTGTGCTCAGATTTAGGTGTGCGTTAAACAACCCCAGCGGGTCGAAATTTCTGGAGCCCTCCCCTATGGCGTCACACATAATCATATGGTTGTTTTGGGGCGTAAATCACACATATCAATCAATCAAACCATGTACATCACAGCCAGCCGTGACCTTGCCTTCGCCCTGCCTTCTGTCACACCTGTCCCGTTATTAGGGAGGCGATCGCCGGGCTAATTCTAAGAGCCGAAGTATCGGCCCCCCGAACCGCACCACGAAAGCGTGGACAATTTTGAAGTGGTCCTTTTTGGTGCGCCAGCGGACGCCGGTCGTGGCCCAAAGAACAAGTCAGAGCCGAGAGTTGATAAACAAACAAATTATAATCTCAATACTGGCAGATCGAAAACAATACATAAGAATGTACACTCCTCAATAGTTGCATACAATATGACACCAATCAAACCAATCAATCAACGTACTACACAACACAATCAGCCACACTTGAAACAACGGACACGGACAACAATACGCACTACAATGCAGTCACATGCATTGAACAACCAAGACACTTAAGGACTAAAGCGATAGAAAACCTATTCAGTCCAAAGTCCTTGGAACAAAAGTCTGAATGATACTCGTCCGAGAATCACTCACTCAAAGTCCAGCGTTGTTGTCGTTCCGCAGCTCTCTGAAGTTTCTCTTCCAGGAAACCTCGCCGGAGTTTCTCTTCCAGGAAAACTCCCGTCTTCAATAGGCCACTCTCCAAGCTTCAAACTTCTTCGCCGGAAATCCGTCGGCTTCACACACGCAGCTGTTGCCCGCGTCTTCGCTCGATAGCGGTAAACCCACGCTCTTGCCTGTAGCTCGAGCTGTCCCTACGGACCAAAAACTTCGCCGACTTCACGGCGGAATTCCTACGCGCTCTGGCGCTCACTTCCGTCTCCTCCTGTTCTGTCACTACGGGCAGAACCTTCGCCGACTCCACGGCGGAATCCCTGCGCGCTCCGGCGCTAACTTTCCGTCTTCTCCTGTTCTGTCACCACGGGCAGAACCTTCGCCGACTCCACGGCGGAATTCCTACGCGCTCCGGCGTTAACTTCCGTCACCTCCTGCTTTCTCGTCTCGGCCGCTCGATTAACTACCTTCCACGCCACCTTCCAGAAATTTCTCGTCCTTTCGTCGACGCGATACGCAGCGAAGGCTGGAGAGGGGCGAGATGGTTTGTCAGCCCTCCGCGCCGGGTGACTCAGCTCGGCGTAGCCACGCCTCCTTCGTTCTGGAAATTTCTAGCGCTTGCCCGGCCGCCGCTGTGGGGTGAGGAGGTTCGTCTGCGAAGCCGTGCTTCTGCCGGGAGAGCGCGCGCCCGGGAGCCTTGGATGTTTGCTTTCTTTTTTTTTTTCTTTTTACCTCGCGGCGTTTCTACCGCCCGTTGTCGCAAGGGTTTGGCGGCGCGCTCTTTTTTTAGCGCTCGTTCTGTGACACTGCCCCCCACTTTAAGAATATTATCTCATAATATTCAAAACCACACAAACGAGCGCGAAAAGTCACCACACACTCTCACAGACTGTAACACCATCAGTCGCTCATAACACTTCACATTCACAATAAATCACGCAATACAATCTTACATTGTAGTTCAATTACACAGCACATGAAATATAACCACAGGCACATGCCTACAACACTTCATCACACATTCCAAACAATACAAACGTACAAAGTTCTGTCTATACAACAATTATACAACACTATACATCACATCATCGCACAGAACACTGACTCGCTCGACATACACTTGAGACACAGGATAACAAGAACATTAACACAACATATGTCACTCAGCCCTGCCAAACACATTCGGATTCCACCTCAGCACCTATCCTGTGTGTTTCGAGCTGCGCTTGCGTCCTTTCTTGCGGTGCTCGCTCGATCTCTTCTTGTGTTTCCACGTTCTTTTTCGGCGAGCCCTTTCCAACGACGATATCTGAGGCGTCGTCTCAGCCATCGTTGTCTCTTCCGACACCGTTAACGCGTCATTACATTCGACGGGTCCTGTCTGTTTATTTACCCGCTTGATAATGCCTCTACATTTTGCCCGGCTGGCCAACTCCGTCTCCTTTACACTGTCGGTCGGTTGAGGTCGTGCCGACGTAAGTCCAGTTGCTCGGCACGTGAACTTATTCGACACGATCGACTTCTCACTCACTGTCTCTTGCGCCGCGGCCTCACTTTGGGCTCTAGTGAGATCCGTCACGGGATGTTCCTCCACTGTATCTCGCGGTCGCTGGGTTGGCGAGGGCTCTATCTTCGGGTCTTCTCCCAAACATTCCGGATCATTCGGTCCTCGCGCCCCGTCGATGTTTCCGATGACAAGGTCGTAAAGGGGGTTCGTCATACATAGAGCAGTAACCTTCCCGCTGAAGTACGGGGTCTCCACCTCAATCTCTGCTTCGGGAAGCATCCGAGCTGTACGGTCAATTAGGCAAACCGGTTTCATTTTGCCTGTTAACTCATTTCCCGTACCAGATTTCTCCGCACGATAACAGTGGAGCTGCCGGTATCTCTTAACACCGTAATCTTTTTGCCCGCAACTTTTCCAGGCAGCGTTGGCATTCCTTTCGTAACACCGGTTGGCTGTTTTGACATTACAGCACCAACAATAGGAATTTTCTCCCCATTTTTCAATTCTACGAATCCATCGGTAACAGCATTATTATCAGATTTCGGTGCCGCTTGCACACAGGATACCTGGTGAGTTTGACTCACTCCGTTCCGACAAGCATCTGCTTTGTGCCCAGTCTGACCACATTTGAAACATTTTACTGCCGTAGGGCTCGTAAAGATCGTTCGACAGTTTTTCGCGCGATGACCCACTCGGTTGCACAGAAAACATCGCGGAATGCTCTCTGGTGCACGCTTCTTTTCTTCGGGAGCCAATTTCTTCGAATCGTCGGGACACTCCTTCTTTACCTTGGCCAAATTAGTGCCACCTTGCGCCTCCAAGAATTGATCAGCCAATTCAAGCATTCCTTCAAGTGACTCAGCCTTCCTCTCTTTCAAATACAGCGACAGGCTTGGGTGGCAACTAGTAAGAAACTGTTCTCTAATTAGGAGCTCTCTAAGCTCATCGTACTCCTGCGCTGTCCCTGAAAGTTCAATCCATCTGTCGAAATAATGGCAAAGTCGCGCGGCATACTGCGTAGCCGTCTCCCCGTCAGCTGGCTTTCCTGTCCGAAATCTGTCCCGGAATCCTTCCACAGTGAATCTAAATCGCTTCAACAAAGCCGCTTTCACCTTTGCGTAGTTGGCTGCATCGGTCGGCGTCAGCCTACCGTACACACTGAGCGCTTCACCACTCAAGCAGGTACTCAAAGCAGTTGCCCATTGCTGTTCCGGCCAATTCTGGCTCCTCGCAATCGTCTCAAATCTGTGGAGGTACGCGTCTAGGTCGTCCTTCCTTTCATCAAACGCTACGAGCAGCTTGCTTGGGTTCAAGCGGAAGCCGTGATCTTCCCGTTCGCTGCTTTCAACTCTAGCTTGTACGGGAGTTTCACTTCGCTGTTGCAAACGGAGCCGCTCGAGTTCCATCTCGTGCTGCCGCTGCCGCTCCCTTTCCTCTCTTTCTTCTTTCAGCTGGCGCTCCCTCGCTTCTCTTTCTTCTCTCGCCCTTTCGGCTGCCAACTTCTCTCTCTCCAACTTCAACTGCTGCTCTCTTTCTTCCTTCGCCCTCTCTGCCGCCAACCTCTCTCTCTCCACCTCAGCTTCTTTTTCCGCTTTGGCTCTTTCGACCGCCAACCTCTCTTTTTCCAGCTCGGCTGCTTTTTCTTCTTTGGCTCTCTCTTTTTCTTCTTTTTCCTTCTGGGTGACCCACTTCCGTAGTTCGGCGCCAGAAAGACCCATCTTTTCACCAAGAGCAACTAACTTTTCGAGATCCATTGTGTCTCGCAACTCGCAACTAAAACCTTGCCGCGTGCAAAAAGTATCTGCCTAAATCAGTCTACCGGAACACTCCCCTGCACTCGTTAACGAGAACACTGAACAACACACAAAATCGTTCCGATAGCAGTATCACCAACTCGAGGCTCTTTCTTACTACTTTGGACACACTGTGCACCAAAAAGTCCTGTATCGCGGACGCCAGAATAATTGTCACACCTGTCCCGTTATTAGGGAGGCGATCGCCGGGCAAATTCTAAGAGCCGAAGTATCGGCCCCCCGAACCGCACCACGAAAGCGTGGACAATTTTGAAGTGGTCCTTTTTGGTGCGCCAGCGGACGCCGGTCGTGGCCCAAAGAACAAGTCAGAGCCGAGAGTTGATAAACAAACAAATTATAATCTCAATACTGGCAGATCGAAAACAATACATAAGAATGTACACTCCACAATAGTTGCATACAATATGACACCAATCAAACCAATCAATCAACGTACTACACAACACAATCAGCCACACTTGAAACAACGGACACGGACAACAATACGCACTACAATGCAGTCACATGCATTGAACAACCAAGACACTTAAGGACTAAAGCGATAGAAAACCTATTCAGTCCAAAGTCCTTGGAACAAAAGTCTGAATGATACTCGTCCGAGAATAACTCACTCAAAGTCCAGCGTTGTTGTCGTTCCGCAGCTCTCTGAAGTTTCTCTTCCAGGAAACCTCGCCGGAGTTTCTCTTCCAGGAAAACTCCCGTCTTCAATAGGCCACTCTCCAAGCTTCAAACTTCTTCGCCGGAAATCCGTCGGCTTCACACACGCAGCTGTTGCCCGCGTCTTCGCTCGATAGCGGTAAACCCACGCTCTTGCCTGTAGCTCGAGCTGTCCCTACGGACCAAAAACTTCGCCGACTTCACGGCGGAATTCCTACGCGCTCTGGCGCTCACTTCCGTCTCCTCCTGTTCTGTCACTACGGGCAGAACCTTCGCCGACTCCACGGCGGAATCCCTGCGCGCTCTGGCGCTAACTTTCCGTCTTCTCCTGTTCTGTCACCACGGGCAGAACCTTCGCCGACTCCACGGCGGAATTCCTACGCGCTCCGGCGTTAACTTCCGTCACCTCCTGCTTTCTCGTCTCGGCCGCTCGATTAAATACCTTCCGCGCCACCTTCCAGAAATTTCTCGTCCTTTCGTCGGCGCTATACGCAGCGAAGGCTGGAGAGGGGCGAGACGGTTTGTCAGCCCTCCGCGCCGGGTGACTCAGCTCGGCGTAGCCACGCCTCCTTCGTTCTGGAAATTTCTAGCGCTTGCCCGGCCGCCGCTGTGGGGTGAGGAGGTTCGTCTGCGAAGCCGTGCTTCTGCGGGGAGAGCGCGCGCCCGGGAGCCTTGGATGTTTGCTTTCTTTTTTTTTCTTTTTACCTCGCGGCGTTTCTACCACCCGTTGTCGCAAGGGTTTGGCGGCGCGCTCTTTTTTTAGCGCTCGTTCCGTGACACCTTCCAATTCCCACGACGCCGTCTTGCATCGAACTGCCTGAGCTGCACATCCCGAGTTTCTCCGGTGAACGATGCTACTGGAAAAAAAATTGAGCCAGTCTCGAGCCAGCATGCACAACAATGACTGGATCCCAAAACTTGACAAGTTCAAATACTTAATGACACACCTGAATGGGGCAGCGAAGGCAGCCATTCAAGTATTCGCCTGGCCGAAGCCAACTATGATGTCGCCATTCATATCCTGTCGCACCGCTTCGGCCGCCACGACATGCTAGTCGATGATCATCTTAACTGTTTTGCTGTCAGTCACACCAATCTGAAGTTTCGCAGATGGGACCCTGTCAAGAAATCTCTATGATGAAGCTACATTCTACAACAACGCCCTAGAATGTCCCGGACTGTCTCCAGGAGAATATTCCACGGTGCTGTGGCACGTCCTCCTAAAGGCATTACCTCCGGTTCTCATCATCCTCTACCGGCAATTGCAAAAAGAAGCTATGCTATCAGAGAACGCCACGACATCTCAAGAAGCCCAGTCAAAACAACTGAAAGACATCGTGACTTTTGTCAAAGTTAAAGTGGAGATACGGGAAGAAAGTGGTCTTCCGTAACTGACGTCTTCTACAAGCCGGTGACTTCTGCAGCGAGAATTGCGGATACCACAGAGCCCTTTGCCTTCCACTGCTGCTTTGTCAACAGAATTTCGATCTTCGTACTCGCACCCCTGCGTCCTGAGCACCTCTCCCGAGCATACTGTCCAGGATTGCTCTGGACGTCTTTTTTTTTCATTGAAATAGAAAATAAACGAAGGAGTTTTTGCCACCGTTACTTGGCGACGGCTACCCGTTTCCACCTAATTGGCACAAATATAGTTATGGAAAAAATAATAACATATGTACATATATACTGTCCTACATGGGCAGAACAAACACATAGACGACACGCACACTTTTAACTTTTGTCCGCTCAGTATTCGTAACAAATCTTCGTTTCTTGATTTGATTTCTTGAAACCGTTGCAGCACCTTCATTGCTTTGCCGTTTGTTTTGGATGGCCATGGACCTAGCATTTTATTCAACCCGAATGGTCGCTCAGGATCTAACCTATGCAGTTCTTGTTCTAGTCGCCTTCGGTGTGTGTCGTGTTTCGGACAGTCGAGCAAGAGGTGACAGATATCCTAGTCGTCGTGGCCGCATGAACATGCTGACGATGTTTCACAATGAATACGAAGTAGGAAGTGCTTTGTGTAAGCAGTTCCGAGTCGTAGGCAATGAATGAGTGTGTCGATACTTCTTTTGAGGTCACGGTCCAATTGGCATTCAAGATTAGGATCAACAAAATATAGGATCGATTCCTTTGTTTTGTCTGTGAACCAGGTAGACAGGCATAATTCACGTTTTGTTGTTCTTAAAATTTTACTTGCATCATATTGAGATACCGAAATGAGGCACGTTTGCGTAGAATTATGACCGGTTTTCGCCAACTCATCCGCCATTTCATTTCCCTTAATTCCGCAGTGACTGGGGACCCACTGAAATGCCACTCGATGATTCGACTTCGTAGCTTCTGAGAGCTCTTTTAGTATTGCGTATACTATACGCACATCAATGTGTCTTGAAGTGGCACCTTCCACACATGCTAGTGCTGTCGGAGAGTCTGTAATTACCGCACACTTTCTAGGTGTCGTGAACAGTTTAAAAAAGCTTAGGGCTAGCAAAATCACTACGAGCTCCGACGTTGGTCAAGAAGAGAGATGGCCCAACCAACATGCATATTCTTCGTGCGATTCCGGAATTATGAATGCTGATGTCGCTGTCTCTTTCGTGACGGAACCATCAGTGTACACATCTTCCTTTGGAAGAAATGCGCAAAAAGCTTCGCTCAGAGAAGCTATACTTTCGCTGCACCAAACGCAACCATTTCGCTACTGATTGGCGCACTGCCAAAACCGTGCATTGCTACCGATGCGCGGGACGACATTCTACTTCACTGTGTGTCATCAACAACGTAATGAACGGCTCACAGCGCATATACCAACAACGCTTCGGTATGACAAGATTATGCACAATGGTCCACCACCACCCCCTCTTGACCCGTGATTTCTCTTTCGACCACGCTCACGACTCCTCTCTTACCGACGTCGCACCAGGCCGTGACCTCGCTTTCTACCGGCCTTATGACACGGGCCGCCCCGTCATCTTAAACTGGCCTATTGACTCCTATCGCTTCTACATCGCAGTCCACTGCAACTTCGTCTTCTTACCTTGACGTGGCAGCTGCCCATGACTTCAATTTCGACCAGCCTTACGAATCCTCTCGCATCAACGTTGCAACAAGCGAGGACTTCGCCTTCGAGTGGTCTCGTGACTTCGACGCCAACTACAACACCAACGAGTTATGGGTACCCGCCGAAAAAAACCGTGGCTTTCCACGCGGTCTACAGCGCTTCAGTGGGAAGACTCGTCCACCATGTACGCCGTGGAAAGCTTGTTGGGCAAGGAGAACAGTCGGTACACCAAGCACCTCGAGTACAAAGACCCAGTTTCTCACGGCCAGCATCCCAGCTTGCGAAAGCAGCCTTACTTCCCAGACGCAAAAGCAAACGCATGTTCTATCCGTCGCGCAGCACGATGTACCCCCAGGGCTTGTCTCACGAAGAATAATACGCATAGCCCTAGTTCTTGTCCCACATGCTCCTCAAGCCAGATACTGGTGGTAGGGTCTCGAATTTATCTTGCTCGAAGCTCAAGCAAGTCAACTTTCGTTATGGTGAGCAGCCATGCTACTACGAGGCACACTCAACCAAGCACATGAACATCACAAGAAGACGTACTAACGTCCTCGCGAATTGCGGGTACAAGGTTCGGTTCCTCCCTGTGTCGTCGTATATATATATATATATATATATATATATATATATATATATATATATATATATATATATATATATATATATATATATATATATATATATATATATATATATATATATAGGCGAGAAATAAATCCAATGGTTCCGGTAGGAAATGCAGTCGAAAAAAGGAAGACGACAAACGTACGAAACGCAGTTTTTACTACTAACGTTTCGGCAGGTGGGCCTGCCGAAACGTTAGTAGTAACGTTTCACTACTTGACTACTCCGCCTTCGTCGGAGTAGTCACTCCGACGAAGGCAGGCCCACCTGCCGAAACGTTAGTAGTAAAAACTGCGTTTCGTACGTTTGTCGTCTTCCTTTTTTCGACTATATATATATATATATATATATATATGTACATATACGTCGAAGTGAGGACAAGGTACGCAGCCTTCAACTCCATTGTATATATCTTGCAGTGATGTTTTCTGCTCTGTGCTGCCAGATTTCAGTTTCATAATCGGTCATTACTTTCAGATTTTTCGTGGCGATTTCGTAATGTCACATTGGTGTGCCCTCCAGGCTGCCTGATAAAAATATCTCCACATACCAGAAAGATCTAGTAGAGTACATGCCTGTGAACGGGTTCGGGCACCAGAATTTTGAGGAAAGAACGACCCGCCGTGGCCATGGCGAAGCCCATCGACATCGACCTGTTTTTTATACCGAACACCTATTCGATCTTCTAATAGTGACGGTAGGGGCACTCGTCGTCTATACACAATATTCAACAGCGTGTGCGTGTACGTTATTACTGTGCTAAATAGACCCTTTGTATAGAGTCTCCGCTGTATGTGTGTTAGCCGTCCGAGATATATTTGGCACTGCACAAGTCAATTCAAGAAGACACAAATACTTGTGTTTTAGTTATCATGGTATTTTTAGGTAGTTTTTCGTCAAAGAAATTGTACCGATTCGGATCGCATTAGCTCTTGTTTTTCAGATTGTATTTAATTATCCCGCAAATGATAGGCTGGTACCATCTATATAAATTTTAAATTTAGCATTGTTGTCATTGCTTTGATTCCACCTATACCACTTTTACCGACAGAAGCTCCCAAAACGCTTCCTCGGGCCCTGCCACATATAGACTCCTTCTGAACTGACCATTCTCTCTGCAAACATAATAGAATCTGAGTTCAGCATTGTAAATAGGCTGACAACGGAGAACGTCTTGCATTCTAATTGCCCTAAAATGTTACATTTTCGCTATCTAAGCAATTCACGTAGCTGGCATAGCTAAGCGTTTCGGAGAAATCTTGAAAATCAACCGTCTGCTAATTTTTAACTGCAAGAGTCTGCTAGTACATCAAATGCTTTGCAATTCAACACACCATAGTTAAATTGGATAACTCAGACGTGTTCTTTGGTCAGCCAGTGCATGTATTGTTATGGCACCAGAACTTTCGTTAATTTGGTGAAATTTGGACGCAACCCAGCTAATTAAGACGTTACTCAGAGCGCACCGAGGGTGGGGAACGAAAATATGTGACGCAAAGGTAGGAAAACGGGTTTCCCGCACAGCCGAAATAGGCACGGCCTTTCAGAAACTTGTGGTAACCACACAAAATCGAATTCTTGGTACGTAACATGGTATTGAGTCATAGGACACTTCGGATTGAAACGCAGGCGTTTTGAGCTGCGTGCACATTGTGAACAAAGTCGGAAATAGCAAAAAAATGGCTTTTTGAAGCGTCATTGTTTAGGAACAAAAACAACAAAACAAACTTTGCAGACATACCAGTGCCAAGCTTGAGGAAAATGCGGACCTGGGCAACCTTCTTGGAATCTTTCACGCTGTCTTCGTTTTTCTGTGTCTGTTTTTCCTTCGTTGTTTTTCTCTATTTATTTCTTTATCTCTAGTTCTGTCTTTATTTCGCTCTATTTTTCTGCCCATTTTTTTCATTTCTCTCTCTGGTACGCGCTTGCCTAACTGCTGACACGGCATTGCCTTCGAGGGTGAAGGATCGGGTAGCACGTTAAATTGAAGAAGTGCATCACATTCACGAAGCAAGTGATTCTTCTTTCGCGAAGCCCTCGCTCACGTTACTTTCACAGATTCGGACTTCTTTGAAGGGCCCTCGACCTCATCTTTGTTGGATCGTGGCTTTTCAACGCATATTTACACAAAGACGGATATACTAACTTATTTATTGAATACTGCAGAGTCAATGTCCAAGCAGGATGGTAATACAGATACTAATAAAATAATATTAGATATGGATAGAATAGCAATTGCAAAACTCAAACAATAATGGGCAAAGAAGGCTGTTTGGTAAGGCAATTCACTCATCACAAGTATTAGTAGGACAGTTCCATTCACATATGGTTCTTGGAAACTACGGAAACTTAAGTAGGTCTGTGCGAGCAAAAGATGGGATCAAGGCTTTCGTGTGTTGGTGTCGGGTCGGCTGGCTTCTTAGGGGTGTGAAATACGGGGATGGCTCTAGAGCTAGTTTATTGTTCAAAAGATGGTCAAGAAATCCTAATTTAGCTTTTTCTCTTTACGTCTGCAATAAGGGAATGTTGTTTGCTAGGGATAATTATGAAGGCGAGTCTAACTTTGAGTACTTGTCGAATAAAAATTTAACAGCTTTTCTCTGAATACACTCAAGAGCGTATATATTATGTTTTGTTTAAGGGTCCCATACTATACTCGCGTACTCTAGTTTTGGTCGCACAAGAACAGTCTAACAAAGTGGTTTAATATTCGTGGGAGCACTTCTAAGTTTATGTTTAAGATGACAGAGTTTACGAAAGGCAGATTAACAAACATTGTCAATATAGAGATCCCAAGATAAGTTAGAAGTGAGTGTCCCACCAAGGTATATGTAGGAGTTTACTTGTTCTAGTAATGAAGACCCCAGTATGTATGTATAAGGTTGTGGATTGTTTGTGTGAGTCACTGGAAGGAAAACGCACTTGCCCGCGTTGAGACACGTTCCCCATTTTTTTACCATTCATATATATTGCATGCTGGTGCTCAGATCGTTGTAACCATTAGTGGAACATATTTCTTTGAACAAAACGCAATCATTTCCAAATAAGTTATTTCTACACTACGATGAATGACATCCACAATATCATTGATATACACTAGAAAAAGCAAAGGGCCTTACACACTGCCCTGTGGTACGCCCGATGTAACGGAAAGGCAGTCCGAATATTGGCCCCCTACATCAACGTACAGTTCGCGATTATTCAAATGCGCAGAAATACAATAAACAGGTATTTCTGCTATGCCTATTGTTCTAATTTTGGAAATGACTTTACTATGGGGAACTTTATCGAAGGCTTTGGAGAAATCTAAGAAGAGCGTATCTATCCTACCGTGTCTATTGATGCCTAATTCAAGAGAGTGAAACTGTGTGACGAGTAGAGTTACGGTTGATAACCATTTCCGAAAACCATCTTGATACTTGGTTAATTTAGAGCGTTCTTCAAAAAACTTGATACGAGTAGCTATGATGTGTTCTATTATTTTGCAACATTGTAAAGTCAGTGAGAATGCACAGTAGTTTTCTAGTGCTAAGCGGTCTCCCTTTTTAAAGATGGATACAACGTGGCCTATCCAGTCATTGGGCAGTTGGGAAGACAACAAAGAACTGCGAAAAATATTCGCCAAACACTTTGCCAGAGATAAAGCTTATTGCCATAGAAATACGTTAGCTATATTATCACGGCCACAAGATGCCTTATTTTTCAAATTTAGCAGCATAGACACCACACGGGGATAAAATATAAAGATTGCTTCAGCGTGTGGGAAGCCTGTCGATTTAGATATACAGATAAAATTGGAAGTGTTGAACACACTTTAAAAATATTGATTGAAATGTCGAGAATTGTCCCTCTGATCGGTCACGTTTGTTCCATGAATTGATATTCGCGATACCGGTTTTTTTGTGTTGACTTATAAAATTCCAGAATTCACTAGGGTCGTGTACCTTAAAGTTAGGCAATGAGTTTTTAAAGGGATACTCTCTAGAGCTGTGCACAGTTTGAGTGAGGCTGTTGTGCGCATCGTGCATCAAATGAGCCACTGCCCGGCTTTTTTCGGTCGCTTAACTTTCCGCTTCATATTAATGATGTTGCGAGTTATTCAGGTAATTTGTTAATAACTTTTTTGTGGTTGAAAGGCACAAAATTATCTAAGAAAAAATGACACATTTGCTTTAATCGTGTTCAGAGCACGTTAACATCAGCGTCATCAAAATTGGTAACGTATGATTTCATGTGTTCGACTATGTCTGTGTCATTGTCCCTAGAAAAGTCTTTAAAGCAGCGCAATACTGGGTTTTTATGGTCAGTTACTGGATGATGATTCTTGGGGTTTAGCTTCTCAAAAGCACCATACGATTATGAGAGACGCTGTAGCGGAGGGCTCCAAAAATTTTGACTACCTGAGGTTCCTTAACTTGGGCCAGTCACTGAGGAAAAAAAGGAAGCGAAGACATGACATAGAAGACATAGAAAACATAGATAACAAAGCCCTTGTCTTACTTCTACTGTATGTGCAAAGAAATTGCGGTTCAGAAACACAAGATCTAATATTAAGGCGTAATCCCCCTGTATGCGCTTAGATACGTGAACTACCTGAAATAGATCCCGTATAAGCAAAATGGCAAACACTATGTTAACATGCCTTAAAGTGATAATGTTGGCGTCAAGACGCTACCAGTCCACTTCACGTAGGTTCAGGGACCCAGTCAGTAAGACCTTTTTACTTTCGAATTCAGCCATATAATTTTTCAGTGTGGTAAGATATTCTGAAGTAACGTCTGGAATCTGTACAACCCAATTACAAAAAGATTATGACCCCAGCATGTAGTCCTAATGCGTAAGCATTCTATGTCAATAAGATCATCCAACAAAACAGAATCGATACAATGTTTTACAAATATAGCAACCCTCCTCCCCGAGTGTGTCTGTCTTTACTGAAAATGATGTAGAATGGGGGGAAGACGTCGCCATCAGGCAAATTCTCGTGCAGCCAAGTGTCATTAACAACCGTAATATGTGAACCATGTTGCAGCAGATGCACTTCGAATGCTTCAGTTTTGTTTACACATTTCGGGTATTCTTATTTAGTAGTTTTAACTCATATTCCTTGTCGCTTTTCAGTCTTAGCACTGTCCCACAGCAATTTCTGTTTCTTAAGTGTCAACTGTGAATAATCGTTCTGAATAGATATTGTTCATCCTTTTAGTTGTTAGGGATTTTCTAATATTCCTTTTTTTTTCAATAAAAGTTTGAACGTGGAGGATGACGGTTCTATTACCAGTTTGCTTTTCTATTCGGTGAATGCGTCCAATGGAATCATATTTGACACCAAGCTTTTCTGTGAATATTTCTTTGACCAATTTTTCCTTCAGGGTTGCATCAGTTTCATTAAGGTCATCGGGAATTCCGTGAATAATCGCATTTGACCGTCTGAAATAGTCTTCGAGGTCGGTAAGCTTTTTTTTTTGAAAGTTTACAATATGTTTCAGTGCTTTTAACGTATTTTTTGCTTTTTTCACTGTATTCGCGAATGCTGCGTTCCTGGGGGTCTTTTTGTGCAGTAATGAAATCATTTACTTTATTTTTAGTGTTTTTAGTATTAGTACTCTTATTAGTGCTTTTAATACATTCTGAGTTGAGAGTTTGCGTCTTTTCCTCGTGTGTTGTTGTTCTTTTACGAACCGTATCACTGATATGATTTTTTCCTAATTGCAGCAAAGTTGTTGTTCCGTAAAATCGTATGCGTGATACGAAATTGTGCTAATCCACGAAAACTTGATGCGTTAAACTTAAGTGTGCGTAATAAACAGTGCATTTCCGTTGGGAAGCTTTTTCGGCATTGCCGGACAGTGTCTCCTTCGGGGCGTAATTCGAGAAGGATTCCCGGCAATCAGTCTGGCGGCGGCTGTTATTGCAGTTGGTGACATACATTCATGTGCTTTTAGTTAATATTTTCTGTTGCAATATAACTATGTTGAGCCGTTTATGCGCATGTACACCTCCCTGTGAACTATTTGCGGATAGGGAGAATTGAACATGACTAGAAACAGATGAGATCCATCGCAGGTGGGCAGTCTTCTTAGTCCAAAAAACTGTGGTTTATTTCCTTTCTAAGTGTCGATCAATTCACGTGGTAAGCCTCAAAGCTGGGCTTTCCTATATGCTGTAGTCGACTGCCTTACCTATCGCATTGTTGCAAGGTACCAGAATTGTTTCAACCTGCCATACTATAAGCTAGGCGACGCTGGTAAATTGAAGACTAAATCATAATTCATTCCTAGCTCTCCCGATTATGGCCCCATCAAAAATACTTCTACGCCCTTGTTGACTCATGGCAGCGAAGATATCAAGCAGCCACGTTCAATTCGCTTTCTAAGACATTCATACTTTAAAGACGGGAACACCACCTGATCGGTTAATAACGCGTTTCCTACTGTTTGATTCCTGCCTACACTTGCGTCACCTGTGATGTGAGTTCAAGCTCAAACAAACCCCAATAAATTCCTGACAGATTGGACTAAGGTTCTAGAGCCCTAGCTGAGCGATAGCCTCCTCTGCAAGGTGCCAGTGCAAGGCGCAAAAGCACTACATAAGCGGCGCACAATGCCGAAAAACTACAGTTTATGGTCGTGCGACAAAAAAAAAACCTCAGAAGCCAACCACTTACGAGATATTATTATATATATTTACGGGAAATTTTCTGTCAGTTCGTTTCTTAGTGGGACCTTTACCAAAACTGGGACAGGAAGGGGGGAGGGCTCAGCTTTTTTACTATTCTCAGTAAGGGGAGAGCAGCGCCCCTCTTGCGCCTTTCCCCCGGGAAATACGCCTATGCAAGTGCCACACTGCACAGCTCCAGCAGAATGCCATGCGCACCATGAAGGGATCCTGAACAAACGAGGACTCTCTTGAGGCGGAAGACACCATAATGAATAAGTCGTCGGGAGACTCCCCACAGGGATGTCTCCAAAACACCGCCATGAGTCAGACTCACGAACCCGAAAACGTCAGCTTGATGTGTGCCAACGCTCGCGACGCTGGCAAGGGTGCAAACAATCAGCTACCGGCCACAGAGCACGTACTGCCTCCGAACGTGGCCGAAATTCCCGTCATTGGGGACGTCACTGCTCGACGGGACCAAAATCCTTCAGTATCATTGTCGTCCTTTTCGAGCGAGGAAGAAAAATCGTCATAAAACTTAGATTTTTTACTCAGATCGGAAACACCTGTGAGCGAGACACATGATCAGAACTACCTGACACGCTAAGTCGTCAAGCGGAGCATATTCGCGCAGCACCTGCAGAGACTTGGCATAGAACGCAACAACAGTTCAAGGACAACGCTGATTATCAGGAAGCCTTCCGAGTGTACAAGGAGAGAAGCGACGCAAGCGACGACAGGAAACGAAGCAAGAAGCACTAAAGGCACCAGCGTTACTTTTGGGCATCGTGTCGGTGCGACATGGTGTCAAGCAGGGAAGCAAGCGCACCGGGTCTCGAGACGAAACATTAAAGATATCAAAGAACGTCACCAAAATGTCATCTAAACACTACTGCTTGAATGGGTGGCTTTCCCCGCAAGACAAGCCACCGCCTCCCCAAGCTTCATGGTCATTAGCGAAGCACGCCATCGCCTCTATGTAGCACCTCCTCTCTTCACTCGTTACACATCCCCCTTTCACTCGTTCGCATCTTGTTCACAAATGTCCACCTGAACTTCAGCCGCTGTGCATCCGGACATTGCAGCGAGTTTGCCGGCTGGGGGAGTGTGTTACTAATAAAGGAGTAAGAAGGGCGGTGAGCACGAGCATGATCCAGGGGCGCTAGCTCGCTCAGTTGTTCCAAAGGACATCTATGATTGTTCCATTCACCTTGCGTGTAGCCAGACGATCGGGTCCGGGTACCTTTTTCGTTTCTCACAAGCGTGTCACCGATCGACAAAGCGTGTCGCCGATTGCCAGTCGACGTGCCTGGTGTGTCAACGCATGGCGAAGAGCGAAGAAACACCTGCTTTTCAGACGGTGCCTCGGGAGTTCAAAAGATTCTTTTTTAGTCTGTCTGGTGACGCAAAACACAAAGGCGTGGCGTAATGCCGAATAGCGTGCACCGCCGCTGCTGCAAGGTCTATTGGCGCTATCGATGAAAGATAAGCGAAAACGTCCAAACACGAAACATAGGTACTCCAAGATTGGAGGAGTGCCCCCAACAAGCCTACAGCATTGATTATTTCAGTATGGTTATCGAAAATGCTGCCGAGTCCACGCCACTACTTTGATGTGGAAGCCTAAGGGTATTTATCTAAAGCAAATAAAAGAACCAATTCGTAGCTAACGAGCTAGTAAGTCCACGACGGTCACTTAACCGAATTCAGATGAACGGCGGCAGCTTTCGGCAGTGCGGAGTGTGCAATAGCTTTTTCGCAGTGCATGGTTGCAAGCGGAATTTATTTTATTTATTTATTTATTTGTTTATTTGTTTGTTAATACTGCCAACCATCATGGAGGGTCATCACAGAGAGGACATGCCTAAAGAATCTACAATGTTCTTCAAGTTTCCTAATACCTTGATAACTCACAATGAAAACTGGTATTCTCCTAAATATCAGCTCAACATTCAAATAAGTATTCAAAAACAACTCAAAATTCATTGTCATTTTTCAAAATATTTGCTATGAACTTGAAGTCGCTCACATCCCTTGGCTCTGAAAAAAAGTAATTTACCAATCACGTAAATTCCCTTCTACAGCACTTTCGAAGTCAGTGACATCTTTTAAAACAACAATTTTGTTCGGCAGTTTGTTCCACATTTCTGTAACATCTGAAAAAAAAGAATATCGAAATGGGTCAGCATTTGTACGGTATGGTTTTATGACGCAATCGTAGTTTGTTCGGAGATTTCTTCTGCCTTGAGAGCGTAAATATTTGAGCTTATCTATTTTTAGTTGGTCGTGCATTATTTGGAATTATACTTTCAGCCAATACTTGTTTCTACGGAATCTAAGAAGATCTAGGTTGCATCACTGTGACATCAGTGTGACTGATTCCTTCCTTCGGTACGTTGAACAAATGATGATGATGATGAAATAAACATTTTTTTTTCGAAACAGTGTTCCCGAGTTTGTGAGCTCGGGGTCACCCTAGGTGGGAGGGTCCCTTATTTCAGGAATCTTCTGGCCGCAATCGCCTCCCGGGCCCTGGCGACAAGTCCTCGTTGGTCGTCTAGGTCACGTGCGGCAATCTTCGCCTCCCCCGTCTAGGCTAGGGGGTTGATACGTGCAGTCGTTGCGGACTTGGTATCGGCATCTTCGTGGCGCCACGGGCACTCGAGTTGTAGTAGGTGGGCCAGTGTGTATGGCACGTCGCATATCGGGCAGTTGTAGGCGTATAGCGTTGGGTATATTCTACGCAGTAGGGTGCCGTGTGCATAGGTGTTAGCCTAAAGTCTCCAAAATGTTGTTGCCTATTATTTAGTCAGTTTGGGGTGAGGTAGCGGGTACACCCTGCGAGCTAGGCGATAGTGTTGTAGGATGGCGTTGTATGTTGGTGGTACGGTCGCCACTTCTGCAGCGCTGACTAACCGCGAGTCAAGCGAGGTGCTGAGGAAGGCCCGGTTGACGTGACAGCGGGCCGCGGCGTGAGCCGCTTCGTTTCCCTCGAGCCCGTCGTGCCCCGGCACCCATACCGCGCAGGTGTAAGGAAGCGGAGTTCGGCTCTTTCTCAGAAATTTGAGAGCTTCGGCGGAGATTCGGCCTCGCATGTAATTGCGGACAGCGGATTGGGAATCTGTAAAAACTAGTACCGCGTCCATACCAGTCGTAGTGGCAAGAGCGATCGCTGCTTCCTCGGCAGACTCGGAGCTCCACACCCGGAGGGTGGCAGATGCCAGCTCTTGTCCTTCCGTGTCGACCACACTTAAAGCGTAGGTATTTTTGCCAGGGTATATTGCCGAGTCGACGTAGCGAGCGTCTGGATCGTGCTGGTGTCTTCTGCGAATGGTGTCGACTCGAGCGATTCATCTTTCCCGATGGTACTCGGGATGCATGTTACGTGACACTTGGGCGATGCTGAATGATTCTCGCATGTATGGCGGCATCTTCTCTTCACGGTCAGCCTCGCAGGTGTATCTCTCGTTGTAGCCCAAGCGCTCAAGAACCAATCTGCCTGTCGACGTAAGCTAAAGTCTCTGGAGTTGGCTGGTCCGTTGGGCTTCTGCCAGCTCTTGCCAGGTATTGTGTATACCCTTTCTTAGGAGTCTGGTGGTCGATGCCATTGGAGGTAGCCCTATGTCGAGCTTGGTAGCTTTGCGGATGAGCACATTCAGCTTGTCGACTTCAGATGTCTTAAGGGCGAGGTACGGGGTTCCATAGGTGATTCAGCTGGTTAGAAGAGCCTGCACAACAGTCATGGTATCGTTTTCCTTCAGGCCACTGTGTCGGTTTGCGACACTCATTACGAGGTGCGTGAGCTGGAAGACTGTGCGTTGAAGTCCAGGAAGCATGGCGGCCCCTGATCCGTCGTGGTGCAGGTGCAAGCCGAGTAAGCGAAGTGAGGTGACCTTCGGTATTTGGACCCCATGAAGGATGATTCGTGGGTCTGGCGCTTTGCAGGTTGGAGGTCTTCCTCGCATGCGGGCCTTGAGTACCAGTAGTTCCGATTTTTCAGGTGCACAAAGGAGGCCGCAGCTTTCGAGGTAGTTCTCTATGACATCGACCGCCTCCTGAAGGCAGCTTTCTTGCTCTAGTACTCTTGCCTCGAGTCCAAAGCGTAATATCGTCCGCGTAGATGGCGTTACGTAGGCTCTGTATTCTTTCGAGAAGCCGAGGGAGCTTAAGGAGCGCCACGTTGAAAAGAAGTGGTGACACAACACAGCCTTGAGGTGCGCCCCTGTTCGGCAGCTCAATTTTTTCGCTCCATATATTGTGTATTCCCACCGTTGCCGTACGACCGGTGAGGAAGCTTCGAACATAGTCATAAATCTTGGAACCACAGCCAGTATCTTCGAGATTTTGTAGAATTGCTTTATGGCTAACATTGTCGAAGGCTCTTTTCACATCAATGGCAAGAAGGGACGACTTGCTATTCTTGCTCAAGTGATCAACTAGATCTTTCTTGAGGAGTAAGAGGATGTCCTGCATAGAAAGCAGTTGGCGGATGCCGGACATAGTGTCTGAGAAGTACCCGTTGTCCTCAAGGTGCGACGTGAGCCGGTCATAAATCATATGCTCAAACAGCTTGCCAACGCACGATGTAAGAGAAATGGTTCTAAGGTTGTCAACAGCTATTGACTTGTTGGGCTTAGGTATCTTGATAACCTTCAAATTCTTCCTTGAGGCTGGAAGCTTTCCTTTGTCCCAGCAGTCATCGCAGTACGGTAGGAGAGCAGTCATAGCCTGATTGGGTAGCTGTTGGAGGTGCTTGTTGACTATCCCATCTTTGCCAGGACTCGTGTTTCTCGTAAGCTTGGAATGAGCTGCGTAAAGCTCTGCTGGAGTGAACGCCTGTCAAAGTCGGAATCGGGCATGCTTTCGTATTCTTTGTGTGATGGTGCCGTTGCCGCTGATTGAACAGGACCACGCAGCTTGTTGCATAATTCGTTGAGCAGTTCTTCCTTCGAGCCGTCGTAATTGTGTGTTAGCTGACGTACTCGTTGCGGCTGCTGCGTCTTGGTGGGGCGGTCACCGAGGAGAGTCCGCAGCAGGTTCCACGTCTTCTTGGTGCTGAGCGTACCCAGGAGCTTATCGCAGACGTCACGCCAGTTATGTCTCGCTCGGTTTTCGGCATACTGTTGTGCCTCTTTTGTCAATAAAAAAATTCTTTCCCCGAGTTTCTTGTTCAATTTTTGCCTCTTCCATCTCTTTAGTAAGGCTCGTCTGGCCTCCCAGAGGTGGAGTAAGTGCGAATCTACTACTGGATTGTCTTCGTTCAGCTGCATTACTTTGGTGCACCGTTTGGCGGTATCCAGAATCTTGGTGAGCCAGGCATCTAAGCCCGCTATTGCGTTGTCACCATCGAGCTCGTTTCTGAAGGCGTTCCAATCTGTCAGTCTTGCTGTGCCTCTTTTTGTAGATCGTTGGTCATATTCGATTTTGAGTTGAAATATCTGAAGATCACTGCCAAGCGTCTCGGGGAGACATCTTACCGTGTTGACATCTCGTGTAAAGGTGAGGTTGGGTTTGGTATCTCTCGAGACGCTGTTTCCCGCTCTCGTGGGCCGGAGGGTATCATTCAACAATGTGAGGCCGTGCTCCTGAGCGGAGTCGTGGACTCTCGCGCCTTTCTTGGTGGCGATGGCTTAGCCCCAAGCTGTGTGGGGCGCATTGAAGTCCTCTACGACTACTAACAGGTGACTATTTGTGCGTTTTCTGAGTTCGCGGACCAAGTAATCGTAGTCCCTGAGCTGATTTGACGGTGGGCTGTGCACGTTAGTGACGTAAAGGCTTTGTTGTGATCTTCGTTCCGGTATGACTTCCACGATAGAGTGTTCAACTATAGTGTCTTCTATCTTGTGTACTAGGGCCGCAGCAGTTTTCTTAAGTAGAATGGCGGTTCTTGGGGTCAGAGCAACGGTGTTGTATCCTGCGAGCCGCACTTTTTCAGTATTGTTCTCTTGTAGAGTGATGAGGTTGGGTTGATTTACTTTTATGAATTCTTGTAGACTAGCCAGCCTGGGTCTGTATGATCGACAGTTCCACTGCCAATTGAGAAAAGTTGGTTGCGGAGTAGAAATCTTATTCTTAGAGCCTGCCATCTTCGTGAATATCTGGTACGTTTACCTGCTCGCCATCGGGAGAGAAGGAGTGAGAAACTTTTTCTCTCTTTGGGCGTGTTTTTGTTTTCTTTCATGGCAGTCTTCAAGTTCCGCGTGACTAATGCAGTTGTTCTTGACATGAACCACAAAGTTGGTTAGCTGCGACTTGAGATCGTTGATTTGGGCTGTGTGAGTGTCCATCCTTTGGCTGAGCGTAGTGAACGTGTCACCAATTTGGGCAATGATGGGCTCCAACTTCGCCAGGACGAGTGCTTCGAGCGTCGACTCGACTGCTGTGGTGCGATTATATACAAATTTCAAATCCGGACAAAGGCGGTCTGTTTCATTGAGTCGAGCCCGATTGGCCTATACGAGCCGTGACGAATGCTGTGTTGTTATTAGTGACGTGGGCTGGAGTGTTACATGACTGTTTTTCTCTGGTTTTACCGCCCGAAAGGAACCGGATGGATTTAAATGGCTGCAAGTTGGCCTGGATTAGATTGAAATGTAAGTGTTTCGCGACTTTTCAGCATCCGGGAACTTAGACAACATGGCGTTTCCCACTGCCACGGTTTTTCATCTCACCTGGGCGGCAGCTCCGAGCAGAGATGACGAAGCGAGGTTAAAGATGCATTTGAAAAGTTCACTGAAGAAGAGTTCCGGCAATGTTCTCGTCTGTCCGAATGAACAGTGCGTAGCTTGTGCGACGAACTTGTCCCTGTCATCGGATGCCAGCGAACCAGTGGCCTTTCCACAGAGAGGAAAGTTGTGTGCGCTGCGATTTTTCGCCACCGGTCGCTCCTAGAGGAGCGTTGGTCGCGAGGAGCACATCGGCAACTCTCAGCCAGCCATGAGCAACACTATCCACGAGGTGACGCAGGCCATCATCACCGTGGCTGCCAGGGAAAAACTGGCGGACTTCCAACTGACAACAGCTGCTAAGGATGAGGCAGAGGCGGAGTTTGTTATACGCGGTTGCATCCCAGGCGCGCTGGCGTGTGTAGATGGCACGTTGGTCGCCATTCACAAGCCAGAGGGATTCAGACTGGCCGACACGGCGAGCTTCATGTTCAGAAATGGCTAATATGCCCTGAACGTCAGGATTGTAAGTACCGTTAAGATCCTATCTTACTCGCCCATCGGAGCAATTGTTCAGTTGTGACGCCAATGCTGGAAAAAGTAATAATGCAACGAATAAAAAAAAACCTGCAGGGAACTGGGTGCGAGCTAGTTGGTGGCTCGCAAGGCCTCGGTACTGATAAGTGGCAATTATTTTGTGCGTGAGCCAGTTGCCGTCTTTATACTGACGTGCATGCGCAGTTGAGTCGTGTATTTTAGAAGTAATCGGTTATATAGGCAGCAGACGTGTCAGAAACACATACACGACAGGAAAGTATTTCTAGCACGAAAGTGCTTACAATCGCAATCGCATGAGCTGGTTTTGGCATTTACGAGTGTTTTTTCCCAAGAGCAACACGTAGGTTCTCACTTATTGATCATTCAGTGGAAGTCGTAGCCATGTGTACAGCAGAGGAGGGGTCGTTGCCCCCCTCCCCCCTCCTCAGTGTGCTACACCCTGTGTTTTCTTCTAAGTGAAGCTTCTTGTACCAATGACTACTAGTACTCATCGTTTCCTGCGTATGCGTAGAAAAAAAGGATTTTCTCTGAGTATAAGTGCAGCACTATTATCGCTCCTCATCGCAGGTGTGCAACGCATGGCTGCGCATCCTTGTCATGGACACGTGATGTGCCCCGACTCCTGGCTGTGGAAACACAACTCACTGCGTGCACGCCTAGCTGCACATCTGCAGCTTGGCGAATATCTGCTTGGTAAGTATTATTGTGTACTGATTGGGGCAGAGCACTCAGCTTTTATGTTTCTATTGCAAGAGACGCAAGGTATCACCCTCGAGTCATGGCTCCTGATTCCAGTCCTTGGCAGTCAACCGTGCAACGCATTCATGCGCAATGTTGTGGAAAGATGTATGGCAGTGTTGAAGAGCAAGTTCCGCTGCTTGCAGCACTTTCGAACGATGCTCTACAACCCTGATGGGGCAGCGCAAATCATCTATGCTTGCGTTGCTCTCCACAACATTGCATCGCATGCAGGCGACTGGACCTTGGACGACTATGTTGTGGACATGCCACCAGCTGAGAATGACGATGGGGAGCCAAGGGAAAGCCATATGCTCACACCACGCAACGTGCTGCTCAGAGACGGCAGCAGCGCAGCGCTGTCTTGGGCCTTTTTTTAAATACACAAGAATGGTGAGTTTTCATGTTTTCATATCATACACATAATTTACTTACACTGATTCTAGTGCATCTAGATATTAAAGGGCTGTGATTGCCATATTTCAATACACAATGTACTTACTCGTGCTTCAATATGACGCAAGGTGGCGATGTGAAAATGCTGCATTTTCTTTAAATGGCACATGAAATATGCAACAGAAACACCGTTTTTCATATCAGTCATCACAGTCACAACAGACTAGATTCGAGCAAGCATATATGAGCGGCACTCTGTGCTGAATGTTGCCATCACAAAATTGTGCGAACAATGCAGCAACGTCACACAATTTCTTTCATCATATTGCATAAAAATTGTGATACCATTAGTAACATGTTGCATGAACTAATGATACATAAGTCCGTATCTTCTCATAGTGACTGACTACAAGCATTAAATTGTGCATGCCAGGCTTGACGAGCGATTGTGCTCGTCAAATTGTGCTGGTTTTTTTTCATTGTCCTAAACATTGTATGAATGTTGAAATAACATTTGATTTGAATTCTCAACTGCAGTCATGCTGCAATGCTAAAAATTACGCAAATGAAGACAGCAAACAACAGGCGAGTTGTTTTGATAACATACAGCATAAATAATTGGCTCAGCAATCTCGTGGCTCCCAAACCATACCACGTTCAAAATTTATTCCCGCAACGTGCCCTTTACACTGAATACTAGATGAAATCAATCGCTGGCATGTTGCTGTGATGACCATTTTCATTTGTGAAACTGTGCGATGTGACGATTTACTAGCTTAGTGATCTCAAAATAGACTCAGAATGTAGTTGTTGTACTTGAGCCTCATTGTGCTGAAATCAAAATATCACAGTGAACTGCAAAACAGTTTGATGCCAGAAGACATCACATTACTACACTATGTGGTAATGCTGCATAAAAAGCCCAGTGAGCTAAAATTCACAGTTGGGCACTACAAATATCACAGAAACATTAACAGAAAATGTCAACTATACACTCGAGGTTTCCGTGTGAATGACTAGACACCTTTGAAATGTGGGGAAAAAACACTGCTACAGGAGCAGCTCGAACATACACTCAGAAATGCAAGTATCGAGCATAAAAAATGCTGTACTCTTTGTACAAAGTAAATGCTTACCTAAATTTAGTAATATGTACTAAATGCAAACAAAGACTGTATAAAATAGAACATGAACAGCAACACGTAAACATATCAAAAACACTAAACGAAGTTGAATGATAAAACGTTGAAAACATGGCAAAAAACAAAGCTACGTATGTGTCTCCCGAAGCGTATAAAATTGAACATGAACAGCAGCACCTAAACACATTGAAACCGACTAATTAATAATGAACGATGACAAGAAAAAACACATTGAACACATGACGAAACATTAAACTAAACTACGTATTCCTTTCTCGCAGGAAGCCTTCGGCCATGGCCCGTGCCAAGGAATGGACTGCCTACAGGACGCCATCCTGCGCCACTGCCGCCTTCTCCTGTGCTGCTGCCACACGCCGTGCTGCAGAAGCGATGCGGGTGGCTGATGTTTTCATCTCCCGCAGCACCTGCGATGAATCATCGTGGTGGAAATGTTTAAGTGAGCTGCCGGTAAATTTTTAACCATGTCGTGGCTGGAAGCAGCTGCAGCTGAATTGCAACGGGCACAACAATTTCCCCTCAGTTGTAGATCAACTGGCCTGATGGCGTCATGTGAAAGTGTGAAGCTTTGTGTACAAGCTATGCCCTCCTTGGGCGTACCAACAAACATTTGTTGTAACTACTCTCTATTAATCTCCTCAAATGCATCTCTCACCATCAAACAGTCATTTTCAGGGCTAACCAACCTTTTGCCCGGCAGTTTATCATTGCAGATATCCGATACCCTGCCGTCAATACAATGCATGGTTCCTATTTACGGCCTATGTTGGTTTCAGTCATCATAATAGAGCATGGAGAATGTTTGCGCCCCTTACGGAAAATGTAAACAAAGGGTCTCCTCACCTTGAGCACCTTGTCGCCTTGCTCAAGGCTCCGGTCCTGCGCTCAATGAAACATTAAGTTCTCATATGCTTGCGTGTTATTGTGTCACTGCCATCTGCAGCCGTTTCAGTGGCCTCCACCTCGATTTCCACCGCAGCAGTGGGATCATCCGCCTGCTGGAAAGTGTCGTAAGCATGATCTTTCTTTAAGTGGGTATTTCTTACTGCGGCTACTTTACAACCTTACGTACTAAACATCTGCGGAAATGTTCTGCAGCAATGCAGTGGTCATTGATATCATGTATTACCATTTAAGTGCATGCACTTGCCCGCAGGCATTGCGTGTTTTATGATAAATAATACTCCTTGTACTGCAAGGGCTTCACACTGAGATTTTAGTTATTAAACCTACCGACTGTTGAATTCTTTCTCCTGCGCTATATTCCCGTTTAACAAGGTTCCGCTAAAGGCACCCCTTCAAATATCAAACTCTCTCATGGCACCACTCAGGAACCCGTGATACTGCGGCGGCAGAGTGCTTACCTGTTGATAGAAGAGACCAGAGACGCCACTGAAGCGTGTCATCCCAGTCAATTGTAGAACCCGTCCGCGGAAGCCAGGCAGCCAACCCCCTCCAGTGCCCCTGAAAATATACACCAATGTCAAAGAACAAATCGCCCGCGCCATTTGACGGTCACTCACGTTTGTGCCTCTCTGATGGCGGCGGCGTCACGGCAGGTATCGTGCACCGTGCACCTGCGCCACCAAGCCTGCCACTCCTGCGCAGGCACTTCATGGTTCAACGCGTCGCTGTGCTCTTGCCACAGTCGCCACCGGTCGGCGACGGTGACGCTGTGTCGCCACACGATGGCTTTCGCCACGAGCTGGGCATGTTCGCCCATAAAGGCGAGGACCAGCGCGCGCTGATCCTTGAAATCGCGCATGAGCCGCCGCTGCTGTTGGCTACTGGTGCCGTTGCCCTCCGCCATGATTGCGCTCGACTGAGCCAACACCTTCGAAAGTGGCGCCGTTTAGGTTTGTATAGTGGTGGAGATATGGGAACAGTAACTGCTTGAAACGGGCTTGTATTCAGCGCAACTATTTACAGTCCCGCTAAATTTAGCGTCATTTCAAAACAATAACGAAAAAGATACGTTTTGATTGTGCCGTATTCCTTATTCAACTTTTGAAAACTAGCGCCAACACATTTTGTTAGTGAGCAATAATAATTAATCATTTTTCAACACGTTACAAACACTTTTCACTTTGCTATACGGTCCCCAAGTTGACATCGGAATGATGACGCAAGTCTTCAATTCTCTCATTGGCTGTTCACTTCCTCTTGTTCTCGCGACCGCTGCGGACCGCCCACTTTTTGACGTCACCGACAGATCGCCTCCGTCCGGATTTGGAATTTGTGTATAATTGCACCACTGATGTGCGTTGTGGCTCTACTTTCGCCATGAGCTGCGAGTCGACAAGGGCGGCGACTTTTGTTTCTATAATGGAGAATACTTTAACCTCAATTATAGCTTCAATATCTGGTGTGGTGAGTTTTGTGGCTAGTTGTTTAGCTTGGTGCTGTTCTTCGAATAGTCTAGTGAGCCTCTTTATGCTTGCATTCTGCGTCTCTATTATCTTTTCTCCTTCATGGCATTGTTTTACGAGCTTATCAACAACTGCGCCTTGTTTTTGGAGCTGGTCACGCTGGTTTCCAGAGCTTTTTGCTGATTCAAAACCATTTTTTTCATGTTCTTGAATGCAGCGGATTCAGTAGATTGACAATCTGGAGTGTTCTTTTTCTTCTGTGAAGTCGAATCAACGCGAGTTGTATCAGCTTAGCTGAGGCGTTGGGCGGAGAGTAAGCGGGGTCTTGTGCGAGACCAGGGGCGCGATAGCAGAATAGACCTAGACTTTCTTCGGCCGCGCTTGTCGTGGAATGGGCCGCAGGGGCTATGAGATGGTTTGTTAAGCTCGGTGACATCTTTACCGTGGAAACTGCAACCATCTTCTCGGGCTTTCGCCTTCTCGAGTGTTTGTTGTCTAACTTGGTAAGGTGTTGGGTTTGGTCTTAGCTTCTTCTTACATTCCTTGCCGGCGGTTTCTTAAGGCTGTTCGCATATTTTGAAGTTGGAAATACATTCGTTATCTGTGATGACTGCGTCTTGTCCGCACTTGTAACAGAGACCTTTTCTGGGTCTGGGACAGATGTCTTGTCGGTGCCCAATGGCACCGCATTTGCGACAGAACTGCACAGACTTTCGATAGGGTTTACAGCGGTAGTATCCACTTTGGTAGGTGATGTAGTATGGGACGTGTGGGCCTTCGAAAATGATGACGGCGGTGGAAGACTGACCAAGCATGCGAGCGCCAAGGACCGTGTATCGTGGGTCGACTCGGAGGCCAGCTACAATTTCGGCACTGCTGGTTCCTGGGAGAAGCCTGTAGATGACACCTCTGCATACGTCGTCGAAATGTCTCACATGGGGGTTCACACTGAAGAAAGTGCCACCTCACTGGATGGTAGCAATGCTTCGCAAGTTGGTTGTGCGTTCTGTGTCAGCGGTACTAGCAATGATAATGTTTTTAACGCTCTGCACTTGAACTCGTTGTCGTAGAAATACTGCTGTGTGAGACCGCTTGATTGTCTGATAGCGTGCGTAATTGATGTGAGACTCTATTTCAATAAGTCGAGTCCGGCTTGTGGCCTGTAGACGATTTTCAAGTCGTCTGCAGGAAAAGGGGGCATTTTTAAGTTGTGTTGCTTCGAAGCTTTTTTCATGAGAACAGGCTCTTTCTCGGGCTTCTCGTTGGATGCTTGAATCAGTTTCGGCGTTTTTTTTTTCTTTGCGTCCAACTTGTAGTCATTATATATGCTCCTTTCCTGTTGTTTTGCCACTGTTGACATCATACGTTCATGCCGATTTCTCCGTGGGCGTCTTAGCGTTCACTTCGGTTTGCATTGATGTTGGTTCTTTTGTGGCCCTGTAGTAGCCATCAACATGCTTTGAAAGCCTACGTGGCTGGTAACAAAGGGCGTCTCCCTCTAATCAGGTTTTGTGGTCGAGAAAGGAACGTGAAGCTCCTTCACAGGCCCGCGCGTTCGGCGGGTGTACATGCAACGCGGAAGATACATACTCGATACCCTCAGTATCAGGCCAACTCCAACCACTAACGCCAAACACACTATTCCGCGTGAAATACACAAGAATCTACACATTCCGCCGCTCCCTAAAAACATGCACCCTGTGCACCACGAGCAACGTCGACGACAGCGTGCAAAAACTCTCGAAAAACGATTTTCTACTTCTAAAGAAGTGCTCTACGTTGACGCTGCCGAATACAGTACCCGTCCTTTTTTCGCCCTCTCAGTTGTGAATTCGCTAGGTCAGATATCTGCTGCTGCTTCTATTTCTGCTTCCTCTTCTGAGGAGGCGGAAGAAGCAGCCATAGCTCTGGCCCTTACAGTTCCAAATTATTCACTTATTATTAGTGATTCAAAAACTGCCATCTACAATTTTGGAGCGGGTAGGGTGTCCAAAACAGCCCTCTCCCTCCTTTTGGCCCATCCCCCGCAACAAGACACGGCTTTAATATGGACTCCCGCGCACGCGGGCCTTGCCGGTAACGAGGCGGCTCACGCCAGCGCCCGAGGATTTACGTTCCGGGCGCAGGCGCTGGAAGAGCCAGGCCCCGTTTCGACAACGGCACCGTTTGCTGCGCGGGATCGCCTTTTAACATTTCACGACATCTGTAGTCACTACCGCCTTGGTCGTTTATCCTTACCGCCGCTAATGTCGAAATCCATACGAAGGCGCGAAGTACTGTGGCGACAGCTGCAGACTCACACCTTTCCTTCTCCTTACATTCTTCACCTCATGTACCCTTCTCTTTACCCGTCCTCCTCCTGTAAATATTGCTCCGCACAGAAAGCAAATCTTAATCATATCATGTGGGGGTGCCCTAAGCACCCCCCTCCACCGTCCCTTCGAAAACTAATTAGTAATGAGGAGCAGTGGGAGGCTGCCATGCGCAGCTTGAAACCCGACGTCCAGGAGGCCATCCTGGGTTGGGCAGAGAGGGTTGCGGAGGACTATCGAGCGTAGCAATCTCTCCTCATCTCTCTTCCACTGCACCTTTCCTTTACAAAGGAAAAATAAAGTTTATACCTACCTACATGCAACGCGAGCCACAAGTGCGAGACGCGCCCGCGCGTCGGTCGCGGCGTAAGGGTTAGCGGGGAAGATCTCGGCGTCGAGATGTTAAGAGGTTGGGGTAGATAATCACTCACCACTTAGTGGGAGGTGTCAGTCCTTTTTCTTGCAACTTGGTGAATTGGCCAGCGCAAAAACCTAGAAGTAGCACTGCGTTGAACCACAAAAACTAGCATGAAAAGCAGGAGCCCATGTGAAGTGCGGCCGCACTCCGTGGCCCACTAGTGGAAAAACCGTTGAACAAATAAAGCGCGCCGCTAGTCTCTGTATTATTTCTAGCTTCTTTTTAAGAGAAACTTGATGGAGACTCCAAGCAACGAAGGAATATTCTAGTACTGTTCTAAGGAAAGTGGTGTATGCAATATGTTTTACGACGCGCAATGCATCCTGCAGCTTCTTCCTCAATAGATATAACTTTTGATAGGCCTTCGTGCAAACGTTATCTATGTGCTCATTCTATGGTAAATTTTGCGTAATTGTTACCCCAAGGTACTTGAACTGGGTCGAATTTACCATTAGGTGTTCACCAATGCTGTACAAAAAGGAATGAATTGTTTTCTTTCTGCTGAGGACGACGACAACGTTTTATCGTTCTGTTGTCAGTTTTCTTGGCTGGTGAAATAGTTTCTATTTTATTTGTGTCGTCTTAGATCTTTGGCACCCAGCACGCCCAGTACTGGTCCTCAAGACCTCTGCTCTGCTGGGAGGACCCTCACTGCAAGTTTTGCTATGGAGGAGATGGTGGTGAACCTGCCTAGCGGCATGGGTAGACCTGCCACGGCAAGGAAGCGGCTCAGCTCTTCAGTGACGTCAGAAGCTGCCGATTCCGAGTCTGATGCTGCGTCGGAAAACTCGGGTGCATTTCTTCCTACTAAGCATCGACGGCCAAGACGGAAGTCGGCGGCATCGTCCTCAAGTGAAGAGACCGTTATATACAACAGCATCGTGCCTACGACAGTTGCTTATGTGCCTGTCAACGTAACGGTAAGCCTGAACACAGTCTCCAAACAGAAACTTCATGACTTTTTCGTCAAACTTGCCCCTGGTTTGATTCAAGAAGCTCGAGTGAGTCCCAGGAAAAATATCACTGCCGTAGACACAACAGATAAGAAGATGGTGCAAACCCTGCTAGGTCTATCTCAGTTAAACAACGTCAACGTGGGGGCTTTTGTTCCACAGGGCGTTAATGTAACAGCTGGGATTGTATAGGATGTATACCTAAAGCTTTCAGGCGATGTCTTGAAAAGTATGATAGTCTGCATGCCACCATGCAGAGTCTTCAGCGCTCGAAGGCTTCGCTTTTCGAAGTGTGTGAAGATTCTTTTCGGGTGCGAAAAGCTACCTAGTCACATAAAGGCTGAACTGGTGGGTTATCCGGTCTGACCTTTCATACCAAAGCCTCAACAATGCTGCTAATGTCTCAAGCTTAGACATGTACAGGGTTACTGCACAAGTGTTGTGGCCTGTGCTAAATGTGGCACAAATCACAACGTAAAACTTTGCAACATTTTGACATCTCGCTGCCTAACTGTAATGGCGAAGGAACACTTGGCAACGGACAAAGAATGTTCCAAGCTAAAGAAAAAATGAAGGTTCTAAAAGGGAAAGCTAAAAAGATAGCATCAAGAAAAAAGACGCCTAGCCATAGCACCCGTCAAGTAGCTGGCAACGGCACAACTGAAGACTGAAGATGCACCTGTACGTCCGAAGAAGAGTACAGTCAGACACAATCGAAGCGACGAAGGGAGGCGCAATTTCAGCATTTCGGCAACATCTTGGCCAGCGCTATCACTAAAGCCATCGGACGCAACCTCCTCAAAGCTCACGCCTCATAAAGTTTTGGAACCAGCTTCCACCAAGGTCATGCCTGCAGTAGAAAATACTGTAAACAGGGCACCATAAACGGCTCCACCCAACAATGATGCGCAACTGGTAACCATGCTTAAGATGCTTGGTAACCTCGTCAGATCTCTCATAGCGGGTCCTCAAACGCCAGCAACATTAGCCACACAACAGCTCTTGGAGGTTCTCGTTCCAGTTCTCGACAGTTTTCACTAAAAACAAATTGAACACCTGTCGCAAGCCCCGTCTCTACATGCTGCAATGAAACGTCAGGTCTCTACGACCGCGTCATTCTGATGTCGTTCTTAGGCTCCTTGCAATGAAGAATTCACCGGATGTTATAGCTCTCCAAGAAACCGATTTGAGAAATGACGAGCTACGTCTTTTAAGTTACGTGGGCGTTCACAGCAACACCCGATGCACGGTAATGGCGTGTGCATCGTTCCAGTTGACAGACACCACGCATCCACGAAATGCTTCGAAAGCATCATTGTACATACGATCTGATGTTCCTTTCCCAGTGATCGACGCAAGTGACCTCTGTGACGCCAACTTCAAATGTGTAGCAGTTGCTATTAATCTCAGTAACAACTACGACTGTGGCAAGCATATATTTTCGGCCAACGCGATCTTCGGACATCACATTGCTGGAGTGCCTGCTATCTCGGTGTGGCTCGTCGTTTCTGATGTGTGGAGATTTCATAGCCCATCATCCTCGTTGGTGTTGTCGCCCACAAGACAATCATGGAGTGGAAATCAATGAGCTTATTGTTAAACATGATCTGCAGACCCTTAATGATGGCTCATTCACATTTGTCGGCAGAGGAAAGGAACGATGCACCATTGATCTTGCCATATCAATGAGAGATGTGCGTCTTGCTTGGTCAAGCGAAGCTGACCCATGGGGTTTAGATCACCTGGCCATTTGGTCGGTTCCAGAGAATTCTTCCAGCAGCCAGAGTGCTGTCTACACAGTGACAAATTAGGACAAGTTCCGTCAGCTGATTGTGGGAGCGCCATCACACAATAACCTGTTCAAACTAGTGAGTGAATGTCTGCAGCAAGCTACAGTACGACGGCTACGACGCATAAACAAGCCAAACCCTGACCTAAAACTCTTGAGACTACGTGCTTGTCAACGACGTGCTTACCGGAGGACAAAGCGTTCCAAAAGAAGCTCCGATTAGACACTTTATAACCACTTAGATGTAGCCATTAGGTGGCACACAAAACAACTTCGTCGAAGAAACTGGGCCGGATTGTGTAGCTCATTGAATATGGTGAGTGGTTTAGGAGTGTATGGCGCATATTGAAGGCTCTCCGAACATCTGAGGTCTGCAAGAACCCAACTACAGCATTGTGCCTCGTGACTGGATGGGCACCGAAATTCTTGCGGAAAATTTTGCCAATATTTTCACCTGTCCTATGTCAAAAGACAACGCCATTCATCGTCTGTTACAATTTTATATGGACCTCCATCTGAGATGGATGAGGCTGAATTTACTCTGGTCAAGCTGCGTCTTGCACATAGCCTCTGTTACCGTCGCACCAAGCTTTGCGAAACATTGATGAGATCTTTCATCAAAGTATCCTGGATGAATACAAAAAAATTCCGCCATATCCACGAAGTGAATGATGATGAGTGGGCGAAGCTCCGGAGGTAAACCTGGTAAACCATGAATCCTCTGTACATTTTGCCCACTCGATTTTATTACATCGCTCCCCCTAGCGTACGTCGCCGCACTAAATCGAACGATTGCCTTCAACCAATGACACGCGCCATATGTGACATTATTCCTATTTTATAAGATCTCGCGTCTTTCATCAACTACAAGTACCGCTTTCTAGTTTATAACATCTTGCATCTTTTCATCATCAGCTACAAGTACCACCATCTAGTAAACACTACAAGAACTAAACGAGAGGTGGCTACATACAGGAGACGGTACCGCCATCTAGTGAACACAGCAAGAACTAAACTAGAGGTGGCTAGATACAGGGGACGGTACCGCCATCTAGTGAACACTGCAAGAACTAAACTAGAGGTGGCTACATACAGGCTACAGGAAACGCACAGCCCACGCCCTAAGGAGCTTCGCCCCTAAAATTGTGGCAAACGAGTCTGATTTTTCTGAATGGAAATTGTCTGTGGTGAAGCCAATTTTAAAGCCTGGTCACCCTGCAGAACTTCTGAAGCCATGCTGGCCAATATCACGAACGTTTAATGTTATGAAGCTGATAGAACGTATAGTGCTGTTTTGTTTGGACGGCAGATTACAGGAGCTCACTTTCTTCCCTGATGTCATGAGCGGATTTCGTCACCACCGTTCAGCCCTCGACAGCATAGCAGATCTTGTATCATCGCTTGGATCTGCTCGAGCAAACATACATTCAGCGTATGTTCTATTTCTTGAGATACAGCAAGCGTTTGCCCCGGTGCCACATAACGCGATAATTTGTGCACTGATGAATGGAAGAATTTCAGGTCGTCTGTTACAGTTTCTCCGTAATTTTTTATCTGAGCGCAGAATGAAAATGCGCATTAGAGAAGTACAGAGTCAACCTCGCGCTGTTAAATGTGGCGTCCCGCTAGGCAGCGCCTTGTCACCGCTTCTCTTTAACAGGATGCGAGAAGGTGGTACTTGGAGTGTTGACTAGATGGACGAACGGACACACAGGTGCATGGACGGATGCGCGGATGGCTGCACAGACGGATGGACGCATGAACAGACGCAGGGGTGGACGCATGGATGGACGTGCGGACGCACGAAAAGATGCACGCACGGACGGGTGGATAGATGCACGGGTGGTCACACTGAAGACTTGTGGACGGACGGAAGCCAGAACGAATGGAAGGACAGATGCTTCGCCCCACTCTCCATAATTCACCTCGTGGATATGCTGCCATTTTTTCGCACTCCTGCGTTAAACTCATTGAGGCTGCGGTATCTAATAACGCATAAGAAGTGCTTTGCGCCCGAGAGATGTTTTTAGGACTGCGCATGATGAGCTACGTAATTTGAAGGCAGCTCTTCGATCCTTCTGGGAAGTCTGGACGCGTGCTTAAGGACACATGCTCTCTTTAATACTAAAATTTCTTCAGACATCTTTTAGTTTATAATGGAGATCAGACTGCTGGTATCCTCTTAACTGCTTTTGCTGCCACCATCTTTTTACAAGCCATACCCTTTAGATTTTTTTTACAAAATTCTTTTAAGTCCATGTTAATGACCTCCAACGGTGCAGAAAAGTAATGCTATTGTACGTTGTGTACAATTACATTTGTACAATTACATTACATTATGTAGTTACATTACATTCTGTACATTATGTACAATTACATTATGTACATTAGGTGCAATTTCCTTGTGTACATCATATATTGTTATTGTACATTGGTTGAGTCAGCTGCCTAAACCTTATTTTATTAATCTGGCACCTGTGATGTGATCGTGCTTTTCTTCTAGTTACTTCTTTTAGGCCGAATCATGTGAACTGCTTGGTTATCTTCATGTCCGCACATCGGATGCCGTCATGACCACCCAAATGACAGCGGTTATAATAAAAATTGAATATTTTTAATTAGTGTAAGTGATGGCACTGTGATCAATCCTGCTTGTTTTAGTTTTAGAGCTTCAGTTTCTTCTCAAAGCTCGACAGCATTTACTGTTTTACACACCAGCTAGTGACATCCCCAATACGGATACTGCACCATCGTCTTTCGTTGAAGCTTTTGGGTGCCTTTAGGAGGGCCGGTGCTTCTTTCTCTGTTGTCATGCAATTCACTTCCGCTTCGTTAAACGTGTAGCTGCGGTAACCAACCACACAAAGTTAGCAACTACTTGGCAGTCTTTCATCTGACTATTAGAGTAGCGCTTCTATTCAGTATTGTGATTCATCTGTGTTCAGCTTGAAGGGCAGAGCAGTCTAGTAGATTAAATACGGGATCATGTCGCATAATTTTTTCGCAAGGCAAACCTCCCTATGGTTCCCCTCCTTGAGTTCAGTCTTTGATTTATCTCTTTGTGCAGCTGTCGGCTCTTGTACTCAATGTTATGCCATCTCTGTGAATTGATATGTGATGTTGACACAACTAAAAATACAGACTTCTTTTAGTTAATAATTGTTTATTTATTAAAGATATTTTCAAGGTCCGAAGGCACTACAGAAAGGAGTAGGAAAAACAATAATTCACAAGAGCAGTAAAAAGAAAAAGAAGAGACAGGGCATCTTGGACGGCGAGATTGAAATAGTTTTCATCGAATATGCAGGCGATGGAGGCGGGAAGGTGGTTCCAGGCAGCGCTTGTCTTAGGAACAAATGAGTCATTCCACAATCTGGTGCGACAGGATGGTAGACCCACCTTATAGCGATAATCGATCCTTGGTGATATGAAACTACGTGGATGAAATAGGGCGTCTTTCAAGTGGCTGTTAAAAGGATAGATTTTGTGAAAAAGGTCAAGGCGAGACATTTTGCGGCGCAATGAATAGTCAGGCAAGTTTAAGGTGTTTTGCATGAATGTGACACTGGAATGACGTGAATAGCTCGATAAGATGAAACGCGCTGCGCGATCTTGAAAGGCTTTGAGGGTTTCAATGATAAAGGCATGAGTTCTGTCCCATATGGCGCATGCGTACTAAGTTAGCAACTACTTGGAAGTAAGTTAGCGACTACTTGGCAGTCTTTCAACTCCCTATTACAGTATCGCTTCTATTCAGTATTGTGGTTCATCTGTATTCAGCTTGAATGGTAGAGCAGTCTAGTAGATTAAGTACGGGATCACGTCGCATATTTTTTTTTCGCAATGCAAATCTCCCTATGCTTCCCCTCCTTGAGTTCTGTCTTTGACTTGGCCACTCGTGATGCTGTCGGCTCTTGTACTTGATGTTATGTCATTTTTGTGACTTGCTGTGTGATGTTGACACACCTAAAAATGCAGACTTCTTCGCATGCAACTGTCCTAAAAACAAGTAAAAATGTCACTGGACAGCAGGTTGCTGAACTCAAATTTTAAAACCAATTTTTTTTTCTCCTCCGCTACTTCTTGGCTGGCCCCTGAAGCAATGTGGATAAGTGATCGGAGCTGGAATACTGCCGCGTACTGCTGCTAGGCTTAATATGAAGTACTGCAATAAGGACAGCATCTGCCTCTGTGGACATTTTCTGAAGGTGTTTAGTACACATAATTTCTCATTTTGCTTGTCAAGAAACTATTGTGCAACATAACCTTTTCTAACATTTGAAAATGTAAAATGAAGCCATGAAGTGCCAGAGCAAACCTGCTCATATGGAGACTTAATGATGTCGCGACGTGAAAATAACAGGATACAGGACGACGATGCGACCCGGAAACACAAGGTCTGTATTAAAAGAACAAAAAAGCAGCCACTTTGATGTCGTCTTCCTCGGAGCAAATGTGGGTGCTGTCCACGCTCATTACTTTGTCGTCCTCTATCTTCTTACCCGGCCTTTAGCTGTGACATTAGCGTCACATTCAAGAAAGCATCGTCCCGATGCTTTATATATAAAGTGGTTTGTACTCGCTGGAAACGCATAAGTTCATTCAGAAAAATGAGGTTTCATCCGAGCAACTTCTGGAGCACACCTTCGGCGCCTTAATGAGTGCGCAGTATCAGGAACAACTTCATAATAATGTCACTGAGATGTCGTAGAACTTTATAGGGCCCGAAGTACCGTCTTAAAAGTTTTTCCGAGAGGCCACTGTGCCTAATAGGAGTCCATATCCAAACTTTCTCTCCTGGCTCGTATGAGACTAGTCGGTGACGAAGGTTGTACCATCTTGAATCGTAGTCCTGCTGGCAACTAATACGTAGGCGTGCAAGCTGTCGGGCTTCTTCGGCAAGCTGGGTGATATAATCAGTATCCGTCTCGTCATTTTTGCACTCGTGCGGCTGTCACACCGGTCCCGTTAATTGGGGAGGCGATCACCGGGCTAATTCCAAGAGCCGAAGTATCGGCCCCCCGAACCGCACCACGAAAGCGTGGACAATTTAGAAGTGGTCCTTTTTGGCGCGCCAGCGGACGCCGGCTGTGGCCCAAAGAACAAGTCAGAACCGAGAGTTGATAAACAAACAAATTATATTCTCAATAATGGCAGATCGAAAACAATACACAAAAATGCACACTCCACAATAGTTGCATATTATATGTCACCAATCAAACCAATCAATCAACGTACTACACGATACAATCAGCCACACTTGAAACAACGGACACGGACAACAATACGCACTACAATGCAGTCGCATGCATTGAACAACCCAGACACTTAAAGACTAAAGAGATAGAAAACCTATTCAGTCCAAAGTTCTTGGAACCAACGTCTAGATGATACTCTTCCGAGAATCACTCACTCAAAGTCCAGCGTTGTTGTCGTTCCGCAGCCCTCGAAGTTTCTCTTCCAGGAAACCTCCCGTCTTCAATTGGCCACTCTTCAAACTTCAACTTCTTCGCCGGAACACGTCGGCTTCACACACGCAGCTGTTGCCACGCGTCTTCGCTCGATAGCGGTAAACACACGCTCTTGCCTGTAGCTCGAGCCTTCACCCACAGGTGGAAGTCCTCTTCATCTCCGGCTTCGTCCCTATGGACCAAAACCTTCGCCGACTACACGGCGGAATCCCTACGCGCTCTGGCGCTCACTTCCGTCTCCTCCTGATCTCTCATCTCGGCTGCTCGGTTAAATACCTTGCGCGCGACATTCCAGACGGTTCTCGTCATTTCGTCGGCGCGATAAGCAGCGAAGGCTGGGGAGAGGTGCGAGGGTGTACGAGGGCCGTCCCCGACAGATGAGTCGACCCGGCATATACGCCCCGTTCCTTCTGGAAAAATCGAGTGCTTGCTCGGCCGCCGTTGTTGGGTGAGGAGGTTTGTCGCTGAAGCCACGCTTCTGCGGGGGAGAGCGCGCGCCCGGGGAGCCTTGGATGTTTGTTTCCTCTTTTTTTTTCTTTTGACCTCGCGGCGTTTCTCCCGCCCGTTGTCGCAAGAATTTGGCGGCGCGCTCATTTTTAGCGCTCGTTCTGTGACACTGCCCCCCACTTTAAGAATATTATCTCATAATATTCAAAACCACACAAACGAGCGCGAAAAGTCACCACACACTCTCACAGACTGTAACCTAGTCCGTCGCTCATGACACGTCACGTTCACAATAGATCACTTAATACAATTGTACATTGTAATTCAATTACACAACACGTGAAACATAGCCACAGGTACACGACTACAACACTTCATCACTTGTTCCAAACAATACAAACGTACAAAGTTCTCTCATTACAACAATTATACAACACTATACATCACATCACAGCACAGAACACTTTGACTCGCTCGACATACAATTGAGACACAGGATAACAAGAACATTAACACAACATATGTCACTCAGCACTGCCAAACACATTCTGATTTGACCTCAGCACTTATCCTGTGTACTTTGAGCTGCGCTTGCGCCCCTTTTTGCGGTGCTCGCTCGATCTCTTCTTGTGTTTCCACGTTCTTTTTCGGCGAGCCCCTTCCAACGACGATATCTGAGGCGTCGTCTCAGCCATCGTTGTCTCTTCCGACACCGTTAACGCGTCATTACATTCGACGGGTCCTGTTTGTTTATTTACCCGCTTGATCATGCCTCTACATTTTGCCCGGCTAGCCAACTCCGTCTCCTTTACACTGTCGGTCGGTTGAGGTCGTGCCGACGTAAGTCCAGATGCTCGGCCCGTGAACTTATTCGACACGATCGTCTTCTCCTTCGCTGTCTCTTGCGCCGCAGCTTCACCTTGGGCTCTAGTGAGATCCGTCACGGGATGCTCCTCCACTGTATCTTGCGGCCGCTGTGTTGGCGAGGGCTCTATCTTCGGGTCTTCTCCCAAACATTCTGGATCACTTGGCCCTCGCGCCCCGTCGATGTTTCCGATGACAAGGTCATACAGGGGGGTCGTCATGCATAAAGCAGTAACCTTCCCGCTGAAGTATGGGGTTTCAACCTCAATTTCTGCTTCGGGAAGCATCCGAACCGTACGGTCAATTAGGCAAACCGGTTTCGTTCTGCCTGTCAACTCACTTTCCCGTACCAAATTTCTCCGCACGATAACCGTGGAGCTACCGGTGTCTCTTAGAACCGTAATCTTCTTGCCCGCAACCTTTCCAAGCAGTGTTGGCATTCGCTTCGTAACACCGGTCGACTGTTTTGACATTACAGCACCAACAATAAAAATTTTCTCCCCATTTTTCAATTCTACGAATCCGTCGGTGACGGCATTATTATCGGATTTCGGTGCTGCTTGCACACATGATACCTGGTGAGTTTGACTCGCTCCGTTTCGGCATGCATCTGCTTTGTGCCCAGTCTGACCACACTTGAAACATTTTACTCCCGTAGGGCTCGTAAAGATTGTTCGACAGTTTTTCGCGCGATGACTCACTCGGTTGCACAAAAAATATCGCGGAATGCTCTCTGGGGCACGCTTCTTTTCTTCGGGAACCAATTTCTTCGAATCACCAGGACACTCCTTCTTGACCTTGGCCAAATTAGTACCACCTTGCGCTTCCAAGAATTGATCAGCCAATTCAAGCATTCCTTCAAGTGACTCAGCCTTCCTCTCTTTCAAGTACAGCGACAGGCTCGGGTGGCAACTAGTAAGAAATTGTTCTCTAATTAGGAGCTCTCTAAGCTCATCGTAATCCTGCGCTGTCCCTGAAAGTTCAATCCACCTGTCGAAATAATGGCTAAGTCGGGCGGCATACTGCGTAGCCGTCTCACCATCAGCTGGCTTTCCTGTCCGAAAGCTGTCCCGGAATCCTTCTACAGTAAACCTAAATCGCTTCAGCAAAGCAGCTTTCACCTTTGCATAGTTGGCTGCATCGGTCGGCGTCAGCCTACCGTACACACTGAGCGCTTCACCACTCAAGCAAGTACTCAAAGCAGTTGCCCATTGATGTTCTGACCAATTCTGGCTCTTCGCAATCGTCTCAAATCGGTGGAGGTACGCGTCTAGGTCGTCCTTCCTTTCATCAAACGCTACGAGCAGCTTGCTTGGGTTCAAGCGGAAGCCGTGATCTTCCTGTTCGCTACTTTCAACTCTAGCTTGGACGGGAGTTTCACTTCGCTGTTGCAAACGGAGCCGCTCGAGTTCCATCTCCTGCTGCCGCTGCCGCTCCCTTTCCTCTCTTTCTTCTTTCAGCTGTCGCTCCTTTGCCTCTCTTTCTTCCTTCAGCTGTCGCTTCTTTGCCTCTCTTTCTTCCTTCAGCTGTCGCTCCCTCGCTTCTCTTTCTTCTCTCGCCCTTTCGGCTGCCAACTTCTCTCTCTCCAGCTCCAACTTCAATTGCTGCTCTCTTTCTTCCTTCAGCTGTCGCTCCTTTGCCTCTCTTTCTTCTTTCACACTTTCAGCTGCCAACCTCGCTCGTTCTAACTCAGCTGCTTTTTCTTCCTTGGCCCTCTCTGCTGCCAACCTCTCTCTCTCCAACTCAGCTTCTTTTTTCGCTTTGGCTCTTTCGACCGCCAACCTCTCTCGTTCCAACTCAGCTGTTTTTTCTTCCTTGGCTCTCTCAGCTGCCAACCTTTCTCCACCGCCTCTTTATCCTTCTGGCTTACCCATTTCCGTAGTTCGGCGCCGGAAAGACCCATCTTCTCACCAAGCGCAACTAACTTTTCGAGATCCATTGTGTCTCGCAACTCGCAAATAAAACCTTGCTGCGTGCAAAAAGTATCTGCCTAAATCCGTCTATCAGAACACTCCCCTGCCCTCGTTATTGAGAACACTGAACAACACACAAAATCGTTCCGATAGTACTATCAACAACTCGAGGCTCTTTCTCACTACTTTGGACACACTGTGCACCAAAAGGTCCTGTTTCGCGGACGCCAGAATAATTGTCACACCGGTCCCGTTAATTGGGGAGGCGATCGCCGGGCTAATTCCAAGAGCCGAAGTATCGGCCCCCCGAACCGCACCACGAAAGCGTGGACAATTTAGAAGTGGTCCTTTTTGGCGCGCCAGCGGACGCCGGCTGTGGCCCACAGAACAAGTCAGAACCGAGAGTTGATAAGCAAACAAATTATATTCTCAATAATGGCAGATCGAAAACAATACACAAAAATGCACACTCCACAATAGTTGCATATTATATGTCACCAATCAAACCAATCAATCAACGTACTACACGATACAATCAGCCACACTTGAAACAACGGACACGGACAACAATACGCACTACAATGCAGTCGCATGCATTGAACAACCCAGACACTTAAAGACTAAAGAGATAGAAAACCTATTCAGTCCAAAGTTCTTGGAACAAAAGTCTGAATGATACTCGTCCGAGAATCACTCACTCAAAGTCCAGCGTTGTTGTCGTTCCGCAGCCCTCGAAGTTTCTCTTCCAGGAAACCTCCCGTCTTCAATTGGCCACTCTTCAAACTTCAACTTCTTCGCCGGAACACGTCGGCTTCACACACGCAGCTGTTGCCACGCGTCTTCGCTCGATAGCGGTAAACACACGCTCTTGCCTGTAGCTCGAGCCTTCACCCACAGGTGGAAGTCCTCTTCATCTCCGGCTTCGTCCCTATGGACCAAAACCTTCGCCGACTACACGGCGGAATCCCTACGCGCTCTGGCGCTCACTTCCGTCTCCTCCTGATCTCTCATCTCGGCTGCTCGGTTAAATACCTTGCGCGTGACATTCCAGACGGTTCTCGTCATTTCGTCGGCGCGATACGCAGCGAAGGCTGGGGAGAGGTGCGAGGGTGTACGAGGGCCGTCCCCGACAGATGAGTCAACCCGGCATATACGCCCCGTTCCTTCTGGAAAAATCGAGTGCTTGCTCGGCCGCCGTTGTTGGGTGAGGAGGTTCGTCGCTGAAGCCACGCTTCTGCGGGGGAGAGCGCGTGCCCGGGGAGCCTTGGATGTTTGTTTCCTCTTTTTTTTCTTTTGACCTCGCGGCGTTTCTCCCGCCCGTTGTCGCAAGAATTTGGCGGCGCGCTCATTTTTAGCGCTCGTTCTGTGACAGCGGCAGCATAGCATCCAGCATAGTGGTGACTTCACGATCATGAAAAAGGCGGAATGGCGTTGTTCTTGTTGTTTCATGATGAGCTGTGTTATAGGCGTATGTGACATACAGCAAGATCTCGTCCAAGTTTTTATGCTCCACATCGACGTACATGCAGAGCATATCCGCAAGTGTCTTGTTGAGACGCTTCCTAAAAACATTCGCTTGCGGATGGTACGCCGTTGTTCACCGGTGGGATGTGCCACTAAGTCTTAAAACTGTCTGTAATAGTTCGGCTGCGAATGCAGTTCCCCTGTCAGTTATTACCACTGATGGAGCGCCATGCCTCAGGACCACATTCTCCACGAAAAATCGGGCTGCTTCATGCCGTGCCTTTCTCTAGAGCCTTGGTTTCGGCTTAACGAGTGAGGTAGTCGGTGGCTACAATGATCTATCTGCGACCTGCCGACGATGTGGGAATCGGCCCAAAAGATCCATTCCGACTTGAGCGAATGAAGTAACCGGCACGTCAATAGGATGGAGGAGGCCTGCTGGTTTGATGGGTGGGACTTTTCTGCGCTGGCAATCAAGGCATGTCCGAACATAGTGCTGGACGGTCGCCGTCAGTCTTGGCCAGTAGTATTTCTGCCTCACTCTGCACAGCGTACGCGTGTAACCTAAGTGACTTGATGTTGGTTCACCGTGGCATGCCTGTAATACTTCACTCCATAGAGAAGTTCGCACGACAAGTAAGTATTCGTTTCCACGTGACGTGAAGTTCATCTTATACAGGACGTCGTTGCCCCAGAAAAACGACGAAAGCCCTCTCGCAAACAGTCTAGGTACAGCTCAAGTGGGACCCTCCAAAAAGCAAGATATGGATTCTAGTTTCGGGTCATATCGTTGCACCTGTGCGACAGTAGCCGTGTTTACAACTCTAACAAAGGTTGTATCGTCATCTCCTGCCGTTGCAGGTTTGTATGGCGCACGAGAAAGACAATCGGCGTCTGAGTGTCGCTCCCCCGATCTGTAGACCGCCGTCATGTCAAATTTTTGAAGCTTCAGGCTCCAGCTCGCCAACCGTTCGAAAGTGTCTTTTAAATTTGTTAGCCAGCAGCGGGAGTGGTGGTCGCTGACAACACTAAAAGAACAACCCTACAGGTAAGGGCGGAAATTTATTACCACCCACACTACCGCTAGGCACTCTTTTTCCGTGGTGGAATAATTTTCTTCCGCACGTGAAAGAGTTCTGCTCGCGAAAGCAATTACTCGTTCAGCGCCATCATGCCACTGCACGAGTTCAGCTCCTAAGCCGACATTGCTAGCGTAGGTGTGCACTGTTGTCGGGGCATCATCATTAAAGTGTGCGAAGACAGGTGGCTTCTGAAAGTGTCGCCGCAGCTCGTCGAATGCTTTTTTGGTTTTTGCTGTTCTTCATTTCATACGAATGCGACGTCTTCTTTGGTATGGCGGGTCAATGGCGAGGCAATGCGCGAGAAGTTTTCAATGAAGCATTGGTAGTACGCACACAGTCCTAAAAACCATCTGACCATCTTTTTGTCACTTGTCGCTCGAAGTTTGTAACGGCAGCTATTTTTTTTAAGGTCAGGCTGCACACATTCACTGCTGACAGGATGCCCCAGGAACAGAAGCTCTTCAAAGCCGAAGCGTCATTTTTCTGGCTTAAGTATTATACCAGCTGAACAGATAGCTTAAAATACTCAGTGCAGTCGCCTGACGCGTTCGTCGAATGTGGTAGAAAATATGATGACGTCATCTAAGTACACTAAGCACGTCTGCCACTTGAGGCCTGATAGTACGGTATCCATTAGCCGCTAAAACGTTGCCGGTGCTGAGCACAGGCCAAATGGAAGTACCTTCAATTCAAAAAGGCGATCAGGTGCACGAAAACTTTTCTCCCGGTCTCTTTCATCCACTTCTATTTGCCAAAACCCACTCCTTAGCTCCATCGACGAGAAATTACGCACATACCGTAGTCGATCGACTGAATTGTCGATACGCGGAAGTGGGTAGACGTCTTTTTTTGTCACCTGATTGAACTTGCGGTAATCCACGCAGAAACGTAAGATGTCGTCTTTTTTTTCACTAATACAACCGGCGAAGCTCAAGGGCTTTCTGACGGCTGAATAACGCCATCTCCAAGCATCTGTCGCACTTGGTTTTCGACGGCTTCACGTTCCCGTGTAGCTACCCGGTACAAGTTTTGCCCAATGGGTCTGGCCAAGTCGTCCGTTATAATTCGATGTCTCGTCAGTGGCGTTTGATGGACCCTAGACATCGAAGAGAAATAATCTTTAAAATGGGTAATAACCTGCAGGATGCTTTGCTTCTGCGCCGGCAGAAAACGTGGGCCTATATCAAGGGTCAGAGGCATCGGGGGCAAATCAGTTGAATTAACTTTCTCAAGAGTCAGACAGTCTGTCATATCAGCGAGCTCTTCCATGTACGCGACGGCCATACCCCTCGTCAGATGTCGGCGTTCACAGCTGAAGTTCGTAACAAGTACGTGCGTGTGTCCGCATTTTATGCTCACGACGCCTCTTGCGACAGATAAATCATGGCTGAATAGCAGTGTTGGAATTGGCTCGGCGATGTTGTCAGAATTTCTCGACGTGTCACATGTCACAGCCACGAGTGCACTCGACCGCGGTGGCATGGTCACGTCTTCGTTGAAGACGCGCAAAGGTTTACGTCGCTGGTCTGTACAGGGTCCATCCGAAACTTGACCTGGGGCCATCCAAAACGTAGCCGATCTCTCGGGAATGTTGATAACAGCGCCGTATTCACGCAGGAAGTCCATGCCCAAAATTAAATCTTTGCAGCAGTCCGATAACATTACAAAAGTAGCGACGAAATCTGAACTGCCGATATGAATTCGAGCGGTACATTTGCCCGTCAGCGTCACCAATTGACCCCCTGCGGTTGTTATGTTCGGGCCCAACCATATTGTTCTGACTTTCTTTAGGAAGTCAAGCGTGTTTACGGCGGATGATAGAGAAGTCCGCCCCAGTATCTACGAGCGCTGTTACTGGGCGTTCATACAGATGTCTAGATTAGCGCTTACGATTTTCATTGATGCCGGTGTCGTATCGTCTTTGCTATCGTCTTTGCTATCGCGTCGCAGTGAAGATGTTAGAGAGTTATAGCATCTCGATTGGCGGCAACCTTCTCCCCCATAGGTCGCGGCTGTTAGTTTCTCCGGCGAGGGCTAGGAGATCTGCCCCGGGCCACCTCGGCGTAACTGCGGTGCTGCGGCGAGTTAGGTGCAGGTGAAGGAGAGCGGGGTCAACGATACGGCAAATCAGGTTGCTGTGCTTGCGGGCCTGCACTGCTGCCACGGCGGTTATCGAAATAAGCACGAAGGAAGGTTTGTAGAAAGTTCTCATGTCTATGGTCACGGTATGGGCGAATGCGGAAAACGTGGCCGGCTTCTCCGCAATGGAAGCAAAGTGGTCGACGGTCAACGGTGCGCCACAAGTCTGTCTTACGAATGAATGGTCAACTGGTTGGTATTCTTTGCGACCAAGGTGCAGATGTCGGTGGAGTGTACATCCGCGACGTTTGCATAGGTACGTTAGACTGTGGAGACGGTAGCGGCAGATTAGAAGCTGGGGCCCACGGCTCGTTGTAAGGCCCTTGGCTGACGTTGCGATAAGGCAGTGATTGATTGATATGTGGGGTTTAACGTCCCAAAACCACTCTATGATTATGAGAGACGCCGTAGTGGAGGGCTCCGGAAATTTAGACCATGCGATAAGGCAGTGGTGTCACGTTGTACGTCACTGGAGTGAATCGACAAATGGCCGGTGCGTAGCTTACAGACCGCTGGTCTGAAAGCAATTCAGGCAACGAAAATGCTTGACGTCTTCAAAGACCTCACCGTGAAAGGTCTCGTGAGTTTGAGGCTGCTCAACAGTAAGCTGTGAAGGCCCTCTAGTAGCCATTTTTCCATGCACGGTATGTTGCTGAAGAAGTTCGAGGGGAATGGCCTCTGGACTAAGGCCTCGCTGTCGGCGACTATTTATTTATTTATTCAATACTGTGGGCCTTGTCAGGCCTATACAGGAGAGGGCGTACAGAGCAATAACACTTCATATCGAAAAGTTGAAAATAAAAGAAAAATAACGATATGACAGGATAAAGCAATAAACGAACAATGCACATGAGTTTCACTAAAAAAACTACTTAGCATGATAACATCAACGGTAACATTGATACACAGATGCAGGCGGTTAAGCACATGTAGCAATGTGCGAGCACATGGGCGATACACTGTTTCAACCTTTATTTCGGCAAAGATAACACAGGATTTATTGCAATGCCTCTAAATAAATTTCCAACAGCGATGAAAACGATTGAGGTGATTGTGCACCGACAACGTCGTTCGGCAAGTCATTCCACATCTCTATAGCTGCGGGGAAAAAAAGAATACTTCAACGTGTTACAACGTGACAGGAATGGGCGTAGGCATTTGTCATTGTTAGTTCTACTGGAGTGACGGTGCGGAGTTTTAAGGTAATCGTCCTGATTTAAACTTACCAGGTTGTTTAAAAGAAGAAAGAATCATTTCAGGCTGGCTAATTGTCGTCGGCTAGCAAGAGTTGCGACACGTGCTTGCAAGCGCAGCGCGGAAACACTCTCTCGCCTGACATACTTTGAAAAAATAAACCTAAGAGCCTGGTTTTGAATTTTTTCCAATGCATCAATCATGTTCTTTTGGTTCGGGTTTCAAACTATTGCTGCATATTCCAGGACGGGTCTAATGAGCGTCTTGTACGCTGTTAGTGTAACTTGCGGGGAAGTTCCGGTAAGTTTACGCTTTAAAAAAACCTAGTTGTTTAAATGCACTTGCAGAAATTTGAATAATGTGGACATCCAACATTAACGATAATTTTATTGTGATATCGCCCACCCTGTTCAATCTTGTCATGGTCGGGTTGTCCAAGAGGCTCTCATGTATCGAAGGCAATAACCACACAATTTACGCGGACGATATTACCATTTTGTGCACAGGTGGCAGCGACGGGCAAGTCGAGCGGTCTCTGCAGGAGGCCATCGACACCACGGAAGATTACCTCCATCCCACAGGCCTGAGGTGTTCCCCAAGCAAGTCTGAGCTTCTCCTTTACCAACCCACTAGGCGAGGGCCCAAGCCCAAAAACTGGCAGCCGATCTCGAAGAGTGATATCAAGCTCTACACCGGAGATGGAAGTGCAATACCCAGAGTTGACTCCATTCGGGTCCTCGGCATGACCATCGAGTCCAATGGTTCCAACGGCAAGACTATACTCAAGCTCGCCACCAAGACGAATAACGCTGTTCGGCTGGTTCGGCGGGTGGCCAACCGCTACCAAGGCCTAAGGAAGACAACCTAATCCGCCTGGTCAATGCCTTTGTGCTCTGACACTTTTCATATGTCGCGGCCATGCACAATTGGCAGCGTGGCGAGCGTGACAAGATCAACGTCTTGCTCAGAAAGATTACCAAGCGGGCCCTCGGTATCCTGATCAGGACGCGCATCGAGCGCCTGCTCCAGCTCGGAGTACACAATACGTTGGAGGAGATTGCCGAAGCGCAGGAGCGGGCCCAGCTCGCGCGCCTTTCGGGCTCCCAGACCGGCAGACATATACTCCGAGAGCTCGGTCACTCTCCGGCTGAAGTGGACGAGAAGATGAGACAGGTACCCCGTGAGATTCGTGACCTCATCACCGTGGCACCGATACCGAGGAATGTCCATCCCGAGCCCAATCGTGGTAGGCGACGGGCTAGAGCTGCCACACTTCTCAAGCAGATTCACAGTGAGGAGCACGGCGTCAGCTTTGTCGACGCGGCCGCGTACCGTGGAAGCCGCGCCTTCTCCGCAGTCGTCGTCGACACCAAACAACAAATCACCAACTGCGCATCGGTTCACACTGACGATCCGACGGTTGCCGAGCAAGTGGCCATCGCCCTGGCCATCCTGGAAGGTGAGAGGGAGGTCATCTATAGTGACTCTAGGTCAGCTATTCGCGCTTTCGAGCGCGGTGTAATCTCCAAGAAAGCCCTGCGCGTGCTCCAAAGTGGTGGCCGCGACGGCATCAAGCACCACGTACTGATTTGGTTTCCTGCACATGTTGGACAGGTCCAAGGCGCTCCCCACAACCTCAACGAGTCTGCCCACGAGGCCGCGCACGCACTTACCGACCGCGCGGGTTCCGGGCAACGATTCGGGGCCAACGGGGTTGCGGAAAACAGGGACGCACCTGCCACGTACAATGAAATAACAAAATATTTTTACCTCGCGTGGAGACTATATCCACTCCCTCATCCAAATCTTAATAGGCCACAGGCCCTTACGCTCAAACTACTGCAGACCGACACGTACCCTAACCTGAGATCCCTTCACGCTATTTATCCTGACGTGTTCCCCAATGACGCTTGCCCCGAATGTGGGGATGTATCCACGCTGGCGCACATGCTCTGGGAGTGCAAGGCAATGTACACTAACCCCAACACTACATCGGTCAGGTGGGAGGCGGCCCTTCGCAGCTCCCTCCTGGCCGAACAACTTTGGGCCGTCCAGCAGGCCCGCGGAGCGGCCGATAGGCTTGGCCTAACGGTCCCGACGTGGGAGTCGCCCGCTGCGCGCTGACGCGCGCCTTGCAGGACCTCAATAAAGTTTCGCAACCAACCAACCAACCCCAGGTACTTACGGCATTTACGTGCTTGATGTCTGCCCCAGAAAAGTTGTATTGAAAGTGAAGTGGTGTCTTTCTATGGGAAATTGTAATGCACTTGGTTTTGTCTGTATTAATTTGCATACCATGCTTTTCACACCATTCCCCAATATTTTCTAAATATTTGTCAAGTTTCACCTGGTCTTCTGTTGTGCTAGTGGGAGAGTATATGACGCAGTCATCTGCAGAAAGCCTCATTGTAATACCTGGTTTCTTAGCAGTGTAGATGTCATCGATGTATATGAGAAAGAGTGTTGGTCCTAGTACGGACCCTTGGGGAACACCTGAGAACACGTCGGCACGGTCGGACTCGACATTATTAAAAGAAACATACTGGGTGCGGTTCAAAAGATAAGCGGCCATTCAATGGACTATTTTTCAGTTAACCCCAAATGATTCAAGTTTTTGTATGAGCAACGAGTGCATGACGCGGTCAAATGCCTTAGAAAAATCAATATATATTGCATCTATTTGCAGTCTAGAATTAATAGCTAAAGCAAAGTGATGAGTAATCTCTAAAAGTTGTGTCTTGGTCGAAAGCTTCCTTCTAAAACCATGTTGGTTCGGATAAAGCAGATTATTTTCCTCTAGATAGTTCATAAGTGCTTTGTTTATTATACGCTTCATTAGCTTGCAGCATGTACTTGTCAGTGATATTGGCCTGTATGTGTTTATAAGTTGTTTGTTCCCACTTATATGGATAGAAATTACTTTTGCACACAACCAATCATCAGGAAGCACCGCTGTTTCTAATGATAAGGAGAATATCTTTTGCAGAAAAGGGGTTAGCTGAGCGGCATAGTGCTTACGAAAAGCATTAGAAATTTCATCTGGGCCTTCCGATTTTTTGACATCGAGTTGAAGGAACAGGTTAAGTATGCCAGACTCTTATTGTTAACTCTGGCATGTGATTTTCACTGTTAGACGATGGTAAAAAAGAAGGCTGCGCACGCGTGAAAACTGATTGGAAGTAAATGTTGAAATAATCCGCAATAATCCGTGCATCTTCAACAAGACTACCCGATATTTCCATTTTAGTTACTGTGCTATTTGGCTTTGATAAGTACTTCCAAAATTTACGTGCTTGATTTGTTATAAACTCAGTCAGAGTGCTTGAGAAAAAATGGTCTCTTGCCATCTTTATTTCCGTTTTTAAGTGGCGTGAAAGGTCATTGAGCGCAGCGGATTTCTTTTTATGTTTGCAGAGTCGTTGTTTTTCTTTAGGTGGATTATGTTTGTCGTAATCTACGGCGTTTTACGCTTAGTTTTTTTTAGCTTTGTAGTTATAAAGGTCGATTCACAATGCGTGGTTCCAGATTTTAGTTTGTTGAATAGATCCACGACACCCGATGACGTAATAAAAAAATCGTCTTGTGATGCTTCAAAAAAATCTCTAACACTTTCGTAGTTCACTCTGTAGTAATCTTTAACTGATATGCGCGTCGTTGCGTGTGATACGCGGCCGCCCATGCCATGAAATGTCAACAGAATGAGCTTATGATCAGAGATTCCCTCTTAAATGCTTATTTGTGGTGTTATGAGCCAAACACAAATGCAAGATCAAGCATTGAACATGCCGACCCGTGGATGCGAGTCGGTTCTATCACCAGCTGTGTCAACGAGTGACTAAACATAATGTCAAAAAGTATATCTGAACCTTTAACAGCAGTATTTCCGATGGCAAAAGTGTCCCAGTTTAATCCCGACATACTAAATCACCAGTAAGTATTAGTTTCGTTTGCTCACCTATACAGCCGTGAAGAAAATTCTGTAGCGTTACAAGGTATTCATCAGGAGCACCCGGAAACCGGTATACACCACCAATGGACACAAGGCGTTATTAATTAGGATTGAACACCACACACTTTCGTGACCAGCAATGCCACTTTCTTTATGAAAAGGCGTGTTCCGTTTAATGGCGATGGCTACGCCCCCGCCACGGCTATCCCAATCTCTACGAAGCAGTGCATATGCTGGTGGCACTATCTCTGAATCGTGAATATCAGGGTTTAGCCACGTTTCCGCAATGACCACTACATCAGGTCCGTACAAAAGCAACAGTTCTTCCAACTGCTGTGTTTTGTTTACGATACTTCTTGCATTAAGGCAAAGCAGCGTAAGTGGCTCTTTTGTTTTCTGTCACGCTTGAGAAGTGCTTGCCTTCTTGTGACAATCGGTACAAGCACGTTTCACAGCTGCCATTTCATTTTCTATCTCATTCCATGTGAAGCATTCTCCATTGATTTTAAGTTTATCGTAAACTAATGTCACCTTATCTCCGTTTCTGGGATTCAGCGCACACTCCTGCCACAGCTTCCTCCGAGTTTCACGAACTAACTTAGCATAGTCTTCCGATACAGATATGGCTGTATTTTTTAGTTTATAACAGTTTCATAATACCAGCATTTTTACTGTAAAATCATAGAAGCGCAACATCACCGGCCGGTCGCAGCTAGGCTTCCGAAGACCGAGCCTGTGCACACGCTCAACAGATCTCACTTCGATGCCCAACATCTCAGAAAATATTTCTCGCGTCACGTGTTATTGCACCATTTCTGGTTTTTGTTGTGTTTCTTTAATACCATAAATAATGATATTGTTTCGGCGGCTTCTATTTTCTAGTTCTTCTATTTTGTTGCGCATTCTTCTATTTTGCTGCGCATAGCCAATACGGTTGCTTCACATTTTTCTATCTTCTCCTGACATTGCTTTAATGACGTAAGGGTACTTTCAATCTGAGATGGCCTTAGCTGGACATCTTTAAGACCCGTCTTAAGAGCTGTATGAGATGTCTTAATTTCGTTGACGGCCTTTAGTATTTGATCTATTTTGTCAGGACCTGGGTTCTCTTCTACGTCACGACTCAGTTGCAATAACAAAAAAATCACGCGAACGCACTGAAGGTAGCAAAACAACATGTACTGTGTGCTTGGCAGCACAACTAGTTCGACGTAACTAGTTTTAGTACATTTAACAAAGGACCGTTTATCACCAACCTGTATAACGAAGAGCACATAGTTTAGCATGATACTCCGAACGGTGCCACCAAGCCCAGTGAAGCGCGCGCGGGTCATGTTCGGCCTTTCATGCCGTCCCGCTGATGTGCCAGATGTCGCTGGTGCGCCAAAAGGATCCTCCGGACGTGACGTGCGAAGCGTCACATCATGAAGGGGTTCTTTCTGCTATGCTGTTAGCGGTAGCAGCGTCGTTCCAAAGTGCACGTGTTGGATACTTGATGACATCGGCGTTGTGGCGGAATGACCACAGCAACCCAGCAGGGAAGCACGTTCAGTCCCGTGAAAGCCAAGGCATACCTGTATAACGCTGTCGGCGACTGTAGCGCTGTCGGCGACTGTAGCGGTGGACAGGAGTATCCACTGCAGGAACGGGTCGCGGTGGCAGACTCGAAGTGCCAGGGCGTGGAGGTGTCCCAAGCATCAGTTGGAGAACTCCCGCACCCCTACTAATGTCGTGACGTGAAAATAACAGGATACAGGACGACGATGCGACCAGGAAAAACAAGGTCTGTATTGATGATGATGATCACGATGATCCTTGTTACTTTGGCGCGCACCCATAAAGGGGTTAATGACGACGAAGTGTCTATTTCATAGAACGCTTGTACCCTTGTCTCAAATTTTCTGCTTGTTTTACCGCGAATTCTGGGAGCTGCCACTCCCTCCTTGCGAGAATAGATGAAGAAGCCTCCCAGGATTTTCGAGGTGGACAACCGCTACGTCTGGCAGCGGCTAGGAAACGTGGGACCACCTCAAGTGGCACAGAGAGCGAGGCAACGGAGCTCTATTCCGACGGTTTTGAGTCATCGGATAACGACTACACAGTCGTCATGAGCCGCAATGCAAAAATAACAATGCTACGAACATTGTCGACGACGAGTATATCCACCGTGCAGGCTACCGCACAGCGTTGGCTACACACTATACTATTCATTGCTGCGGACCCTTCAGCCAACCTACGGTGGCTCAACAGGCAAGTCCTCTCTGCATACCTCGAAGGACTCGCTCAGAATGAGATTAAAGACTCATCAACTCACGGAAGAATGTTCTGGCAGTAGATGTTTTACACCGTAGTGTGCTGCAAAGCCTACAGAACATCTCGGGAATCGACAGAGTCACAGTTAAATCAGTGATCCCCACTGACAGTAAGGGCAGTGTTGGCGTCATTTATGACGTGGACATTTCCATTCCTACTGACGATTTCCCTATCTTGATAAAGCCAGCTACAGACAACATCCTCATCAAGCACATCGCAAGGCTTGGTCAGTCACGATGCCTGAAGATTGTTTTTAAAGGAGACAGTCTTCCCCCCCACACGTCAAAGTTGGCCACGTTCGCCACCAGTTCTGTCCATACATACCGAAGCCCCTACAATGCTTCAGATGTTTCAAGATAGGACATGTCAAAGGAGTGTGTATCAGCATTGTTGTGTGCCCGCGGTGTGCCGAACCTCATTCAGAAGACACCTGCCACGCAACTGCGTTCAAGTGCTCCAATTGCCATGGCGCTCATAAAGCGTCGTCTAAAGATTGCCCGCGAGTGCGAAATGAACGCGCGGTGCTGAAACGCATGGTGCGCGACAATTCAACGCACAGGGAAGCCGCTGCTCCTGTCAGGCGACGTCGGCATCACCACAGAAGATCATCACGCAACGTGACATCTGCCGATAGAGACACGTCATCTCAAGCAAGAAGAACTGCCCCCCCCCCCCATTGTCAAGCTGTGCGAAAACGGATACACTGAAAACAAAATCAGGATCAAGACTCCCACCTCATAAAGAGTGACCATCACTTCCACGAACACAGCCTGTTTTAGAGGTGCATCAAATCCCGCCAACCTCGATGCCATCACGAATCGCTGACGAAAAGACAACTGAGGATCGCCAGGTCATCAGCATGTTGCACACCCTTATGAGCGCAATGCGCATGCTCCTAAGCAACATGAACACCCGATCAGCGCAGAGCGCACTCCAAGTGCTGGACACTTTGAGTCCGGTGCTTGCAGCTCCAAGGTAAAACGATGGCCTGCAACATGTTATCCTTTTGAGAGGAGGTCAAGAACGCATCTGTCCTTCAGTGGAATGCCAGAGGACTTAGGGCGCGTATGTCTGAGTTCCGGCAATATGTATTCACGAACCAGTTCTCCATAATTGTGATATGTGAACCGAACCTGTCAGCTCAGATGAGACTGTCTGGATATGAGTGTTTTATGTCTTCTACCCAGGGAGAGCGCAGCAAGGTCGTTGTGTTCATACGGCGCGATTTAACTTATGTGCATCACCCTGTACCCCCTGACGAAGAAAACCAGTACGTTTGCCTAACAGTAAAAAACAAGAAGATCATATTCACCATCATCGGAGCCTACTTACATCCATCAAGTCGTCTAGACCGTGAGCGCTTGCGCGGAATTTTGAATTCAACTCTCCAGCCATGGGTGATACCTGGCGACTTCAATGCCCACCACTACTTATGGGGAAGCTCCAGGGTCAACACTAGAGGTAGACAGTTAGTGTCTTTCGCTTCTGAATGTGAACTTATCCTCGTGAATGACGGCAGCCCTACTTATCTGCGTGGATCGGCCTATAGCAGTTGCCTGGACCTCACTTTTGTCTCACGCTCGTTCGCCAGCAGAGTGCACTGGTTTTCAGATTTGGAAACAAGGGGTAGTGACCACATCCCAACATACCTGAAGATTGACGGCTTTCCAAGTCTGAAGTCCTCCAGAGCCGTCCAGTGCAGCGATCGAAAAAAATACAAGTTAATCATGGAAGACCATGTTGGCGCCTCACCTTTCAACCTAGAGGACGCAATAAAGAGTGCCCTACAGTCAACGACGCGTTCGCTTCTGGTGAGCTCATCTCCCACTGATATGGACATTGATCTCGAAAAACTCCGAGCGATTCGTCGTCGTGCAGAACCACGTTATAGACGCACAAGGTCACTTGATGATCTGAGAGTGACCAGACGCACACGAAAGAAAATACAGCGTCACATGGACAAGTTGGACAAGCAACGATGGGTATCTTTTTCCGAGTCTTTGCATCCCAGAAAGCCTCTGTCACTAATCTGGAGAACTGTCCGGGGTCATCGTACAACCATTACTCAGCGCTACCCATTAAAATCTCTGGCACTTCACTTACGCTGCGAAGAGATTGATGTCGCAGATTCTTTCTGTCGAAGGATTGCCTGCGGCTCAAATTCAACTGGGACAAAGACGCCCGACTTTTCTGTATCCTCACGTGATCCCCGAATGTAGATTTCGTTTTCAATGGACGAACTAAAGGCTGCGCTTGCTTTGTGTAGACGTTCTTCAGCGCCAGGACCTGACGGCATCGCTTACCGCACTCTGTGTCACCTAGGAGATCAAGCTCGGCAGGCACTCTTGCAGCTGGCATGGTTCCACAGGAATGGAAGTCAAGTCGCCTGATTCCACTTCTCAAAACCGGCAAGTCACCCTTGGACATTTCCTCTTACTGCCCGATTGCCCTCGCGAGCTGTGTGGAAAATGTTATGGAAAGGATGATTTTAACGCGTCTGGAATGGTACTTAGAGTTCTACGAAATATATACAGATGCCATGTCCGGGTTCCGACGAGGCCGCTCGTCAATTGACAATGTTGTTGACTTGGTGACATATGTAGCACACCAGGAGGCCTGCAAACGGTTATCTGCTGCTCTGTTTCTTGACGTGAAAGGGGCATACGACAATGTCACCCACGAAGCCATTCTCAGTGCATTAGAAGGAGTGGGACTCGGTGGCAGGATATATACGTGGGTTCAGAGCTACCTACAGAATAGATCATTTCACGTGCAAACAGAGAATGGCCCGACACCCGAGTTATACTGCAGTTGAGGAGTCCCGCAAGGCGGAGTGCTAAGCCCGATGCTGTTCAACCTAACACTCATTGGACTAGTTGGCAGGCAACCAAGCAGTGTACGACTTTCCATTTATGCTGATGACATCTGTGTGTGGACATCAGGTGTGACTCGACTTCAACTTCGCGCTCGACTTCAAAAGGCAGCATCAGTGACATCGCACCACCTACGCGAACAAGGGCTCGAAATCGCAAGTGGAAAGTGTGCAGTCGTGGCTTTCACCAGGAAACCAATGTCCGCTTACGGCATATCAATTAACGGGCAGTTGGTGTCATGCAGTCGGAGTCACAGGTTCTTAGGAGTCGTAATCGACCGAAACCTGTCTTGGACACCCTCCGTAAACTACATGAAAAAGCGGCTGACGGCCGTTTGTCCCTTATTCAGGTTTCTTGCCGGGAAAAGTTGGAGAATGTCGGTCGAGTCTATGTTACAGCTATACAAGGTATTATTTATTGGATTTCTGCGGTATAGCCTACCTGTTATATCTAACACGTGCAAAACGAACCTGTGCACAATCCAAAATATTCAAGCTCAGGCGCTTAGGTTATGCCTTGGTTTACCCCACTGCGCATCGACAGTTGAAACAATTGCCATTGCACAGGACTACTCGATCATGACGCACATCACCATTGAAACGATGCGTACGTACCTCAGGCAACATGCTAGGAATCCTTCCCACCACTTGTCAACCCTCGCTACTGAGAGGCCACGCACGAAATTTAGTGCAATTGTCTGTGCACATCATGCGTCGTTTACGTCAGGTTTTACGCCTGCTGAGAAAGTGGTGTATCCTCCGTGGTGCCTGACACTTCCGCAAGTACGCCTTTCGATTCCAGGATTACAGAAAAAATCAAATTTGCCTTCATCAGCCCTAAAAAAATTGAGGTTGAACCTTCTGCACGAAATGTACAATAACCACGTGCACATATACACTGATAGCTCAACCACAGCGCCTGTTCTGCTGGTGCGGTGGTGATTCCAGCTAGAGGAATCACTTTGCGAATCAAGCTGTCACACGCCACTACGTCTACGGCGGCAGAATTTGCGGTTTTTCGTGGCGCCCTAGAGTACATCAAATCTCAGAGACCGAGTAAATGGGCTGTGTTTTCAGACTCGAAACCGGCCCTACAGAACATGCAGTCAGTCCTTCGACGAGGTTGCCATGAACAGTTAACTTACGAAGTTGTCAAGCTTCTTCACCACGTCACAGAAACAGGCCACGAGGTCAAATTTGAGTGGCTTCCTGGCCATTGCGGGATCAGTGGTAATGTTTCTGCAGACAACGCCGCTCGCACATCGCACCAAGAAGAGCACATCCTTCCAATTCCTTTGTCAAGGAATGACGCTGCAAAGCAACTTCGTCACCTGGCACGTAGTCTGTGTCTGCAGGAGTGGAACACCCCAAGCATAAGACATACGAGACTCTACCAAATAAACCCTCGACTGGAATTTCGACCTCCATCCGGACTTCGTCGACGTGAAGCCTCGCTTCTTTGTCGCCTTTGGCTGGGGGTTGCCTTCACAAAAGCATATAGAACCCTCATCGGATTGACCGACAATGCGGAATGCGACGTCTGCTGCGCGAAACAAGACATGGACCATCTGATATGCCATTGCCCTCGATTTGCTTCCGAAAGACAGAAGCTTTCGGACGCATTGCGACAATTTGACGATCGGCCACTCTTTATGCAGATGCTACTGGAACACCGTCCTCGCCTTTCGTTGGCTCAGAAAGTAGTCAAAGCTGTCTTGTGCTTTTTGAGGACTACAGGCCTACGTGGCAACCTTTAACTTTTGTGTAGTGCCGCCGCTGGATACGCACCAGCCGATAGACTGACAATCCTTTTTTTCTCTCTCTCTATTTTTCTTCTCTTTCCCTCTCTCTCATCTTTATGTCCCCCTCCCATTCCCCCAGCGAAGGGTAGCAAACCGGGCATGTGCCTGGTTAACCTCCCTGCCTTCTCTCTTGTTGTTCATTCCCCCCAAAAAGGGCGATCGGCCAAGAACCGGGCGACAGGATCTTTAAGTAAAAGGCAATGGTTTTACAAACAAAAACTAATTTTGGTCTGAAAAAAAAGTTATAGAAAGAAAAGCCGAAAATTGAAAAAGGAGTGCATGTGAGCAGGTATCGATGCAGTCTATCAGATGCGATTTGAGACGTAGGTAATGGTAAAACAGCAGCTGTTATGGGTACCAGGCCATCGTGACATATACCTCAGTGAGATTGCGGATGCACTAGCCACAGTATCTCTTAGTGGTCATCTTATCCCGATTTTGCCTGATACGGCTTACGCGACAGCAATAAGGTTTAGAAACCTCTGTTTGCATGAATTCAACTGCTACTCATTGGATAAATATCGAGATTTCGCACATATAAGACGCTGCTTGAATAGACAGTGGTGCGCAACACGGCAATTTGAAGTTACTTATACAGGATTGCGTTGTAGAATTCCGTAACCAAATTCTTATTTGCATAAAGTAGATCTAAATCCGTCACATTTATGTTAATTTTTGCGAAGAATTGGAAACAATACATCATTTATCTTTATTCTGTCGCCAATATTCTTATCAGCGGAAAAGATGCCTGGTAGCTTCACTTGAAAAATTAGGATTAGAACTAAATGTCGCAGTAATTTTATCATTTGGCAGCATTAAATTTGGTTATAGCCACAGGGAAGTCTGCTCTGCGGTATTTGACTACATAATTGAAACAAAGCGATTGTCAGAGTTAAATGCTTTTACACACACACAAACACACACACACACACACACACACACACACACACACACACACACACACACACACATATATATATATATATATATATATATATATATATATATATATATATATATATATATATATATATATATATTATGACGTCTGGGTTGAGACAGCTTTTATTCAGCCAAGGGCTCAGCAGTGAACGGGCAGTCTGAAACCGAGCGCGCACACACCCGATGATGATTGTGAAGATGAAGACAGGGACCCAGACGGATGATGATGATTATGATAATGCATATATGAGAATAAGCGCACAATGAATGCCCACACTAATTCCCCCACATTGAAGCGGCCAACCTGGCCGTAGCAAGTCAATGTGGCAGAGAACGTCGCCTGAAGGGCTTCATGCGAGACACGTGCACGATCTCTGTGGTGTGGTGACGGTGGTCTCTTAAGACGACAAGTGGGGTCACACGATAATTAACGGGCGAAGTCTGTTAGATAACTATGTAAGGCCCAATGAAGTGTGGCTGGAAATTGTCACACAGACCAGGTGTACGAATAGGTGTGAACAGGAGCACCTCGTCACGTGGTCAGAAGAGTACAAGGTGTTGGAATGCGCAATAAATGACTTTTCGATCTTGCTGTCGCGCTTCCGTGTTGATGCGAGCACTATCGCAACACCAGGCTAGTATTGAAATGTATTTCTTGCTGGAAGACGGAGACGAGTTGACGTCACTGTTGAAAACGGAAACGTCGAGGAAGAAAGTAGGGGAACGTCCATAAACGAGGTAGAACGGGGAATAATCGGTGATGCGCTGAACGGCCGTGTTGTAAGCAACAGTGAGGAGTGGTAGTAGAGTATTCCAGCTTTTGTGATCTGGACTGATGTAGACTGCTATCATATCAGCAGGAGTATGGTGAAACCTCTCGGTGAGACCGTTGGTCTGAGGGTGGTAGCTTGAAGCTGTGTTGTGTGTTAATCCAGAGGCACGCAATACTTCATTTAACACTTCTGACAGAAACATCTTTCCACGGTCACTCAGCAATACACGAGCGGCACAGTGGCGCAGAATGATGGCGTGCAGAATGAAGCCGGCAATTTCCGAAGCAGAGGCAGTAGGTACAGACGTTGTCTCCGCATAGCGGGTCAAGTGGTCGAAGGCGGTCACTATCCATCGTTTGCCAGTAGATGTGACGGGAAGAGGGCTGTAAAGGTCGATACCTACATTCTCAAATGACGTTGTGGGGCACGGAACAGGCTGCAGAGGCCCGACCGGTGCAGTTGTCTTGATTTTACGACTCTGGCACGAGACACAGGAACCGACGTAGCGCACGATGCTAGCAGAAATACCGGGCCAGTAGAAGCGACCTCGAATGCGATCGTGAGTTTTTTTAATACCAAGATGTCCGGCAGTCAAGTCATCATGGAAGGCTTTAAGCACGTCAAGTCGAAGAGGGTGTGGTAACACGGGAACCCAGCGTTGACCATCAGGGTGGTGGATGTGACGGCACAGAACTCCATTCTCCAGCTTAAATCGCAAGAGTTGACAACAATGCCGCACGTTAGGTGGATGGGAAGTTCCTGAGAGCTTGTCCATAATACGCATGCAGTACGGATCAGACAAATGGCAGGAGTGTAGTGTGCGCTTGTCGTCCGATAATCGCTGGTCTATTGAAGCGTGCGCGAGCGCTGCAGTAGAAGTGATGGCCGAACTTTGACCGATGATGAGCTGGGTATTTGGTAGCAAGCAGCGCGAAAAGGCGTCGGCGTCTTGGAGTTTTCTACCTGACTTCTAAATGATATCGAAGTCATACTCCTGTAAACGTAGAATCCACCGACCCAAGCGTCCAGACAAGTTCTTCAACGTGGAAAGCCAGCATAGGGCGAGGTGGTTTGTTACGATCGTGAAATGACGACGGAGATAGAGATGGAACTTTTGCACTGCCCAGACCACAGCCAAGCACTCTTGCTCAGTTATGGTGTAGTTCTTCTCGGTCGCGTTCAGTACTCTACTGGCATATGCAACTACTTTCTCTTGTAAAGAGGTGTCGCGTTGAAGCAGAACGGCACCTACACCACGGCCGCTAGCGTCCGTATGTAGGATGGTCAATGCGGGCTCATCAACGTGACAGAATGCAGGTTCGTATGTGAGGGCACACCTTAACAGGTCGAATGCCGTTTGACATTCTTCCGACCACAGAAAGGGCACTTCGGAAGCAAAAAGCTGGTGCAGTGGAACCGTGATTGAATCGAAGTTTCGTATAAAATGGCGAAAACAGGAGGCGAGACCAAGAAAACTTCTTGACTCCTTCAGCCTTTCGGGGCGCAGAAAGCGAAGCACCGCTGCAATTTTGTCCGGATCCGGCCGAATTCTGTCTTGGCTCACGACGTGGCCCAAAACCTTGATAGCTTTTGTGGCGAAACGGCTTTTTTCGTGTTGAGTTGGAGACCAGAGGCGGCAAGGCACGTCAGAAGGTCATCCAAACGTTGCAGGTGCTGAGGAAACGTTGACGAAAATATGACGATGTCGTCCAAGTAGCAGAAACAGGTCTTCTATTTAGGGCCGCGCAGCACGGTATTGATCACGCACTCAAGTGTAGCGGGCGTGTTGCACAGCCCGAAAGGCATAACGTTCAATTCGTATAGCCCGTCGGGGGCTGCGAATGCTGTTTTCTCTTTATACTCTTCGTGAATAGGAATTTGCCGGTATCCGGAACGCAGGTCAAGGCTAAAAAAGTATTTCGCGCCTTGTAGAGAATCAAGGGCGTCGTAAATGCGAGGCATTGGGTACAGGTCCTTGCGAGCGATCTTGTTGAGCACCCTGTAATTGACGCAAAAGCAAACGGAACCATCCTTATTGCGAACCAGAACCACAGGCGACGACCAAGGGCTAGATGAAGGGCGAAGTACCTCTCGTTTGAGCATGTCGGCTATGTAAAAATGTTTTCTTTGATGATTTTTCTCTCAACAGGATACACGCGGTAGGGCCGGTGGCGTACAACAGATGTTCCGACTGTGTGGATTTGATGCGTTGTAGTAGTAGTGCGGCCCAACGTCGAGGAGTAAACATCGAAGGAACTTGCCTGTTTCCTTAACAAAGCAAGTAGCTGTCGCGTCTGTGAAGGTGTCGAGTCGTCGCTAATGGCTGCAGTAAAGGTGGAAAAAGAAGCAGGCTCATCCCTAGGGCTGTCGTTAGAGGAGACGGCATGAAGTGGCACGAGGCACGCAGACTCGGGATCCGTCACGCAGGCCACCGTGGTGTTATTCGGAAGTAGAAATTTTTCAGATGTTGTATTCACAGCGGTGACAGTTGCGGAACCATTGAGAAACCGAACTACACCGGAAGCTAGAATGATGCCTTTACCGACGCAACTAAATGATGGTGAGACCAAAACGTCGCCATTGTCGATGTCCTTGGAGGTAATAGTTACAATTCGCTGTTCACCTGGTGGTTATTCGGTATCTTACGTAGCTGTCAAACGCAGTGGCCTCCGGGAGTCGTCGTTGAGCATGCAGTCCGTGTCGGGGCAGTTGACGACGCGTTGGCCACAGATATGAGTGCGGAGGCAGAAAAAAGAAAATCCCTCTCTAAAATAATTGGTGAGAGCAGTCAGTCAGGACGGCGAACTGAATGTGGCGTTGGATACCATCAATAAAAACGCGGGCTGTACAGAAAGCGGAAGGGCGAATGGTATACCCCTGGGCAGCAACCAACGTGGGTCCATCGTAAGGGGTCATCACTTTTTTCAGACGTTCGTCTAAATAAACACGCATAAGAGAAAATGCTGCACCCGTGTCCACCAGAGCATCCACGTACACTCATTCCACCACCATCAAAATCATGTTGCACGGGCCTTGTGGAGGAATATCAGTCCTAATTTGGAATGCAGTTTTCTCCTCAGAAACTGCATCACTTAGTTTTCCGAATGACTAGCAGTGACGAATGAGGCAGGCCGAAGTGAGGAGGAGGAGCGGCGAAAGGGTGATGGTGAACAGCGTCTGGAGCTCCGGCTGTACCGAGGTGCAGGTGCACTCAATTCAGGCGGAGAGGGTGACAGGTGTGTAGGTGATGAATGACGTTAACCTTGATAGTAAAAAGTATCTCATTCACGCATGTCGTAACCGCGGCGCTCTTCTTTCTGGCGCTTGCAGCAGAAACGAGAAATGTGGCCCCGATACCCACAGTAATAGCAAACTGGGCGAGATGAGCGCCAGGGAGAAGGTTAGAAACTATGCGGAGTACCCGAAGAGAGTGTGGTCAGTTGTGTAGAGGAAGAGTCAGGCGGGATCGAACGCAAGTTGTGGGGAGAAGCGGCAGCGACCGACGCATACGAGGCAGCCGCAACGTCGTGTTTACCTCGCTCGGATGCATAGCAGCGACCTGCGCGTAGGTTCGTATGAGCCGAGACGAGGATGACTGGACGTAAGCAGGAGAGTTCAGAGATGTGAGTTCCTTCCTGATAATGTCGCGTAATGCCGCTTCAGTAGACTGTGGAGAACACGGTGGAGAAGGTGTGAAACACATTTTCTGCAACTTTTCAAGTATTATGTCTCTTATCAAGTCACGGAGAGGTCTGTTAGATTGTTCGCCTATGTCTGGTTGTAGAGGAACCGAGTCCAGAGTATCGAGGTGCTGACATGTCGTGACGACGTCGGCTATGGTAGCCGGGTTCTGAGCAACCAGGGCATTGAAGGCAACACGGCTTATACACACACGGATGATGATTATTATGATAATGCATATATGAGAAAAAGCGCATAATGCATGCTCACATCCCACAATATATATATATATATATATATATATATATATATATATATTGTGGGATGTGAGCATGCATTATGCGCTTTTTCTCATATATGCATTATCATAATAATCATCATCCGTGTGTGTATAAGCCGTGTTGCCTTCAATGCCCTGGTTGCTCAGAACCCGGCTACCATAGCCGACGTCGTCACGACATGTCAGCACCTCGATACTCTGGACTCGGTTCCTCTACAACCAGACATAGGCGAACAATCTAACAGACCTCTCCGTGACTTGATAAGAGACATAATACTTGAAAAGTTGCAGAAAATGTGTTTCACACCTTCTCCACCGTGTTCTCCACAGTCTACTGAAGCGGCATTACGCGACATTATCAGGAAGGAACTCACATCTCTGAACTCTCCTGCTTACGTCCAGTCATCCTCGTCTCGGCTCATACGAACCTACGCGCAGGTCGCTGCTATGCATCCGAGCGAGGTAAACACGACGTTGCGGCTGCCTCGTATGCGTCGGTCGCTGCCGCTTCTCCCCACAACTTGCGTTCGATCCCGCCTGACTCTTCCTCTACACAACTGACCACACTCTCTTCGGGTACTCCGCATAGTTTCTAACCTTCTCCCTGGCGCTCATCTCGCCCAGTTTGCTATTACTGTGGGTATCGGGGCCACATTTCTCGTTTCTGCTGCAAGCGCCAGAAAGAAGAGCGCCGCGGTTACGACATGCGTGAATGAGATACTTTTTACTATCAAGGTTAACGTCATTCATCACCTACACACCTGTCACCCTCTCCGCCTGAATTGAGTGCACCTGCACCTCGGTACAGCCGGAGCTCCAGACGCTGTTCACCATCACCCTTTCGCCGCTCCTCCTCCTCACTTCGGCCTGCCTCATTCGTCACTGCTAGTCATTCGGAAAACTAAGTGATGCAGTTTCTGAGGAGAAAACTGCATTCCAAATTAGGACTGATATTCCTCCACAAGGCCCGTGCAACATGATTTTGATGGTGGTGGAATGAGTGTACGTGGATGCTCTGGTGGACACGGGTGCAGCATTTTCTCTTATGCGTGTTTATTTAGACGAACGTCTGAAAAAAGTGATGACCCCTTACGATGGACCCACGTTGGTTGCTGCCCAGGGGTATACCATTCGCCCTTCCGCTTTCTGTACAGCCCGCGTTTTTATTGATGGTATCCAACGCCACATTCAGTTCGCCGTCCTGACTGACTGCTCTCACCAATTATTTTAGAGAGGGATTTTCTTTTTTCTGCCTCCGCACTCATATCTGTGGCCAACGCGTCGTCAACTGCCCCGACACGGACTGCATGCTCAACGACGACTCCCGGAGGCCACTGCGTTTGACAGCTACGTAAGATACCGAATAACCACCAGGTGAACAGCGAATTGTAACTATTACCTCCAAGGACATCGACAATGGCGACGTTTTGGTCTCACCATCATTTAGTTGCGTCGGTAAAGGCATCATTCTAGCTTCCGGTGTAGTTCGGTTTCTCAATGGTTCCGCAACTGTCACCGCTGTGAATACAACATCTGAAAAATTTCTACTTCCGAATAACACCACGGTGGCCTGCGTGACGGATCCCGAGTCTGCGTGCCTCGTGCCACTTCATGCCGTCTCCTCTAACGACAGCCCTAGGGATGAGCCTGCTTCTTTTTCCACCTTTACTGCAGCCATTAGCGACGACTCGACACCTTCACAGACGCGACAGCTACTTGCTTTGTTAAGGAAACAGGCAAGTTCCTTCGATGTTTACTCCTCGACGTTGGGCCGCACTACTACTACAACGCATCAAATCCACACAGTCGGAACATCTGTTGTACGCCACCGGCCCTACCGCGTGTATCCTGTTGAGAGAAAAATCATCAAAGAAAACATTTTTACATAGCCGACATGCTCAAACGAGAGGTACTTCGCCCTTCATCTAGCCCTTGGTCGTCGCCTGTGGTTCTGGTTCGCAATAAGGATGGTTCCGTTTGCTTTTGCGTCAATTACAGGGTGCTCAACAAGATCGCTCGCAAGGACCTGTACCCAATGCCTCGCATTTACGACGCCCTTGATTCTCTACAAGGCGCGAAATACTTTTTTAGCCTTGACCTGCGTTCCGGATACCGGCAAATTCCTATTCACGAAGAGTATAAAGAGAAAACAGCATTCGCAGCCCCCGACGGGCTATACGAATTGAACGTTATGCCTTTCGGGCTGTGCAACACGCCCGCTACACTTGAGTGCGTGATCAATACCGTGCTGCGCGGCCCTAAATAGAAGACCTGTTTCTGCTACTTGGACGACATCGTCATATTTTCGTCAACGTTTCCTCAGCACCTGCAACGTTTGGATGACCTTCTGACGTGCCTTGCCGCCTCTGGTCTCCAACTCAACACGAAAAAAGCCGTTTCGCCACAAAAGCTATCAAGGTTTTGGGCCACGTCGTGAGCCAAGACAGAATTCGGCCGGATCCGGACAAAATTGCAGCGGTGCTTCGCTTTCTGCGCCCCGAAAGGCTGAAGGAGTCAAGAAGTTTTCTTGGTCTCGCCTCCTGTTTTCGCCATTTTATACGAAACTTCGATTCAATCACGGTTCCACTGCACCAGCTTTTTGCTTCCGAAGTGCCCTTTCTGTGGTCGGAAGAATGTCAAACGGCATTCGACCTGTTAAGGTGTGCCCTCACATACGAACCTGCATTCTGTCACGTTGATGAGCCCGCATTGACCATCCTACATACGGACGCTAGCGGCCGTGGTGTAGGTGCCGTTCTGCTTCAACGCGACACCTCTTTACAAGAGAAAGTAGTTGCATATGCCAGTAGAGTACTGAACGCGACCGAGAAGAACTACACCATAACTGAGCAAGAGTGCTTGGCTGTGGTCTGGGCAGTGCAAAAGTTCCATCTCTATCTCCGTCGTCATTTCACGATCGTAACAAACCACCTCGCCCTATGCTGGCTTTCCACGTTGAAGAACTTGTCTGGACGCTTGGGTCGGTGGATTCTACGTTTACAGGAGTATGACTTCGATATCATTTAGAAGTCAGGTAGAAAACTCCAAGACGCCGACGCCTTTTCGCGCTGCTTGCTACCAAATACCCAGCTCATCATCGGTCAAAGTTCGGCCATCACTTCTACTGCAGCGCTCGCGCACGCTTCAATAGACCAGCGATTATCGGACGACAAGCGCACACTACACTCCTGCCATTTGTCTGATCCGTACTGCATGCGTATTATGGACAAGCTCTCAGGAACTTCCCATCCACCTAACGTGCGGCATTGTTGTCAACTCTTGCGATTTAAGCTGGAGAATGGAGTTCTGTGCCGTCACATCTACCACCCTGATGGTCAACGCTGGGTTCCCGTGTTACCACACCCTCTTCGACTTGACGTGCTTAAAGCCTTCCATGATGACTTGACTGCCGGACATCTTGGTATTAAAAAAACTCACGATCGCATTCGAGGTCGCTTCTACTGGCCCGGTATTTCTGCTAGCATCGTGCGCTACGTCGGTTCCTGTGTCTCGTGCCAGAGTCGTAAAATCAAGACAACTGCACCGGTCGGGCCTCTGCAGCCTGTTCCGTGCCCCACAACGTCATTTGAGAATGTAGGTATCGACCTTTACAGCCCTCTTCCCGTCACATCTACTGGCAAACGATGGATAGTGACCGCCTTCGACCACTTGACCCGCTATGCGGAGACAACGTCTGTACCTACTGCCTCTGCTTCGGAAATTGCCGGCTTCATTCTGCACGCCATCATTCTGCGCCACTGTGCCGCTCGTGTATTGCTGAGTGACCGTGGAAAGATGTTTCTGTCAGAAGTGTTAAATGAAGTATTGCGTGCCTCTGGATTAACACACAACACAGCTTCAAGCTACCACCCTCAGACCAACGGTCTCACCGAGAGGTTTCACCATACTCCTGCTGATATGATAGCAGTCTACATCAGTCCAGATCACAAAAGCTGGAATACTCTACTACCACTCCTCACTGTTGCTTACAACACGGCCGTTCAGCGCATCACCGATTATTCCCCGTTCTACCTCGTTTATGGACGTTCCCCTACTTTCTTCCTCGACGTTTCCGTTTTCAACAGTGACGTCAACTCGTCTCCGTCTTCCAGCAAGAAATACATTTCAATACTAGCCTGGTGTTGCGATAGTGCTCGCATCAACACGGAAGCGCGACAGCAAGATCGAAAAGTCATTTATTGCGCATTCCAACACCTTGTACTCTTCTGACCTCGTGACGAGGTGCTCCTGTTCACACCTATTCGTACACCTGGTCTGTGTGACAATTTCCAGCCACACTTCATTGGGCCTTACATAGTTATCTAACAGACTTCGCCCGTTAATTATCGTGTGACCCCACTTGTCGTCTTAAGAGACCACCGTCACCACACCACAGAGATCGTGCACGTGTCTCGCATGAAGCCCTTCAGGCGACGTTCTCTGCCACATTGACTTGCTACGGCCAGGTTGGCCGCTTCAATGTGGGGGAATTAGTGTGGGCATTCATTGTGCGCTTCTTCTCATATATGCATTATCATAATCATCATCATCCGTCTGGGTCCCTGTCTTCATCTTCACAATCATCATCGGGTGTGTGCGCGCTCGGTTTCAGACTGCCCGTTCACTGCTGAGCCCTTGGCTGAATAAAAGCTGTCTCAACCCAGACGTCATAATATATATATATATTGTAGAGACGAGAAATAAGAGACAACGCCTTTGCTGCAGGCCGGCTGTTCTTATTCTGCTTTCTCCTCCTCGTCTTCTCCCTAGCATGCGAGTCTGTGCCAGAGAGAGTTCCAGTTTCGGTTTTCGTCATTACACTCGGCCATGACTGCTAGCATTGTCGTTGGGCCAAACGACAATGTTCTGGTAGGTAAGGCTAGCTGCAGCAGTTGACAGTGCTTCAGGTGGGCGAGGTTGGCTACATCGTCGTGGTCGGTCTCGACCATGGTGCAACGTTTCCTGACAACTCGTAGAATGCAGTTCAGGTGGACGGCCCTGACTGTTCCGGCAAGGTCGCAGAGTAACCTGGAAACGCTGGTGCTTGTCCCACCGTCGCTGGTGGACTGAACTGCAGCGGGATGCTCTGCGAGGCAGCCATGATGACGTTTGGGCCATTTCTTGAAATGAGATGGGACGCAGCTCATGGTTGGGCATAAATACCACAGCAGAACTCCCAGACGTAGTCGAGCCGGTGGCTTCTGGCGAACTGTCATGTGCAAACATCGTATGCTGGGAGGAAACAGCAGGAGGGCTGGTCCTCGGCAAGTTCTCGATGGCAGTGGCCTCAGCGTAGCTAGGTATCTGGGCTTTCTCGAAGGAAACGTTCCTTGGTAGCCGAGTGTCTGCGTGGCCGAGCATGATCGTGGTCTGGTAGGGTTCAGTTGTGTCTAATACAATAGGATTGAGTGCCTCGATGTCCTCAGACGACGAGCGCGAGGGCCGTATCTCCGGACGAAGGTCTGGTGGCGGTATTTTCAGGTCGAATACCGATGCAGAGTCCGGGACCTGTAGTGTAGGATTCCAGCCACTTCGGTCAGGGTTAGCAGCAGGGAACTCCTGGCAGCATTCCGTTGACGAGCTGCAACGAACGATTGCAGCTTCGAGGCGGGGCGCTGCCTGGGCTCCATCCTCGGCCTCGGGAAAGATCGAGCTGGACTTGCTGGAGTCACAGGAAATCCGTCCGAAAGCGGCAATCAGGGCTGCACTCCATTCTGCCCAGGACTGCTGCCCGACGCCTTCGTACCTGTGCCATGCTGCGGCAGCATCCCGCAGGCGATCTATGGCCATGTCCCACTTCTGCTCTTCAGTCGTTCCGAGAGCGTTGACGGTTGCCACCCATTCCTCGGCGTCGTCCTGGAAACCGCGAAATTCCGGTAGCGCGAAGGAAATCGGCGATGGCGGGACGGCGGGCAGAACTCCGAAATGTGCCCCCGCCAAGCAGTTCACTTGCTCCGATACCTCCGCGAGAGAACGCCGGAGATTGCGACGGTTCTCGGGCGAGCTTACCTCGAAGTTTTGCGCGGCGGCCGCAGCCAACATGGCATTGAGTGCGCACAATGTTGGCAAGATGGCAGGACATAGCTTGGAGCTCGACGCTATGAGGGCGTTGGTCGTGACGCGGAGTTGCGCGATGGTATGCTGCAGCTCCGCTGCGCTGTCGTGTGATCCGCACGAAGAGCCAAGGCCCGCCTCTGCGGAGGATACAGTGACTGCGGTACTCGAGGTGGTACAATTCCTGACCAAGGACGCGTGGACGGCGTCCCTTGGAAATCCAGCTGTGGTCGGATTCGTGGACATGGGTTCCAGGGCGCTGGAAGCGTCAACGACGTTCCCAGACAAGCGGAACCCGTGTGATGAGTTGTGACCTGGTACTGTGGCGTAGATGAAGCGGTGTTGCGCCGCCGGGTAGGCCTCGACGCCGTACACGGTGGGTGCTTGAAGCGCCGACAGGTTGCCAGGTATGGAGGAGGCATATACGCCATCCCTAGGTGAGAGAGGCCCGTGCGCATGGTTGCCGTGACGTGTCGCGCCCCTGGGCAAGTTCCCCGAAACCACAACGGAGGCCTGGACGCCATCCGTCGGTGCTGGGATCGATGCTGGCCGCGACGGACGCCTTGCGGGTTCCATCAGCGAAGAAGCGTGACGGCGTTCCTTATCGTGAACTGGTACCGGGAACGGGTGCTGGAGCCGCCGAGGAGGCCTTGACGCCGTCCTCAAGCGACGCTTACCGCGGCTACACGTCGGCGGGTATCCTGGGTGACGAAGCCGGGACGTAAGACGTCTTCATCCTGTCGACTGCGCCATTGTAGAGACGAGAAATAAGAGACAACGCCTTTTCTGCAGGCCGGCTGTTCTTATTCTGCTTTCTCCTCCTCGTCTTCTCTCTAGCATGCGAGTCTGTGCCAGAGAGAGTTCCAGTTTCGGTTTTCGTCATTACAATATATATATATATATATATATATATATATATTTCTGAACTTTTTTTCCCTAAAAGCGTCTCTGTCTTGCAGGGAGCTCCCTCCTGATATTTGGAACACACCAACCAGGCAAACAGTTCTAGCCAGAGGGCTTCGACCTTCAATTAGCATTTACTAACTGAGGTAAAGGTGTAGTTAGCACCTGGTTTCTAAGGCGTCATTAGCAAACGTCGTCATCCTGTGATTCCTGGCGTCTTCGCTCGTGAAACACGTAAAGACCAATGTTGTTATCAGGAATCACGGTTTCCGTGCATGCATGATGCTGCGATCGGTTTTCAGAAGTTTTTTCGTCGCACGAGTCGTATTCAAGCATTGCAGAAATACAGATGGAAACCGTTTCTTCGGCTGCTGTAGCCTATTTGCCAGTTGTCGAGTGTGCAGTGAGGCAAGCGTCACCATTCGAGAAATAATCATCAAGCGTGACCTTATACGGTGCTTCGGCGCGACCGTCGAGTCCCATAGAAGTGTGCTGATTGACACAGAACACGAATTACCCACCAATACGTGTAGGCAGCGTAATTCAAGGGGGTGACTTGGCAGTGCTAGGAAGCCACGCGCTCAGCAAAGTTCGGGCAGTGACACTGCATTCGAGAAACGAGAACATCAGCAACGATAGATGTCGGCTGGTAATGTTACACCTTGAACACTAGCGCTCCCTTCTCCCCTGCCGGAAAGATTCACGGGTATACATTTCATCTACTTCTTTTCAGGTGCCGAAAGAGCCACGCTCGCCCAGTATATTACTCAGCGCGCGAAACAGAAAAGGCCGGTAGGTGCTGTTGCGTTGTGACACCGCATCACAAACGTAAATGACCGCAAAGGAGTTGACGCCAGCAGTGAAGTTTCAGTGAGTTGCATCAGAATGCCTAGAACAGACCACCGACAGACACGGCTGGTGCACAGTACAGCGTAAGAAAGCTCGTGTTGCTTGCTCTGGCAGATATCGTCGGAGTTCACACGTTCGGCGAATCTATTATGGTAAATTACTCTTTGAAGAAGACCGGAGTTGATTTCTTCATCACTATAGTGAAGTAACCACTCGAGATTCTGTGTGGTACGAGGCTGCTTCTGTTTGCGCCGGCATGCGTACTGCAAACAAGAATGCACGTACTATAGTTAAAACAGTACATAAATGACATATATATGTTGCACGGGGGAAATATACTGTACAGCTTTGAATCTGTTGACGTAAAAGAAAATGACAGCTGCATGCTTGCAAGCAAAAGCGAGAGACAACCTTGCCGCAATGTTATCGTTTTAGGAAGCAGATCAACGAAATCTACAAAAGCAAACAAAAAAAACTGAGAACATAACGTATTTAAGCGCATGTTTAGGTTTTCTAGCGCATATATACGCAGCGAACAAGCTATTTCTATCTGAGTAAGTGCAGTCTGTCCCAGGTGCAATTTCGATTGAGACTAACTGAACATTTCTCAACAATTATTACCTTGCCCTTGCAGATTGCGCGACGAAACGTCTACGATTGGAGCACTTCATATAAGTCATAGTGCAACTGTAATGTCAACCAAGGTTGTGAAAAGTCTGCCCGAAAAATAACGCGTGAAAATTGGTGTTGCCATTGTGTAGAAAAACCTACACAAAATAACTCATTGCTTATCCTGGGCATGGTTGAATGCACGCAGTAAAAAAAAGTTGACTAAGAACTATTACTGCATCAGAGCTGCTTGCCATATATGATGACGCCATACGATTGCCTGAAATGCCAAGCAGGCAATTGCCATATATAGCTTAACATAAAAGTCATTCTCATAAGCATGCATTCACAAACATCAACAGTAAGATATTCTTACGGAAAAGAAGAGACGCCGTATCGACGAGACTGTGGATTAAATGTATTTGAAATCAGTGGTAATCGCGTGACCAGTTGATCAGCGACCAAGTGGAGGCCACCCTTCATCTTCTTGTCAGGCACACACGCGCGTCGACCCCTAGAATATCAATATGCTTGCACGTAGCATAATCCCTGGCGGCAGAAGCGCTGTCTCGGTGCATCTAAGGGTTAACGTCGCTAGGAGAGTGGTAGGGCTTCAAGCGCGCAACAAGTACAATATCGGTAGCCTGTTGAGCACATGATGGCGACGGGGTGACAGGACCGATTTCATATGTCACAGGTAACCACACGAAGGACTCGGTAAGAACTTGTGTAGAGAGTAAGCAGGTTTTTTTATTTTTTTAAAAACCAACTTGACGGGTCGGAGACTGGAGCAGGACCTAAGAACCGGGCGGAAAGTGTACGTCGCGGTGTCGGACCATGCTCTCCTTTTCCGCCTGCGCATCGGCAGCTACCGCACGGCGGAACGTGTTCACAGACAGTCGGGACGGGGAGACCCAAACTGTCGCCATTTCCCGCAGCCCGAAACACTCCGTCACATTATCTTCAAGTATGAGTAGTATTCGGACGCGCACAGATCACTCTTCAATGCTTAAAGCAAAGTGGGACTCTCTACCAGCACTGTTGATGTGATCCTCTTTCCCCGTGCGCACGCATACCTGGTGAAGCGCGCGCAAGCTGCCCTCATCACCTTCCTCAAAACTTCTGCACTATTTGAGCGCTTGTGAACTGAAGGAACATTAGTGCCTCCCCATCGAGGTCCACTGGACTCCTATAAATGAGTGTTACGGACCACAATTTTTTCCGTACAGAGATTACGCGCTTCGGCGAGTGCTTCACGCGCTTTCTACGAAGCGCCAATACAACCCGTTGTCCTCCTCTCGATGACGATACCTCTCCGGCTCTTGGGAGCTTTCCTGGTCAGCTGCGCATGGGGCGTGGGGGCTTGTGAGTCCGTTGCGGGAAGCGGATTAATGACCCTAACCTTTTTTTTTCTCTTTTCCAATCTTTCCCTCCCTATATCTTTTATTCCCCATACCACATTCCTATGCTGACCAGTTAAGGTGTCCTTGTAAGGAGAGACAGTTACGGGTCGGCACTTTTCTTTTATTTTCTTCAGTTATAACCACTTATATATATTGGTCATACAAACGCCGTTGCTTCTCTTGAGAGGTCAGAAGGCGAGTACGGGTAATTTAGCGTGCGTGAGCTGCCCCACCCGAGTGATAGCGTTGTGACGTCCCTGCAAACACGCACTGAACCCCGGTCCTTTCAAGATGTTTTCGCTCGTTTCTTAAACCCACGCATCAAAAAAGTAAAAGAAAACCTTCGGTGTAACAAATGGGCATTCCGGAGTGGATTACCTGGAAAGATTATTTCTATTGTTTTCACGCCCCCTCCCCGCGCGAACACGAGGACCGGGCGGCGCCTTGTAGTCTACAGACAGTGTGACAGTGTACGAAGGTAATCCGCGCGCACACTTCAGATTTGTGGCATGGGGGAGCAGCAGAGAGCACCTTTTGTTGGTTCGGGGATTGCGACCCTGCCGCAGCGCCTGTGCCGGGTCTGGTCTGACTTTCCGTCAGCCTCCGTGGCTCCAGGGCTCATTACTGCGTTCTGCGCGCAGGGCCACCCCGCGGCGTCGAATGACGAAGAAGCGGCGACTGCGGAGAATTTCGCGGGAGACACCGAGCTGCATGGAGACGTCGAGACTCGTTCTGGACATCGGCTCATCAAGTACCAGAGACCGGGGCAGTTGGTTCGGCCTAAAATTTTTCGGCACAACACTGCAAACTCCGGACCTGGCCATTACAGACGACGCACTTTGTAGGAAGCATTGGGACCATTGTTCGCCCGTAATTAAAGTGTCTTGGAACAGCTCGCCCGTCTCTCTCTCTCTCTGAGGCTTGAGTTTGTACATTGTTACTTGCTCGGCTTTGTTTGGGAGAGGGTTTTGTACTTGTGTGGGCTGCAGGGGGCGGCCCGTCGAAGATGATACACTCCGACTGACAAGAAAATATGCCGCGTCGATGGTGGCGATTGGTTTGGTGCCCCGATAGGGCGGAGTCGGGTCCTACAAAAGGGACTACGAGACGATACGAGGGGAGTCAAGAGATACGATGCGATGCGCTCGAGATGGTAGAGAGACGGAATGGAAAAAGAAGATAACGGTTCGAAGAGTGTCACGAGTATTTGCTGCTGTGTTTACAATTTCGTGTAACAGCGATGTCGTTCACGGATGGTATGTGTGTACGCCATTTGCACTTGCTATGGAATTAAATTCGTCCATGATTAAGAAAAGATCGTGACGTCTCTTATTTCCCGGCCCCAGCACGAATCCCTGTATGCGGAAAGTGATTGAGGACACGTAGCCAAGAGGGAACCGGATAAAAAAGGGGTCGGGGGGGTCTTCCTCTCTTTGGCAATCGGTGGCATAGCGGGACGTCTCAAGTGGTGGGCATCAGTGGGATACTGCTGGGGGCAACTGTGCGAGATTTCACCCTCGTACTAGGGAAGCAGAGGCGGCAAAATGAACGAGCAGACTTCCAAGATGACGACAGAGACGACCCACTAAAAATGAGCGCGTTATGTTAGTGGCATGGTTCCATCGTTTACGGCAAGTGATACGGGTTCCGGATATTCAGGTTTTCCTTGAGGATTTTGGAGCAGGTTGGTCGCTCTGGTGGATGGCGGGATAATGAGCTGATCTGCATAGCACGATGAAAGCTGGTAGGCGTGACGCACGACTCTGCGTGGTGGGATGATGGCGTCACCTGCGACTTCAACTTTTCTGAGATCAAATATTTGGTCTCAAGAGGTTCGATATGAAGCCACTTATCTTCAAAATGGAAAGGTTTTAAACACGAGGCAAAAGGCAGATGAGGAGGTGCGGTCATTTGCAAGTCGCTTGCGCATCCTCGGGACCGCCCACCCTGGCGAGCTCAGATAGTCAGGATCCGGTGAAAGCTTCACTGCGCCGCAAAATCTAGCCGAACAATTGCAATTTTTATTAGGCCTGAGGGATCGGTCCGCAGATTTGTTGTCTCTCGGCATCCAAAAACATTTGACGAGGTCATTGCCATAGCAGTCAAGGAGGAACAGAATGAGAAAGTGTCGTGGAGCCAATACGTTACCAGTTTCGATTCGCAGAAGAGAACACGGATATTCATGAGATGAATAGCCGCCTTGACCACCTCGAAAAACTTGGGAGGAACTTGGCCGTACGCAATAAGGTGAAACAGAATTGGCAGGAATTCCCGAAGCAACTCCCTTATCACGGCGGGTGCTATAACTGTGGCAGGTTTGGTCACTTTTGGCGAGAATGCTATCGGTACCGGCAAGGAAAGTGGAATTCGACGGGTGAGAGCCGCATTCACAAAGACAAGGAGAGGGCGGGAAAATTCGAATCTGGAAATCTAGACTCAACTGCTCCTCATGACGTTGACGCGCAGAGGTCAATCGCGACCGTAAATATTCGCGAGCAGAGAAGCTCCGTAAAAACGAGTCACGGTTCACCGTGTGTGGATGTTGTTAATGTAATTTCCGTGATCGAGTAGGATGTTCCGCCTTTGAGAGAGTGTGTGTTTGAGGCAAACGCTCGCACACTGGTGCCACTGGGTGAAATAAAAGCTGTCGAGGTTCCTGGAGCCGATACAGACGGTTTAGCTGCGGTTTCTACCTCGAAGGTCCCACGAGACGATGAGGCATTACCAGTAGGAGTAGCAGATATGGAGTTGGATGAGAATGGGTTCTCTGAGGATGAAGTTGTCGGAGTCTTCACCGACCTGGTGGTAGACCAAACGTTATAGAGAGTAGATGAGATTGAAGAATGCCTAGACCGCAACGGGGTGGTTTTGTGGGGCCAAAGCGGAACTGCAGCACACTCGATGTACAGCGCACCAACCCGGGCATGCGCAGTGTTGGTCTTATAAGATAGCTTCGCACATGCCCCACTCCGCAAGTGAGTTGAGTAGGTGGAAGTTCGGATCATTCAACGAGGATTCGGGACTCGGAGTCGGGGAAGAGGTCTGCATACGGGCAGACGCTGAGCGCTCGGGGATCGGCTAGGTCATAAGAGTCCACGATGTTGTATGTCATTTTATGTTCTATGATTTCTGCTAGGTCATTGTGCTCGTTACTTTGGTGAAAACCTTGTGTAGAAGTTAAGTTTTTTATTGTTGTTTTGCTTTGGCTTGTACACTTGTTTTATTTTGTTGATTGTGTTTTGAAATGAGGCAGGTAGTTCGCTCGGTTATATTGGTTTTGTATTGCTTACGGCATCTGATGTTGATCAGTGAGTGAGTTGTACCACCTGGGATCGATTAACACGTAATGATGGGGAAAGAACATAGAAGCAGTGAATGTGAGGTAACCTACATCTCGCCACTTGTCGGAGAGAGGGTGCAAAAGGGAATGGTCTGGGAAACGGTAAGGTTTAGATAGACAAGAGATGTGACTCGCATCTGTGGCCCAAGCTAGGCAGATTATGCGAGGTGGTTGGTCGAGATACCTAAATAGACGCTGCACAACAGGTGATGAGATGAGACAAGTAAAGATAACGGACAAGCTACGGCGTTTTCCCTACACAATAGTGTCGTGCCTCATAGGAGGCGGGGAGGGCTGGCTTCTGGGAAGAGATGAAGCAGCCCCGGTATCGACGAGGCGAGGTGAAAGTTCAAATTGAAATGGTTTCACGGCGTCTCTCCGCACGGAAGGGTCGCGCTCGTTAGGAGGCAGAGGGCGTCGTGATCAGTATTGATGTACAACGCCCTATGTCACAGTTGCATAAGACAGCATATGCGCTACGTTTTTAGCCAATCCGAACACGCAATTCACGTTGAAGGTCCCTTTCCTTCACCTACAGGTGCAGCAGAGGCGGGCAGGAGAGGGTACGTGAGGTAATTCAGTGTTGCCTGCTGTATGACCTATGTTAGCCCGCCATCCAGCTTTTCGTTTGGTTCGAAATGTTCGATAAGGTCTTAAAATTTTGTGCATGTGTGAATGGAAGCGTATTTATGTGTGTATCCTCTGTTCGGTTGTGCCGAGAGTGGACAGTGCAGGTGAAGTGTGTGATATACTCGCATGGTAGTGAACCTTCCGCACACATGACTGAATGCTGCGTGCCAAACCATCCGATGAGCAGCCGTGACTAGTGTGTGTTTTGTCCACGCGTCATCCACGAGTTTCTGCTGTGATTCTCAAGGTTTCAACTGTGTTGTGCGCGGTAGAAACACGGAATCAAACTGCTTCGTAGTGGGTGATGATTCAGCGACATCACAGATTGGTTCCTCTCAGCGACGCGCTGCCGCCAGGGCTAAATCACAACTGTGGCTGTGTTCACATACCGTATTCCTAACACTGCCGCAATGTCTCTATTTCGCTGCGCAACCCGAAGGCGCTATGCGCCCGCATTTCTCAAGTTTGAATTTCCCCGCTGGGGAAAATTCTTCTGCAAGATGAAGGGATTGTGACGTTCCCGCAAACACGGACTGAACCCCGGTCCTTTCAAGATCTTTTCGCTCGTTTCTTAAACCACGCATAAGAAGGAAAGAAAACCTTCGGTGTAACGAATGGGCATTCCGGAGTGGAGTACCTGGAAGGATTATTTCTACTGTTCCCACGCCCCCCCCCCCCCCCTCCCGCGCAAACACGAGGACCGGGCGGCGCCTTGTGGTCTACAGACAGTGTGACAGTGTACGGAGGTAATCCGCGCGCACCCTCGTATTTGTGGCATGGGGAAGCAGCAGAGCACCTTTGTTGGTTCGGGGAATGCGACTCTGCCCCAGCGCCTGTGCCGGGTCCGGTCTGACTTTTCTGTCAGCCTCTGTGGCTTCAGGGCTCATTACTGCGTCCTGGGCGGATGGCCACCCGCGGCATCGAATGACGAAGAAGCGGCGACTACGGAGAATTTCGCGGGGGACACCGAGTGCATGGAGACGTCGAGACTCGTTCTGGACATCGGCTCATCAAGTACCAGAGACCGGGGCAATTGGCTCGGCCAAAAAACTTTTCGGCACAACCCTGCAAACTCCGGATATCAGCCATTACAGACGACGCACTTTGTCGGAAGCATTGAAACCATTGTTCGCCCGTAATTAAAGTGTCTTGGGACACCCCGCCCATCTCTCTCTCTGGGCTTGACTTTGTACATAGTTACTTGCTCGGTTTGTGTGAGAGGGTTTCTACTTGTGTGGGCCGCGGGGGGCGGCCGTCGAAGATGATACACTCCGACTGACAAG